>CM077080.1:83625490-84353576 GCA_039513925.1 Platanthera zijinensis | reverse complement strand
AATATTTATACTGCTTCCTACTACTGCTTACCTACTATGCTTATCTTTAATAGCTGTGATTATATATTCATGATAGACTTGTTTTGCCAACACCTGCTTACTTTGTTACTCTCCACCTTCATTATCTTCCCTTCCTCCTCCCTGCTCGATGCCTAGGAGCCATTGGGGTAGGGGTGGGGGATGATATGACTTAGTCTATTTACACTAACGATCATTGACCAAATCATTTTAGGGGATCGTAGAGCCGAACTAGGAGACGCAGCCCTAGAGGTCGGTGCGCATGGAGACGGGGCAGTCTAGCACTGGAGTCCAGCCAGCAGGGACTTTGAGTCTCGATCATTAGTTGTTATTATAGATTTTATTCCGCGTTTAGTGACTTGTAGTGAGGATCTTGTTGTATCGGTTAGGAGCACTCTTTAGTACTTTTCTTATTCTTTTCTGTGGACTCTCCCTTCGTGGAAATTTATTTATATATATATATGTGTGATTCTTGTCAACTAGTTTGATTTTACTCTTATACTTATTCAAATTTTCTGCGGTCGGTATGGCCGGCATGATCGGCATTTTGTAGTGACAACCTTCCCAGGTGTGTCTGTGTCACCACAAAGTGGCGGTCCTGGGCATAAGACCCCGATTGTTTTAAGGGAAAAAATGGGGTCTTACAAACTGGTATTAGAGGAAACCTCGATCAGAAAAGTAGAAGTCCACTAACCATGGGTCACCCCCGCTCGAGTTTAGTTTGGGGACAAACTAAGCAGTGGAATCTGTGGTGTGCCCATATGGGGGATCACATGTAATTGTCCATTTTTAACTAGGATAGGTCAAATTTCTTACAATTGTCCTTTGTTATGCAGCCCCCGACACATCCTACAACGCAGGGCGGAGCTCAGCAAACTTCTAATGTTGCACCACCTCCCCTGGCTCCCACTCCATTTCTATAGTCGGAGATGGGGCAGACTTTGACGACCATTCTAGAGGCTTTCAGGGCCCAACAGGCTCAAGCTCCGCAGCCGAACCCGGGGACCAATTGGTTGAGCATCTTTCGAGGACTCTGTTTCCCAAATTATATGGGGACGGAGTTAACAGTACGGATGGAAGAATGGCTCGATATCATGTTTGAGATGCTAACAGGTATATAGTGCCCGTGGGAGGAGAGGGTACCTCTGGTGGTCTCCTGCCAATAGGTGGTGGAAGACTCTTCTAGATACGGCATTTGCAGATCCGTAGGTTGCTGACATTACTTGGGAGGAGTTCAGGGCTGCACTGTTGGAGCACTTTGTTCCAAATTCGGTAAGAGAAGATCTAGAAGATAGGTTCATGCAGTTAGGCAGGTCAACAGGACTGTGGTAGAGTAACACCGGGAGTTCAATCACTTGGCACGATTTGCGGACTCCTATCAGCTGGATGAAGCTGGGTATACCAATAGGTTCTATAAGGGCCTTAGAGAGGATCTGAGACATGCTCTTCTGTTTGTATCTGATGGGCCTATACCTCGGATTTTGGAGATGGCAAAGAGGATGGAGGAAGATTGGCACACGACTTGAGGCCAGAAGAGGCCAACTGAGGATCAGGGTCAGGGAGGCAGGAATGATCAGCGGAGGGGCCGCTTTGCTGAGGAGTGAAGAGCAGAGGACCAACCCCGCCAGGATGTAACACCACAAAACTCAGAAATGATCTGGTAGCGTTTTAAGGCCAAGTTGGAGCCTGATTAAATTAACATGGCCTGTGATACGGGCATGTCCAGGGCCGTGTCGTGCTCGGGTTTGATGATTTTCTGCGTGGTCGATGAAATGCAGTCGATGCTCCTTGGAGGTCGGGTACATGGCCTGAGACACGGGCATGTCCAGGGCCATGTCCTGCTCGGGCAATTAGCCGGGATGTGTCGAGTAAGTTACACGGCCTGGGACACGGCGTGTCCGATGGCATGTCTGGCACACGGCTTGTGACACGGGCGTGTCACATGGCCGTGTCCTGTTCAGGATACGATTGTTTCAACGTCAATTGTGGCACACGGCCTATGACACGGCCGTGTCCATGTTTGATACTAGCGTGTCCCAAGCCGTGTCAGAGGTCGTGTCCTGTTCTATGTTTACTGGATTGCGGCGAGTGTGGAACACGGCCTATGACACGGGCGTGTCACAAGCCATGTTCGGCCCAAAAAATTTATTTTCAGGGCGAATCGTGGTCGTTCGTTTCCTTCAAATGGGATCCAAGGGTCCAGTTTAGTCCTTGTTGTTATAAGGCCGGGAATAGGGGTGAAACCCTCATTTCTCTTAAGGCATTCTATTTATAAAAGAGATAGAGAGAAGGGAGAGCAAGGTTGAAGGTGAAGGAGGAATCCAACCGCCAGTGGAGCTTCGGAGCCCCAAATTGCGAGCCGAGTCCAGATCCGTGGAGGCGAGGCCGTTGCGGTGCTTTTCATCCATCTAGTTCTTCATGGCGCCAAAGAGAACGTCTAGAGTAATGATTCTATTCTTGGACATGTGAAGTCCTCTTTCCTTTTTGCATAGGAAGCCCGCTCTCACGATTATGCGGTGAGTGTGAGGTATTCGTTCGGGTGGACATGAATAGTCCCGTATTTTTGCATGTAGAGTCCGGAATCGAAGTACGGACATAGGCATGGTGTGTGAAGCCTACCCGGACAAGTTGGTCTTGATCGATGATGTTTCATTATGCATGAATCGCCAAAGAAGACTCCGCGCCGATGGTTGTTTTCGGGTGTTCTACATGGTAGATTGCAACAGGGAGTCTTGGGGATTAACCCCAAGATGCACCCGAAAATCTGGGCAGAAGCGAAGTTTTGCCGTTTTGGTGGCCTGGGAGCCAGCCTGGTACATAGCCAGGCTATGTACCATTATATGATCGATACTTTAGGACTGGGTGAAACCTAGCCCGCGCTGATGGCTAAATTGTTGTGGCGAAGTGAGAACGGGCAGGTGGTACCCTACCCATTCCATTTGCTTCGGTTAAAGCGGCCTAAAGTACATGGGACTTACCGATAATTTGGAGAGCTTGTCTAGGCTTTGGCTGAAAGGACTAAATGCTCACGAGGTTTGCCGCCCTGGGGCAGTAGTGGAGTCGCGGAACAGACTGATTTTGGACCGGGTTCACCGAGTTAGTTCCCTAAGAGCACGGGGTGTGGCCGTGCGGGCTTGCACTTGTGGTGTATTGTGCTAATGTTGTACTTTCACTATAATGGTTGTATTATACTAATGCATTGTAGGGAAGGAGCACCACCAACCAAAGTAAGGGGTGGGGTCGTTATAATTTGGTCAGCTTTAGTTGATCGTTGCTTTTGTTTTCCACCGCTGCGCTGGAATGTTGATTGCAGGTGCTGCGGAGCCTAGTGGCAAATAGCGGGCTGTAGCCCTTATTGCTGAGCCGGACCTTGAAGGCCAATGTGAATGTTTACTTTTATACACATGTGTGTTCGGCCTGCGTTCCGATGTTTGGAAGACACTATTTGTTTAAAGTAAACTCATGTAAGGCCATAAGGCCAAGTACTTTGTGTATTGGTACACCCATTCCTTCTTTGGGGTTTTTAGTGGACATTCATGTTGTGGCTTGGGTTCTTTTCTTGGCAACATTTAAAATGCTTCCTCTAGAATGTGCTCTGTGTAGGACGTGCATTATTGGAAGGATGGTTTCATTTAGTAACCCTTCGGTCTATCTGTGGTATATGGCGTCGGCCCCGGCCGGACCTACTATTATATATTATGTGACGGATAGGGGTGTTACACAGGAGGTGAGAAAGGAGCCGAGGGAGTCGGTGGTATTGGCCCCTCAACCTCTTTAGATGTGGGAGATGCAGAGGCCTGGAGGTGTGGCACTTCCCCCGCTCAAGTGCTACAACTGTCGTCAGGTAGGGTACATTCGAAGGAATTATCCTATGAGAGGAGCACCTTTACTAGTACCACAGGCTTCCCCGCCCACTAAGCAGTTTGTAGGCCTAGGCCATGGAAGAGGACGTGGTTTTCAGGGCAGAGATCGGAGGCATGAGGGAGAGTAGGTGTATGCTCTGGACTTGGCTCCACCTCGGGACCCGGGCAGGGTGATTGCAGGTATGCTAGTAATTTTCTTTATTTATTTACTTTTGGGACTTTTGAAACTACAAAAAGAAGTATCATACTAGGAAAGAAAACCCTAGGTTCAGTTACCTAACCTTATATAAATAAATAGGAATAGTTATGGTGTGCGACAAACCTGCCCACACCTTGGGGATATAGGGACGTCGCACAATTTCATCTCCGAGGAGTTCATAAAGGGACTAGAAGGAGTCAGTCATTATTTGAGAGTCACCAGGAGGGTGCGTCTTCCCAACAGGACGGAGGTCTTAGCTACTGCTAAGTGCCTCCTGAAGATGACTATTGATGGACTGACACTCGAGGCCTTAGCTACGGTATTGAGGATGCCGGACTTCGTCCTGGTTCTTGGCATGACATGGCTTACTAGGAACCATGCCCAGATAGATTGCCCGACAAAGAAGGTTGTACTGAGTTATGACGGCACCTTCGCGACCTTGGAAGGTATTACTCCCGTCTCTCGTAGAATGTTATCTTCTACCCTGGTCGTCAAGGCCCACATACATGGAGATGAGTTATATCAGGTATTCTTCGAGATGGACGAGGCCAAGACGATGGTTGCTGATATATCAGTGGTGCGGTACTTTGCGAATATTGAAAGTTTATCTAGTGTCAACTAACTTCACCTATGGGGGGGGGGGATAGGTGATTTGCAGTCTTTTGCAGAATTAAAAATAAACCTGCAAAAATAACAAACACAACACAGAAAAGCACACCAGAAATTATAGTGGTTCCCGATTTGGGTACGTCCACTCTCCCCCTTCGACCTATCTCCCAACAAGGGACGACTTGGTCACTTCTCCAAAAGGATTGAAATCCAATCCTCTCACTATGGAAGAAATCCTTCCACCCAAAGGAGTCACTACTCCTCCACCATGGGTTGCACCCAACCCTTACAACGAGGAAACAAAGTTCCTTTACAACAAAGTGAAAATAGAATGTACAAGAAATACAAACTACGTTTGGAGAACCCGATGTCCCTCTTCATTCAATGAAGCTTTCTTGATGAAGATAAAGAGTCCACGATCGGCGCACTCTCTTGGAGAGGATCTTCCCAAGATCGGCGACGGCAAATGAATGCGGCGGCGATGCTTTGTAGATCCAAACTTCTTGACGAAGCAAGCAAGGTCTACTAACGATCTTACTTGGATCGATCGTCTCAATCGATTCGGAGGGGAGAAATATTCCCGCTCAACAAATCAAGAGACAAAGGATCTCAAGATAGACACGTGAGACGCTAAGCTTAGCCTCGGTTCTGTCACCGGACGATCAAAGATGACCTTTAAGATCAGCGGCGACGACTAACTTGCGAGCGGCGACGGCGACGGAACGAGCTTCGCGATCGGCTAGGTTACACTCGGCGGCTTTTATTTCTCGTGATTGATTACCGTTGGAGTTTGAGAAACGCGAGTATTTATACTGTAGACCAACCCTAAATGACCATTGTTGGCCCCACAAGGAGAGGCCCTAAGCCCGGTCCAAACAGCGCCTGAAATCTTGGTTCGGTCCAGCGAGCAGGAAGAAATCGCCTAAGGCAAATTCGGGGGGAATCATTGGTGATTCTAGACGAATCGGCGAGAATCACTTATGATTCCCGTCGAATTATCCTTGGTAGAATTTTAGCTGAAAAGCTTGCCATCCAGAGTGAATCGGCGAGAATCAAAACCATTCTCGACGAATCGGCGAGAATGCAGAGTCATTCTCGACGATTTGGCGAGAATCACTTATTGATTCTCGATGATTCTGACTTAGCAGAATTCTTGAAGGCGTTGAGTCAGCCGGATGCAGTCTGCGGGAATCGGCGAGTGATTCTCGACGATTCGGCGAGAATCACTAGGGATTCCCATCGAATCGGCGAGAATCACTTAGTGATTCCCGTCGAATTTAACTTAGACGAATCTTCGTCTTTCTTCCCATGAGCTGGTCTTTTACCCATCCTTGCTCCTCTTCAGCTCTCGATCAATCTCAACCCTGTACTTGAAAATAAGTACACTCCAATAGAGAGAGCACACGTGAGTCAACACACTGATCTGCTCAACGAGGGATTACGTTGCGCAGACCCGTATATATTGACCCACTGTACCCTGACATTGGTGTGTACTTAGCATGGAATAGCTGCAAGCTCAACTTGATAGAAAATAATCAAATACATTGTCAATTCAACTTAGCTTGTTCAGGGGATTCTTCAAATAAGGTACATTGTGGATACAATACCCAACAATCTCCACCTATTTGAAGAAGCCTAAACCCTACAAGCTAAGGTGAATAGAACATATGGGAATGAAAATCATAAACTGAAAATTCAGTAGAGAGTGAAATTCATTACCATTTTTATGAGAGCATACTTAACATTGGCAGCCACCTTTGCCTTAGCTGAGAGGGTAATCTCCCCCGTTTCAGCTTCTGCAAATCTGGGACTTCACTTGGAGCCACATGCTCCCCCTCAGATCTTGCATCCGTGCTCGAGCTTGAGTTCCTTGATGATGGTCCCCCTTAATCCAAGAGCCTTGAGCCGTATAGTCTTCACTCTTCATAGTTCAGCATGCCGAGTTCAGTTTTGAAGAGACTTAACTTGGCCTCGTCTAGGGGATTTGTGAAGATATCTGCAACCTGCTTATCCGTGGGGACATAGCAGAGAGATATATCTTTGTTTTCCACATGCTCCCGAATGAAGTGATAGCGCACTTCAATATGCTTCGTTTTACTGTGCGACATAGGATTGTTCGCAATTGCTATTGCGCTCGAGGAGTCGTAATACATCGGAACTTCTCTGAACTGCAAGTAGTAATCTTTAAGCTGATTTCTGATCCATAAAAGTTGTGCGCAATAGCTGCCTGTTGAGATGTACTCAGATTCAGCCGTGGAGGTAGTGACAAAATTCTGCTTCTTACTGTTCTAAGAAATAAGTTGTCTTACGAGGAATTGACACATCCCAGAAGTGCTTTTCCTATCATCCCCGCTTCCTGCAAAATAAGCATCTGAAAAGCCTATTAGCTCGACATCATTGTTTCTAGGGTACCACAAACCAAGATTAGGTGTACCTTTAAGGTATCTAAGAATTCGCTTTGCAGCAACATAATGAGATTCCTTAGTGTTCACCTGATATCTTGCACATACGCATGTGGAAAACATAATATTCAGTCTACTAGCAGTAAGGTAGAGTAGGGATCCAATTATGCTTCTGTATTTGGTTTCATCAAAAGGTTTCATTTTCTCATCCTTGTCTAGAGACACAGTGGATCCCATTGGAGTCCTCATAGAGGTTGCATTCTCCATTCCGAATTTCTTGAGGAGTTCATTTGTGAACTTCGTCTGAGAGATGAAAATTCCATCCTCAGACTGTTTCACTTGAAGTCCCATGAAATACTTTAGCTCTCCCATGCTGCTCATTTCAAACTTTTCTTGCATAAGTTTAGAAAACTTTTGCAAAGATTGTTGTCCGTAGAGCCGAAAATTATGTCATCGACATAGATTTGCACCAACAAGATCTTTCCTTTGACTTCCCTAATAAACAATGTCTTATCTATTTTTCCCCTCGAGAACTTGTTCTCAAGAAGAAAACTAGACAGAGTCTCATACCAAGCTCGAGGAGCTTGTTTCAAGCCATATAATGCTTTATTAAGAAAATAAACATGATTAGGGAAAGTAGGATTAACAAAACCTAGGGGTTGCGTGACATATACTTCCTCTTTCAATTTTCCATTGAGGAATGCAGA
Source organism: Platanthera zijinensis (assembly GCA_039513925.1). Taxonomy (NCBI): domain Eukaryota; kingdom Viridiplantae; phylum Streptophyta; class Magnoliopsida; order Asparagales; family Orchidaceae; genus Platanthera; species Platanthera zijinensis. Next base: position 84,345,778 of record CM077080.1, on the reverse strand, counting down.
TTTAACGTCGATCTGATAGACAGTGAATCCTTTGTGCGAAGCATATGCCAGGAACAATCTGATTGCCTCGAGCCTTGCAACTGGTGCAATGGTCTGGTCGAAGTCAATCCAATCCTCTTGTCTGTAACCTTGAGCCACCAGCCTTGCCTTGTTCTTTATGATGAAACCGTGTTCATCCAGTTTGTTTCTGAAGATCCACTTGGTGCCAATCACATTCTGGTTCTTTGGTTTGGTAATAAGCATCCAGACGTTGCATCGTTCGAATTGATGCAGTTCATCTTGCATGGCCAATATCCATGCTGCATCTTTGTTCGCTTCGTCGAACTTCTTTGGCTTAACCTGTGATAGGAAACTCAGGTGAAAAATCTCGTTAATTGTACCTCTCCGATTTCTGACACCGTCACGAGGATCTCCTATGATCTGATCTATGGGATGATCCCTCACGTGTCGGAGCTCTAGGAGTCTTACATCTGGAGCTCTGACATCTTCTCGGGCTTCTCCTTCTTCTAGGAGATTTTCTCCATCCTGATCTTAAACTTCTCTAGTTGGCGTTGAGGTGGAGACCTTGACGTACTTGGGAGTTACATCTTTAGCGGTCTCATCGAGACTTAGCTGTTCAAGTCTTTCACCTGCATCTTCAAGAATGCCACTGGAAGAATTGCTGTGAAGCAAGCTTCCTTCATCAAAAACAACATTAATGGACTCCTCTACCACTAAGGTTTTCTTATTGAAGACCCTATATGCCCGACTATGGCTGCTATAGCCCATGAAGATGCCTTCGAAGCATTTTTCTCCGAATTAAGTACGTGGGTACTTCCCATTATTGAGTACATAGCATCTGCAGCAAAAAATCCTTAAATAAGACATGGTCGGCTTCCTGCCTTTCAATAGCTCATAAGGCGTCTTGCGATGATTCTTGTTGATCAATGCTCGGTTCTGCACATGACAAGCCATGTTGATAGCCTCTGCCCAGAAGTACTCTGGAAGAGAGGCGTCATTCAACATTGTCGTACATGCTTCAATGAGCGTTCTATTTCTCCTTTCCGCAACTCTTTTTTGTTGCGGAGTATGCGGGAGGAAAACTCATGAAAGATACCAAGTTCTTCACAAAATCTTGTCATAGCCAGAGAATCGAATTCTGTTCCATGGTCACTTCTTATTTTGACCACTGAGCAGTTAAGTTCGTTATGAATCTACTTGACAAAACTTGTGAAGATATCAAACATATCTGACTTTTGTTTCAAAAAGAACACCCAGGTAAACCGAGAGTTATCATCAACAATCACTAGCGTATACGATTTGTCTCCTAAGCTATGAACTTGCACTGGACCGAACAAGTCCATATGTAGAAGATAAAGACATCTGGAGGAGTCTTTGTCTATAATGCCCTTAAAGGTAGCCCGAGTCTGTTTGCCCTTCTGGCATACAGGACAAGGGCTATCTTTGATGCACTTAATAGTAGGGGCATCCCTTACTAAGTTCTTAGAAAACAACATATTAATTGTCTTGAAATTAATATGTGTTAATCTCTTGTGCCATTGTTCACAAAGAGATGCACTGCCTTTTGCTACTAGGTACACGGGGGTAGAAGAATCTATGCTTAGAAAATCTAAACAAAATATATTTCTGCTCCTAATGCCAGTTAATACCGTCTCTGAAGAGGCACACGATATTATCAAGCACTTATCCTTGCAGAACTTAACGTCATAACCTTTATCACAAAACTGACTTACACTGATCAGGTTATGATTTAACCCTTCAACATAGGCCACGTCGGCGATAGAGATTATACCGTTGGAAATCATACTGTAACCTCTGGTGACTCCTCGATCTGATCCTCCAAAGATGACTTTGGGTCCATTTTCGACTGGAGAGTAATCATGCAGCAGGCTTCTTGTCCCAGTCATATGCCGGGAACATCCACTGTCCAAGTACCAGATAGGCGTTTTGGTGGCCTTTGGACATACCTGCAAAACAGAATCAGTTTCCCTTAGGAACCAATCGAACTAGGGTCCTAGATTCCTTATTAGCATACTCCCCCTCGGGTGGTTAACCCTACGAGTGGTCGGCCTCGCATTGCTAACATGAGGAGTCTCGTTGAATCTTGGATTAAACCAGCAATCCACGGTAATGTGACCAACTTTTCCAAACAACCAACAGTCGAACCTGTTGTACCGCTTCCTAGGCTCTAGCTTCACCCTGGGAACGGTGGGTCCAGCTGGGGCCTTGGATCTGGAGGTGGAGGCATCATGATGACAGCAATCAGCAATCACATGATTTCTTCACTTCCTGTTCCTTCAATATAACAGGCTTGTCTTTTGGTGCCTGCTTCCTATTATGGCCGCTAGAGAAGTGGACATAATTTTCCACTTGGATTTCCTCATAAGGTGCCTTGAAGACACTCTCGCTGTAGTTGCGGGGGAAGGCCCAACCGTCATACCGTCTCTTGGGCTTTTCAACTAATGGCCGGAAGAAGTGGTCATAGGTTGACTCAAAGTCCTGTTCATTGCAGGGAAAGCCAGGCTTCCAGAATTCAACAGGGTTGAGTGGGGCCTTTCCCTTTTCTGCAGCAGAGGCCTTCTTAGCAGCCTTATTTTTCCTCTTCTTTCTGTTTCTCCTGGATGATTTACCAGGCACACCCATATGCCCCAAGACAGCCCCCTTAGCCTGAGCAGAGAAGGTATCAACAAATGGAAGAATAGTCTTTGGCATAGAGAAGCTTTTGACAATCTTCCTTTCTGCCGCAAGTTATTCTTCCAACTTGTTGACTTCTTCCTTTTTAAGGTCAAGGAGCCTTAGAGACTCTGTGTGCTCAGAAGTCAGGCCCAGGTGTTCCTGTTGGAGAGAGATCAAGCTAGTGATCTCTTCTCTTAGAGACACACCCTCAGTCTTAAGGAATTTGACTTCCTTTTTCTGAGCCCTCAACCTCTTACGGCATTCCTCAAAGGTATTGAGCAGAAGCTCATACTTTTCGAGGAGCTCAGCTTCACGGGCAGATGGGTTGTCCTCGAGATCATCATCAGGAGACTCATAGTCAGAGTCAGAGAGGGGGGTACGAGCTTTTACCTTCCCAGTAAATGGGGGCAGTCTCCTTCTGAGTCATAGCGACCCACTAGCCCGAAGTAGGCTTCCTCATCATCACAGGAGTCTGAGGAATCAGACTCACTCAGTGTCTTTGGCTTTTTGGCGATGTAGCTCCTCTCCTTATTCTTATCTCTAGAGGACTTGTGCTCCTCTCCCTTTCCCTTATCTCTCTTGCATTGGTGGTAGTCAAGATGACGTGACCTGGCTTATTGCATCAAAAGCAAATAATGTCATTAGAGCGATGTTTATTCTGTTTGGATTCATACCTGTCAGAAGAATAATTCTTCTTCTGATGTCTGGAGGAGGAGCCGTATCTCTTTCATTGATTCCTCAACTTGAGGAACTTCTTGAACTCCCGAGTGATGAGGGAGAATTCTTCTTCCGATAGCTCTGAGCTGGAAGAGCATGGCTCAGATTCTTCTTCCTCATCCATTTTCCGAGAGCGGGATGAGGTTGCACCCTTGCCTTTCCTTGAGTGATTGGCTTTTAGGGCCACAGTCTTCTCTCTTGCAGCGGCTTTATCGTCTTCTTCTTCAGCTTTTCTGGTGTTTAGCTGAAGCTCATGGGATAGAAGTTTCCCAAACAGAATCTGGGGATCTGTTTCTGCCAGCCTGCCAAATTCTCTGATAGTACAGATCTTGGTGTCCCATTCCTTAGTAAGGGATCTAAGGAACTTGTCATTTAGTTCACCGTCGGTGAACACTCTGCCATAGCCCTTCAGGGCATTAACGATCTTCAGGAAGTTCTCAAATGTCACTCCGATTTCTTCCTTGGGACCTTGCCTGAAGGCTTCGTACTTCTGGTTCAGAAGGGATCTTCGATCATCCCTTACTTAATCAGTGCCTTCCATCAAGATGATTAGGCAGTGCCAAATGGGCAATCCTGCAGTTGCAGAAAACCTGCATCATGGAATCATTGACGACGCTTACCAGAATGTTCTGACCTTTCTTGTCGAGTCCAACAAGCACCATCTCATCCTTATCCATTTTCGAAAGTTTCTTGGGCACTTTCTTGGTTGGATCAATGGTGGAGGCCTTAGTGGGAATATAAGGTCCCTCCTCCACTACCATGAAGAGTCGTGGGTCGACTTCTTCCATGTAGTATCTGATCCTTTCCTTCCAGATAGGAAAGTTCAGCTTGGTGCACACTAGGATCTTCCCTGAATACTTGAGTCCTTCCATTTCAAAGAGCTTCTTTCTTCTTGACACTAGATGCAGGAACTTACTCAAGGTGTTAACCTTATTGACGAGTAACCTCCCTCTGATACCACTTGAAAGTTTATCTAGTGTCAACTAACTTCACCTATGGGGGGATAGGTAATTTGCAGTCTTTTGCAGAATTAAAAATTTACCTGCACAAACAACAAACATAACACAGAAAAGCACACCAGAAATTATAGTGGTTCCCCGATTTGGGTACGTCCACTCTCCCCCTTCGACCTATCTCCCAACAAAGGACAACTCGGTCACTTCACCAACAGGATTGAAATCCAATCCTCTCACTATGGAAGAAACCCTTCCACCCGAAGGAGTCACTACTCCTCCACCACGGGTTGCACCCAACCCTTAAAACGAGGAAACAAAGTTCCTTTACAACAAAGTTAAAATAGAATGTACAAGAAATACAAACTACGTTTGGAGAACCCGATGTCCCTCTTCGTTCAATGAAGCTTTCTTGATGAAGACGAAGAGTCCACGATCGGCGCACTCTCTTGGAGAGGATCTTCCCGAGATCGGCGACGACAAGTGAATGCGGCGGCGATGCTTTGTAGATCCAAACTTCATGACGAAGCTAGCAAGGTCTACCAACGATCTTACTTGGATCGATCGTCTCAATCGATTCGGAGTGGATAAATATTCCCGCTCAAACAAATCAAGAGACAAAGGATCTCAAGATAGACACGTGAGACGCTAAGCTTAGCCTCGGTTCTGTCATCGGACAATCAAAGATGACCTCTAAGATCAGCAGCGGTGACTAACTTGCGAGCGGCGACGCGACGGAACGAGCTTCGCGATCGGCTAGGTTACGCTCGACGGCTTTGATTTCTCGTGATTGATTACCGTTGGAGTTTGAGAAACGCGAGTATTTATACTATAGACCAACCCTAAATGACCGTTGTGGGCCCCACAAGGAGAAGCCCTAAGCCCGGTCCAAACAACGCCTGAAATCTTGGTTCGGTCCAGCGAGCAGGAAGAAATCGCCGAAGGCAAATTTGGCGGGAATCATTGGTGATTCTCGACGAATCGGCGAGAATCACTTATGATTCCCGTCGAATTATCCTTGGTAGAATTTTAGCTGAAAAGCTTGCCATCCGGGGTGAATCGGCGAGAATCAAAACCATTCTTGACGAATCGGCGAGAATGCAGAGTCATTCTCGACGATTCGGCGAGAATCACTTATTGATTCTCAACGTTTCTGACTTAGCGAAATTCTTGAAGGCATTGAGTCAGCCGGATGCTGTCGGCGGGAATCGGCGAGTGATTCTCGACGATTCGGCGAGAATCACTAGTGATTCCCGTCGAATCGGCGAGAATCACTTAGTTATTCCCGTCGAATTTAACTTAGACGAATCTTCGTCTTTCTTCCCATGAGCTTGTCTTTGACCCATCCTTGCTCCTCTTCAGCTCTCGATCAATCTCAACCCTGTACTTTAAAATAAGTACACTCCATTAGAGAGAGTACACATTAGCCAACACATTGATCTCCTCAACGAGGGATTACGTTGCGCATACCCGTGTATATTGACCCACTGCACCCTTACATTTGTGTGTACTTAGCGTGGCATAACTGCAAGCACATCTTGAAGAAAATCATCAAATACATTATCTATTCAACTTAGCTTGTTCAGGGGCTTCTTCAAATAAGGTACATTGTTGATACAATACCCAACAAATGTGTTTTCAGAGAAGCTACCAGGATTGTCGCCGCATCGGGAGAAGGACTTTCAGATTCAGTTGGTGCCTGGAGCTAAGCCGGTGTCTAGGGCTCCCTACCGGATGGCTCCAAAGGAGCTGGTGGAGTTTAGTAATCAGTTGAAGGATCTGGTGGAGGCTAGATTTGTTAGGCCGAGTTCCTTGTCTTGGGGAGCTACGGTCTTATTTGTGAAGAAGAAGGACGGGACCCTCAGGTGGTGCATCGACTATCGTGCACAAAACAAGTTGAGAGTCCGGAACACCTATCCACTGCCAAGGATCGAAGAATTATTTGATCAGCTAGTAGGAGCACATTGGTTCTCGAAGCTGGATTTGAGGACGGGGTACTATCAGTTATGGATCGAGGAAGAAGACATCCTTAAGAAGGCGTTTAGAAGCAGATATGGCTTGTACGAGTTTATTGTGATGCCCTTTGGGCTCACGAACGCACCATTGGCTTTCAAGAGCTTGATGAACCGGGTGTTCGAGCCATACCTCGACAGGTTTGTCATTATATTCATGGATGACATCCTCATTTATTCGAGGACGAAGGAGGAGCATGCACAACATCTGGCCTTGACTTTGGAGAAGCTCAGGGAGCACCAGTTATATGTCAAATTCAGCAAGTGCCAGTTTTGGCTGACGGAGGTATCCTTTTTAGGCCACATCATCAGTGGGGCAGGATTGGCAGTAGATCCCTCGAAGATTCAGGCAGTGCGAGACTGGCCTCAGTTGAAGAAGACCACAGATGTCCGAAGTTTTATGGGATTGGTCGGATATTACCGGAAGTTTGTGTAGGGATTCTCTCAGATAGCCCTTCCACTCACTTCATTGACGAAGAAGGACACTCCGTTCGCTTGGACATCGCAGTGTGAGACGGCCTTCCAGGAGTTGAAAGGTCAGCTTACGTCGGCCCCTATCCTTGCTTTTCTGACTGGGAAGGAAGGCTTCCAGGTGTATACTGATGCGTCGTTTCATGGGATGGGTGCTGTACTGATGCAGTATGGACCTGTGATAGCATATGCCTCCCGCCAACTGAAGAATCACGAGCAGAACTAACCTGCCCACGACTTGGAGATGGGGGCAGTGGTGTTCGCTCTGAAGATTTGGAGGCATTACCTCTATGGGGTGCACTGCAACATATTTTCAGATCACAAGAATCTGAAATATTTTGATACGCAGGAGTTGAATGTCCGCCAGAGGCAATGGGTGGAATTTCTATCTGATTACGAGAATACGATGGACTATCAACCGGGGAAGGTGAATGTTGTGGCGGACGTACTGAGTCGGAGGGCTACCACTTCAGGAGCAGAGTCCTAGTTGATGGCCATGGAGCTGGTGCAGATGATGGAGGATATGCAGATTACCTTGGTGTTCTCGGATGACTCAGAACTTTATGAGGAGTATCTGGCTGCGCACTACCGATGATATTCGAGATCGCATCAGGGCTTAACAGAGAAGGGATGACAAGTTAGAGCCAGTATTCAGGGCCTTGGAGGCAGGCACGGCCGGGGAGTATACAGAGAGAGATGGGTTGATATGTTATAGAGTACGGGTGTACATACTGGCTAGGGGCAGGATTCTGGAGGACATTATAACCGAGGCTCACTATAGCAGGTACTCGGTGCACCCGAGCATCACCAAGATGATGGCCGACCTGAAGAGGATGATGTACTGGTCGAGTATGAAGAGGGATATCACATACTTTGTGACCCATTGTGAGGCCTTTTAGTTAGTAAAGGCCGAGTGTAAGAGTCCGGACGGGTTGTTGCAGCCACTTACGGTGCCGGAGTGGAAGTTCGACGATATCGCCATGGATTTTATACATGGTCTTCCTCGGTCACATATGGGGAGCGACTCAATAAGGGTAATCATCGATCAACTGACGAAGGTGGACAGATTTCTACCGATCATGAAGTATGCTTCAGTTGGTGAATTGGTGCGAAGGTTTGTAGAGCAGTTCGTCCGATACCATGGAGTGCCAAGGACGATAGTGTCCGATCGTGATGGACGATTTACGTCTATGGAGTGGAGGTCGGTCCATGCCTATTTGGGGACTCGGTTGACATTCAGTACTGCCTTCTACCCTCAAACGGATGGACAGACAGAGCGCACCAATCAGACACTGGATGATTTGTTGCGTCTTTGCATACTGGATCGCGGGGAGCCATGGGAGAGGTAGTTACCATTGATCGAGTTCTCGTACAACAACAGCCACCAGTCCTGCATCGGCATGGCCCCTTATGAGGCTTTATATGAGCGGAGATACATGACTCCTTTGTCTTCGATCCTGGATGAGGATCTGAAGGCACTTGGTTCGGAGTTTGTCGAGGATACAGATGCTTAGGTGCAGTTGATTCGATACAGGATGTTGGAGGCATAGAGCAGGAAGGCTAAGTACTACGATGCTCGACACCGTCAGGTAGAGTTCCTTATAGGAGACAGGGTGTTTCTGAAGATACGATCGAAGAATGGAGTCTCGCGGGTGCATGGTTGAAAGAAGCTCAGTCCGAGATACATGGGGCCTTAAAGGATCCTGGAGCGGATCGGTCCCTTGGCATACAGATTGGAGCTCCCGCCAGAGCTAGCGGGTTTGCACGACGTCTTCTACGTCTCCTCCCTCAAGAGATCTCTACTTCGGTCGGAGCAGTAGATTACGACGACAGATGGGCCTATACCTTCTGATCGAACGGTGCACCTAGAGCCAATCCGGATAGACGATACTAGGATGTGGGTCTTACGACGCAAGAAGGTTCCGTTTGTCAAGGTCTTGTGGAGGAATTATGGATAAGAGGAGCACACGTGGGAGCAATAGGACTTGATGCAGCAAAGATAGCCGGAGCTTTTCACATCAGGTATTCCCTATAACCTCTCGGGATATTACATTTTACTTCTCATACTTGAAACCCCGTAGGCTTAACTTGAATTTCGAGGACAAAATTTTTATTTTTATGTATTTGGATTTGTAATATCCCTCAGACTTCTGGACACCTGGGATGGTTTTGTCATGACTGGGTCATGACAATACCCTAGGAAGTGTCAAAAGGATGGGGTGAACTTAGGAATTAGTGTGTGAACCACCTTGGTGTGTAAATAGTAGAATTCCAATTACTAGCTTAGAGATGACCATAGTGCTTCACCATGACACCATGACCCTACCACAACATCACTAACCTATTAGAGGGTCCATTAGAGTCATAGGGACCCATTCAGGCCAACTAAAATGGTCAAGTTGATCAAAGTCAACCCAAACCCTAATTAGGTCAAACTAAGCTCATACATGGTCAACTGACCTCCCCTTGGCCAAAGGGACCCACATAGACCTTCCCAATCCCTAAGGGAGGCAAATGGGTTACCAAGGACCCATTGGGGTCAACTAAAGAGGCTAAGTTGACTCAAGTCAACCATAACCCTAAAAAGATCAAAGTGTCCTAACTAAGGGTCAAGTGACCTCCAAGATGCCCAACCAACCCTACCCAAGTATTCCTAGACCTTAGGGGAGGCCAATGGGTCACCAAGGATCCATTGGGGTCAACCCAAATGGTTATGTTGACCAAGGTCAACTCTATTCTAGTGTTAGGTCAAATTAGCTCAAATGGGCTAGCCCAAGCTCAAGCTCATTTCCCCCACTTGGGCTAACTTTAATTTATTTAATATTATGTGCTAATGGGCTGCCATTAGGCTGTATTAGTCATCAAATTCATCTTTGATTATTAAGAGAGAGAAAAACTCCATTTTCCCTTTAATGGAGGAGAGAGAAAGTGGTTTAAAAAGGCCATTCATGGCCAAGAGAGACCAAGGGCCTCTCTAATTGATGGATACATTCCCCCTCATCAGTTATGGTGAGTTGAATAATCATATCCAGCCACCAATATGGCTCAATTTAATTTCTCCCATAAGGGAGAGAGAAAGAGGAGAGAGAAAGCCCTTAATGGCCATGAGAGAGCAAAAGTCCCTCTTCAATTGATTCCAAAGTCTTGATTCATCTTCCCCTCATCATTTAGAGGAGACCAGAGGTTTTTCCCAGCCTTTAGGTGGCTGAATTCAGAGAACCACATTGGCCAAAATGAGAGTGTAGTGGCCATTAATGGCCATTGCATGTTAGACTCTTCCCCTCCCCCCTTCTGGCTCTTTTAAAAGCTTCCCGAAGGTTAGATGAGACATTTCCACCCTTTACATGAAGAAACTGAGCTAGTTGGCGGTGTAGTTGCAGAGCACTGAAAAGCTCCACCACCGGCCTTGGCGTACCACAACCACACCCGTCGATAAGCACGGTTGAAGGTCCTCCTTTACTCCTCTCTTCGTGGGCTAGATCTTTAAATCTTTTAGGAGAAAAATCGGGCTCAATTAAGCCCGATCGGGTGAGAGAAATTTCATGGTTTTTCTACCATGTGGGTTCGTCGAAAACCGCCCCTCTGGCGGCCGTGCCGCTGGCCGGCGATAGCCCCCACCTCAACGAAGGTGGTGGCGGTGGTGGCCAGTTAGGCAGGTGGATGGGTGGCAGGGAAAACGGCTTTGAATGAGCTCTAGGTCGGACTGATCGTGTCCCTTGGCTGGAGGAAGAAGACGATGTCAGGGCCCTCAGATTTGCTTTAAGATTCGTGCTGGCATCACCCTATATTAATTACTATTATTTCAATTTATGTCCCATTACTTGGCTATTTTTAAATTAAATATTAAAAATACCTACGACACCCTACAGAAAAATGGCCAACATGAAAATTATAGCACTTGAGGTCTAGTTTAATTTAAAATTTATTTCAACCCATTTAGGTAAGTAGTTTGACCACATCACTCATTTTGGGGAGGTCTATACCTAGGCTAGACCAGAGATTATTTTGAGTACTCCAAACGATCCAGCCATCTAAATGACCTAAAATTTTTGATGGTGGTCAATATTACCTATACCTAGAACATATACAAAAATAGCTATTTTTGGAGAACATTTCCCTAATTTTTTTTGTAGAAATTTAATAATCCATGTATGAATTATTTAAATGTTTTAATGACCTCCAAACCCTGCCAAATTTTGGTGAGTGGTTCTTTGGGTCAATATAAGACTCTTTATAAAATTCCATTCAATTTGGAGAAGAATTGGTATGGAATTTGGTAAACCCTAGCCTAGGCCCAAAAAGGGTTTATTAGGGAAAATGCCCTTCGTGGGTTTAAGTGGCCAAATCACCTCAATAGAGGTTAAAACTTAGACCACTGATTTGTTATGTTAGTAAACACCCTCACATGGATTATGGGGTGGATAAAAGTGGATTTTATCTAGGACCCTAGTTCAAACTCTAAGGTTGAACTTTGGGGGCTTGTGAAGGACATAGGGTGTTATGTCCTTGGATGGACTTTTTGATTAATCCATGTGCTTCTAGGGAGGTGAAATGTCCTAGGAAGGGATTTGGTGGAGTTTGGACACATGCACCCCACTTAAAGCACTTAGTAGATATTTAGGTCTTTACACCTTAGGAAATATTCAATGGGTCATATGACCTTGGATCTTTGTGATATTTATGTAGGAGTATTGTCATAGTGATATATACCTCTGGAATTTATTATAGGGTGTCTAGATAACATTAGCTCACCCTTGTAGCTAAAAACTCCATCTTCCCCTTTTGATGATATTGATGTAATTATGGTTTATATGTCTTAGAATGATTTTAAACTCTGAAAAAGCTGATCAAATAGCATGTAGATGCACTAGTAAATTATTTGGTGTAGTTGAACATTTCTTTTTAGTACATCATGTGTAAAGTAAACTAGTGCATCTTACTTTGATAAATTGAAGATAAATACTATAGCTTGCTTGAAAATTGTATTACTTATCCAGAGTACTTTTTAGGGCATGAAGAAGCTTGGAAAAATATTTACATGTTGTTTAGTTGAGATTACAGGATGTTTCTTCACAAAGGGCCCCATGATGGAATTGATTGAAATATTTTTATATATAGTTTGCTGACTCTGAAATTGCATGAAATTTAGTCAGTAAGGTTTTATGATCATAATAAATCTATGTAAATTTTTGTATAATTTTTTGAGAAGTATTTATGGTACTCCCTTCATTACCCCTATTTAGTTCAATTACCTTGGATTATTTATTTGGAGAATAATTCCTTTATGAAAATTTATGAAATTTTGTATTCACTGATATCTTGCTATTCTATAGTGTTCATAATTTATGTATGATCATATCTTAAGTAAATCTAGTGCTTCATGTTCAAAATCACTCGTGGTCATATTATTTGGAAAATTAAATAAATTTCAAATTTGTTAGGAAAATTATGAGGTTCTGGATTTGGGCTAAATGTGTCATGATAGACCCACAATAAATATCTTAGGGAATTTGGATGAAAATTTTGAGTACCTCCTATCATGTACATCATATAGCTTAGGTTGGTCTGTGTATAGTAAAACTGCAGAAAATTGGGATAGCATGTGAAATGAGCTTAAGCAGTTGGGGTTTAATGGTTTACTAGTTTTGGTGAGTAGAAATAGGATCATCATTAGGAATCATGATGAGGACAGTGCTAGGTTGACTAGTGTTAGGAGCTGCTTGGGATCGACAAAAGATCGTCTTTCCAGTGGAGAGAGAGAGTGTGTGTGTGTGTGTGTGTCAAAACACACTAGGGTTAGATCCATAGTAATATTAAAAGGATCGGGAATCGGGTATTAACCAATAATAGTAAGTGCCTTATGAAATGGAACGATGGGCTTCAGCTACCATCATAGTTCCTAGTGCCCTTTGAGAACCCTTCACCGCGTATGCCGGGGGCAGTCCTTGGCTAACCTAAACTGTAACAAAAATCAATGTTTAAGAGTAACTAGTATAACAAGGATTACACTTACACTCACACTCCCCGGTGTTGTGGGAGTTAGGTTAGTTCTCATGAGTGGTGGGCTCGGTGGTTTTGGTGATGGGCAGGTTACCCTGGCAAGCAGATGGCTCGGATTATTTTGAGACGGACGGGTTTTTCCAGGGAGCTTTGGATCGGTGGGAAAACCATTAATGTTGCATGTGCATAAGATATGAGGTGGTGGGTCATCGGTATTGGAGAGTCATCACACCGACACCAATACGTTGGCTCGGCAGGTGTGGTTTTTCACTTGGCCAAATAATGTCTGGTGCGCAGCCGGCAAGAGTACGCAGGAGCTCCTCTTAGTGCATCATCGTTGAGGCGTATGATAGGTCTGACTGGTAGTGTGATACCAGTATTGAGGTGGGCGAGGCCCAACCCACCGCTTCTATTTGCCACTACGGAGGTATCCTGGGAGGTTAAGCTCCATAAAAGGGAACTAAAGGTCTGTGTGCACAGAGTCGAGTGGGTGTGTTGCACATGCATGATTCACATCATGGCATACTTGCATGTCATAGCATCATCATTGCATATAAACCCTGATACCGTTATATAAAGTGGTATGGGACGCTTTATACAATAGGCCTTACAAAACGACCCCTTGATCTATAGGTTTGTATGGGCATTCCTATAGGTCATGCTTACTTACTTAGTTTACCTTTCCTACTATACTTGCTCACTCATTCTTGTGTATATTTATACTGCTTCGTACTACTGCTTACTTATACTAGTTGTGATTATATATTCATGATAGACTAGTTCTGCCATCACCTGCTTACTTTGTTACTCTCCACCTTCATTATCTTCCCTTTCATCCTCCCCACTCGGTGCCTAGGAGACATTTGGGGAGGGGTGGGGGATGATAGGACTTAGTCTTTTTAGACTAACGGTCATTGACCAAATCATTTTAGGATACTATGGAGCCAAACCATGAGACGAAGCCCAAGAGGTCGGTGCGCATGGAGATGGGGCATTCTAGCACTAGAGTCCAGCAAGCAGGGACTGTGAGTCCCGATCATTAGTTGTTATTATAGATTTGCTTCCGCGTCGAGTGACTTGTAGTGAGGATCTTGTTGTATCGAGCGGGAGCCCTCTTTAGTACTTTGCTTATTCTTTTCTGTGGACTCTCCCTTCGTAGAGATTTATTTATATATGTAATTCTGGTGGACTCGTTTGATTTTACTCTTATACTTGTTCTACTTTTCTATGATCGGTATGGACCGCAAAATAGGTGTTTTGTAATGACGACATTCCCGGGTGTGTTAGTGTCACCGCAAAGCGGTGGTTCTGGGCATAAGACCCCGGTGCTTTTAAGGAAAAAATGGGGTCTTACAGGTCTGTCGATGCCTTCTTCTTTGGGCGTTGAGTGAGCTGTCCTCACTCAATGCTTCTAGACTTAGCAAGAATTTCTCCCTTTCCAATGTAGAAGCTTTGGCAGACTAAGCTTTACTTGACACCTCTTGTTATATGGCGTTGAGTGAACTGACTTCAATCTTTGCCGATGGAATTAGACGCAAATCTTCTTTGCAAACTGTTAAGCATTGACTGTCCATCCTTTACTCAGCGCTTTTTGGAATCTGGCGTCGAGTGAACGTGCATCACTCGACTCTTGTGGACTTAGACATTTTTCTTTCTTTCCAGCATCCTTCCTTGACATCTGGCGTTGAGTGAACTAGCTTCACTCGATGCCTGTTGATTTAGATAAATTTTTGTCTCTCCACCTTTCTACCTTGTTACCACCTGTCACAATCACTTAGATAAACCTGTCTAAACTTATTCCAAGGAACATCTTGCACATGATGAACTTGAAAAACATCAAATACAAATATGCTCTTAGTGTTGATGGTGATGCCTCTTCAAATATAGGGAACATTGAGGGCAATATTCCCAACAATGGAAAAAGAAGTAACGGGTCCAAGGTAACCTGGATCCCAATTGATGTTTGATTTCATGTGCAGGAAAAAGACTGTTGGAACCCCATTTTGGAATTGGGCTAGGTTCACTATTAGGTTTGTTGACCCAACATGTATAGCCTAGGGTTATTTGTTAGTTCTAGGGTTAAGGTTAGTCATAATAGGTTAACCTGCCTTCAGAAGACTTCAGAGACTCTAGACTTTAGAGACAGGAGACTTCAAGGAAATACAGTTAAAAATATTTCAGAAATTCAGTTCGACGATAGCTAAACTCAGCTCGAAGATCGTCGATCTCAGATCGACGAACTCAGAGTTCCTTCTCTGAGTTGAGCTCGACGAAAGTCCAACTGAGATCGACGATATCTGATCTCATATCAGAAGTTTAGCTAGACAAAATTCTTTCTCTGGTCGATGAACTTGGAGCTCAGATTGGCAGTTCAGTTTCAGATCGATGATCGCTGAGCTCAGTTCGACGAAGGAGAATTCTCAGCTCGACGAACTTGGAGTTCAGGTCGATGAAATTATTCCTGAGTTCGACTATTTCCTCCCAGGTTCAGTTCGACTATTCTCTGATGATTTCAGTTTGACAAAGGCAGAAGTATTTCTAATTATATTATATGTCTATAATACTCTGGTAATTAATGCTCAATATTCTTATGAATATAGTCATTCCATGACAGCATTAATTATGGTTTTCACAGAGTTATTACTTGACTTATTTACTAGGACAGTTGAGGAAATTCATTTAAGACATTTTCTAGCCGTTCAACTCCAAGATTTTATGCAATCTATCATGGAAAAGGAATTCAAAATTCAATGAAAATATCTGCAAGTAATATATAGGGTTTTCTTCTTCTAGTCAAATATATATAGAGAAGAAGTAGTACAGAGAATAATAACACAGAGATAACCAAGCAGTCAGACATACACTTTTGCTTTAGGAATTTCAAGAGACAAAATCATCAACTTCTGTCTGAATGTTCGCTCAAGGTATTCAAGTAGTCTGAAGGCCTACACCCTGAGCAAAGCTCTCTTTCTCCTGAACAATTCTACATCTCAGAGGGAGCTTTGATAATAACAGAAAATCCACTAGTCTTCTCAGATTATTAAGAAAGAGAAGACATCATCATTTTCTTTTCCTTACTATAAAAGGGTTTCTAACTCCCTTCAAAAGTTATCCTTTGGTTGTCAAGTCTCCTGATCAAAAGACTTTATTTGGTTTTTGGGCACCTGGTCAAAACCTTAAAGGGTTGTCAGATATCCCTTAAAATAGATCTTGTGGTGACAGGGCACCTGAGCAAAAACCTGTGGTGGCAGGGCACCTGATCAAAAACCTATTATGGATTCCTACCAGGGTGGTAGAAGAATGGATGTACCTAAGTTTTAGGGGAACCACTATAAAATCTTTGTGTCGTCTGGTTACTCTACTTGTTGTTTTTCTGTGCTATGATTTTCTTTTTATATTTCTGTCTATTACATATTGATATTGTAACGCCCCAAAACTCAAACGAAGAACGGATAGCGTTTTAAGGCAAAGTTGGTGCCTGATTAGGTTTACACGGTCTGTGACACGGGCGTATCCAGGTTCGTGTTGTGCTTGAGTTCGACGTGTTTCCGTGAGCTCTACAAAATGCATTCGACAATCCTCGGAGACAAGCCATGTCAGGCACACGGCCTGTGACACGGGCATGTCAATGGTCGTGTCCTACTTTGTGTTCTGTCGGACTGTGTCGAGTGAGTTACTCGGCCTAGGACACGGGCGTGTCCCAAGCCATGTCTGGCATACGGCCTATGACACAGGCGTGTCACATGGCCGTGGCCTGTTCGGGACGCGACGGTTTCAGCGTCGATTGAGGCACATGGCCTATGACATGGGCATGCCCATGGTTGACACGGGCGTGTCCCAAGCCGTATCAGATTCCGGGTCCTGTTCTGTGTTCGACGATCATAAGCCATGTTCGGCCCAGGAAATTTTTTTAAGGGCTAATCGAGGCCATTCGTTCTATTTGGAAATGATCCGACGGCCCGGAATCCTCCCTGACATGTTAAATTCGGGAATGTAGGGTTTAACCCTCATTTTACTTTGGCCATTCTCTTTCTAAAAGAGTTAGAGAGAAGGGAGAGCAAGGTTGAAGAAGAAGGAGGAATCCGGCCGCCGGTGGAGCTTCGGAGCCCCAAATCGCGAGCCGAGTCCAGATCCGTGAAGGCGGGGCCATTGCGGTGCTTTTCATCCGTCTAGTTTCTCCTCTTCTCCATGGGGCCAAAGTGAACCGCTAGGGTAACGATTCTCTTCTTGGACATGTGAAGTCCTCTTCCTTTTTGCATAGGAAACCAGCTCTCGCGAGTGTGCGGTGAGTGTGAGGTTTTCCTTTGGGTGGACATGAATAGTCCCCGTAGTTTTGCATATAGAGTCTAGAATTGAAGTACGGACATGGGCATTGCATGTGAAGCCTACCCGGACAAGTTGGTCTTGATCGATGATGTTTTCATTATGCATGGATTGGCGGAGAAGACTCCGTACAGTATATTTTTCAGGTTTCTATGTGGTAGATTGCAGCAGGGAGCCTTGGGTATTAACTCCAAGGTGCTCCTGGAAATCTGGGAAGAAGCGAAGTTCTGTCATTTTGGTGGCCTAAGAGCCATCCTTGTACATAGCTGGGCTATGTACTGTTGTATGATCGATATGTTGGGATTCAGTGAAGCTTATCCCGCGCAGATGACTTAAATTATTGTGGCGAGGTGAGCAACGGGCTGGTGGAACCTTACCCACTCCAAGTTGTTCGGTTAAAGATGGCTTGGAGAGCGGGTCTAGGCTTCAGATGAAAGGACTTTAATGCTCACGTGTTTGTCAGCCTGGGGGAGGTGGTGGACCGCGGAATGGACTGGGTTCAGACCGGGTTCACTAAGTAAGTGCCCTGAGAGCACAGGGTGTGTGGCCGTAAATGCCTACGCCTATGGTGAAGTGTGTTGTTGTTGTACTTTCACTATATTGTTTGGCTATGCTACTAAATTGCAGGGAAGGAGCACCTCCACCCCAAGTAAGGGGTGGGGTCGTTATAATTTGGTCAGCTTAACTTACCGTTCCTTTTGTTTGCCACCGCTGCGGTTGAATGTTGTTTGCAGGTGTTGAGGAGCCTAGTGGCAAGTAGTGAGCTGAATCCCTTGTTGCTTAGCCGACCCTTGAAGGCCAAAACGAATGTTTACTTTTATTCTCATGTGTGACCGGCATGCGTGCCATTGTATGGAAGACATTTATTATTTTAAGTAAACACTTGTAAGGCCATAAGGCCAAGTACTATTTGGTGTATTTGTTCTGTCATTCCTAATTTGGGTTTTAGTGGACATTCATGTTGTGGTTTGGGTTCTTTGCTTTTTAACCTTTAAAATGCTTCCGCTAGAATGTACTCTGCGTAGGACGTGTTATATTGGTCGGATGGTTTCATTTTGTAACCCTTCGGTCTGTTTGTAGTATATGGCGTCGGGCCCCGGACGGACCTACTACTATATGCCATGTGATGGATAGGGGTATTACAATTTGGTATCAGACTACCGGTTTCGGTCTTGCTTATTTGAATTCGTTGGCGAATTCTTTTAAGAGGTAGTGAGCACATGTATGTGCGTCATCGTTATAACATAAAAATAACCCATGAATGTCAACTTAGGAATGAAAATACACTTGTTTGAGGAACCTTAGTGTTCTAATGATTGCTTTTAGAAATCTATTTGTCGTCTAATTGAGGGTTTTGCTACTATAGGTGACTAGGAGCAGTGTTGGACAGTTAGAACGTCCGCAATCAGCGAAGAGCAGTGCGCCTAATGACGTGACTGTAACCCCTCCTTCAGCGGAAACTATAAGACTCGTAGCGGAAGCAGTGTTTATAATGATAAATGCCCAGCGAGCAAGGCAAGTAAAGCAGCCCGGCCCTGCAGGGGAGCAGGTACCGCTTTAAGAGGCAGAACCTAAAAGGGTTGAACAAGTGGTGGTAGAGTCGTTTATAGCTAGAAGAGTGACAGAAAAGAACTCAAACATGTAATGGGCTTTAACCCTCCAGTGTTTTTCAGGTACTGGAACCCCATCCCAGACCTAAGATTGGCTCTCTCGGGTGAAGAGAGTCTTGACAGCTACTGAGACTGAGGAGTGGCAGAAGACCACCATAACCATCTTCCTGTTGGATGGTGAGGCGAGGTTATGGTGGTAAGGGTTGGAGCTACATCACTTGGGTGAAAGGCAGCTCACAAATGTTTCGATGGAGGAGTTCTCGAGATTGTTCTTTGAAAGATACCTCCCCTCGGCTTAGAGGATTGCTATGGAGAACGAGTTCCAGAGGTTAGTTCAGGGAGATAGTAGCATGGATGAGTACCTCCACGAGTTCACGTGATTGGGTCATTATGCTAGCTCCACTATGGCTGATGAGGTGCGTAAGACCAACCAGTTCTAGGAGGGTTTGTGTGATGACCTAAGGCTACTAATCTCGAGGCCTATGACGCAGGGCTTCCTAACTCTGGTCAATACGGCCCAATCGTTTGAGAAAGATTTGAAGAGAGTTCAAGCAAAGAAGGACTCTAGTGCAAAGAAGACGGAGTTAAAAGTGCCAAACTCCTCAAAATCTGTGTTCCGTAAGTGGAATAAGAAGGCTAGGACTTCGAGTTCAGCCCCTTCTTCTGGTGCTTCTGGGGCAACTACAGGCCGAACCCCGGGCGCATGCTATAACTGTGGGAAGCCGGGGCACCTTGCCCGACATTGCTGGAGCGGATGTCCAAAGTCCGAGAAGAAGCCTGGAGTAACTTATAAGGAGAAGGGCAAGGCGGTGTAGTTAACCGCATCGCATTATGCCCCAGCCCAACCTAGAGTGTACAACCTGGGCCAGCAGAAGGCCATGAAACAGGCTGACGTTGTGACAGGTATGGTTTTATTTATAGTAGTTTAGCTTTAAATACTTGTTGTCTTGCGTATGTTAGCTTATTAGTGGTTGTGCTAGGGTTTGTTTTGATTTTCGATAATCCGGTGAGAGCACTGTTCAATACAGGAGCTTCACATTCCTTTTTTTCCGAAATATTTGTATCGCGCATCGGAGTACCTTCTTCGATGGCAAGGGATAAATTGGATGTGTTATTGCCTAATGGGTGTTCAATGCGGGAGGACAGAGTTTGTTGCATAAAGATACGGATTTGGAGTCAAGAGTTTGACTTGCAAGCGTCGCTACTGCTGATAGTGGAGTTCGACGTGATCTTTGGAATGGACTGGCTCTCGGAGCAGCGAGCATACATTGATTGCAACCGCAAGGAGGTCAAATTGGGAACTAATCGTGAGACAACATTTGCGGGCATGAAAGGGTCGAGCAAGACTTTGATGTCTACCCTTCAGGTGGTTAAGGAATTTCGTGCTGGTGCAGAGCTATTTTTCACGCTAGTGGAGGCTTCGAATCCTAATCCTAGTATGGATAGTATCCTAGTTATATATGAGTATCCTTACGTGTTCCCTGACGATCTCCCTGAAGCCCCACCTCAGCGAGAGATTGATTTCACTATTGAGCTTATGCCAGGTGCCAAACCTGTGTGACGCTCTCTGTATAGGTTAGCGCCTAAGGAGATGGCGGAGTTGAAGGTTCAACTTCAAGAGCTGTAGGAACAGGGTTATGTGCGTCCAAGTTTGTCACCTTGGAGCGCACAGGTCCTTTTTTGTTAAAAATAAGGACGGAAGCTTACGACTCTGCATTGATTACCGAGAGCTGAATAAGCTAACCGAAAAGAATAAGTATCCGATCCCAAGGATTGATGATCTGTTCGATCAGTTAGTCGGGTCAACGGTGTACTTGAAATTGGATCTTAAATCCAGATACTATCAATTGAATATAAGAGAAAGTGACATCATCAAGACAGCTTTCAGCACGCGATATGGGCATTATGAGTTAACCGTCATGCTGTTTGAGCTGACTAATGTGCCATCCGTGTTTAGCATTTGAAGAACAGAATGTTCAGAGAGTACCTGGACCACTTCATGATAGTCTTTATCAACGATATATTGGTGTACTCGCAGTGCGAGGAGGATCATTTCAAGCATCTGCATTTGGTGTTGGAGATGTTGAGGAGGAATCAACTATATGCCAAATTCTCCAAATGCGAATTCTGGTTATCCTCAGTAGCATTCCTTGGTCATATAGTTAGTGGAGAAGGGATTGTGGTAGATCTGGCAAAGATAGTTGTAATATAGGAGTGACCTGTGTTATCTACAGTGGCAAAAGTCTAGAGCTTTCTGGGACTTGCTGGCTACTACAAGCGCTTCGTAGATAACTTCTTGCGGATAGCGTTACCCCTCACGACTTTGACGAGGAAAAATCAAAAGTTTGTATGGTTGTTGGAGTGCGCATAAGCTTTCTAAGAACTGAAAAGTCAGTTGACTACGGCGCCTATTCTATGCTCGCCGAGTGGGACCAAAGGATTTGAGATTTACAGTGATGCTTCAGGCAGTGGCTTAGGTTGTGTTCTACTGTAGCATGGGAGAGTAATAGCTTATGGCTCGCGTCAGATTAAGGTAAACGAGAGGAATTATCCGGTCCATGACTTGAAGTTAGCGGCCGTAATATTTGCCCTGAAGCTATGGAGACATTACCTGTACGGTGTGAAGGTCGATATCTATATCGATCACAACATACTGAAGTACTTATTGGATCAAAAGGACCTAAACATGCGACAGCGAAGGTGGTTGGAGTTATTGGGTGACTACACCTTCAAGATACATTATGTGTCTGGGAAAGGCAATGCGGTAGAGGATGTGTTAAGTCGCAGGGCTCCCGCGCAGGCAAACTGGTTGTCGATACATGATGAGCACTTAGTTCGTGATTTGGAGGGAATAGAGATCACTTGTGTTGACAAACAGTCTAGTTTCGAGGCGTAATTGAACTGGACAGAGGTGCAGTATGACCTTGTTGATAGGATTCGGCAAGCTCTGGATGGGGATAATAGCATAAAGCAGATCATGGATGGGGCTTTGGATGGGTCAAATTCCCAATTTATTGTTAAGGATGGACTGTTATAGAGGGACAGTCGTCTATGCGTCCCTAGTGTGGGTAAACTGCAGGAGGAATTAATGTATGAGGCTCATCATACCAAGTACTCGATTCACCCGGGGAGCATAAAGATGTTTTGAGATATGAAAAAGTTATTCTGGTAAAAGGACGTAACACTTTATGTGGCGAAGTGTCAAACATGCACCTTGGTGAAGGCAGAGTGCCAGAAGCCTGGAGGTTTCTTGAAGTCCTTACCTATCCCGGTGTGGAATTTTGACGATATTTCAATGGATTTCGTGCATGGGTTGCCAAGGTCGCAGAAGGGAAACGATGCCATCTGGGTGATCGTAGATAGATTGACGAAAGTTTTGCACTTCATTCCGAATAGGAAGGATGATTCGGTGGATAAACTGGAAAAACTTTACGTTGATAACATTGTTCGACTGCACGGTGTGCCCCGCAGCATCGTGAGTGACCGTGATGGGCGCTTCACGTCCAACGAATGGAGGTTAGTGCATGAAATGTTGGGAACCAAGCTGAGTTTCAGCATGGCCTTTCATCCGCAGAAGGATGGTCAGACCGAGAGGGTCAATAGGACGATGGAAGATATGCTTCGCATGTGCGTCCTAGATTTCGGAAAGCGGTGGAAAGATTACTTGAACATGGTGGATTTTGCTTATAATAATAGCTACCAGGTGATTATTCAAATGGAGCCCTTAGAGGCCCTATACAGTAGAAAATATCGCACACCGTTGTCATGGTTGGAGACGGGTGAGTCGAAGCTGTACAAACGACAAGAAATAAAAGACGCCACTTGTTGGTACAAACAATACGATAATGATTGCTGATCGCTCAGGACAGGCAGGCTAAATACTATAATGTCAAGCATAGGAACATTGAGTTCGCTATTGGCGACTGAGTATATTTGAAAATTAAGCCATTCAAGGGTATCTCTCGGGTATGAAGCTTGAAGAAGCCGAGTCCGAGGTACTTTGGTCCGTTTGAGACACTAGAGCGAATTGGTGAAGCAGCTTATCGACTGAAGCTATCAGTGGAATTGAGTGGTATACACGACGTATTCCATATATCGGTGTTGCGGAAGGCGGTGCAAGATCCTTCGCAAGTGATTGTGGTCGATCAAGTACATGTTGATAATGGGTTGACGACGAAGGTCAAGCCCATTCGCATTGAGGACATTGAAGTCAAGCAACTTCGTAACGAAGACATCAGGATTGTCAAAGTCCGTTGGGACAACTGCGGTCGGTAGGAGCTCTCGTGGGAGAGAGAGCATACCATGCTTAAGGAGTATCCTGAGTTATTCCACTCAGGTACCGTTTAATTTTGTGTATCTTTTCCATTCTATAATTTTGGGATGAAATTCTTTTTAGGGGGGAGAATTGTAATGCCCCAAAACTCAAAATAAGAATGGATAGCATTTAAAGGCCAAGTTGGTGCCTGATTAGGTTTACACGGCCTGTGACACAGGCGTTTCCAGGGCCGTGTCGTGCTTGAGTTCGACGTGTTTCTGTGAGGTCGACAAAATGCATTTGACGATCCTCGGAGACAAGCAATGTTAGGCATATGGCCTGTGACACGGGCGTGTCAAGGGCCATATCCTGCTCTGTGTTCTGTCAGGCTGGGTTGAGTGAGTTACACGGACTGGGAAATGGGCATGTCCCAAGCCGTGTCTGGCACACAGCCTGTAACACGTGCATTTCATATGGTCGGGTCCTGTTCGGGACGCGGAGGTTTCTGCGTCGATTGAGGCACACGGCCTATGACACGGGCGTGTCCCAAGCCGTGTCTGATGTCGTGTCCTGTTCTGTGTTCGACGATCGTGTTGAGATCGTGAGACACGGCCTGTGACACGGGCGTGTCACAAGCCGTGTTCGGCCCCAGGAAATTCTTTTAAGGGCTAATCGAGACCGTTCATTCTATTTAGAAATGATCCGACGGCCCGGAATCCTCCCTGGCATGTTAAATTCGGGAATGTAGGGGTTTAACCCTCATTTTACTTTGGTCATTATCTTTCTAAAAGAGTTAGAGAGAAGTGAGAGTAAGGTTAAAGAAGAACGAGGAATCTGGCCGCCTGTGGAGCTTCGGAGCCCCAAATCGTGAGCCGAGTCCAAATCCATGAAGGCGAGGCCGTTGCGGTTCTTTTCATCCGTCTAGTTTCTCCTCTTCTCCATGGGGCCAAAGCGAACCGCTAGGGTAACGATTCTCTTCTTGGATATGTGAAGTCCTCTTCCTATTTGCATAGGAAACCCGATATCGCGAGTGTGCGGTGAGTGTGAGGTTTTCCTTTGGGTGGACATGAATAGTCCCCATAGTTTTACATATAGAGTCTGTAATCGAAGTACAGACATAGTCATTGTGTGTGAAGCCTACCCGGACAAGTTAGTCTGGATCGGTGATGTTTTCATTATACATGGATTGCCGGAGAAGACTCTGTGCCATATGTTTTCGGGTTTCTACGTGGTAGATTGCAGCAGGGAGCCTTGGGGATTAACTCCAAGGTGTACCCAGAAATCTGGGCAGAAGCGAAGTTCTGTCGTTTTGGTGGCCAGGGAGAAAGCCTTGTACATAGCCGGGCTATGTACTGTTGTATGATCAATATGTTAGGATTCGGTGAAGCTTGTCCCGCACCGATGACTTGAATTGTTGTGGCGAGGTGAGCAACGGGCTGGTAGAACCTTACCCACTCCAAGTGATTCGGCTAAAGATGGCATAGAGAGCGAGTATAGGCTTAAGCTGAAAGGAATTTAATGCTCATGTGTTTGCCATCCTAGGGGCGGTGGTGGACCGCGGAACGAACCGGGTTCGGACCGGGTTCACCGAGTAAGTTCCCTGAGAGCACGGGGTGTGTGGCCGTAAATGCCTATGCATGTGGTGAAGTGTGTTGTTGTTTTACTTTCACAATATTGTTTGCCTATGCTACTAAATTGCAGGGAAGGAGCACCACCACCCCAAGTAAGGGGTGGGGTCATTATAATTTGGTCAGCTTTAGCTGACCGTTCCTTTAATTTGCCACCGCTGCTGTGGAATGTTGTTTGCTGGTGCTGCGGTGCCTAGTGGCAAGTAGCGGGCTGATGCCCTTGTTGCTGAGCCGACCCTTGAAGGCCAAAGCGAATGTTTACTTTTATGCGTATGTGTGACCGGCCTGCGTGCCATTGAATGGAAGACATTTATTGTTTTAAGTAAACACTTATAAGGCCATAAGGCCAAGTACTATTTGGTGTATTTGTTCTGTCATTCCTAATTTGGGTTTTAGTGGACATTCATGTTGTGGTTTTGGTTCTTTACTTTTCAACCTTTAAAATGCTTCCGCTAGAATGTGCTATATGTAGGATGTGTTATATTGGTCGGATGGTTTCATTCTATAACCCTTCGGTCTGTTTGTAGTATATGGCGTTGGGCCCCGGCCGGACGTACTACTATATATCATGTGACGGATAGGGGTGTTGCAATTTTTTATCAGACTACCGGTTTCGGTCTTGCTTATTTGAACTGGTGGGTGAATTCTTTTAAGGGGTAGTTAGCACACGTATGTGTGTCATTGTTATAACATAAAAAGAACCCATGAATGTCCACTTAGGAATGAAAATACACTTGTTTGAGGAACCTGAGTGTTCCAATGATTGCTTTTAGCAATCTGTTTGTCGCCTAATTGAGGGTTTTGCTACTATAGGTGTCTAGGAGTGGTGTTGGACATTCAGAATGTCCGTAATCGGTGGAGAGCAGTGCACCTAATGATGTGACTACAACCCCTCCTTCAGCAAAAACTATAAGACTCGTAGCGGAAGCAGTGTTTATAATGAAAAATGCCCAGCCAGCAAGGCAAGTAAAGCAGCATGGCCCTGCAGGGGAGCAGGTACCGCTTTAAGAGGCAGAACTTAGAAGGGTTGAACAAGTGGTGGTAGAGCCGTTGATACCTATAAGAGCGACAGAAAAGCAACTCAAACATGTAATGGGCTTTACCCCTCTAGTGTTTTCGGGTACTGGAACCCCATCCCAAGCCAAAGATTGGCTCTCTCAGGTGAAGAGATTCTTGACAGCTACTGAGACTGAGGAGTGGAAGAAGACCACCATAGCCATCTTGTTGTTGGATGGTGAGGCGAGGTTATGGTGGGAAGGGTTGGAGCTACATCACTTGGGTGTAAGGCAACTGACAAATGTTTCGATGAAGGAGTTCTCGAGGTAGTTCTTGGCAAGATACCTCCCCTCAGCTTAGAGGATTGCTATGGAGAACGAGTTCTAGAGGTTAGTTCAGGGAGATAGTAGCGTGGATGAGTACCTCCATGAGTTCATGTGGTTGGGTCGTTATGCTAGCTCCACTATGGCTGATGAGGAGCGTAAGACCAACCGGTTCTACGAGGGTTTGCATGATGACCTTAGGCTACTATTCTTGGGGCCTATGACGCAGGGCTTCCTAACCCTGGTCAATACGGCCCGATCGTTGGAAAAAGATTTGAAGAGAGTTCAAGCAAAGAAGGATTCTAGTGCAAATAAGACAGAGTTCAAAGTGTCGAACTCCTCAAAATCTGTGTTCCGTAAGTGGAATAAGAAGGCTAGGACTTCGGGTCCATCCCCTTCTTCTGGTGCTTCTGGGGCAACTACAGGCCGAACCCCGGCCGCATGCTATAACTGTGGAAAGTCGGGGCACCTTGCCCAAGATTGCTAGAGCGGACGTCCAAAGTCCGAGAAGAAGCCTGAAGTAACTTATGAGGAGAAGGTCAAGGCGATGGAGTCAACCGCATCGCATTATGCCCCAGCCTAACCTAGATTTTACAACCTGGGCCAGCAGGAGGCCATGAAACAAGCTGACGTTATGACAGGTATGGTTTTATTTATAGCAGTTTAGTTTTAAATACTTGTTTTCTTGCGTATGTTAGCTTATTACTGGTTGTGCTAGGGTTTGTTTTGATTTTCGATAATCCGGCGAGATCACTTTTCGATATGGGAGCTTCACAATCCTTTTTGTCTGAAGGATTTGTATCGCGCATCAGAGTACCTTCTTCGATGGCAAGGGACAATGATGGGTACATTGGAAACAGTGTACCTGATTTGGTAGAAGCCTTACTTAACTCAATGATATACATAAATGTGTATTTTATGGGATGTTGAGTTTCAATGTGCAGGTTAAAGAAATGCAGAAAAATATTCTAAGTACAAATTTCGACACTTGTGAAGGAAATGTGTCGACATCAGAAGCCAGATTGTGTCGACACATAGGACTTGTGTCGACATACAGAAATTCTGTCGGCAGCAATTGTGTCAACACACAGGACTTGTGTTTATACACACAAGAATTCTGTCAACACTAACTATGTCGAGACTATAAGCTATTGTGTCGCACACAGGACTTGTGTCAACACATTCTACAGAAGCTGTGTCGAGAAGATAAAGAAGGGTTGTGTCGACATTGTGTGAGCTGTGTCGACATCATCAAGATTTGTGTTGACACATGGTCTATTTGTGTTGACACATATGAAGTATTGTCTCGACACTTTTCTACTAAGATAGAGTACGATGAGGTAACAGGTGTCAAGACTGAAGACTTGACAGCTATCATAACTAACAAAGCTGTCACATCTGTTAGAGCTGTCAGAAGGCAATTATGAATCGGATCAACCAGTAACCTCAGATGGGATCTATATAAAGACTTGTTCTATCGTAAAATAAAGAGATTGAAAAAAAAATACTTGACATATTTTCTAATAGTTGATATCTACAAGTCATCAAGATAAGGCAGATTCTGAACAAGTCTGCAAGAAGAATTCAGA
Organism: Platanthera zijinensis; assembly: GCA_039513925.1. Taxonomy (NCBI): domain Eukaryota; kingdom Viridiplantae; phylum Streptophyta; class Magnoliopsida; order Asparagales; family Orchidaceae; genus Platanthera; species Platanthera zijinensis. The sequence continues at coordinate 84,318,225 of CM077080.1, read as the reverse complement.
TCTTATTCTGAATAGAAGAAGGAAGCTGGATTGAGGATCATCTCCAACTTCATAAGAAGATCAACCTTACTTTGTTCAGATTCAAGAAGTTTTGAAGAAGCTAAGATAGGTTGGATCTTAAGAGATCAGATCAATCAAGATCTGATCAAGTAGCCCTCACCCCTTTCTCTCTCTACCTGGGTGAAGGATTTATCATCTTAACAATCAATTTTTTTGTAAGATGTTTTATAGATCTGAGTGTAAGAGAGTTATCTCTCTGAGTTGTAAGCCTAAATATATAAAGGCTGAGGTAGGGCTGAGTGCCTGAGGTAGGATCCTTGTTATTTGAGTTATAGGCCTTGTGATAAGGGCTGAGGTTGGGCTGTTTTCCTTAGGTAGGATTCTTGGGAAGAATCTGAGTTGTAGGACTTGAAGAAGTCTGAGCTATAGGAACCAGTTGGGTTCTGAGTTATAAGATCTGAGGATCTGAGTTAGTGAAAGGAAGTTTGGCTGAATCCAGCTCTCAGCTGGATAGGTTAAGGGGGAGAGTGGACGTTCCCACGAATTGGGAAACCACTATAAAACACTGTGTGTTGTGCTGTTTTTTTTTGTGCTTGTTTTATCCAATGCTGTAATATTTGTAGCTTAATTAGCTATGCTGAGATTAACCTTTTAATTGCCTAAATTAAAATTGTATTTGAACCTATTCACCCCCCCCCCCTCTAGGTGTTTAAGATCTTTAAACCAAATCTTTCAAGTGGTATCAGAGGGTGGTTCACTCAAACATAGACCTAACAGTCTGAGTTGATCTCCAAGGCAGTTATTTGTTAGCCAGAATGGTTTCAGGTGAAAATCAGAAAGAACTTGTGTAACATCCCATTTACAACTAGACCCCTAAGAGTGTTTTTGTCATGACAAAACCTTAGGAAGCCCAAGAAAGAGTCAAGTGGACCTGGTGGTGTGGATAGGGCCACTATGGTCTGCACTTAGCAGATCTCTAAACCTTGGTTAAAAGTGATCATGAGGCTTCACCAAGACTCCAAGACCCCACCCATACCCTTATAACCCTAGAAAGAGATCAATGGGTCACTAAGGACCCATGAAGAGCAATCAAAGGACCTAAGTTGACCAAAGTCAACTATAGCCCTAATTGGGTCAAATTGACCTACACAAGGGTCAATTGCAGTCCCTTAGCCCAGTAGACCCCACCCATACCCTCATAGACCTAGTGAGAGGTCAATGGGTCACTAAGGACACATGGAGAGTAGTCAATAGGGCTAAGTTGACCAAAGTCAACTATAACCCTTATTAGGTCAAATTGGCCTACACAAGGGTCAATTGCAGTCCCTTAGCCAAATGGACCCCACCCCTACCCTCATAAGCCTAGTGAGAGGCCAATAGGTCACCAAGGACCCATTGGGACCAATCAAAAGGGCTAGTTTTGACCAAAGTCAACCCTTGACCTAAAATGGTCAAAATGCCCTAGTTAAGGGCCAAGTGACCTCCAAGGGCCAATCCAACCCCACCTTGACCCTAGGGGAGGCTAATGGGTCACCAAGGACCTATTAAGGAAATCTCAAGGATCAAATTAACCTAGATGGGCCCTAGTCCAACTTTGGGTCAAGTTAGCCCAAATGGGCTAACTCAAGCTCAAGCCCATTACATTGGGGCTAACCTTGACTTAAGTGGCCAAATGAATTTGTGGGCTGACATGGGACATGTAGGAGCCAAAAATTCAGGCATGGTGACTAGGAGAGAGAAAGTCACCCATGGAGGAGAGAGAAAGAGAAGGAAGAAGAAGGAAGGAGGACTTTGTGCTCCTCCTCCCCCCCTCCCCAACCTCCCCATTCATTTCAGAAGGACAAGGGAGAGTGCAGAAGCCATTGTGGACTGATTAGAGCAAGCTCCACCCCCTACCAACCTAGCTGCCACAATGGACTTAGGCCAAAAATGGCACATGCCATTTCAGCCACTTAACTCCCTCTTCTCCCTCTTTAAAAGCTTCAGTGAGGTCCAGGGATGAATTCCCACCAGTTTCCTGAAGAGGCCAAGCCCTAATTTGCATTTGTGAACAAGCTGACCACCACCGGCCACCACCATGCCAATCCGGCGATCAGCCAGGCTACAGCCGCCACCACAGGTCCTCCTCCATTCCTTCTCTCATGGGTAGATCGTAGGAATCAATAGAACCAAGGTTGGAGCTCAATTGAGCCCAATCCAGATTTCAAAAATCATGAATTTTCACGGTTTTTCCGCTTGCTGGGATCGCCGGAATAGTGCTTCCCGGCGGCCTAGCCACCGTCTGGAGATAGCCCCGACCACCACGAAGGTGTCGGCGGCGGTGGCATGCCGGGGAGGTGGCCGGAGCGACGGCGGCAGCCGCTGGAAATCGGCCCAGGCAGTATTAATCCTGGCCGTTGGCGCGTGGGGGACGATAATGGGATGCCGTCGGTTATGCGACAAGATTCGTGCTGTATAATAATTAAACTATGGAATATATAGTTTGAATCATTTCATTTCTGTCACAGTTCTTACATTTATTGGTTTTAATTATTAAAAATAGCTGGAGCCATTTTCAGAGAAAATGTTCAACACCAAAAATGTATCCCTATGGATCTACTGTCTGACAAAATTGGTTTGAACCAATTTGGGTGACTGGTTTGACCAGGGCACTCATTTTGGTGGGGTCTATACAAATGAATAGGCAGTCATTAAACTAGTTTCCCACACTTCATCCTTGGTCCAAATGAGCTGAAATTTTGGCAGGGAGTTACCCTACCCTATACCTCGACTCTGCTTAAAACTGGGAATTTTTGGGAATAATTTTCCTATAGTTTTGTAAAAAATTTAATTATGCTAGGGTAAATTAAATTATAGGTCAAATGAAGTTGCAATTTATCCAAATTTTGGTGGGATGGATATGAGGTCAATATAGACCTCTGGTTAAAATTTCATTAAGTTTGGAGTTGATTTGAATGGGATTCAAGCAAACCCTAGCCTGGCCCTAAGAAGGGTATTTTGGTCCAAAATGTAATTTTAGCTTTTAGTGTCCAATTCACCTCAACAGAGGTTCAAATTTAGTACACTGGTTTGGCATGACAATATACACCTCCCAATGAAAACTTGGGGGCATTAGAGTTGATTTGGCCCAAGATCCTAGGTCAAACCCTAAGGAAGGGCTTTTTGTACCTTGTGAAGGACATATGTCTAAAACACCTTGTAAGGCTATGAAATTTTGTAGGTGTGGTACTTTGGTAACTATAACAATCTGGTAAAAATATTAGGGTATTTTGGAATGTTTAGGACCCTCAAAACCCTAACTCTAGTTTAGGGCACAAATGTGGTGGGATAGGAATGGGTTAGCTAAACCCCTTAAAATGATATGAAATTTTGGTAGGATGGTAAGAATGATATTAAGAAGCTTTGGTTATTTAATTAGAAATTTTGGAGTATTATTTATAGCACTTCATTTGTAACAAAAGAAATGCCTCACTTTAGTAAATAAATTATTATGCTACCTATGACCCTTGGGAGGTCATGAAATTTTGGCAGAGGAGGTTTTGAATCATTATGAGCTTATATAAATTTTATAAAAATACTTGGACACTTATTTGAAGTAGTTACTTCACAAGCTTGCTATATGATGGAATTATTCAATAAATTATTTAAGTCCATTTACTGATAAATAAATTATGAAATTTGGCCCAAACCTTTTACATGCCATTAGATTCATACTTGAAATTTCTCTGAATTTTTGAAAGCAATATAGTATTTTATAATTCTTAAATGAATTTTCAAGGATTTAAATGTAATATTGATTTAAGGATAAAACCTTACTGAAAAGAACTAGATATTTTGGAAGATAAGTTATAACATTATTTTGAGTAAAATATAAAATTTGTAGAATGATGTCTTGACTGAAAATAGTACTTTATGTTCATTATTGGGAATTTTTGACATTAAAATAATTAAATAAATTATTAAATAAATAAGGAAAATTTTGGAACTCTGGATGTAGGACTTAAAGGTCATAATGGACCTCCATTAATTATTATAGGGGTGTTGGATGATTATTTGATATACTTCCCATTTTACATGAAGTTTGACTTGGTGGTCTGCATTTAGCAGTTTTGGAAAATTGTTTATATAGTTTGTTTGAAGTTATCACTCCTTAATTCACTTATGATATTTATCCCAGAGCATTTATATGCCTTTGTTATCATGTTGGAAGTTTACTTGAAATTTTAGGAGTAATATTACCTTATTTATTTATTTTAATAAAATATGGTGAGATAATTTTAAAAAAATAGAATCAGTGGCCTAAACCTTGCTGAAAAATCAAGAGATCTTGGATATTAGGTTAATTGTTATATTGAAGTATAACATAAATTTAAGGGAATTTTATCTTGTCAAAATTTGGTACCTTCAGTTCAATCTTGGAGACTTTGGCCACTATAAATATTTAATAAATTCCTAGATAAATAGGAAAATTGTAAAACTCTGGATTTGGGCAATAAAGGTCATAATGGACCTCCATAAATTATTATAGGAGTATTGGATGATTACTTGACATACTTCCCATTTTACATAACATTAAACCTTGGTGGTCTGCATATAGTAATTCTTCAGAAATAATCTGGAGTACAAGTTAGGTACATAAGAGTTCATCACTCAGGGTTGGATAAGATAGGAATGAGTTTGACTAAATGTTGGATGATGTTTTGGGATCGACGAAAGATCGTCTTCCCCATAAAGTGGAAGGTCAAATCTCCTTAGGTCTAGTTACTGTAATATGGAAATGAAAGGGGTAAAACCTAAGTCGTAGGCATAAAGTAAATAATAAACTTAGGGTTTCACACATTCACACCCCAGTGTCCCGGGAGATAGTATGGGTTACTGGGGCAATAAGCCCGGTAGTTATTGGGTATGGTAGTCTGGCGAGCTTCAGCTCGGTTATTGATTATGACGGACGGGATAGTCCGGGGAGCTTTGGTTCGGTAGTAGATTATGACGGACGGGATTGTCCGGTGAGCTTTGGCTCGGTTGTAGATTATGATGGACGGGATTGTCCGGTGAGCTTCGGCTCGGTTGGTTGTCTGACTCATAACTATTGCATGTGCCTAAAAGGTTTAAGGTGGTGGGTCTTCGATATTGGGGAGTTCGATGCACCGACACCAATATCGTTGGCTCGGCAAGTGTGGTGAGCACTTCGCCAACAGAAGTCCGGTGCGCCAGCCGGCAAGAGTACGCAGGCATCCGCTTAGTGCACCAAGCGTTGAGGCGTACGATAGGTCTGACCGGTAGTGCTTTACTGGTTTAGAGGTGGGCGAGGCCCAACCCACCGCTTCCGTCTGCCACTACGGAGGTATCCTGGGAGGTAACGGCTCCGAAAGGGGGAACTAAAGGTCTGTATACACAGAGTCGAGTGGGTGAGTTGCACTTGCATGTTCACATCATAGCATAATTGTATTTCATAGCATAACCATGGCATAAAACCCGACCCCTAATATATAAGCGGTATGGGACGCTCTATACATTAGGCCTTGCAAAACGACCCCTTGGCCTATAAGTTTGTGTGAGCGTGCTTATAAGTCAAGGTTCTCTTTCAATGTTATAAGCCTGCTAATAGAACCGACACCCTATCGTATAAATCGGTATGGGACTTTTTATACGATAGGAGCCCTGCAAAAAATCCCTTAGCTTATGTGTACCCACATAAGTTAAGGTTACTTATTTAATTTTGTATAATTATTATCATGCGTACACTGTTAGTTTAGTTCCGCTGCCATCTGGAATTTGACTATTCTCCACCTTCATGTCCTTCCCTTTCCTTCTCCCCGCTCGGTGCTTAGGAGCCATGGGGGAAGGGGTGGGGGACGATAGGACTTAGTATTTTAGACTAACGGTTTTCGAACCACATCATTTAGGGGACCACGGAGCCCAGCATGGAGGAGCAGCTCCGGAGGTCGGCACGCTTGGAGATCGGACAGTCTAGCACTGGAGTCCAGACAGCAGGGATAGTGAAAGTGCAGGATAAGATCAATCCTAACTCTAGAGGGGGGTGAATAGAGTTATTTAAAATAATTTTGCAAATAAAAACTTGTGTGCAGAGAAAGATTGACTTTACTTAGTGTAAGGTGCTATAGCAAATAATCAGAGTAAAATGAAATTCACAGCACAAAGCAAAACACAAAGAAACAAGCAATCCAGACGACACAAGGAGCTATAGTGGTTCCCCAAATCTGGGTACATCCACTCTTCTATCACCCTTGATAGGAATCCACTTCAAGATGAGTTGATCAGGTGTCTTGATCACCAGAGAGTTTTTGATCAGGTTCTCACAAACCAAAGGAGCTGATTTTGACCAGGTTTCAGCAAAACCAAAAGTAACTTTTGAAGGGAGTTAAAACCCTATACAGAAAGAAAAAGAAAAAGAGGTGATGATGTCTTCTCTATCAACAAGTAGAGAGAAGCAAAAGTGGATCTGTAGTTGTTGTCAAAGCTCCCCCTGAGATCAAGAAGAAGTTCAGGAAGGAGAGCTCTACACAAGGGTGACAGGTCTTCAAAGATCTGATTTGCTCCAGCAAGAGATGATCCAAGAAGGTTGGATGGTTGTGTCTGAAGCAATCAGAATTCCTGTGAGTGAGCTTTCAAAACAATATCACAGAGAGAGCAGCTGAAGTCCTGTATTGTTATTCTCTGTATTCTGTATATTTTCTGTGTTCTGTAAAAAATGAAAGAATGAATAATATAACTGAGTCTTCTTCTTCCTTTTCTTTGATAGCCGTTGGAAGTCAGCATTAATTGCTTTCCTTAAATGTCCATGCTTCAAAGGAAATGTCAGACAGACATTCCTTAGAAAATTCCTTGAGCCATGCACTAGATATGCTGTAACGGCCAATAAATCTTCAGCATTAATTGTCTGACAGAAGGAATTTGAATTCCTATTCAAAACTGACGGAAGTCTGGAAAGCGTCGAGCTCACAATAAAACGTCGATCTGAGCACGACACACGTCGGCCAGAGGGAGTTTTCTGAGAGCAGAACTGGGTTCGACGGAACGTCGAGCTGAGGTCGACTCCACGTCGAGCTGAGGTCGACTCCACGTCGAGCTGAGGTCGACTCAGCATCGAGCTGAGATCGACTCTGCGTCGAGCTGAAGTCGACTACGCGTCGAGATGAAGATTACTCTAACTAGCCTATGTGACCTTTATAGCAACAAGGAGGTCACAACACAAAATCCCTATAGAAGTATAGTCATCCTGGTCCAAATAGTAATAGGGTGTTCCAACAATCTCCCCCTATTTGGATTAGGATTACTATTTACATGAATTTAGGGATTCAAAGAAAGATAAAGTAGATACAATACACTACAATACAACCAGACATGTCAGAATAAAAAGCAGCATATATAACATTATATAGCATCGCAAATGTTCAAATGTCCTGAGTCCAGCATATAGAAAGAATTAAAGCATCTTACTTTACTTTCCCTTTGGGGCTTTGTCTTGATCACTCTTCTTGAAGATGATTTCTCTGTTTGGATTTGAAGCTTCCTTTTTAGATCTGTAATCATCAGCTGCACCTAACGACTTTTGATCTCTTGCACTGGGTGGTACAGCTGCAGGATGGAGTTGCATATATCTGTCTGAATCAAAGAATTTCTTAGAATTATATTTCTCCAATTCCTCTTTTCTTTGGTCTGACATTGTACTGATATGAGAGGTGTCCAGACCTTTTTCTCTAGCTTTATTAATCTCATTTAAAGCAGCCATTTCTGTCATTCTAGCTTTCCAGTAGGCAGGAGTTTTGGTGGGATCTTCAAAAGGTACTGCTGGTTCAAATCTGTTAGAGGAGAGTTCTTGAGAGGTAGTTGGGGTGAGGTCAGCTCTAGGTCTATAAGGATAGGGACCAGAGGTTGGATCAATGGCTCTTCCCCTTTGATAAGGTTGAGAACCTAATCTTCCTCTGGACTGCCTGCCTCTATAGTTTCCTCTTTGCTGACCTCCCCTTTGCTGTCTGTCTCCTTGATATCTTCTTGCTTGATATGTCTTTCCATGTAGAGCTGAAGGGGCTGGATTGGAAGATAGACTAGCACCTGCACCTGCATCTGGAGGAGGTGGAGGTGGAGGCTGATGGACAGGTTTGGTTGGTCCTTCATTGAATTTTCTTTTCTGTTTCATTGCTTTTCTTTGATTTTGGGAGTACTGCATCCATGGCTCTGTGATTTCACAATTGTATTTGATATAGTAGGGAATGTCATGGTCTGTAGCTCTAGCCATTGGAACTCTTTTCAAAGCTTTTGATCTTGCTTTCCTCTTCCTTGCAATGGTTGTAGAGGAGTCATCAGAATCAGTGGCAAACTCATCTTCTGAACTCTGAGAGTCATCATAGGGATCTATGTACTTTCTTTTGGAGATAGGAAAACTGATGGAGTCTGGAACTGTTGAGGAGGAAACTGAAGGAAGATCTGCTGTCAGTGGGGAGGAGGAGTCTACCACTGCAGGAGAGGGCACAGCCTCAGGAGCCATAGAGACTAAAGAGGCTGGTTCCTGAAGGGCTTGGGAGACATGGGTCTCAACTGCATCAGGTGTCTCAATCGCTTCACCTGAAGTTTCAACAGCTGCTAACATTTCAATTTCATCATTAGCAGGAGCCACTGCTACCACTGCTACATCAGGGATCTTCTGAAAAGGGACAATAGCCCTAGACAGATCTTCTTGAAGCAGTTCTGAATTAGGAGGAGGAGCCTCAGGTGCCATGGAAAGGTCTTCTTGAATCTGAGCTGGAGGGGAGAAGCTCTGGACAGAAGCTGCCAAACACTGAAGGTCTAAGGCACTGCTGATGAGCTGAATTGAAGCTGGAGGAGGAGCCTCAGATACTATCTGAACTTCTGCAACTGATACTGTCTCTGAACATGTCTGAACAAACTGAACTGTAGAAGGAGGCAGCTCTTCTTCTGCTGACATCTCCCCCTGCCTAGAATCAGTGGTAGCTGACTCTAGGCCCCCAGAAGAAGGGCATGCCAGATGAGAGGAGAGGGAGGAGACAGAGTCAGAGAGAGTTCTCAGGGAAAGGAGGAGAGGAGCCAGCTTGGCATCCAAGAGGGAGGAGAGCCTAGGGGACAGAAGGTCAAAAATCTGATTGGCCAGGGGCAGGAGAGTTACTTGCTCAAGTGGGACTTGAGTAGAGGTAGAGGGAGTAGCAGAAAATGTAAATGGGGAAGATGTTGAGGGTGGTGCAGACAAGGGAGGTGTAACTGGTTCATGGATGGAGGAAAAGAGCAGTTCTGAAAAAGTTGATGAATGGGGGAATTCATGTGGAGAGGAGGTAGAGGCATCCATGAAGGAGTCTTCATGAATGTCAAAGGAGAAGAGATCCTCATGAGATGAGGAATCCAAGCTTATGGGAAGGAAAGTTGTGTGAGGTGGAAGGGAGGAGGCAATGGTAGAGATGGAGGAAGGTAGAGGTTGAGTGGATGGAATGACTGTGGTTGAGGGGATGAAAGTGGATGGGAGGGAGAGGAAGGGAGATGGCAAATTCCCTGCTTCTGGACCAGTGGTCTGAGGGAGAGTGACCTCTACAGTCCTGGTGTCTGCAGAAGTCCTCATTGCTGCTGCTGCCCTGGGATTCACAATTCTTCTGTCCCACTTGCCAATTAGGGCACATGTGAGCCTCTTGGAAGCATTGATGTGCTTCTTGGAGGACACAAGCAGTTGGGGGCAGCAATGGTTGAGAATCAACCCAAGAACTCTTCCAAAGTGGACAGAGTTTTTATCCAATTTTTTCTTAATCATTTCAAACACAATCAATCCCCAGTTGGGATGTTTCTTATCCATAAGTGCAGCCATAAGGCAAAACGGATGCCTAGTAATTGCATCATGTGCAGTCCTCTTTGCACAGATCACTTTGCCTGTAATGTCTGCTAATAACCTATATTCAATAGCTAGGTTAACTTTGAGGAGTTTAGAGGGGTTACCAGCAGCATGCCCCATCCTGTCCAGCATCAAGGCATACTCTTCCACAGATAGTTCTATGCCATCATCTCCAGCAGCAAAGTTGAAAACTTCTGAAATGATTTGAGGTGAGATGGCTACCTCATTTCCTGAAACTTTCCCAGTCAATGTATTGTTATCTGAGATAACTGCTGTAAGACTCCACTCTTTGATTTCTGACTCTGGGAGAGGGATCCTGGTTGACATAAAGTTAACCAGTTGTTGCTCCTTGAAGAGGTCCAGTATATCCAGAAAGTATTGTGGAGATCCATCAAAAGAGTCGAAGTCGATATCGAATCCAGAATCGAACTTCATGGCCGCCAGAGCTCCTGCTGTGATTGCCATTTTCCTGCAAAAAGAATACCTTCCAAGATCAAGAGTAAGGTATTTGGAGGGAGAAAGCTTGAGCAGAAAGATATGAAAGCGCAACTGCGAACGACGATGAAAAAATGATTTTATACTTAGGGTTCGACGCAGAAAAGGAAAGAACGTCGAGCTCAGTTCGACGCTCTAAGGCTCTAGGAGAACTGAAACGACTCAACAGCGTCCAGCTTAGGTCAACGTTCGACGCTTTGGCTGAAGCTATACGTCGAGCTTAGGTCGATGTTTAACGAAGACGTCGACCGGGGAGAGAGAAACTCAAGAAGCCAGGGAGCTGTGAACTTATTTCGACGCTAGAAGTCGAGTTCGACGTTCGACGCTTTGGAGTTCGACGGATCGTCGATCTCAGTTCGACGCAGCGTCGAGCTTAGTTCAGAGCTCAGAACAACCGCTCAGACAGGAAATTTTAAAATGAGATTTTTCCTATTCCTGTTAATTATGGGTTTCAAAATCTTGGAGTTTTATTTTATGCTGTCTCCATCTAGCATTCCCAACTGATTGAGGAAAAAGAAGTGCTTCTTTTCATCCAAGGGCTTGGTGAAAATATCTCCTCTCTGTAGTTCAGTGGAAATGTATTATAGTGCAATTTTCTTCTTTTCTACATTATCCCTTAAGAAGTGATGTCTGATCTCTATGTGCTTAGTCCTACTATGGAGAACTGGATTTTGAGCAATAGATATTGCACTGGTATTATCACAAAAGATTTTAGATATCTCTAAGTTGTACCCATAGTCTAGGAGCTGGTTTTGAATCCACAAAATCTGTGAGCAACAACTACCTGCAGCCATGTATTCAGCTTCAGTAGTTGATGTGGACACAGAGGTTTGTTTCTTACAAAACCAGGAGACAAGTCTATCACCAAGGAATTGACAAGTTTCACTGGTGCTTTTCCTGTCTACTTTACATCCAGCATAATCAGAATCTGAAAATCCAGTTAGATCAAATCCTGAGTCATGTGGATACCAGAGACCTAGATTAGGACAACCTTTTACATACCTAAGAATCCTCTTAACTAATGTGAGGTGGGACTCTCTAGGGCTTACTTGGAATCTAGCACAAATGCATGTGGCAAACATTATATCTGGTCTAGTAGCTGTTAGATAAAGTAATGAGCCAATGATTGCTCTATAGCTTGTCTGATCAACTGGTTTTCCAGATTCATCAGCATCTAAAACAGCATTTGTAGGCATAGGTGTTTTCATAGAGGATGCTTCAGACATTCCAAATTTCTTAACCAGTTCTCTTGCATACTTGGTTTGAGAAATGAAAATGCCATCCACATGTTGTTTAACTTGCAATCCAAGAAAGAAAGCAAGCTCACCCATGCTACTCATTTCAAACTTTGAGTGCATAAGTTGTGAGAACTTTTTGCATAAGTTTGAATCAGTAGACCTAAATATGATGTCGTCTACATAAACTTGTACTAGTAGGGTATGGGACCTATGGGTTCTAACAAAGAGAGTTTGGTCTACTCTACCCCTTTTAAAATCATTTTCCAACAAAAAACAAGCTAAGGTCTCATACCATGCTCTAGGGGCTTGCTTGAGACCATATAAAGCTTTATGCAGTTTAAAAACATGATCAGGAAAGGTTGGAGAGATAAAACCTGGAGGTTGCTTTACATAAACTTCTTCCTTGATGTCTCCATTGAGAAATGCACTCTTGACATCCATCTGATATACCTTGAATCTCTTGTGAGCTACATATGCAAGGAAGATTCTTATGGCCTCCAACCTTGCAACTGGTGCAAAGGTTTGGTCATAATCAATTCCTTCTTCTTGGCAATATCCTTGTGCAACAAGTCTTGCCTTGTTTCTCACAATTATTCCTTGATCATCCAACTTGTTTCTGAATACCCATTTGGTTCCAACAATTTGCTGGTTTCTTGGTCTTGGTACTAATTCCCAAACTTTATTCCTTTCAAATTGATTCAACTCTTCTTGCATTGCAATGATCCAGTTTGGATCTTGCTTTGCATCTTGTATGGTTTGAGGCTCAATTTGAGAAAGAAAGCAAGTGTGCATAATATTTTGATTAACTTGATTCCTTGTTTGCACACCTACTGAGATATCTCCAATTACTTGTGAAATTGGGTGATCTCTTGCTGTTACTAAATCAACAAGGGGTGTTGATGATACATCAACCTGTGTTGTTGTTTCCTCTTGTGGAACAACAACTGGTTCTTCAATTTGTTGACCATTTGAGCTTTCCAAACCCTGAGATTCCTCTTCATTGTCACTGAGTTCACTGTCTTGCTGAATTGTTGAAGGTAATGACCCTTTGTCTGTGATGGTAAGCTGCTTCAGATTTTCTGAGATTGAATGTTCCTGCAAATTGCTTATGGTAGAAGTCTCCTTCTCCTTATAAGACATGTTAGTTTCATCAAATGTAACATGCATGGATTCTTCAATTTTATTTGAGCACTTGTTAAAGACCCTATAAGCCTTCCTAGTCATGGAGTATCCCAGAAACACTCCTTCATCAGCTTTGGCTTCAAATTTAGCTAGGTATTTCTTGTCATTATTGTGAATGAAGCAAATGCAACCAAAAATTTTGAAGTAATTTACTTTAGGTTTCTTCCCTTTGAGTAACTCATAGGGAGTCTTACCCTTTAGTTTATGTATCAGGCTTCTATTCAAAACATAGTTGGAGGTGTTCACAGCCTCTGCCCAAAAGGTTAGAGGGAGGTGAGCATCTGTCAACAATGTTGTGGCAGATTCGATAAGGGTTCTGTTTTTCCTTTCAACTACCCCATTTTGTTGAGGAGTTCTTGGAGCTGAGAAAGTGTGCCTGATACCTTCCTTCTGGCAGAACTCTAGCATAAGAAGAGAATCAAACTCTGTCCCATGATCACTTCTGATCAGGGCAATGTGAGTATTGAACTCAATCTGTATGCCTTTGAGAAAATCTGTCAAAATCTTGAAGTTATCAGACTTCTTTCTCAGAAAGAACACCCAAGTGAATCTTGAGAAGTCATCTACAACTACTAAAGCATAAGATTTCCCTCCTAGGCTTTGTACATTAATTGGTCCAAAAAGGTCCATGTGCAATAAGTACAAAATTCTAGGTGAGTCACTCTTATTAAGTGACTTGAAACTGTTTTTAGTTTGCTTGCCTAACTGACAAGCCTTGCAAAGTCCTTCCTTCTTGTAGGGACCAGAAGGTAGTCCTCTAACAAGGTTGTCTTGGGATAACTTAGCAATGGTTCTAAGGTTCACATGTCCTAGTCTTTTATGCCAAAGTTCATTAGGTTTGCTAAGGGAGTTAAATAAACAAATATCCACTTTAGATGAATTGAAATCAACTAGATATATGTTATCTTGTCTATTACCAATTAAAACAATGTTGTTATTTAATGCAATTTTACATGCTGAGTTGGTAAACCAAACCTGATAACCAGCATCACATAGCTGGCTGATGCTGATTAAGTTGTGCTTTAGTCCTTCCACATAGGCCACTTTCTTGAATGTAATTGACCCTATTTTGACTTGGCCATAGCCTTTTGTTTGTCCAAAATTTGAATCTCCAAAGATTACTTTGGGTCCATGTTTAGCTTTGAAGGACACAAGGTTCTCCTTGTTGCTAGTCATGTGCTTTGAGCACCCACTATCCAAGTACCACTGCTGGTTCTCAATTGGATAGGTCTTTATCTGCACATACAACAAATCAATTGTTTTTGACCCAGTTTACCTTGGGCCTTTCTTGATATCCTTTAAATTCTGAAATAAAAGACATCTCAGGTTGGCTCTTATAGCCTACAGGATGATATCTCCTAGGAGGTATTGTCCATTCAGTATAAGGGTTAAAGTGATGAGATGTGGAGCTGGAATTAAATTTTGAATTAACCCCTGAGAACTGACTTTTGCTCTGAGCTTGGCTCGACGCACGTCGAGCTTCGGTCGACGGACTCTGGTGAGTGCGTCGAGCTCCATTCGACGGCGAAGGCTTGCTTTGTTCAGAAGGTAGAGGGCGTCGACCTGAGTTCGACGTTTTCTTGCGATTACGTCGAGCTCTGGTCGACGTCCGTCGAGCTTCGTTCGACGCTTTTTGTCCAGTTTCCTGGGTTAAGTCAGCATTCTTCCTAGCCACTATCAAGACTCCTTTACCTTTCTCACTGGTAAATTTGATTGGAGTTGTCAGCACTATGGGTTGGCTGGATGAAGCACCCAAGCCCAGTGAACCATTCAATCTTGAGTTCACTGTACTTGTGATGTCCATCAATTTGATACTTCTCCCATTAAGGGTTTCTTCAAATTGTTTGGCCTTAGATAGCTCACCTTTCAGTGAAGCTATCTCCTCCCCACACTGCTTCAACTCTTCTAAGAGTCTAAGATTATCTGAGTTAATGGATTTGCATTCAATTAATTGTTCTCTGAGAGTTTTAATCAGCTTTTGAGATTCAATCAAGTCAATGCATATAGATTTGAACTCAGATTTAAATTCATCAGAGGTAAAATCAAATGAATCTATTACCTGATCCTCAGTGAGTTCCTGATCAGATAGGTAGTCAGCATCAGGCTCTGAATCAGTGTTCTTTTGAGATGCACTGATGGCCATCATGCAGAATCCTTTTTCTTCTGCATCATCCTCATCATCACTAGAGCTGGATGATGAATCAGACTCATCAGAGTCACTCCAGGATTCAGCCACAAATCCTTTTCTGGTGTGCTTGCTGTTGCTGGGGGAAGGCTTGTCATGGTATTTCCTCGACTCCTTATCCTTCCTTTTATCTTTTCTTTCCTTCTTGTCCCTTCTGTCCTTGTCTTGATTTTCTGGACAGTTGGGAAAAATGTGTCCTGGTTTCCTGCAGCCAAAGCAGATAATATCTTTAGTATTAGATCTGTCATACCTTGGCTTGTCTTTGTCTTTGGATGACCATCTTCTGAAGTTCCTTTTATTTAGCTTATTGAACCTTTTGACCTGTAGGCTCATAAGCTCTTCATTTCCCAACACCTTTTCTTTAGGTTCTTCTTCCTGTGCTTTGAAGGCAATAGTTTTCTCAGCCTTCTCTGTTGGTGTGGATGTCTTCTGCACTTCTTCTCTCTTCTTAATAAATTGCTCATAGCTCTTGAGCTTTCCTAGAAGAGCTTCTGTGGATAACTCACAGACATTTCTTCCATCTTTAATTGACCAGATTCTTGAGTCCCAAGAGCTAGGGAAACAAGTCAGTATCTTGTCATTTATCTCAGTGAGAGATATGTCCTTCTCTAGTGATCTAAGCTCACTGATGATTAGGCTCAGTCTGTTGTACATGTCAGCAACTGACTCAGACTCTGCCTTTTTGAAGTTCTCATACTGGGTGATGAGGTAGGATCTCCTATCCTTTCTTTCATCTGCAGAACCTGATACAATTTCTGAAAGTTTTTCCCAGATCTCTTTAGCAGTATTGCAATCAGCTACTTTCTGAAAAATGTCATCTGACATGGTTTGAGCCAAGATGTTCATGGCTTTAGCATCTGCTGCCTTCCACTTCTTTATGTCAGCATCAGTTCCTGAAGGAGGAGGAACAGCTGATGTACTTGTTCCTGTGGGAGGTCTTGGACAATCTGTCAACACAGAATTAAAAATGTCTTCATCAAAAGAGTTCATGTAAAGTCTAATCCTTGCTTTCCATAGTGCAAACTTAGAGAGATTGCACATAGGAGGTCTGGTACTAGCAAAGTCCTTGTTTTGTGCCATGAGTTTTAAAGATAAGTAAAACTAAGGAAAATAACCCTTTGAGAGAAATGATCTTATCAGGGATCTTTTGATCCAGGTGTTAGCCTGTATGAATGATCAACCTCGCTCTGATACCAATTGAAAGTGCAGGATAAGATCAATCCTAACTCTAGAGGGGGGTGAATAGAGTTATTTAAAATAATTTTGCAAATAAAAACTTGTGTGCAGAGAAAGATTGACTTTACTTAGTGTAAGGTGCTATAGCAAATAATCAGAGTAAAATGAAATTCACAGCACAAAGCAAAACACAAAGAAACAAGCAATCCAGACGACACAAGGAGCTATAGTGGTTCCCCAAATCTGGGTACATCCACTCTTCTATCACCCTTGATAGGAATCCACTTCAAGATGAGTTGATCAGGTGTCTTGATCACCAGAGAGTTTTTGATCAGGTTCTCACAAACCAAAGGAGCTGATTTTGACCAGGTTTCAGCAAAACCAAAAGTAACTTTTGAAGGGAGTTAAAACCTTGTACAGAAAGAAAAAGAAAAAGAGGTGATGATGTCTTCTCTATCAACAAGTAGAGAGAAGCAAAAGTGGATCTGTAGTTGTTGTCAAAGCTCCCCCTGAGATCAAGAAGAAGTTCAGGAAGGAGAGCTCTGCACAAGGGTGACAGGTCTTCAAAGATCTGATTTGCTCCAGCAAGAGATGATCCAAGAAGGTTGGATGGTTGTGTCTGAAGCAATCAGAATTCCTGTGAGTGAGCTTTCAAAACAATATCACAGAGAGAGCAGCTGAAGTCCTGTATTGTTATTCTCTGTATTCTGTATATTTTCTGTGTTCTGTAAAAAATGAAAGAATGAATAATATAACTGAGTCTTCTTCTTCCTTTTCTTTGATAGCCGTTGGAAGTCAGCATTAATTGCTTTCCTTAAATGTTCATGCTTCAAAGGAAATGTCAGACAGACATTCCTTAGAAAATTCCTTGAGCCATGCACTAGATATGCTGTAACGGCCAATAAATCTTCAGCATTAATTGTCTGACAGAAGGAATTTGAATTCCTATTCAAAACTGACGGAAGTCTGGAAAGCGTCGAGCTCACAGTAAAAACGTCGATCTGAGCACGACACACGTCGGACAGAGGGAGTTTTCTGAGAGCAGAACTGGGTTCGATGGAACGTCGAGCTGAGGTCGACTCCACGTCGAGCTGAGGTCGACTCCACGTCGAGCTGAGGTCGACTCAGCGTCGAGCTGAGATCGACTCTGCGTCGAGCTGAAGTCGACTACGCGTCGAGCTGAAGATTACTCTAACTAGCCTATGTGACCTTTATAGCAACAAGGAGGTCACAACACAAAATCCCTATAGAAGTATAGTCATCCTGGTCCAAATAGTAATAGGGTGTTCCAACAGATAGTGAGTCCCGAACTATAGTAGTTGTATTAGTTTGCTTCCGCGATGAGTGAATTGTAGTGAGGACTTGATGTACCGGGCATAAGCCCGAGATTTTCATTATATGTGCTATCTGTGGACACTCCCTTCGTGGAGTTTATTTCTATATATGTGATTTCTGTGGACTTGCATCTTTTCTTATGCTACAGTTACGATCGAAAATTGGCCGGCAGAGTCGGCGTCTTGTAGTGACAACCTTCTCGAGTGCGAAGGTATCACCACAAGGCGGCGGTTTTGGGCCTAAGACCCCGGTGTCGAAAAAGAAAAAAAATGGGGGTCTTACAAGTGGTATCAGAGGAAACCTCGATCAGAAAAGTAGCAGTCCACTAACCCTGGGACACCCCCGCTCGAGTTTAGTTTGGGGACAAACTAAGCAGCGGAAGTAGTGGTGGGCCAGTATGGAAAATCACATGAAAATTGTCCACTTTTAGTTAAATCTGTGAGACTTCTTATAATTGTCTTCTATTACGCAGCCCCCAGCGCAGCCAACACCACAAGGCGGAGTTCAGCAGACTCCGACTGTTGCACCACCTCCCCCGGTCCCCACTCCATTCTTACACTCGGAGATGGGTCAAATGCTGACGGCCATTCTAGATGCTTTCAGGGCTCAGCAGGTTCCGGCTCCGCAGCCGAACCCGGGGGCCAATTGGTTGAGCATTTTTCGAGGACTCTCTCCTCCATCTTACTTGGGGACAGAATCCGCTGTACGGACAGAGGAGTGGCTAGATATTTTGTACGAAATGCTGACTGGGATACGATGTCCCTGGGAGGAGAAGGTGGCCTTGGTTGTCTCCTGCCTAGAGTCCCATGCAAAGAGGTGGTGGAAGACGCTGCTGGATACAACATTTGCTGATAGGGAGGTTATAGAAATCTCCTGGGAAGAGTTCAGGACCGCTCTCCTGGAACATTTTGTTCCACAATCAGCCAGGGATGAGTTGGAGGAACGGTTCTTACAGTTGAAGCAGAGTACCAGGACGGTGGTAAAGTACCATCGGGAGTTCCACCACTTAGCTCGCTATGCAGATACGTATCAACTTGATAAGGCGGGCTACACAAAAAGGTTTTATAAGGGTCTACGAGAGGAGTTGAGGGAGGCCCTTCTGTTCATTTCTGACGGACCTATCTCCCGGATCTTGGAAATGGCCAAGAGGATTGAGGCTGACTGGCACACGACTCGGGGCCGAAAGAGGCCAATAGAGGACCAGGGCCAAGGATCTCGGAATGATCAGCGGCGGGGCCGCATCACAGATGGGAGAGAAGGAAGAAGAACAGAAGACCAACCTCGTCAGGAAATAAGACGAGAGCCGAGGGAGCCGGTGGTAATGGCTCCTCAGCCTCTTCAGATGAGGGAGGCACTAAGACCTAGGGGCATGGCATTTCCCCCACCAGAGTGCTACAACTACCATCAAATAGGGCATATTCGGAGAAACTGCCCTATGAGGGAAGCACCTCTACCAGCACCACAGGTTACCCCGCATGCCCAGCAGTTTGGAGGATGAGGACGTGGTCGAGGACGTGGTTTCCAGGGTGCAGATCGTAGGCAGCAGAGGGAGAAAATTTATGCACTGGATCTGGCTCAGCCCCGAAACCCGGAGCAAGTAATCACTGGTACGTCTGAAAATTTTGGTTTAAGTTATTCCTCATGAACTTAAATTTTATATAGAAGTGACAATCTAGGAAAGAAAACCATATCTAGAATTCTGAGACATTTAATTTTTCCCAAAACCCCAAGAATAGTTTTCATCAGCGGCAAACCCGCTTATACGCTATTTGATACGGGTGCTTCGCACTCATTTGTATCGGAGGCCTTCATAGAAGGATTGGAAGGCGTGGAACGATTCACGGGTCTGATAATGAGGATACGACTACCCGACGGATCAGAGTTGTTCACCTCTGCCCACTGCAACATGGAGGCGGAGATCGGCGGAAGGATATTTGAAGCTCCAGCGACAATCATAAAGATTCCAATCTTTGATTTGATCCTAGGGATGACGTGGTTGAACTGGAATCATGCTCAAATTGACTGCACGTCCAAAAGAGTTACCGTAAGACATGGGGATTCCTACCTCGTCATTGAAGGTATTAAATCTATTCCCCCTCTCATACTGTCGTCTGTACAAGCCGTCAGGGCTCACTTACAGGGGGAAGAAGTGTATGAAGTAATATTTGAGATGACTGAGACCAAGGTCTCCACCTCAGATATTCCAGTGGTGCGAGATTTTGCTGACGTATTCCAAGAGAAACTGCCTAGGCTACCCCCTACCGGGAGCAGGATTTCCGGATACAGCTGGTGTCGGGGGCTAAGCCGGCAGCTAGGGCCCCTTACCAGATGGCCCCGAAGGAATTGACAGAGTTTCGAAGCCAACTCCAAGAACTGGTGGAGGCTGGATTTGTCCGACCGAGCTCTTCGCCTTGGGGAGCCCCGGTCTTATTCGTTAAAAAGAAGGACGGAACTCTGAGACTGTACATCGACTACCGAGCACTAAACCGATTGACAGTCCGAAACACATATCTGTTGCCAAGGATAAATGAGCTGTTTGACCAGCTAGAAGGTGCGCATTTCTTTTCCAAATTGGATTTGAGGTCTGGTTACTACCAGCTAAGGATCCAGGAGGAGGACATTCCGAAGACTACTTTTAGTAGCAGATATGGGCTATATGAATTTACAGTGATGCCCTTCGGGCTCACAAATGCGCCATCAGCATTTATGAGCCTTATGAATCAGGTGTTTGAAGAATATTTAGATGTGTTTGTCATCGTGTTTATCGATGACATCCTCATTTACTCAAGGACAGAGGAGGAGCACACACGGCATCTGACGCTGACCCTGGAGAGACTACAGGAGCACAAGCTTTATGCAAAGATCAGTAAATGCCAGTTTTGGTTGAATGAGGTGGCCTTCCTAGGCCATATCATCAGTGGTGCTGGGTTGGCAGTGGACCCAGCCAAGATCCAAGCGGTTCAGGACTGGCCACAATTGAAGACGGCCACAGATGTACGAAGTTTCCTAGGACTAGCCGGTTACTACCGGAAATTTGTAGAGGGATTCTCTCGTGTCGCCCTCCCACTCACATCTCTGATAAGGAAGGAGGTGCCCTTTATCTGGACCCCACGATATGAAGAGGATTTTCAAGAGCTAAAGGGGCGACTCACTTCGGCTCCAATACTTGCCCTTCCTTCAGGGAAAGAAGGATTCCAGGTCTACCCGATGCCTCCTACCAGGGCATGGGGGCAGTACTTATGCAGAATGGCCATGTGATAGCTTATGCTTCTCGGCAGCTGAAGAAGCACGAGCAAAACTACCCAGTTCATAACTTAGAGATGGGAGCGGTCATTTTTGCACTAAAAGTCTGGCGTCACTATCTGTACAGTGTCCACTGCGACATATACTCCGACCATAAAAATCTGAAGTATGTGGACGCACAGAAGGAGCTAAACATTAGACAGAGATGATGGGTGGAATTTTTAGCAGACTACCAGTATGAGATGCACTACCACCCTGGAAAGTCGAATGTGGTAGCAGATGCATTAAGCCGAAAGACCACAAACGCTGGAGTAGGAACACCGTTGATGGCCTTAGAGTTAATACAGATGTTTGATAAGATGCAAGTATCCCTGGTATCTGAGGATCACCCTGAGTTATACCGAGAATATCTGCCGTCATTAATCGCCACGGATGACATACGAGAACGGGTCAAGGATGGACAGAGGCAGGATACTCAGCTAAAGCCGATATTCCAGTCCTTAGAAGCAGGCACTGTGGGAGATTACACACTGAGGGACGATTTAGTATGCTTCAGAGGGCGGGTCTACATACCAGAGGGAGGCCAGATCCGGGAGGACATCATGATGGAGGCTCATTGCAGTCGATATTCGGTACACCCAGGGATTACGAAGATGACTGCAGATCTGAAGAAGACTATGTTCTGGCCCGGCATGAAGAAGGATATCACCTACTTCGTGACCCGTTGCAAGGCGTGCCAATTAGTAAAAGCGGAGTGCAGAAACCCCGCAGGATTATTGTAGCCACTCCCAGTACAAGAGTGGAAGTTTGATGATATCGCCATGGACTTTATAGATGGACTTCCTCGATCCAGGATAGGGAACGATTCGATATGGGTGATCATCGACCGACTAATGAAGGTGGCGAGGTTTATTCCAATCAGGAAGGATGACTCGGTGGGGGTGTTAGTCCGGAAATTTGTGGAGCAGTTCGTCCCCTACCATGGTGTACCCAAGTCGATTGTGTCAGACCGGGACGGACGATTTACATCCAGGGAGTGGAGGTCAGTGCAAACTTACATAGGCACTCGACTAACCTTCAGTACGGCTTTTTATCCCCAGACAGATGGACAGACAGAACGGACCAACCGGACTTTGGAGGATTTACTACGACTCTGCGTATTAGATCGCGGTGAACCATGGGAGAAGTTATTACCACTGATCGAGTTCTCGTATAATAACAGCTACCAGTCAAGTATTAAAATGGCTCCTTATGAGGCGTTGTATGGACGAAAGTGCAGGACTCCTCTGTCATGGATACAGGACGAGGATCCTAAGGCATTGGGTTCGGAGTTTGTCGAGGACACCGAGGCTCAGGTAAGATTGATACGGGACAGAATGCTGGAAGCACAGAGCCAGCAGGCTAAGTATTACGACGCTCGGCACCGTCAGGTGGAATTCCAGATAGGAGATCAGGTGTTCTTGAAGATCCGACCCATGCATTGAGTTACTCGGGTACGCGGATAGAGGAAGAAGCTCAGCCCAAGGTATATGGGGCCATATAGGATCCATGAGCGGATCGGTCCTTTGGCATACAGGCTGGAACTGCCACCGGAGCTGGCGAGTCTGCACGACGTGTTCCATATATCCTCTCTTAGGAGAGCTCTACTACGTCCAGAGCAGCAAGTTACAATCACAGATGGACCGATAGCATCTGATCGGTCAGTTCACCTAGAACCGGTCCGGATTGACGACAAGGGGGTACGAGTTTTACGCCACAAGAGGATTCCGTTAGTCAAGGTCCTGTGGAGAAATCACGGAAGAGAGGAGCACACATGGGAGCCCCAGGACTTGATGCGACAAAGATATCCGGAACTCTTCAGTCAGGTATTCCTCGCAACCACTCAAGATGTTCAATTTCCTTCCTAATTTAAACTAGTAGAACTGAAATTTCAAGGTTATGGGCTAAACTTTTGTTTATTGGGGTCTAGACTTTGCCAATTGGGCAATTTGATCTTAATATTGACAAACATCTTTGAACCTCATGGGATGTTACAAGTTGCCGCTCCCTGATAGGAGTCCCCGTAGGCTTAACCTGGATTTCGGGGACGAAATCTTTGTTTTTTTATTGGGATTTGTAACATCTCATTTCCAACTAGACCCCTAAGAGTAGTTTTGTCATGACAAAACCTTAGGAAGCCTAAGAAAGAGTCAAGTGGACCTGGTGGTGTGGATAGGGCCACTATGGTCTGCACTTAGCAGATCTCTAAACCTTGGTTAAAAGTGATCATGGGGCTTCACCAAGACTCCAAGACCCCACCCATACCCTTATAACCCTAGAAAGAGATCAATGGGTCACTAAGGACCCATGAAGAGCAATCAAAGGACCTAAGTTGACCAAAGTCAACTATAGCCCTAATTGGGTCAAATTGACCTACACAAGGGTCAATTGCAGTCCCTTAGCCCAGTAGACCACACCCAAACCCTCATAGACCTAGTGAGAGGTCAATGGGTCACTAAGGACCCATGAAGAGTAGTCAATAGGGCTAAGTTGACCAAAGTCAACTATAACCCTAATTAGGTCAAATTGGCCTACACAAGGGTCAATTGCAGTCCCTTAGCCAAATGGACCCCACCCCTACCCTCATAAGCCTAGTGAGAGGCCAATAGGTCACCAAGGACCCATTGGGACCAATCAAAAGGGCTAGTTTTGACCAAAGTCAACCCTTGACCTAAAATGGTCAAAATGCCCTAGTTAAGGGCCAAGTGACCTCCAAGGGCCAATCCAACCCCACCTTGACCCTAGGGGAGGCTAATGGGTCACCAAGGACCTATTAAGGAAATCTCAAGGATCAAATTAACCTAGATGGGCCCTAGTCCAACTTTGGGTGAAGTTAGCCCAAATGGGCTAACTCAAGCTCAAGCCCATTACATTGGGGCTAACCTTGACTTAAGTGGCCAAATGGATTTGTGGGCTGACATGGGACATGTAGGAGCCAAAAATTCAGGCATGGTGACTAGGAGAGAGAAAGTCACCCATGGAGGAGAGAGAAAGAGAAGGAAGAAGAAGGAAGGACTTTGTGCTCCTCCTCCCCCTCTCCCCAACCTCCCCATTCATTTCAGAAGGACAAGGGAGAGTGCAGCATCCATTGTGGACTGATTAGAGCAAGCTCCACCCCCTACCAACCTAGCCGCCAAAATGGACTTAGGCCAAAAATGGCACATGCCATTTCAGCCACCTAACTACCTCCTCTCCCTCTTTAAAAGCTTCAGTGAGGTCCAGGGATGAATTCCCACCAGTTTCCTGAAGAGGCCAAGCCCTAATTTGCATTTGTGAACAAGCCGACCACCACCGGCCACCACCATGCCAATCCGGCGATCAGCCAGGCTACAGCCGCCACCACAGGTCCTCCTCCATTCCTTCTCTCATGGGTAGATCGTAGGAATCAATAGAACCAAGGTTGGAGCTCAATTGAGCCCAATCCAGATTTCAAAAATCATGGATTTTCACGGTTTTTCCGCTTGTTGGGATCGCCGGAATAGTGCTTCCTGGCGGCCTAGCCGCCGTCTGGAGATAGCCCCGACCACCACGAAGGTGTCGGCGGCGGTGGCAGGCCGGGGAGGTAGCCGGAGCGACGGCGGTAGCCGCTGGAAATCGGCCCAGACAGGATTAATCCTGGCCGTTGGCGCGTGGGGGACGATAATGGGATGCCGTCGGTTATGCGCCAAGATTCGTGCTGTATAATAATTAAACTATGGAATATATAGTTTGAATCATTTCATTTCTGTCACAGTTTTTACATTTATTGGTTTTAATTATTAAAAATAGCTGGAGCCATTTTCAGAGAAAATGGTCAACACCAAAAATGTAGCCCTATGGATCTACTATCTGACAAAATTAGTTTGAACCAATTTGGGTTACTGGTTTGACCAGGGCACTCAGTCTGGTGGGGTCTATACAAATGAATAGGCAGTCATTAAACTAATTGCCCACACTTCATCCTTTGTCCAAATGAGCTGAAATTTTGGCAGGGAGTCACCCTACCCTATACCTAGACCCTGACCAAAAATGGGAATTTTTGGGAATAATTGTTCTATATTTTTGTAAAACATTTAATTATGCTAGGGTAAATTAAATTATGGGTCAAATGAAGTCCAAATTTATCCAAATTTTGGTGGGATGGATATGAGGTCAATATAGACCTCTGGTTAAAATTTCATTAAGTTTGGAGTTGATTTGAATGGGATTCAAGCAAACCCTAGCCTGGCCCTAAGAAGGGTATTTTAGTCCAAAAAGTAATTTTGGCTTTTAGTGTCTAATTCACCTCAACAGAGGTTCAAATTTGGTACACTGGTTTGGAATGACAATATACACCTCCCAATGAAAACTTGGGGGCATTGGAGTTGATTTGGCCCAAGATCCTAGGTCAAACCCTAAGGAAGGGCTTTTTGTACCTTGTGAAGGACATATGGCCAAAACACCTTTTATGGCTATGAAATTTTGTAGGGGTGGTATTTTGGTAACTATAACCCTCTGGTAAAAATATTAGGGTATTTTGGAAGGTTTAGGACCCTCAAAACCCTAACTCTAGTTTAGGGCACAAATGTGGTGGGATAGGAATGGGTTAGCTAAACCCCTTAAAATGATACGAAATTTTGGTATGATGGTCATAATGATATTAAGAACCTTTGGTTATTTATTTAAAAATTTTGGAGTATTATTTATAGCACTTCATTTGTAACACAAGAAATGCCTCACTTTAGTAAATAAATTATTATGCTACCTCTGACCCTTGGGAGGTCATGAAATTTTGGCAGAGGAATCATTATGAGCTTATATAAATTTTATAAAAATACTTGAACACTTATTTGAAGTAGTTACTTCACAAGCTTGCTATATGATGGAATTATTCAATAAATTATTTAAGTCCATTTACTGATAAATAAATTATGAAATTTGGCCCAAACCTTTTACATGCCATTATATTCATACTTGAAATTTCTCTGAATTTTTGAAAGCAATATAGTATTTTATAATTCTTAAATGAATTTTCAAGGATTTAGATGTAATATTGATTTAAGGATAAAACCTTACTGAAAAGAACTAGATATTTTGGAAGATAAGTTATAACATTATTTTGAGTAAAATATAAAATTTGTAGAATGATGTCTTGACTGAAAATAGTACTTCATGTTCATTATTGGGAATTTTTGACATTAAAATAATTAAATAAATTATTAAATAAATAAGGAAAATTTTGGAACTCTGGATGTAGGACTTAAAGGTCATAATGGACCTCCATTAATTATTATAGGGGTGTTGGATGATTATTTGATATACTTCCCATTTTACATGAAGTTTGACTTGGTGGTCTGCATTTAGCAGTTTTGGAAAATTGTTTATATAGTTTGTTTGAAGTTTATCACTCCTTAATTCACTTATGATATTTATCCCAGAGCATTTATATGCCTTTGTTATCATATTGGAAGTTTACTTGAAATTTTAGGAGTAATATTACCCTATTTATTTATTTTAATAAAATATGGTGAGATAATTTAAAAAAAAATAGAATCAGTGGCCTAAACCTTGCTGAAAAATCAAGAGATCTTGGATATTAGGTTAATTGTTATATTGAAGTATAACATAAATTTAAGGGAATTTTATCTTGTCAAAATTTGGTACCTTCAGTTCAATCTTGGAGACTTTGGCCACTATAAATATTTAATAAATTCCTAGATAAATAGGAAAATTGTAAAACTCTGGATTTGGGCAATAAAGGTCATAATGGACCTCCATAAATTATTATAGTAGTAGTGGATGATTACTTGACATACTTCCCATTTTACATAACATTAAACCTTGGTGGTCTGCATATAGTAATTCTTCAGAAATAATCTGGAGTACAAGTTAGGTATACAAGAGTTCATCACTCAGGGTTGGATAAGATAGGAATGAGTTTGACTAAATGTTGGATGATGTTTTGGGATCGACGAAAGATCGTCTTCCCCATAAAGTGGAAGGTCAAATCTCCTTAGGTCTAGTTACTGTAATATGGAAATGAAAGGGGTAAAACCTAAGTCGTAGGCATAAAGTAAATAGTAAACTTAGGGTTTCACACATTCACACCCCAGTGTCCCGGGAGATAGTATGGGTTACTGGGGCAATAAGCCCGGTAGTTATTGGGTATGGTAGTCTGGCGAGCTTCAGCTCGGTTATTGATTATGACGGACGGGATAGTCCGGGGAGCTTTGGTTCGGTAGTAGATTATGAAGGACGGGATTGTCCGGTGAGCTTTGGCTCGGTTGTAGATTATGATGGACGGGATTGTCCGGTGAGCTTCGGCTCGGATGGTTGTTTGACTCATAACTATTGCATGTGCATAAAAGGTTTAAGGTGGTGGGTCTTCGATATTGGGGAGTTCAATGCACCGACACCAATATCGTTGGCTCGGCAAGTGTGGTGAGCACTTCGCCAACAGAAGTCTGGTGCGCCAGCCGGCAAGAGTACGCAGGCGTCCGCTTAGTACACCAAGCGTTGAGGCGTACGATAGGTCTGACCGGTAGTGCTTTACTGGTTTAGAGGTGGGCGAGGCCCAACCCACCGCTTCCGTCTGCCACTACGGAGGTATCTTGGGAGGTAACGGCTCCGAAAGGGGGAACTAAAGGTCTGTGTACACAGAGTCGAGTGGGTGAGTTGCACTTGCATGTTCACATCATAGCATAATTGTATTTCATAGCATAACCATGACATAAAACCCGACCCCTAATGTATAAGCGGTATGGCACGCTCTATACATTAGGCCTTGCAAAACGACCCCTTGGCCTATAAGTTCGTGTGAGCGTGCTTATAAGTCAAGGTTCTCTTTCAATATTATAAGCCTGTTAATAGAACCGACACCCTATCGTATAAATCGGTATGTGACTTTTTATACGATAGGAGCCCTGCAAAAGATCCCTTAGCTTATGTGTACCCACATAAGTTAACGTTACTTATTTAATTTTGTATAATTATTATCATGCATACACTGTTAGTTTAGTTCCGCTGCCATCTGGAATTTGACTATTCTTCACCTTCATGTCCTTCCCTTTCCTTCTCCCCGCTCGGTGCTTAGGAGCCATGGGGGAAGGGGTGGGAGATGATAGGACTTAGTCTTTTAGACTAACGGTTTTCGAACCACATCATTTAGGGGACCACGGAGCCCAGCATGGAGGAGCAGCCCCGGAGGTCGGCATGCTTGGAGATCGGACAGTCTAGCACTGGAGTCCAGACAGCAGGGATAGTGAGTCCCGAACTATAGTAGTTGTATTAGTTTGCTTCCGCGATGAGTGAATTGTAGTGAGGACTTGATGTATCGGGCATAAGCCCGAGATTTTCATTATATGTGTTATCTGTGGACACTCCCTTCGTGGAGTTTATTTCTATATATGTGATTTCTGTGGACTTGCATCTTTTCTTATGCTACAGTTACGATCGAAAATTGGCCGGCAGAGTCGGCGTCTTGTAGTGACAACCTTCCCGAGTGCGAAGGTATTATCGCAAGGCGGCGGTTCTGGGCCTAAGACCCCGGTGTCGAAAAAGAAAAAAAAAAGGGGTCTTACAACTTGGATCCATGAAACTTCCTATCCGTAGGAAAGAATTTTTTGGCATATGGAAAGAGAGGGTCGGATTGTTCATGGAAGCATCTGATCCAAGAATTTACATCATAGTTCTAGAAGGGCCATTTATTCCTATGAACATTTCAGTTCTTGATGCCAACCTCAAGACTCTAAAAAGTTATTCTGAAATGATTAAGGAAGAGATCATCCTAGCAACCTTAGACAAGAGGGCACAGAACATAATTGTGAGTGTCATAGATGATTCTACATTCCAGAATCTGGTCTATTGCAAAGCCTCCACGGAGATGTGGGACACTTTGATTGTCTACATAGAGGGAACATAATAAGTAAGAGAGGATAGAAAGTCTATGCTAAATCAAGAATATGAGAGTTTTAGACAAACCAAGACAGATAGCATAGCTGAATGCTACAAGAAATTCTTTAGAATTGTAAATGACCTAATGACCTATGGAAGAGTCTTTAGCACATATGAACTAAATGAAAAGTTTCTCAGATCACTAACCAAGGACTGGGATAATAAAATATGTGCCATCAGAGAGGTGGACAGGCTTGTTGATACACCTGCACCAACCTTATTTGGAAAACTGTTATCATATGAGATGTAGCTCACTGCCAGAAAGGAGGAGGAGAAAAGCAATAGGCCTGAATATAAAGAGAAGTCAGTAGCCCTCAGGATGAAGCCATAAGAAAGGGCAGGAGAAAGTCTCCTTCTCCTCCTGGGAGAATTGTTGAAGTTGAATATGAAAATACTTACATCAACTCTTTAGACAGCCACAACTCTGATGAAGACTTTGCTGCCTTCACAAGGCAGTTTCAAAGGTTCATGAAGAAGAAGAAATGGAGAACAAAGCCATCTTAATCTTCCTCCAAGGATGACTACTATAAGAAGAAGAAAACTTCTAAGGATGACAGGTATGGCTCTAATCCTAGTAAACAAACTTCTTCTAAAATTGTTTGTTATTATTGCAACAGGTCAGGACATGTCTGAAGAGTTGGACTGACTCTTCATCATCTGAATCTGGAGAAGAGGCTGAAGCTGAAGCCTATATTGGATTGTTCACTACTGAAGAGGATTCTGTAGAGACTGAATTATTGCAAATGCTGGACTCTATAAATAGGATTGAAGATCATCATTGTAGAGGGCTGATGGCTCTTTTAGAGAAAGATCAGTGCCAGGATCAGCCTGGTCCCAGTAAGGTATACAATCTATCTTCAGTTTTTGATTATTATACTAGATCAGAATCAGAAGCATCTGCATCAAGAGATGTGGATGGTTTTGAATCTGAAGGGGATGTTCATCAACTAATTGATGAGTATGGTGGTCTATTGCAAGCTCTTAAGGGAAGCAGAATCCTTGTCAAAAAGCAGGCTAAGGAAATTGTATCTCCCAAATTGGCTGCATCAGATTCAACAAAAGTGCTGGATTTGAAGTTGAATGAAGTTCCAAATTGAAAAACATAACTGTTATTCAGATGGGTACAATTACCTTCAAATATGATCACATCAAGAGTCTGGAAGTCAGACTTCAAAGAGAGAAGGATCTTGTGGCTAAATTCTCAAAGCCAAAGTCAGTCCTACCCTTAATTGATAACTTCATTTTCCAAAAGGGTAAGACAGGATTAGGCTTCAAGGGAAGAACAAGGAAAGCTAATTCCAAAAGAAAAGGCAAGCCCCAGTTCAGCCACTAGCTTCCAAACCCCCTATTTCTTTCAGGAAAGTGATGCAGCATACTAACAGGTATGATCATGACATCACACATGGTCACCGTAAGCATGGTGATCAGGATGGAAAGGGTGCAAATGCTAATTGGGCAGTCCATGAGCAAACACACCATATTCTTCAGGAATCATCAGTGTTTGATGCACCATCCCCAACACTTAGAAAAACTGCTGTTCCTACAGACTATAGGACTGCTGACAGCAGTGCTGTTAAGCCTGTACCTAAAAGAAGGTATAACAGATATGAGTGCTGGTGTTGTGGAAAAGTGGGTCACAATGCTATTTATTGTTGGCATAATGCTAGTGTCCAGAAAAATGCCAGCTTAACTGTCAGAAGGCTGCAGGCAAGCATGTAAAATTTCAAGCTAAGCTGAACCTAGGACCCAATAATAATTGGGGTTCTAAGGATAGGTAATTTTATTTGATGCAGGTGAGTCCAAGTGGCCATACCCCAATATGGTACTTGGACAGTGGATATTTCAGGCACATGACTAGAATAAGAAGAATGCTGAAGGATTACTCTCCCATAGAAAATGGACCCAAAGTGATCTTTGGTGGATCTGAAAAGGGGGTCATCAAAGGGTTTGGTAACATTTCCAGTAGCTCTATCACTATCACCCAAGTGGCTTATGTGAAAGGTCTGAAACATAACCTAATAAGCATAAGCCAACAAAGTTATCTTGGTTATGACACTTCTTTCCTCAAGGGTGTGTGCCAAATAAGAAGGTCAAGTGATCAAGAGATAATTCTGATAGGCACTAGGAAAAGAAATGTCTACTGTCTTAATTTTGATTGTGAGAGTAAGAACTCTCCTATTTGTCAAGTTGTAGATGAGAAAGCATCTAATTGTGTCCAATGGCACAAGAGGCTAGCTCACCTGAACTACAAATCAATAGGCCAACTCTTTAGTATGGAGTTAGTGAGGAATGGTCCTCAGGTCAAGTGCATTAAAGAGGGTGTATGTTCAGCTTGCCAAAAGGGCAAACAAACCAAGACCTCTTTCCATGGCCATGATACCAAATATTCTGTGGGATGTTTATATCTCCTATATATGGATCTATTTTGTCCTATGCCAGTTCATGGTCTAGGTAGGAAAGCTTACATATTCTTGGTTGTGGATGACTATTCTAGATTTACATGGGTTTTCTTCATGAGACAGAAATCTGAAACCCCTACTATCTTCCAGAATTTTGTTAGGCAAATTTAGAATGAACTTAACAATTCAGTGGTCAAAATCAGAAGTGACCATGAGACAGAATTCTAGTCTGAATGCATGAAAAGGTTTTGTGATGAACTTGGGATTCATCAAGAGTTCTCTTCACCTAGAACTCCCCAGCAAAATGGGATTGCTGAAAGAAAGAATAGGACTCTTATTGAGGCTGGTAGAACACTACTAAGTGACACTTCTCTCCCAGAATATTTTTGGGCTGAGGTAGTAAACACTGCTTGTCTTGTTCTCAACAAAGCTTCCA
This sequence comes from Platanthera zijinensis, assembly GCA_039513925.1. Lineage (NCBI taxonomy): Eukaryota > Viridiplantae > Streptophyta > Magnoliopsida > Asparagales > Orchidaceae > Platanthera > Platanthera zijinensis. The sequence goes on along the minus strand of CM077080.1, from coordinate 84,286,733 downwards.
TTACAAAAAAGCCACAAGAAGACACCCTATGAGATTATGAAAGGCAGAAAACCAAATTTAGCCTACTTTAGAATCTTTGGTAGCAAGTGTTATGTTCTTAATAATTTCAAGCACTATTTAACTAAGTTTTCTGCAGAATCCCAAGAAGGGATATTTGTTGGGTACATCAATAATAGTAAGGCATATAGGGTCTACAACTTGACTACTCAAGTTGTTGAAGAATCTATCTATGTAGTCTTTGATGAATCTAAGTTAATTAACTGTGAGCTGTCAAGAACTTCTTCTAGCTCTATAGGATTGGAAGATAAGATGGACAAGCTAATCATCAATGAAGACCAACCTATGAGACAGGATGAGGAAAATGATGGATGCTGTCCAGGGGGAGTATAAGACCCACAAGCTGAAGATGAAGACAATGAAGTACAGCTTGGTGAGGAAAATGAAGAAATTCAAGAGGTGGATAGATTTACTCCAGCAATAAGACATCTGAGGGATCATCCTGCACACCAAATTATTGGTGATGCAAGACATGGTGTTCTAACCAGAAGCAAGTGCATGAACACAGTTCTATGTTCAAGCTTCCTATCCCAGATGGAACCCAAGAAATTTGAAGAGGCCATACAAGACCCAAATTGGATTGATGTCATGCAGGAAGAGCTGAATCAATTCAAAAGATGTAAAGTCTTGGAGTTGGTTCCTAAACTAAAGAATCACAATGTCATATGGACTAAGTGGATCTACAGGAACAAGTTAGATGAAATGGCATTATAGTCAAGAATAAAGCCAGAATGGTAGCAAAAGGCTATAGGCAGGAAGAAGGAATAGACTTTGACCAAACATTTGCCCCAGTGACAAGGTTGGAAGCAATTAGGTTGTTCCTTGCCTATGCAGCTTACAAAGGGTTCAAGGTATTCAGAATTAATGTAAAGTCAGCATTTTTAAATGGTGACTTAAAAGAGGAAGTTTATGTTGAACAACCTTCAAGTTTTGTAGATCCTCTTTATTATAACTATGTTTTTAGGCTTAAGAAAGCTCTATATGGATTGAAACAAGCCCCTATGGCTTGGTATGAAACTCTGTCTACCTTCCTCATTGAGAATAAATTCCCAAGGGGGAAAATTGACAAGACTCTATTCTTTAGGGAATCAAAAGGCAAGATCATCCTAGTCCAGATATATATTGATGACATTATCTTTGAATCAACTGAAAACAAACTTTGTAGAAAGTTTGCCAAACTTATGCAAGGGAAGTTTTAGATGAGCAGCATGGGTGAGCTGATATTCTTCTTGGGAGTCCAAGTTAGACAGACTGATGATGGCTTGTCCATATCCCAGTCTAATTTCACCAAGGAGTTAATTAAGAAATATGGCATGGAGTAAGCCTCCATCATGAGAACTCCAAGTGGGTCGAGTATGCTTATATGCAAAGATGGGACAGGAAAACCTGTTGATGAGTCTTTGTATAGAGGGATAATTTGCTACCTTCTTTACTTGACTGCTACTAGACCTAACATCATGTATGCCACATGTGTCTGTGCTAGATACCAAGCTTGCCCAAAGGAATCTCATTATTCTTTTATCAAGAGAATTTTAAGATATCTTAAGGGCACACCAAATCTTGGTCTTTGGTACCCTAAGAATAGAGATTTTCTGCTAACAGGTTTTTCAGATGCAGACTTTGCAGGCTGCAAAGAAGATAGGAAAAGCACCACAGGCACATGCCAGTTCCTAGGTGGAAGATTGGTGTCATGGAGCAGCAAAAATCACACAAGTGTGGCTATATCCACTGCTGAGTCAGAATATATAGCTGCATGCAGTTGTTGTGCTCACCTGTTATTGATACATTATCAACTTGAAGACTATGACATCAAGGTAAGTAGAACTCCATTATATTGTTATTCTACTAGTGTCATATCTATTGTTAGAAATCCTATTTCACATAGCAGAACTAAGCATATAGAAATCAGGTTTTATTTCATTAGAGAACATGTTGAAAAAGAAGACATAAGTCTAGAATTTGTCAACACTAACAATCAAATTGCTGACATATTTACAAAACCTCTGGATGAAAGTAAATTCAATTATTTTAAGATTGAATTAGATATATTAAACCTAGAATAAAATGTTAGGTCAGCAAAAAATTTCTCAAAAAATTGGCTAAGTTTGATAGTTTGTGTCGACACAAGCTCACTGTGATGACACTATCAGCGAGTTGTGTCGACAAAGGAATAAACTGTGTCGACATAAAAATAAAATATGTGTCGACAGAAAAGGTTTGTGTCCACACAACTCTATCGAGACCTAGTATTAGAAGATTTCTGTGTCGACACATAGACATGATGACACTTACAATTCTTTGTCGAGGCCTGAGTAGTCTATGTCGACTCATAAAATATTATGTCGACTCATAAGATTCTTATTTAGGCATGTCTTTTGACCTACCCTTCACAAGAATTCTATAAATAGGAGAAAACAAAATCTAGTCGATTGTGCTATCCAGAACTCTCGACTCTAAACCCTATGTCGACAAGATATTCTACAGTCTACTCTCTTCTCTCTCTTTCATCCATAGCGCCATAGATGGAAGACAAAGTGATTGAGGGATATGAACTGGTTCGCAATGCATTTGAGACTGCCACACATGAAATCAAAGTCGTGATTACCCTAATCACCGACAATGGATTGGAGTACCTAGTCTCAGAACCTACCAGGATATGGAAGAAGGAGGTTCTTGAATTCTACTCATCAGCATCATTGGATTCGAAGGGCATGAAGATTAAATCATCTTTCCAAGGTACTAAGGTAAAACTCATATTGAAGAGTTTACGTAAAACACTTCAGCTTCACAGGATTAAGGAAGAAGATGACATAGCATCTTCCATGACAAAAGATGCTCTCCAATGGTGTGGACTGGATCCCACTACCAAGATTGGATCATCAATGAACAGGAAGGGAATGAATTCCTAGGGAAAATTCATTTCTGAGATTCTTGGCAAAGTTATTTTGTGCAAATCAGGAGGACATGATAGGATTTCAGCCTATATGTTCAATATAATGACCAGAGTCATATTCAAGGTGAAAACTAACTGGTCTGTTGTTGTGTTTGAAAAGATCAAAGAAAGTCTCAAGAAACCTAATTTGGGCAGAATACTAAGCCTGTATCTGGCTATAAGTATTCCAGAAGTGATGAATCAGACTACTTGTTCTAAGATTAATAACATGAGTAAGATGGACTTACGAATCCTGTCTAGATGGGAAAGAGTATTGACTAAAGATATTCCTACACCTCAAAAACAACAGACGAAAATTAAGGAAAAGAACCCACCAACATGCTCCCTGAATCCTCTAGTGATTCAGAAGAGCAAGTTGACTTCAGCATAGATGAAGAACAACCAAGGAAAAGGAAATCAACTATACCATCACCAGACAACCAGGTGTAATCAACTCCAGGGGGAGACAACACTGAAACTACACTTGTTCATGAACCAGAAAATCCACAGATATCAGACCTAGGGGGAGGTATACATGATGTTGAACTGGATAGTGAAAATGTAACTGACACAGTCATGCACATAGTTTCAGAAATCAACAACCACCACTACTGAGAAAGAAGCACAGAATGTGCATATGTCTGATCCTGATCAATCTGAGCAACAAAACTCTCCTTATAAAGAGAAAACCCAGGAAGAGGACTTTGATTTCCAAGGAGATCCATCTGATGAGAATGAGAAAGTTATTCCTCCAGTTCAGATGCAACCAGAGGTAGCTCTGGAAGAATTATTTCCTGACTTATAAGGAGCAAGAACTGAGTGGGAGATGCCAATCATTGCCTCTAGTCCAAAAGAAACAGTGGACTTAGCTAGTTCATATGATTCCTCTGAAGATGAAGAAGTATACAGGGCAAAGAAAAAGAAACTTATGGAGCTCAGGAAGAGGAGCTCAGGCTATAAGAAAGCCTTGCAGATTGCCCCATAAACACCAGCTCCTGTAGTAGACTTCAGTTCACTGATGGTGCAACTGCAATTGAAATTTGATGCATAAAGAGTTGCTCTTCAAAAATATGTGGATGAGAACAATAATGATCTGCAATTCCACTTGGCCCAGGATATAAAATCCATTAGATTTGAAGTTAATCAGAATAAAAAAGAGATGACAAATTGCTTCCATAAGGGAGGTAATGTTGTAGTCTACTTGGCCAAGCAACAACAGGAGATCAAGACTGCAATAGAGTACATTGCAGTCAAACAAGGTTATGTCCTGGAAAACCAACTCAGAATGAATGAAAATCTAGTAGACTCTCATAATACTATTCGAAAATATTTAGGGAGTAAAGCAACTGCTATCACTAAACAAATGGTTACAGTAAAGTCTGAGTTTGACAAGCAAATCAAAGAAGACTGTCCAAACAGCAATCCAGGCATCTCAAAAATCTATCTCTTATCAAATGCAGAAGTTTAGGACCTACTACAAAGAAGGAACAAATTATCTGGCTGATCAGGTAAGGTTTCAAAAGGATGATCTAAGAGACCATATAGAAAGAGAAGTCATAAAGGGGGAGAGAGTATTAGTCAAAGCAAGCTCAGATCATGCTAAATGGATAACCAATAGCATCAGAGCAACTTTTGGTTATCCACCCCTTTGTGATGATGATAACACTACTGAATTTGGAATTCAACCTGCTTACATTGAAGGGGTTCAGCAGGAAGTAGCCCAAGTCATTTATCCCCCTTCTGATTTTGAAGAAATCCAGCAGGCAGTACACTAAATGTATATCCCTCCACAGGAGGCACATAATGTTATTCTTGAAAAGTTGAAATGCCTGCAGCTGCATTATAAAGAGAATAAGAAGCACAAAGAGTAAGGGATGCTCAGAAAGAAGCTCAGTTGTCTAGGAAAAGGTTCAGAGAACAGGCAGAATTAAAGCCGGATTTTGAACAATGGAGTCCAACCTCCAGGAATATTATTCTTACTGCTTGGCATACTGTTAAAGAGAATATACATGATATAGGCAAGTGGTATTCTGAACAAGAATGGAGCAAATATCAGGAGCGGCAAGAATCCATATATCAGTTCAGAAGATACCTTAGAGCTGGGAAGATACCTGCTAACTCTATGGAGCCTAGTTAGTATTTCCCAAAGCCTTTTCATTACCTTGAAAGGGAAAAGATCAAGGCTGAAGAGCTCAAGAAGAAGGATTTGAAAGGAAAGAAGCTGGATGATGACACAGGAGCTAATGTACAAACTAGGATTCAGTCTGGCAGAGGAATTGTCATTAAGAAGCCTAATCAATCCTAGGGATAGATTGACTAGGTTTAGAACTATGTAATCTTTTGTTCTAAAATCCTTGTAATTTAAAACTAATTCTTGTTTTATGTATTTTATCATATTTGGTGATGATATTACATGCTATTTCTGCTTATGAGTTACCCTGTCTGAGTAATGATTTTATACATCATAATCTTTGATTTATTATAAGTGTTGTATATCATTGACTAAGGGTTATGACTTCTCCAAATAAGGGGAGATTGTTGGGTACATTGGAAACTGTGGACCTGATTTGGTAGAAGCCTCACTTAACTCAATGATATACATCAATATGTATTTGATGAGATGTTGAGTTTCAATGTGCAGGTTAAAGAAATGTAGAAAAATATTCTAAGTACAAATGTCGACACTTGTGAAGGAAATGTGTCGACACCAGAAGCCAGATAGTGTCGACACACAGAAATTCTATCGGCAGTAATTGTGTCGACATACAGGACTTGTGTCGACACACACAAGAATTCTGTCAACACCAACTATGTTGATACTAGAAGTTATTGTGTCGACACACAGGACTTGTGTCGATACATTCTATAGAAGTTGTGTCGAGAAGATAAAGAAGGGTTGTGTCGACATTGTGTGAGCTGTATCGACATCATTAAGATTTGTATTGATACATGGTCTATTTGTGTTGACACATATGAAGTATTGTCTCTACGCTTTTCTGCTGAGATTATGTACAATGAGGTAAAAGGGGTCAAGACTGAAGACTTGATAGCTGTCATAACTAACAAAGCTATCACATCTGTTAGAGCTGTCAGAAGGCGGTTATGAACTGAATCAACTAATAACCTCAGATGGGATCTATATAAAGACTTGTTTTATCGTAAAAAAAGAGATTGAAAAAAAAGACTTGACATATTTTCTAACAGTTGATATCTACAAGTCATCAAGAGAAGGCAGATTTTGAACAAGTCTACAAGAATAATTCAGATCTTATTCTGAATATAAGAAGGAAGCTGGATTGGGATCATCTCCAACTTCATAAGAAGATCAACCTTACTTTGTTCAGATTCAAGAAGCTTTGAAGAAGCTAAGACAGGTTGGATCTTAAGAGATAAGATCAATCAAGATCTGATCAAGTTGCCCTCACCCCTTTCTCTCTCTACCTGGGTGAAGGATTTATCATCTTAACAATCAATTTTTCTGTAAGATCTTTTATAGATCTGAGTGTAGGAGAGTTATCTCTCTGAGTTGTAAGCCTAAATTTATAAAGGCTGAGGTAGGGCTGAGTGCCTGACGTAGGATCTTTGTGATATGAGTTGTAGGCCTTGTGATAAGGGCTGAGGTAGGGTTGTTTGCCTGAGGTAGGATTCTTGGGAAGAATCTGAGTTGTAGGACTTGAAGAAGTAAGAGCTGTAGAAACCAGTTGGGTTCTGAGTTGTAAGATCTTAGGATCTGAGTTAGTGGAAGGAAGTTTGGCCGAATCTAGCTCTCAACTAGATAGGTGGAGGGGGAGAGCGGACGTACCCACGAATTGGGGAACCACTAGAAAACACTGTGTGATGTGCTGTGTTTTTTTGTGCTTGTTTTATCCTGTGCTGTTATATTTGTAGCTTAATTAGCTATCCTGAGATTAACCTTTTAATTTCCTAAGTTAAAATTGGATTTGAACCTATTCACCCCCCCTCTAGGTGTTTAGGATCTTTAAACCAAATCTTTCAGACAAATTGGATGTGTTGTTGCCTAATGGGTGTTCAATGCGCGTGGATAGAGTTTGTTGCATAAATATACGGATTGGGAGTCAAGAGTTTGACCTGCAAGCATTGCTACTGCTGATAGTGGAGTTCAACAAGATCTTTGGAATGGACTTGCTCTCGGAGCAGCGGGCATACATTGATTGCAACCGCAAGGAGGTCAAATTGGGAACTGATCGTGAGACGACATTTACGGGCATGAAAGGGTCGAGCAATACTTTGATGTCTGCCCTTCAGGTGGTTAAGGCAGTTCATGTTGGTGTAGAGCTATTTTTCACGCTAATGGAGGCTTCGAAGCCTAAGCCTAGTATGGACAGTATCCTAGTTGTATCTGAGTATCCTGACGTGTTCCCTGACGATCTCCCTGGAGCCCCACCTCAGTGAGAGATTGACTTCACTCTTGAGCTTGTGCCAGGTGCCAAACCTGTATCACGCTCTCCGTATCGGTTAGCGCCTAAGGAGATGGCGGAGTTGAAGGTTCAACTTCAAGATCTATTGGAACAGGGTTATGTGCGTCCAAGTTCGTCACCTTGGAGCGCATCGATACTTTTTGTTAAGAAGAAGGACAGAAGATTACGAATCTGCATTTATTACCGAGAGCTGAATAAGCTAACCGAAAAGAATAAGTATTCGATCCCAAGAATTGATGATCTGTTCGATCAGTTAGTCGGGTCAACAGTGTACTCAAAATTGGATCTTAAATCTAGATACTATCAGTTGAAGATAAGAGAAAGTGACATCCCCAAGATAGCTTTTAGTACGCGATATGGGCATTATGAGTTCACCGTCATGCCGTTTGGACTGACTAATGCGTCATCCGTGTTTATGGATTTTATGAACAGAAGGTTCAGAGAGTACCTGGACCACTTTTTGATAGTCTTTATCGACAATATATTGGTGTACTCGCAGTGCGAGGAGGATCATTTCAAGCATCTGTATTTGGTGTTGGAGACGTTGAGGAGGAATCAACTATATGCCAAATTCTCCAAATGCGAATTCTGGTTATCCTCGGTAGCATTCCTTGGTCATATAGTTAGTGTAGAAGGGATTTTGGTAGATCCGGTGAAGATAGTTACAATACGGGAGTGGCCTATGTTATCTTTAGTGGCAGAAGTCTGGAGCTTTCTGGGACTTTCCGGCTACTACAGGCACTTCGTAGAGAACTTCTCAAGGATAGCGTTACCCCTCACGACTTTGATGAGGAAAGATCAAAAGTTTGTGTGGTCGCTGGAGTGCACGCAAGCTTTCGATGAACTAAAAAATCGGTTGACCATGGCGCCTATTCTATGTTTACCGAGTGGGACTGAAGGATTTGAGATTTACAGTGATTCTTCGGGAAGTTGCTTAGGTTGTGTTCTACTGTAGTATGGGAGAGTAATAGCTTATGGCTCGCGTCAGCTGAAGGTACACGAGAGGAATTATCCGGTCCATGACTTTGAGTTAGCGGCCGTAATATTTTCCCTGTATCTGTGGAGGCATTACCTGTACGGTGTAAAGGTCGATATCTATACCGATCACAAGAGCCCTGAAGTACTTGTTAGATCAAAAGGACCTAAACATGTGACAACGGAGGTGGATGGAGTTCCTGGGTGACTACACCTTCAAGATACATTATGTGCCTGGGAAAGGCAATGCGGTGGCAGATGCATTGAGTCGCAGGGCTCCCGCGCAGGCCAACTGGTTGTCAATAAATGATGAGCATTTAGTTCGTGATTTGGAGGCATTAGAGATCTCTTGTGTTGACAAGCAGTCTAGTGTCAAGGCACAATTGAACTGGATAGAGGTGCAGTATGACCTTGCTGATAGGATTCGGCAAGCTCTAGATGGGGATAACAGCATGAAGCAAATCATTGATGAGGCTTTGGATGGGTCAAATTCCCAATTTATTGTTAAGGATGGACTGTTATGGAGGGACAGTCGTCTGTGCGTCCCTAGTGTGGGTAAACTACGGGAGGAATTGATGTACGAGGCTCATCATACCAAGTACTCGATTCACCCGAGGAGCACAAAGATGTTTAGAGATATGAAAAAGTTATTCTGGTGGACAGGACTTTAAAAGGACGTAGCACTTTATGTGGCGAAGTGTCAAACGTCCGCCTTGGTGAACACAGAGTGCCAGAAGCCTGGAGGTTTCTTGAAGTCCTTACCTATCCCGGTGTGGAAGTTCGATGATATTTCAATGGATTTTGTGTATGGGTTTCCAAGGTCGCAGAAGGGAAATGACGCCATCTGGGTGATCGTAGATAGATTGACGAAAGTTTCACACTTCATTTCGAATAGGAAGGATGATTCGCTGGATAAACTGGCAAAACTTTACATAGATAACATTGTTCGACTGCACAGTGTGCCCCGCAGCATCGTGAGTGACCGTGATGGGTGCTTCACGTCCAACGAATGGAGGTTAGTGCTTCAAATGTTGGGAACCAAGCTAAGTTTCAGCACGGCCTTTCATCCTCAGATGGATGGTCACAACGAGAGGGTCAATAGGATGATGGAAGACATGCTTTGCATGTGCGTCATGGATTTCGAAAAGCGGTGGGAAGATTACCTGTACATGGTGGAGTTTGCTTATAACAACAACTATATGGCGAGTATTCAAATGGCGCCCTTTGAGGCCCTATACGGTAGAAAATGTCGCACGTCGTTGTAATGGTTAAAGATGGGTGAGTCGAAGCTATACAAACGACAAGGAATGGAAGACGCCACTTCGTTGGTATAAATAATACGAGAACGATTGTTGATCGCTCAGGACAGGGAGGCTAAATACTATAATGCTAAGCATAGGAACATTGAGTTCGCTGTTGGCGACTGGGTATATTTGAAAATTAAGCCGTTCAAGGGTGTCTCTCGGGTACGACGCTTTATGAATCTGAGTCCGAGGTACCTTGGGTTGTTTGTGATACTAGAGCGAATTGGTAAAGCAGCTTATCGACTAATGCTATCAGTGGAATTCAGTGGTCTACACGACGTATTCCATATATCGGTGTTGTGGAAGGCGGTGCAAGAGCCTTTTCAAGTGATTGTGGTCGATCAGGTACCTATTGATAATGGGTTGACGACGAAGGTCAAGCCCATTCGCATTGAGGACATTGAAGTCAAGCGACTTCGTAACAAAGACATCACGATTGTCAAAGTCCATTGGGGCAACTGCGGTCGGGAGGAGCTCTCGTGGGAGCAAGAGTAGACCATGCTTGAGGAGTATCCCGAGTTATTCCACTCAGGTACGGTTTAATTTTGTGTATCTTTTCCATTCTATAATTTTGGAACGAAATTCTTTTTAGGGGGAGAATTATAACGCCCCAAAACTCAAAAGAAGAACGGATAGCATTTTAAGGCCAAGTTGATGCCTGATTAGGTTTATATGGGCAGTGACATGGGCGTTTCTAGGGCCGTATCATGCTTGATTTCGACGTGTTTTCGTGAGGTCGACGAAATGCATTCGACGATCCTCGGATACAAGCCATGTCAGGCACATGGCCTGTGACACGAGCGTGTCAAGAACCGTATCATACTCCGTGTTCTGTCGGGCTGTGTCGAGTGAGTTATACAGCCTGGGACACGGGCGTGTCCCAAGCCGTGTCTGGCACACGGCCTATGACACAGTCATATCACATGGCCGTATCTTGTTCGGTACGCGACGGTTTCAGCGTCAATTGAGGCACACGGCCTACGACACGGGCGTGTCCATGGTTGACACGGGCGTGTCCCAAGCCGTCTCAGATGTCGTGTCCTGTTCAGTGTTCTACGATTGTGTTGAGATCGTGAGACATGGCCTGTGACACGGGCGTGTCACAAGCCGTGTTTGGCCCCAGGAAAATTCTTTTAAATGCTAATTGAGGCCGTTCGTTCTATTTTGAAATGATCTGACGGCCCAGAATTCACCCTGGCATGTTAAATTCAGGAATGTAGGGTTTAAACCTCATTTTAGTTTGTCCATTCTCTTTCTAAAAGAGTTAGAGAGAAGGGAGAGCAAGGTTGAAGAAGGAGGAATCCGGCTGCCGGTGGAGCTTCGGAGCCCCAAATCGCGAGCCGTGTCCAAATCCATGAAGGCGAGGCCGTTGCGGTGATTTTCATCAGTCTAGTTTCTCCTCTTCTCCATGGGGCCAAAGTGAACCGCTAGGGTAATGATTCTCTTCTTGGACATGTAAAGTCCTCTTCTTTTTTGCATAGGAAACCCGCTCTCGCGAGTGTGCGGTGAGTGTGAGGTTTTCCTTTGGGTGGACATAAATAGTCTCCGTAGTTTTGCATATAGAGTCTGGAATCGAAGTACGGACATAGGCATGGTGTGTGAAGCTTACCCGGACAAGTTGGTCTAGATCGGTGATGTTTTCATTATGCATGGATTGCCGGAGAAGACTCCGTGCCATATGTTTTTGGGTTTCTACATGGTAGATTGCAGCTGGGAGCCTCTGGGATTAACTCTCAGGTGCACTCGGAAATTTGGGGAGAAGCGAAGTTCTGCCGTTTTGGTGGCCTGAAAGCCAGCCTTGTACATAGTCGGGCTATGTACTGTTGTATAATCGATATATTGGGATTCATTGAAGCTTGTACCACGCTGATGACTTGAATTGTTGTGGCGAGGTGAGCAACGGGCTGGTGTAACCTTACCCACTCCAAGTTGTTCGGTTAAAGATGGCTTGGAGAGAGAGTATAGGCTTCGGCTGAAAGGACTTTAATGCTTGCGTGTTTGTCGTCCTGGGGCGGTTGTTGACCGCGGAATGGACTGAGTTCGGACCGGGTTTACCGAGTATGTGCCCATGAGCACGGGGTGTGTGGCCGTAAATGCCTACGCCTATGATGAAGTGTACTGTTATTGTACTTTCACTATATTGTTTGTCTATTCTACTAAATTGCAGGGAAGGAGCACCAGCACCCCAAGTAAGGGGTGGGGTCATTATAATTTGGTCAGATTTAGCGGACCATTGCTTTTGTTTGCCACCGTTGTGGTGGAATGTTGTTTGTAGGTGCTGCGGAGCGTAGTGGCAAGTAGCGGGCTGAATCCCTTGTTGCTGAGCCTACCCTTGAAGGCCAAAGTGAATGTTTACTTTTATTCTCATATGTGACCGGCCTACGTGCCGTTGTATTGAAGACATTTATTGTTTTAAGTAAACACTTGTAAGGCTATAAGGCCAAGTATTATTTGGTGTATTTGTTCTGTCATTCCTAATTTGGTTTTAGTGGACATTCATGCTGTGTTTGGGTTCTTTACTTTTCAACCTTTAAAATGCTTCCGCTAGAATATGCTCTATGTAGGACGTGTTATATTGGTCGAATGGTTTCATTCTGTAACCCTTCGGTCTGTCTGTAACATCCCATTTCCGGCTAGACCCCTAGGAGTCGGTTGGTCGAGTCAGAACCCCAGGGAGCACAAAAAGTGAAAATAAATCGACCGAGTTTTCGGGTCAAGGGTTGGTCACGCCCGTGACCGACCCGTCACGCCCGTGACTTGGGCAAGACTACTTCGACGACCGTCGATCTCCACGAGACGATCGTCGAACGTGCTGTCTGGGCATGTCACGCCCGTGACCAAGGTGTCACGCCCGTGACTATGGGCGTGACCCCATCGACGATCGTCGATCGCCGTGAGACGATCGCCGACCTTGCGGCCCGGGCATGTCACGCCCATGACATGAGTGTCACGCCCGTGACCTAGGGCGTGACCAGCCTTCGACGATCGTCGATCTCAATTCGACGATCGTCGATCTCGAAATTTGCCGTTTGGGCATGTCACGCCCGTGACCTAGAGGTCACGCCCGTGACCTAGGGCGTGACCAGCCTTCGACGATCGTCGATCTCAATTCGATGATCGTCGACCCAAAATCTGCCGTTCGGGCCTGTCACGCCCGTGACCCAAGGGTCACGCCCATGACCATCCATCGACGATCGTCGATCTCAGTTCGACGATCGTCGAACCCAGAATTGGCTATCCGGGCCTGTCACGCCCGTGACCTATGTGTCACGCCCGTGACATTGGTCGAAATGACGGTTCAGGCCCGAAATTATTCCAACACGCGTGATAATAAATGCTGGTGTGGGAAGTTACACCAGGAGTAACTTCCGGCCATTTTCCTTCTATAATTATATAATAAATGAAGAAAAGGTGGTCCAATAGAAAACCGCCAGCTGGACACACCTGTTCAGTTTCCAACGTTTCTTATCCCTTCACTGTAACTGAAACGTTAAGGGGAGAACCGTCATGGCCATAATGGTTTTACCCATTCATCTTCCCACTTCCTGATTTATAAAAGCCCACCTGGACAAGAGGAGAAGGTTACACGCTCAAGTAATCGGAACAGACCTTTGTTCTTGCTGTAGGAGAAGTTCAGCAAACGCCACCACCGCGCCATGGCACCCCGACGTTCTTCTCGCCTTCAAACCGCGAACAAGGTCCTCCTCTACTCCTTCTCTTTCATGGGTAGATCTTAGGATTCTTAGAAAGGAGGTTCGCGCTCCACGGAGCCGGACCCGTCTCTCGTTTTCATGGAAAAACCATGAAAAAGGTATTTTGAGTTCGCCGGAAACCGCTACCTCCGGCGGCCAAACCACCGCCGACCGATAGCCATCGCCTCAACGGAGGTGGTGGTGGTGGTGGCTGGCCAGGGAAGTGACCGAACGGCCGGCGATGGATCACGGAATGCTTACAGGAAAAATGATTTTTCTGTGTCTGGTTTTCGGGTTCATGTAGAAGATGAACAGTAGAAATAATTTTATAATATATAGATTATTATATAATACATATGGAAAAATAGATTATTTGGATATATGTTGAGGCTGCGGAACGAGGCACGTAGAGGCCGTTTTAGGAAAAATGACCAGACACAAAAGTTGTAGCCCTCGGGGTCTACTTTAATTTAAAATTGATTTTATTCAATTTGGGTGAGTGGTTTGAACACAGCACTCATTTTGGTGGGATCAAGACCTAGGCTAACCAGAAATTAAAATGGTTGCCCACGGTTCATAACATGTCCAAATGACTTGGGATTTGGACTGGAGGTCTATAATATGTATATCGAGAGGCTGTCCAAAAATGAGAATTTTTGGAGAACTTTTGCCTAAAGTTTTTGTAAAAATTTAATAAACAATATAAAATTAATTAGGAGATGAAATTAAGTCCAAACTCCCCCAAATTTTGGGTGGTGGTCCCTGGCATCAATATTAAGATCTGTACAAAATTTCAACTCGATTGGTCGAGTTTTGAATAGGGAAGTATCAAGTCCTAGATAGGTCTTGGTGAGGGGTACTTTGGGGAAAAGTACGATTGGAGATGGAGTGGACAAATCTCCTCAAAAGAGGCTGAAGTTGTTGGCCACTGATTTGTTGAGTCTATGTCTACCCTCTTGGGTAACATGGTGTGGCTTAGGGTGGATTTTACCCTAAGAGATTGGCTCAAATCCAACGGGTAGGAGTTTGAGGTTTGTGAAGGACATAGGAGCAAAAGCTCTTGTATGCCCTTGAAATTTGGAGGAGAGTGGGATGATACGATGAAAACCCTCTGGTTGAAATAGTGAAGGAATTGGAGGTAGTTAGGTACCTCGAAAGTTGAGATGTCGGATTAGGATAAAAATGTAATTTAGTTATTTTAAGCACTAAATCTAATCCAAAAATTGTGAAACTCGGGAAGAGGGAGTTTTAGGATGTTTTAGTCTTATGATAAATCTTCTGGAATTTTATGATTAATAAATGTTATACTTCATGTGTTAAAGGAATAATTGCCCGATTTATTGTTTCAATTATTTGGAGGTTTTAAATTAATTATAATCAGTTGAAATTCTGGATTTAGATCTTGATTAGTAGCACCATGATGCTTGGATTTTTATAGAATTTTATGTTGAGTAAATCTAGTACCTTATTCACAGATGATAGAAAGGGCTTTTATGTTTAAAAATTAATTATGGATAAAATACTTGCTGGAAAATTATGAAACTTGGCCAGTGCTAATTTTAGGCCTTTATCTGCATGACATGAATTATTTATAATTTTTGGAAGAATATTTTCTGTACTTGCTTCATAAACAATAGAAGTTAGAGATTATTTCTAAAATAGCTTTCATGCCATTTTGATGATTGAAAAATTATGATACTTAGGATTTAACCTATTGAGATAACCTAGTATTTATCATAAAATTGGTGGACATCTTGCATGAGAACTTAGGGTAGTTCATGTTCAAACCGGTAGTCCTTGGATTTTCGAGGAATTTAATTAAATGCCAAATAAATTAGGAAAATTTCCATTTTCTGGATTTAGGTCATTTAGGTCATGGTAAGTCTCCAGTAAATAATTTAGGGCATTTGGATGAGTAATGGATTATTTCATAACCGGCTCGACATGTAGCCTAGGCCGGTCTGCATTTAGTAAATTGTGAAATGCAATAGGACATGATCTGAGGAAGATATAAAGAGTAGTGAGTAGTGGTGATAGTTAGAGTTAAGAGGTGCTCGGGTTTGGCGAAAGATCGCTTTTCCCGAAGAGTGGAAGGTTTAAAAATCACCCTAGGATAGTCTATCGTAATATGAGAAGGGAATCGGGCTAAGGGAAAACAACCAATAACAATAAGTGCCTTGCGAAAGGGAACTTCGGGCCGTAATGCCGCCGTCTTGGTTCCTAGTGCCCCTTGAGAGCCCTTCACGGGGTATACCGGGGGCAGTCCTGGGCTAACGTAAACTGTAATAATAAACTAGCAAGAGTAACTTAGTAACTAGGTTTGCACTTTTCACAAACACTGTTGGCACAGGAAGATTGATGTGAGCTTCGGCTCGGGTGATTTGGAAACGGACGTTTGGGTCCGGGGAGCTTCGGCTCGGTTGTTCTGGAGACGGACGGGATGGTCCGGGGAGCTTCGGCTCGGTTGGTTGGAGACGGACGTTTGGTCCGGGGAGCTTCGGCTCGGTTCTGTTTGTTTGCGATTAAACTTGCATGTGCATAAGATAGGAAAAGTTAAGGTGGTGGGTTTTACGATATCGGGGAGTTCGATTGCACCGACACCGATATCGTTGACTCGGCGAGGTGGTTAGCACTTCGCCAACAGAAGTCCGGTGCGCCAGCCGGCAAGAGTACGCAGGCGTCCGCTTAGTGCACCAAGCGTTGAGGCGTACGATAGGTCAGACCAGTGGTGCTTTTACTGGTTTTGGAGGTGGGCGAGGCCCAACCCACCGCTTCCGTCTGCCACTACGGAGGTATCCTGGGAGGTAACGGCTCCGAAAGGGGGAACTAAAGGTCTGTGTGCACAGAGTCGGGTATGTGCGTTGCACTTGCATGTTTCATCATACCCACTAGCATGTCATAGCATAATCGATTCATTTAACCCTGACACCTAAATTATAAGTGGTATGGGACGCTTATACATTAGGACCTGCAAAACGACCCCTTGGTCTATAAGCTTGTGTGGGCAAGTTTATAAATCAAAGGTTAATTTCAATATATAACAACCATTGCTGTTTGATAACCGACACCCCAACGTATAAGTGGTATGGGACACTCTATATGATGGGAGCCTTGCAAAAGATCCCTTATGCTTATGTGTTCTCGCATAAGTGAAGGTTTAAATTCATATAATTGCTTTTCTTACTGCTAGACCTATTATAACAATTTATTAACTGCTCACCTAATACAACTTGCTAGATTAGTTTCCGCTGGCATCTGTTTCATGTTTAATCTCTACCATCATGTCCTTCCCTTTCTTCCTCCCCGCTCGGTACCTAGGAGCCATGGGGGAAGGGGTAGGGGATGATAGGGCTTAGTCTTTATGACTAACGGTTTTCGAACCGGATCATTTAGGGGATCGTGGAGCCCAGCATGGAGGAGCAGCCCCAGAGATCGGTGCGCCTAGAGATGGGGCAGTCTAGCTCCGGAGTTCACACAGCCGGGACCGTGAGTCTCGACCTTGAGTAGCTTCTGTTTTCGCTTCCGCATGAGAGGCTTGTAGTGAGGACATTTTGTACCGGGCATAAGCCCGTATTTTTAGTACTCTGATGATTTCTGTGGACACTCCCTTCGTGGAGCTTTATTATATATATATGTGATTTTATTAATGTGGACTGCATTGCTCTTACTGTTATAATTATGCTACTTTTCTGTGATCGAAATGGCCGACGGAATCGGCGCCTTGTGGTGATGACCCTTCAGGACGTGAAGGTGTCACCGCAAAGCGGCGATTCTGGGCCTAAGACCCCGGTGGTTGAAAAAGAAAAAAAAAGGGGGTCTTACAAGTGGTATCAGAGGAAACATCGATCAGAAGGAAGTAGCAGTCCACAAACCCTAGGTCACCCCCCGCTCGAGTTTAGTTTGGGGACAAACTAAGCAGCGGAAGCAGTGGTGTGCCCATATGGGGATCACATATAAATTGTCCACCTTTATGTAATATTTGAACGTTTTCTCAGCGTGTGTTTTTGTTACGCAGCCTCCAGCACGGACTACGCCGCAAGGTGGAGTTCAACAGGCTCAGGATGTGGCACCACCCCCACCGGCCCCCACTCCTTTCCTTCAGTCAGACATGGGACAGACCCTGACCGCCATTCTGGAGGCCTTCAGGGCCCAGCAGGTTCCGGCCCCGCAGCCAAATCTGGGGGCCAACTGGCTAAGCATCTTCCGAGGACTGGCTCCCCCGTCCTATTTGGGGACAGAGTCGGCTGTCCGGACGGAAGAGTGGCTAGATATCATGTACGAGATGCTGACCGGGATACGATGTCCCTGGGAGGAGAGGGTGGCTCTGGTTGTCTCCTGCCTGGAGTCCCATGCAAAGAGGTGGTGGAAGACGCTGTTGGACACGACCTTTGCTGATAGGGAGGTTGCGGAGGTTACTTGGGAGGAGTTCAGGGCCGCACTGCTGGAGCATTTCGTTCCGCAGTCGGCTAGGGATGATTTGGAGGAGCGGTTCTTACAGCTGAAGCAGGGTACCCGGACCGTGGTGGAGTACCATCGAGAGTTTGACCATCTGGCTCGATACGCAGATTCCTACCAGCTGGATGAGGCAGGGTATATCAGGAGGTTCTATAAGGGCCTGCGGGAGGACTTGAGGGAGGCTCTGTTGTTCGTATCTGACGGGCCCATCTCCCGGATTTTGGAGATGGCCAAAAGGATTGAGGCAGATTGGCACGCCACCCGGGGCCGGAAGCGGCCAGCAGAGGATCAGGGACGGAGAGGTAGGAATGACCAGCGGCGGGGTGCTGTACCAGAGGGGAGGAGGACAGAGGACCAGCCTCGTCAGGACGTGAGGCCGGAGCCGAGGGAACAGGTGGTATTAGCCCCTCCCCCTCTTCGGATGCAGGAGATGCCGAGACCCGGGGGAATGGCGTATCCCCCACCAGAGTGTTTTCTTTGTCATCAGATTGGGCACATTCGGAGGAACTGCCCCATGAGGGGGGCACCACCTCCAGCACATCAGGGCGGCCCACCAGCTCAGCATTTTGGAGGCCGAGGACGCGGCCGTGGTCGTGGATACCAGTGGGGAGATCGTAGACAGGAAAGAGAGCAGGTATATGCTTTGGACCTTGCGCAGCCTCGAAATCCGGAGCAGGTCATCGCAGGTACGCTGCAATGTTTCTTTATTTTCATAGAATCTCCCTTTAAGTTGTTAAAACTCAGAACCGCACTAGATAGATTAACAAGGAAAGAAAACTCTTTATAGAACCCTGAGATATTTAATCACCCCAGGTATAGTCTTCATCAGCGGCAAGCCTGCCCGCACGCTTTTTGATACTGGAGCTACTCACTCCTTTGTGTCGGAGTCGTTCGTGGAAGGACTGGAAGGTGTGGAGCGGTTCACAGGCTCGAGGATGAGGGTGCGACTACCGGATGGATCTGAGCTCCTTACCACGGATCACTGCAATATGGAGGCGGAGATTGGTGGAAAAGCGTTTGAGGCTCCAGCGACGATTTTGAAGCTGACGGACTACGACCTGATCCTGGGCATGGTATGGCTGCACTGGAACTATGCCCAGATTGACTGCCAGGCAAAGAGGATCACCGTGAGACACGGGGACTCTTTCATTACCATTGAAGGTATAAGACCTGTCTCTCGTATACTCTTATCTTCGGTACAGGCCGTTAAGGCCCATCTGCAGGGAGAGGAGGTCTATCAGATTCTTTTTGAGATGGCGGAAGTTAAGGAGTCGGTGACAGACATCCCGGTGGTGCGAGATTTTGCTGACGTCTTTCCAGAGAAACTACCAGGATTACCTCCACACCGAGAGCAGGATTTTCAGATATAGCTTGTGCCGGGGGCCAAGCCGGCGTCTAGGGCCCCTTATCGGATGGCCCCAAAGGAGTTGGCAGAGTTTCGGACTCAGTTGCAGGAATTAGTTGAGGCAGGTTTTGTTAGACCGAGTTCCTCGCCATGGGGAGCTCCGGTCCTGTTCGTGAAGAAGAAGGATGGGACACTCCGCCTGTGCATCGATTATCGAGCACTAAACAGGCTGACCGTCCGGAATACCTATCCGCTCCCACGGATAGACGAATTATTCGACCAGCTGGAGGGGGCCCATTATTTCTCGAAGCTGGACTTGAGATCAGGATACTACCAGCTGCGGATCCAGGAGGAGGATATCCCGAAGACGGCCTTTAGTAGCAGATATGGCCTGTATGAGTTCACCGTGATGCCCTTTGGGCTCACGAATGCTCCGTCGGCATTCATGAGTCTCATGAACCGGGTTTTCGAGGCTTACTTGGATGTGTTCGTCATAGTGTTCATAGACGACATCCTGATCTACTCTAGGACGGAGGAGGAGCACATACGGCATCTGGCACTGACCGTGGAGAGGTTGCGGGAGCATCGCCTTTATGCCAAATTCAGCAAGTGTCAGTTCTGGTTGAAGGAGGTGGCCTTCCTGGGCCACATTATCAGCGGAGCCGGGTTGGCAGTTGATCCGGCAAAGATTCGAGCAGTTCGAGATTGGCCGCAATTGAAGACAGCCACCGATGTGCGAAGTTTCTTGGGGCTTGCCGGTTACTACCGGAAGTTCGTGGAGGGGTTCTCTCGGATTGCCCTCCCCCTCACATCTTTGACAAAGAAGGAGGCACCTTTTGTTTGGACCCCGCAGTGCCAGGCGGCTTTCCAGGAGCTGAAGGATCGACTCATCTCAGCCCCTATTCTGGCCCTTCCATCTGGAAAGGAAGGATTCCAGATGTACACCGACGCATCATACCAGGGAATGGGAGCAGTGCTGATGTAGAATGGACATGTCATAGCATATGCCTCCCGCCAGCTGAAGACCCATGAGAGGAACTACCCGGTGCACGACCTCGAGATGGGAGCGGTCGTTTTTGCTCTGAAGGTCTGGCGTCATTATCTTTATGGAGTCCACTGTGATATCTTCTCCGATCACAAGAACTTGAAATACGTGGACACGCAGAAGGAGCTGAATATCAGGCAGAGGCGTTGGGTGGAGTTCTTAGCAGATTATCAGTATGAGATGCATTACCATCCAGGGAAGGCAAATGTGGTGGCCGACGCGTTGAGTCGGAGAGCGGCCACTTCCGAAGCTGGGCCCCAGGTTATGTCCATGGAGCTAGTCCAGTCATTCAGAGATATGCAGATATCCCTAGTGTCCGAGGATGACCCAGATTTGTATAGGGAGTATCTGGCATCGATAGTGGCCATTGACGATATTCGGGATCGCATTCGGGACGGACAGAGGACAGATGCGTGGGCGGAGCCGATGTTCCGAGCTGTGGAGGAAGGTTCGACAGGGGATTATTCCCTGAGAGATGGTTTGCTCCACTTCAGAGGCAGAGTATATATACCCGCAGGAGGCCAGATCCGAGAGGATATTATGATGGAGGCGCATTGCAGCCGGTACTCGGTGCACCCGGGGATCACAAAGATGACCGCTGATTTGAAGAGGACGATGTTTTGGCCGGGCATGAAGAAGGACATTACGTACTTCGTGACCCATTGCGGGGCGTGTTAGTTGGTGAAGGCAGAATGCAGGAACCCCGCAGGATTGTTACAGCCACTCCCGGTGCCGGAGTGGAAGTTTGACGATATAGCGATGGATTTTATACATGGTCTTCCCCGGTCTCGGACAGGGAACGACTCGATTTGGGTGATTGTCGATCGGTTGACGAAGGTGGCCCGCTTTGTGCCGATCAGGAAGGATGACTCGGTGGGAGTGCTGGTACGGAAGTTTGTGGAGCAGTATGTCCGGTATCATGGCGTGCCCCGGACGATAGTATCGGACCGCGATGGACGGTTTACATCCAGGGAGTGGCGGTCAGTGCAGGCATATTTGGGCACCCGGTTGACTTTTAGCGCGGCCTTCCACCCTCAGACGGACGGGCAGACCGAGCGCACCAACAGGACGTTGGAGGATCTACTACGACTGTGTATACTGGACCGAGGGGAGCCGTGGGAGAAGATGTTACCGTTGGTCGAGTTCTCCTACAATAATAGCTACCAGTCCAGCATCAGGATGGCACCTTATGAAGCCCTGTATGGAAGAAAATGTAGGACCCCGCTTTCTTGGGTTCAAGACGAGGATCCGAAGCTGTTGGGATCGGACTTTGTGGAAGATACCGAGGCTCAGGTGAGACTGATCAGAGATAGGATGTTGGAGGCGCAGAGCAGACAGGCTAAATACTATGACGCCCGGCATCGTCAGGTGGCGTTTCGGGTAGGGGATCGAGTGTTCTTGAAGATCCGATCCATGCACGGAGTCTCACGGGTGCGTGGTCGGAGGAAGAAACTCAGCCCTAGGTATATGGGCCCTTACCGGATCCTGGAGCGGATCGGACCCCTAGCCTACAGGCTAGAGTTACCACCAAAGCTGGCAGCTCTACACGACGTCTTCCACATCTCTTCGCTGAGAAGGGCTCTACTACGCCCGGAGCAGCGAATTTTGACCACCGAAGGGCCGGTAGCTTCAGACCGATCTGTTCACTTGGAGCCGGTTCGGATCGACGACAAAGGTGTGCGGATCTTGCGCCGCAAGAAGATCCCCTTAGTCAAGGTTCTGTGGAGAAACCACGGTCAGGAGGAGCACACCTGGGAACCGCAGGATCTGATGAGGCAAAGATACCCGGAATTGTTCAGTCAGGTACATCTCACCACCTCTCGGTATACTATAGATTGCCTTCTTGTTTTGGAATGTTAAGACTAGGTACGGAAAATCCAGGACCTAGGCATGCGCACTTAATCAGAAAGGTAGGGGCTAATCTTTTGTTTATTGGGGAGATTGTCTTCGTTATCAAATGAACAGTCGCCTGAACCCAATAGAAAGATCGTATGGGATGTTACAAGTTTGATTTATTCCGATAGAAATCCCCGTAGGCTCAACCTCAATTTCGGGGACGAAATTTTTGTTTTGTTTATTGGGATTTGTAACATCCCATTTCCGGCTAGACCCCTAGGAGTCGGTTGGTCGAGTCAGAACCCCAGGGAGCACAAAAAGTGAAAATAAATCGACCGAGTTTTCGGGTCAAGGGTTGGTCACGCCCGTGACCGACCCGTCACGCCCGTGACTTGGGCGAGACTACTTCGACGACCGTCGATCTCCACGAGACGATCGTCGAACGTGCTGTCTGGGCATGTCACGCCCGTGACCAAGGTGTCACGCCCGTGACTATGGGCGTGACCCCATCGACGATCGTCGATCGCCATGAGACGATCGCCGACCTTGCAGCCCGGGCATGTCACGCCCGTGACATGAGTGTCACGCCCGTGACCTAGGGCGTGACCAACCTTCGACGATCGTCGATCTCAATTCGACGATCGTCGATCTCGAAATTTGCCGTTTGGGCATGTCACGCCCGTGACCTAGAGGTCACGCCCGTGACCTAGGGCGTGACCAGCCTTCGACGATCGTCGATCTCAATTCGACGATCGTCGACCCAAAATCTGCCGTTCGGGCCTGTCACGCCCGTGACCCAAGGGTCACGCCCGTGACCATCCATCGACGATCGTCGATCTCAGTTCGACGATCGTCGAACCCAGAATTGGCTATCCGGGCCTGTCACGCCCGTGACCTATGTGTCACGCCCGTGACATTGGCCGAAACGACGGTTCAGGCCCGAAATTATTCCAACACGCGTGGTAATAAATGCTGGTGTGGGAAGTTACACCAGGAGTAACTTCCGGCCGTTTTCCTTCTATAATTATATAATAAATGAAGAAAAGGTGGTCCAATAGAAAACCGCCAGCTGGACACACCTGTTCAGTTTCCAACGTTTCTTATCCCTTCACTGTAACCGAAACGTTAAGGGGAGAACCGTCATGGCCATAATGGTTTTACCCATTCACCTTCCCACTTCCTGATTTATAAAAGCCCACCTGGACAAGAGGAGAAGGTTACACGCTCAAGTAATCGGAACAGACCTTTGTTCTTGCTGTAGGAGAAGTTCAGCAAACGCCACCACCGCGCCATGGCACCCCGACGTTCTTCTCGCCTTCAAACCGCGAACAAGGTCCTCCTCTACTCCTTCTCTTTCATGGGTAGATCTTAGGATTCTTAGAAAGGAGGTTCGCGCTCCACGGAGCCGGACCCGTCTCTCGTTTTCATGGAAAAACCATGAAAAAGGTATTTTGAGTTCGCCGGAAACCGCCACCTCCGGCGGCCAAACCACCGCCGACCGATAGCCATCGCCTCAACGGAGGTGGTGGTGGTGGTGGCTGGCCAGGGAAGTGACCGAACGGCCGGCGACGGATCACGGAATGCTTATAGGAAAAATGATTTTTCTGTGTCTGGTTTTCGGGTTCATGTAGAAGATGAACAGTAGAAATAATTTTATAATATATAGATTATTATATAATACATATGGAAAAATAGATTATTTGGATATATGTTGAGGCTGCGAAACGAGGCACGTAGAGGCCGTTTTAGGAAAAATGACCAGACACAAAAGTTGTAGCCCTCGGGGTCTACTTTAATTTAAAATTGATTTTATTCAATTTGGGTGAGTGGTTTGAACACAGCACTCATTTTGGTGGGATCAAGACCTAGGCTAACCAGAAATTAAAATGGTTTCCCACGGTTCATAACATGTCCAAATGACTTGGAATTTGGACTGGAGGTCTATAATATGTATATCGAGAGGCTGTCCAAAAATGAGAATTTTTGGAGAACTTTTGCCTAAAGTTTTTGTAAAAATTTAATAAACAATATAATATTAATTAGGAGATGAAATTAAGTCCAAACTCCCCCAAATTTTGGGTGGTGGTCCCTGGCATCAATATTAAGATCTGTACTAAATTTCATCTCGATTGGTCGAGTTTTGAATAGGGAAGTATCAAGTCCTAGATAGGTCTTGGTGAGGGGTACTTTGGGGAAAAGTACGATTGGAGATGGAGTGGACAAATCTCCTCAAAAGAGGCTGAAGTTGTTGGCCACTGATTTGTTGAGTCTATGTCTACCCTCTTGGGTAACATGGTGGGGCTTAGGGTGGATTTTACCCTAAGAGATTGGCTCAAATCCAACGGGTGGGAGTTTGAGGTTTGTGAAGGACATAGGAGCAAAAGCTCTTGTATGCCCTTGAAATTTGGAGGAGAGTGGGATGATACGATGAAAACCCTCTGGTTGAAATAGTGAAGGAATTGGAGGTAGTTAGGTACCTCGAAAGTTGAGATGTCGGATTAGGATAAAAATGTAATTTAGTTATTTTAAGCACTAAATCTAATCCAAAAATTGTGAAACTCGGGAAGAGGGAGTTTTAGGATGTTTTAGTCTTATGATAAATCTTCTGGAATTTTATGATTAATAAATGTTATACTTCATGTGTTAAAGGAATAATTGCCCGATTTATTGTTTCAATTATTTGGAGGTTTTAAATTAATTATAATCAGTTGAAATTCTGGATTTAGATCTTGATTAGTAGCACCATGATCCCTGGATTTTTATAGAATTTTATGTTGAGTAAATCTAGTACCTTATTCACAGATGATAGAAAGGGCTTTTATGTTTAAAAATTAATTATGGATAAAATACTTGCTGGAAAATTATGAAACTTGGCCAGTGCTAATTTTAGGCCTTTATCTGTATGACATGAATTATTTATAATTTTTGGAAGAATATTTTCTGTACTTGCTTCATAAACAATAGAAGTTAGAGATTATTTCTAAAATAGCTTTCATGCCATTTTGATGATTGAAAAATTATGATACTTAGGATTTAACCTATTGAGATAACCTAGTATTTATCATAAATTTCTGGACATCTTGCATGAGAACTTAGGGTAGTTCATGTTCAAACCGGTAGTCCTTGGATTTTCGAGGAATTTAATTAAATGCCAAATAAAGTAGGAAAATTTCCATTTTCTGGATTTAGGTCATTTAGGTCATGGTAAGTCTCCAGTAAATAATTTAGGGCATTTGGATGAGTAATGGATCATTTCATAACCGGCTCGACATGTAGCCTAGGTCGGTCTGCATTTAGTAAATTGTGAAATGCAATAGGACATGATCTGAGGAAGATATAAAGAGTAGTGAGTAGTGGTGATAGTTAGAGTTAAGAGGTGCTCGGGTTTGGCGAAAGATCGCTTTTCCCGAAGAGTGGAAGGTTTAAAAATCACCCTAGGATAGTCTATCGTAATATGAGAAGGGAATCGGGCTAAGGGAAAACAACCAATAACAATAAGTGCCTTGCGAAAGGGAACTTCGGGCCGTAATGCCGCCGTCTTGGTTCCTAGTGCCCCTTGAGAGCCCTTCATGGGGTATACCGGGGGCAGTCCTGGGCTAACGTAAACTGTAATAATAAACTAGCAAGAGTAACTTAGTAACTAGGTTTGCACTTTTCACAAACACTGTTGGCACAGGAAGATTGATGTGAGCTTCGGCTCGGGTGATTTGGAAACGGACGTTTGGGTCCTGGGAGCTTCGGCTCGGTTGTTCTGGAGACGGACGGGATGGTCCGGGGAGCTTCGGCTCGGTTGGTTGGAGACGGACGTTTGGTCCGGGGAGCTTCAGCTCGGTTCTGTTTGTTTGCGATTAAACTTGCATGTGCATAAGATAGGAAAAGTTAAGGTGGTGGGTTTTACGATATCGGGGAGTTTGATTGCACCGACACCGATATCGTTGACTCGGCGAGGTGGTTAGCACTTCGCCAACAGAAGTCCGGTGCGCCAGCCGGCAAGAGTACGCAGGCGTCCGCTTAGTGCACCAAGCGTTGAGGCGTACGATAGGTCAGACCAGTGGTGCTTTTACTGGTTTTGGAGGTGGGCGAGGCCCAACCCACCGCTTCCGTCTGCCACTACGGAGGTATCCTGGGAGGTAACGGCTCCGAAAGGGGGAACTAAAGTTCTGTGTGCACAGAGTCGGGTGTGTGCGTTGCACTTGCATGTTTCATCATACCCACTAGCATGTCATAGCATAATCGATTCATTTAACCCTGACACCTAAAGTATAAGTGGTATGGGACGCTTATACATTAGGACCTGCAAAACGACCCCTTGGTCTATAAGCTTGTGTGGGCAAGTTTATAAATCAAAGGTTAATTTCAATATATAACAACCATTGCTGTTTGATAACCGACACCCCAACGTATAAGTGGTATGGGACACTCTATATGATGGGAGCCTTGCAAAAGATCCCTTTTGCTTATGTGTTCTCGCATAAGTGAAGGTTTAAATTCATATAATTGCTTTTCTTACTGCTAGACCTATTATAACAATTTATTAACTGCTCACCTAATACAACTTGCTAGATTAGTTTCCGCTGCCATCTGTTTCATGTTTAATCTCTACCATCATGTCCTTCACTTTCTTCCTCCCCGCTCGGTACCTAGGAGCCATGGGGGAAGGGGTAGGGGATGATAGGGCTTAGTCTTTATGACTAACGGTTTTCGAACCGGATCATTTAGGGGATCGTGTAGCCCAGCATGGAGGAGCAGCCCCAGAGATCGGTGCGCCTAGAGATGGGGCAGTCTAGCTCTGGAGTTCACACAGCCGGGACCGTGAGTCTCGACATTGAGTAGCTTCTGTTTTCGCTTCCGCATGAGAGGCTTGTAGTGAGGACATTTTGTACCGGGCATAAGCCCGTATTTTTAGTACTCTGATGATTTCTGTGGACACTCCCTTCGTGGAGCTTTATTATATATATATGTGATTTTATTAATGTGGACTGCATTGCTCTTACTGTTATAATTATGCTACTTTTCTGTGATCGAAATGGCCGGCGGAATCGGCGCCTTGTGGTGATGACCCTTCAGGACGTGAAGGTGTCACCGCAAAGCGGCAATTCTGGGCCTAAGACCCCGGTGGTTGAAAAAGAAAAAAAGGGGGTCTTACACTGTCTGTTGTATATGGCATTGGGCCCCGGCCGGACCTACTACTATATGCCATGTGACGGATATGGGTGTTACAGATATCACTTATTTTATTAATCCGTTATAAAAATTAATCAAAAGTTTTTAATACTCTATTCACCCCCCCCCCACTCTAGAGTTAGTGTGATCTATCCCTTCACTTTCAATTGGTATCAGAGGTGTAAGGTTGTTTTGTTTCACAGGATAACACCTGAACCAAAATATCTTTGATAGATCCCATTTACTCTAGTGTCCTTTTACATCATGGCACAAAATATGGAGTACTCAAGCACCAGACCTCCAGTGTGCAATCTTAACAAGTTTGCACTTTGGAAGGCAAGGATTAGGCTGTATATGAATTCAATTGATGAAGGCATTTATAACTCTATCTTGACATGTCCCCCTACTTCAACTGCAACTACAAGTACCAGTATAGTGCCACCACCTGAGTGGACTGATGCTCAAAAGAAAGCCAAGATTGCTAATGCAAAGGCAATGAATATTCTGGCCCAAACCATGTCTGATGACATATTTCAGAAGGTTGCATAATGCACATCAGCAAAAGCCATTTGGAATTCCCTTAACCAAATGGTAGCAGGATCTGCTGATGAAAGGAAAGATAGGAGATCACTTCTCATTTCACAATATGAGAACTTCAAGAAGGAAGAGTCAGATTCAGTTACAGATATGTACAACAGCCTCAGCCTGATCATCAATGAGCTGAAGAACCTAGACAAGAATATCTCATTAATAGAGATTAATAATAAGATTCATATGTGCTTCCCCAGCACATGGGATTCTAGGATCTGGCTAATCAATGAAGCTAGAAGCCTAAATGAGATTTCTACTGAGTCATTGTTAGGCAAGCTCAAGTCTTATGAGCAGCTTATCAAAACTAGAGAAGCAGCTGAACCAAAGACTTCTACCTCAGGAAGGAAGGAGCAAAGTATTGCCTTCAAGGCATCTAAAGAATCAGAAGCTCCACCTGCCAATGAAGAGCTAATGAGTCTATTAGATAAAGGATTCTACAAAAAAGGCTAAGAAAGACTTCAGAAGAAGGTCAACCAAAAATGAGGATAAGCCAAGTATGGCAAGAATCCTACTAAGGAAGTTGTTTGCTATGGATCCAGGAAGCCAGGAAACATTCTCCCATAATGTCCAGAGGCTTAAAAGAAGGACAAGAGAAAAGAGAAAGAGTATAAGAAGCACTCCAGCAAACCCTCCTCCAACAAATACAAGAAGAAGGAGATGGGATTTGTGGCTCATACCTAGAGTGACTCAGAAGAAGAAACTTCATCCAGTTCTAGTGAGGATAAAGAAGAGGCAAAAGCCAATGAAATCTGCTTGATGGCAAATGATGTATCATGCAGTCACTCAATAGTTGAAGAATCAGCAGAAGAATCTGAATCAGAAGAGGACCAGGTAATAGCTTGTTTTGATTTCACTTTTGATCATTTTAAAGCTGAATTCAAACTTCTATGTAATGATTTAATTAAATCTGAGAAGGAAATCAAACTTCTCAGAGAAAAACAAATTGAATATGACAATCTCTTTTCTGAAAATATCAAACTAAAAGATGAATTAGACTTAGCTTCAGAACAAATTATTTCTTTAAAAACTAAATATGAGGCTAAAGAATTTGAAGAATCCCTTAATAGGAGAAGCATCAAATTGATGAACATTACTAGCACAGTTAATGCCAGGCTTAATGGCAAACTGGCTTAGGAGCTTCATCAAGTCAGCCTCCTCTTCTTAAGAAAAACATTCTTTCTACACCTATTAAATTCATATCTGAAAAAGGTAAAGAGAAAATAGAAGATAACAACCAACAAAATAATGTGTTTCAAAAACCTAAAACAAAAAAAATAAAAATTCACATAATAATCATTTTCAACAAAATTCGTCGAACTCAGATCGACGAAATCAGTATTTTGTGTCGAACGGCGATCGACGAACTCTGAACCCTATAATTTGGGTACGATTTCTCAACAATGGGTGCTCGACGAAATCAATATATTTCATCGAACAGAGATCGACGATCATGGAATGCAGAAAATGAGCATTATCATTCTGTCAATCGAGATCGACGACATAAATACTTTCGTCGACCTCAGCTCGACGAACTCAACTAAATTCATCAACCTCAAATTTTGAATAAAAAAATTTCAATTTCTATCAAACTAAATATCAGAAACCAAAACTTGTTAATCCCTTTACCCAGTGGATAATTCCACCTAGAAGATTTTACCACTTAGGATATAAAGACCAACCTGGTTATTCTTACATTTCTAGTTATAAATTTGAGAAGAATCAAGGACCCAAGGTTGCCTTGGTAAGGAACACCTAATCTATTTTCATGCAGGTGATGGACTATCCTACCACAGAGCAGCAGTGGTACTTGGATAGTGGATGTTCGAAGCATATGATAGGCAGCAAGGGAAATCTAACAGACTACAAGTCAAAGCTTGGACCAAAGGTGATCTTTGGAGACTCCAGCTGTGGTCAAATAAAAGGATATGGAAATGTTAAAGTTGGAGATGTCACTTTCAGGAAAGTAGCCTATATGAGTGGTCTCAAGCATAACCTGATACCCATAAGTCAGTTATGTGATGAAGGTTATCAGGTAAACTTTAACAAGTCTTTATGCATTATTTCTTCTAATTCAAAGGAAATTATTTTAACAGGAACTAGAATAGGCAACATATATGTAGTAAATTTTAAGTCAGTTAGTTCCGATATTTGCTTATGTAATCAGATTAGTGATACAAATGAATTATGGCATAAAAGACTAGGACATGTAAACTTAAGAAACATTGTTAAACTATCTAGGGACAACCTTGTTAGAGGATTGCCTTCTGGCCCCTACAAGAAGGAAAGTCTCTGCAGGGCTTGTCAGTTAGGCAAGCAAACTAAAAATAGTTTTAAATCAATTAATAAGAGTGATTCACCCAGGTATTTGCTTTACATGGATCTTTTTGGACCCATTGCTGTACAAAGTCTGGGAGGGAAATCTTACACTCTAGTTATTGTAGATGACTTCTCTAGATTCACATGGATGTTCTTTATTAGAAATAAGTCAGATAACTTTAAAGTTCTTATAGACTTTCTTTGGAGCATAAAGATTGAGTACTCTACTCTCATTGCATTGATCAGAAGTGATAATGGTACTGAGTTTGAATATCTTCTTATGCAAGAATTCTGTGAGAAGGATGGTATCAGGCATTGCTTCTCTGCTCCTAGAACTCCTCAACAAAATGGGGTAGCAGAAAGGAAAAATAGAACCCTTATTGAAGTTGCATGGACATTGCTTGCAGATGCTTACTTGCACCTATCCTTTTGGGCATAGACTGTAAGCACAACAAATTATGTTCTAAATAGAAGTTTAATACATAAACTTAAGGGTAAGACTCCCTAAGAATTGCTTAAAGGGAAGCAACCTAAAATAGATTATTTTAGAGTATTTGGTTGTAGATATTACATTAACAATAACAACAAGAAACATCTTAGAAAGTTTGAAGCCAAAACTGTAGAGGAAATTTTTCTTGGATATTCCCAAGTCAGCAAAGCTTATAGGGTATTTAATAAATCATCCTTAAAAATGGAAGAATCTGTACATATAACTTTTGATGAAGTTAACATGTATTACAAGGAGAAGGATTCTTCTACCATAGATACTTTGAAGGTACCCCTTCTGTGTGATAAATTGGATGACTTAAACCTCACCCAATAAGTTACGTTGCATCCCTCTCCACAGATTGATGAAGAGAGTGAAGAAGAAATTGTTGGAATAATTGAACCAACAATAGCTAACCTAATTCCACAAGAAAAATTAATTCCCCAAGCTGTAGATTAACTAACTCCTCCTACTGATCTTGTCACACTTAGATATCATCCCATATCTCAAGTGATTGGAGACACATTAGTTGGTATGCAAACAAGGCATCAAGTCAACCAATATTTGATGCATGCTTGCTTCATATCTCAGATTGAATCTCAATCCATAGAAGATGCAGAGTAAGATCCCCACTTGATTATTGCAATGCAAGAGGAGCAAAAATCAATTTGAGAGATGCTGAGTTTGGGATTTAGTTCCAATACTCAAAGACTACCTAGTCATTGGAACTAAATGGGTTTTCAGGAACAAATTGGATGCACAAGGAGCTATTATAAGGAATAAAGTAAGATTGGTAGCTCAAGGCTATTCTCAGGAGGAAGGAATTAATTATGATCAGACCTTTGCCCCTGTTGCAAGGCTTGAAGCTATCAGGATATTTCTTGCCTATGCAGCATTTAAGAAATTCAAAATCTATCAAATGGATGTCAAGAGTGCCTTTCTCAATGGTGAACTCAAAGAGGAAGTCTATATGGAGAAACCACCAGGTTTTATCTATCCAACTCATCCCTCTTTTGTTTTCAAATTGCATAAAGCTCTTTATGGTTTAAAGCAAGCTCTAAGAGCTTGGTATGAGACCCAACCTATCTTTCTTTTAGTGCATAAGTTCACTAGGGGCAGTGTAGATAGAACTTTATTTTTTAGGCATCATAAAAATAAAATTTTGTTAGTACAAATATATGTAGATGACATCATTTTTGACTTTACTGATTCCAAACTATGCAAAAGGTTTTCTAACCTGATGCATTCAAAGTTTGAAATGAGTAGCATGGGTGAGCTTTCCTACTTCCTTGGTCTTCAAGTAAAGCAATCCCCTGATGGCATTTTCATCTCCCAATCTAAATATGCTAAGGTGATAGTGAAGAGATTTGGGATGTCTGATTCCTCAGCTATGAAAACACTCATGGCTTCCAATACTGTGATTGATTCTGATGAACAGGGCAAGTCAATTGAACAGAAAACATATAGGGCTATTGTTGGGTCCTTGTTGTATCTCACAGCTAGTAGGCCAGATATAATGTTTGTTACATATCTTTGTGCTAGGTTCCAAGTGAACCCTAAAGAATCTCACCTTATTTTCCTAAAAAGAATATTGAGATATATAAAGGGTTGTCCAAATCTAGGACTCTGGTACCCAACTGAGTCAGAATTTGAATTAACTGGATTCTCAGATGCTGACATTGTTGGATGTAGAGTTGATAGGAAAAGCACATCAGGAACATGCCAGTTCCTTTGTGATAGGCTTGTGTCTTGGTTTTGTAAGAAATAGACATCTGTGTCAACTTCAACTGCTGAAGCTGAATATATAGCCGCTGGCAGTTGTTGTTCAAAAATTTTGTGGATTCAAAACCAACTCCTGAATTATGGTTTCAATCTAAATAATTTAACTATATTTTGCGATAGTACCAGTGCAAATTCTATTGCACAAAATCCAGTGCATCATAGAAGGACCAAGCATATAGAAATTAGACATTATTTCATTAGAGATTGTGAATTCAAAAATAAAATTAATCTTGTCTTCATCTCTACTGATTTACAAAGAGCAGACATCTTCACCAAACCTGTAACACCCCAAAATGTTGTAGGAGCGACGGGGATCGATTTTGGCCAAGACAGGGTTTTGGTGCAGGTGACACGGGCTCCGACACGGGCATGTCGGAGGCCGTGTCGGGCGTGTCGAGCTCGGGCCGTCGAGCTGGCCGTTTAGTCGACCAGTTCAGGTCGACGATGGTCGTGTGGTGGATCACGGCCTAGGACACGGGCTTGTCCCAGGCCGTGTCACTCCTGGGCAGAACAGTGGGGTACACGGGCAGTGACACGGGCACGAACACGGGCGTGTCTAGTTTGACACGGTCGTGTCTGATGCCGTGTCACCCAGCCGTGTACCTCTCTGACTGCAAATTGTTGGCCGATTGCACACGGGGGGCGTGACACGGGTCCCGACACGGGCTTGTCGCAGGTGTCATGGGCGTGTCGGAGGCCGTGTCACATGCCGTGTTGCTGGTTTTCAATTTTGGTCGAGACGGCGAATGAGCTACACGGCCAGGCACACGGCCGTGTGTGAACCTGTGTTCGGCCCAGTTTTTGTGATTTCAGATCTAATCCTGGCCGTTCGTTTCCTTGGCTTTGGATCCGACGGTGGGGGGCTGCTCCTGGGCGGTTTTAGCCGGGAATAGGGTTTTGAAACCCTTATTTCACTTAGGTACTCTCTCTCTAAAACCTAGAGAGAAGGGAGAGCTTGGAGGAGGAAGAAAGAGGTCAACTCCGGTGGCCGGTGGAGATTCGGAGCTCCAAATCGCGAGCCATCTTCGGATCCGCGGAGGCAAGGAGATTGCGGTGCTTTTCATCCGTATAGATTTTCATGGCGCCGCGGAAGAACGCAAGGGTAACGATTTCTCATCCTTGGGCATGTGAAGCCCTCTTTTCCTTTGCATAGGAAGCCCTCTCTCGCGAGTGAGCGAAGAGTTGGAGCGTTCCTTGGGGTAGATATGTAAAGTCCCCCTTGTGTAGAGTCCGTATGCGTAAACGGACATAGGCATTGTGTGTGAAGCCTATTCGGACATGTTGGTCCGGATCGGTGATGTTGCATTGCATTTGAACTGGGAAGGAATCCGGATGTTTGGGTGTTTTCGGGTTTTCTACGTGGTAGATTGCATCAGGGAGCCTTGGAGATTAACTCCAAGGTGCACCCGGAAAATTGGGCAAAAGCGGGTTTTGCCAACACGATGGCCGGGGAGCCAACGTGAACATAACCGGGTTATGTGATTATTGTGGTGGAAACGGGACTCGGTGAGTCTTGGCCTGCGCATATGGCTTAAATTATCGTTGCGGTGTGAGCACGGGTCAGGCGGAACCGTACCCGGTCTATGTCGTTCGGTAGGACCGTTGGCATGGACGAGGGTCTTCGGCGGTCTATGGCTTAAATTGCCGTGACCAAGGCCAGGAAGGCAAAATGCTCATATGGATGACCGCCCAAGAGGCTGTGGTGGATTGGGAACGTCTATGGCTTGAATTGACGTGACGTTGGCCGGTTCGCCGAGAATGTGCCTTGAGTGCACGGGGTGTGTGGCCGTGCGAGCCTACGCCTGTGGTGAAGTGCAAATACTTTATATAAATGCCTACGCTAATAAAGTGCAGGGAAAGAGCATCGCCGCCCCGAATATGGGGGCGGGATCGTTATAATTTGGTCAGCATTGCTGACCGTTGCTATTGTTTGCCACCGGGCGGTGGTTTATTGCTTGCAGGTGCTGCGGAGCAGAGCGAGAAATACCGGGCTAAAGCCCATGTTGCTGTGCCAGCCCTCGAAGGCCTAATTGCTTATGTTTCTTTCCCGTTTTTCATGTATGGCCGGCCTGCGTTCCGAAGTTTGGAAAACACTTCTTTTGTTAAGTGAACAGTGTAAGGCCTTAAGGCCATTTCTCTTTTTGTGTATGTGTACATTCCTGAGTTTGTAGTGGACATTTATGCTATTATGGCTGGGTTCTTATTTCTTTTGCAACCTAATAAATTACTTCCGTTAGGTGTTGTGTAGGACGACATGATTGGTTGAATGGTTTCAATGCGTAACCAACCGGTCTGTCCGTAGTATATGGCGTCGGGCCCCGGCCGGACCTACTGCTATATGCTATACGACGGATAGGGGTGTTACAAATTGGTATCAGACTTCTGGTTTCGGTCAAGCTTAAATGAATTCGTGGGCGAATTCACTTTAAGGGGTGGTGAGCACATGTGTGTGCGTCATCGTTATAACAAGAAAATAACCCATGAATGTCCACTTAGGAATGAAAATATACATGTTTGAGGAACCTGCGTGTTCCTATAATTGTTGTTTGTAGTAATTTTTGGTCGCTTATCTGTGTTTTGCACGATTATAGGTGACCATGAGTGGTGCTGGGCCGTCAGAACGGCCAGGTTCTGAGGCAAGCAGTGCGCCAAGTGAAGCGCCTGCAACACCTCCGTCTGCCGAGACCATTAGGCTGGTGGCAGAAGCGGTCATGGCAATGATCAATGCGTAGCCTGCAAGGCAGGTGCAGCAGCCTGCTCCTGCTGTGGAGCAAGTACCTCTTCAGACGGCAGAGCAAAGGAGGGTTGAGCAAGTAGTTTTGGAGCCAGAGTTGCCTCGGAGAGAAACTGAAAGACAACTGAAGCACGTGATGGGCTTTCATCCACCGGTATTCACGGGGGCAGAAACCCTGACCCAAGCAGAGGATTGGCTCTCAAGGGTCAACATGGTGATGACTGCAATGGAAACGGAAGAGTGGCAGAAGACCACTATAGCGACTTTCCTTTTAGATGGGGACGCAAGACTATGGTGGGAAGGCCTAGAGCTACATCAGTTGCAGGGAAGGCCGTTGGCCGAAGTTTTGATGGAGGAGTTTGCGAGACTATTCATAGCTCGATACCTCCCCTCGGCGCAGAGAATTGCGCTAGAAAGCGAATTTCAGAAGTTGGTGCAAGGGGATTGCACCGTTGATGAGTACCTCCACGAGTTTACTCGGTTGGGGAGATATTCCAGCGCTACCTTCGCAGTCGAGGAGCGTAAGACTAGCCGCTTCTATGAAGGGCTAAGAGACGATTTAAGGTTGCTACTGTCGGGGCCCAAGGTGCAGGGATTCATGACCCTGGTCAGTTCGGCCCGGTCCTTGGAGAAGGACATGAAGAATGTCCAAGTGAAGAAGGAATCCGGTAGTAAGAAAGCGGAGTTCAAGGCACCGACTACGTCGAAGTCGGGCTATCGAAAATTCTTCAAGAAGGCTAGGACATCAGGTCCAGCTTCTTCTACGAGTGCCTCGGGGGAAACTACCAATCGAACCCCGGGCGCTTGTTTCACGTGTGGAAAGACGGGGCACTTTGCCCGTGATTGCTGGAGTGGACGCTCAAAGTCCGAAAGGAAACAAGGAGCTACCTACGAGGAGAAGGGCAAAGCGGTGGAGTCGACCGCGTCCCACTATGCTCCGACTCAGCCTAGAGTCTATAACTTGGGCCAGCAGGAGGCCATCAAGCAAGCGGATGTGGTGACAGGTATGAGTTAATTTATAGCAAGTTAGCTTTAATACCATTATCTATTGCTTGTTAGCCTAATATTGTTTGTATAGGCTTTGTTGTGATTAGTGATAGTCCGGCACGGGCACTGTTCGATACGGGAGCTTCACACTCCTTCTTGTCCGAAAGTTTTATATCATGCATCAGAGTCCCTTCTTCGATGGCGAAGGACAAGTTGGATGTGCTGCTACCGAATGGGTGCTCGATGCATGCGGACAGAGTGTGCGCAGTGAAGGTTCGCATTGGGATCCAAGAGTTCGACTTGCTAGCGTCATTGCTGCCGCTAGTAGAGTTCGACGTGATCTTTGGAATGGATTGGCTTTCGGAGCAGAAAGCTTGGATTGAATGTGACCGGAAGGAGGTCAAGCTGGGTGTTGGACGAGGGACAACATTCGAGGGACTCAAGGGGTTGAGCAAGACGCTGATGTCTGCTCTTCAAGTGGTAAAGGCAGTTCGTGCTGGTGCAAAGCTGTTCTTCGCAATAGTGGGGGCTGTGGAGCCAAAGTCCACGTTGGATAGCATTCCCGTGGTTTGCGAATACCCCGATGTGTTCCCGGATAGTCTTCCCGGAGCCCCACCGCAGCGAGAGATTGATTTCACGATCGAGCTCGTGCCGGGTGCCAAGCCCGTGTCACGTGCTCCTTATAAGTTGGCGCCTAAGGAGATGGCAGAGTTGAAAGTTCAGCTAGAGGAGCTGATGGAGCAAGGGTATGTGCGTCCAAGCTCGTCGCCTTGGAGCGCACCGATCCTCTTCGTTAAGAAGAAGGATGGTAGTATGCGGCTGTGTATCGACTACAGAGAGTTGAACAAGCTGACGGAGAAGAATAAGTACCCGATCCCGAGGATTGATGATCTCTTTGATCAGTTAGTCGGATCGTCGGTATACTCCAAGTTGGACTTGAAGTCGGGGTACTATCAGCTGAGGATCAGGGAGTGTGATATCCCGAAGACAGCGTTCAGTACGAGGTATGGGCATTTCGAGTTCACGGTCATGCCGTTTGGACTAACGAATGTGCCATCGGTATTTATGGATTTGATGAACAGGACGTTCCGAGATTTCCTGGATCGCTTTGTGATCGTCTTTATTGACGATATATTGGTGTACTCGCAGTGCGAAGAAGACCACTTCAAGCACTTGCACCTGGTGTTGGAGACTCTGAGAAGGAATGAGTTATACACAAAGTTCTCCAAGTGCGAGTTCTGGCTACCCTCGGTAGCGTTCCTTGGTCATATAGTGAGTGGGGAAGGTATAGCGGTGGATCCGGCGAAGATTGTTGCGATACGGGAGTGGCCTGCGTTGTCTTCTGTCGCGGAAGTCCGTAGTTTTCTCGGGCTTGCCGGATATTACAGGCGCTTCGTAGAGAACTTCTCGCGGTTAGCATTACCTCTCACGAAGTTGACAAGGAAGGATCAGAAATTCTTGTGGATGCAAGAGTGTGTGCAAGCTTTTGAGGAGCTGAAGAGGCGGTTGACCACGGTGCCAGTGCTTAGTTCGCCGAGAGGGACCGAGGGCATCGAGGTGTATAGCGACGCTTCGGGTAGTGGCTTGGGCTGCGTGTTGTTGCAGCATGGGAGCTGAAGAGGCGGTTGACCACGGCGCCAATGCAGTTGCGGATGCGCTGAGCTGCAGGGCTCCTGCCCATGCCAACTGGTTGTCGGTGCATGATGAGCGGCTAGTACGGGAGTTGGAGGAGCTTGAGATCTGTTGCGTTGACAAGCAGACGAGCGCCAAAGCAATATTAAACTGGACAAAGGTGCAGTATGACCTGGCTGACCGGGTTCGACAGGCATTAGAGTTAGATGACTCCATGAAGGAGCTTATGGAGGCCGCTCTGGATGGGTTAAATTCCCAGTTCTCGGTGGAAGATGGTTTATTAAGGAAGGATCATCGGTTGTGCGTCCTGAGTGGGGGTAACCTCCAGGCGGAGTTGATGTACGAGGCTCATCATACCAAGTACTCAATCCACCCAGGGAGTACGAAGATGTATCGTGATCTCAAAAAGTTGTTTTGGTGGCCGGGGCTCAAGAAAGATGTGGTATTGTACGTGGCTAAATGCCAAACGTGCGCCTTGGTGAAGGCGGAATGCCAAAAGCCGGGAGGATTTCTGAAGTCCTTGCCTATACCGGAGTGGAAATTCGACGATATATCTATGGACTTTGTGCACGGGTTGCCAAGGTCGCAGAAGGGGAACGACGCCATCTGGGTGATCGTAGATCGGCTAACCAAGGTGTCACATTTCATTCCGCATAGGAAGGATGACTCGGTGGAGAAGCTGGCGAAGCTATACGTGGACAATATTGTTAGGCTGCATGGCGTGCCCCGTAGCATTGTGAGTGATCGCGATGGACGGTTCACGTCAAATGATTGGAGGTTGGTGCAGCAGATGCTGGGAATAAAGTTAAAGTTCAGTACAGCTTTCCATCCGCAGACGGATGGGCAGACTGAGAGGGTCAATAGAACGATGGAGGACATGCTACGCATGTGTGTTCTGGATTTCGGTAAGCATTGTGAAGACCACCTGTATTTGGTGGAGTTCGCGTACAACAACAGCTACCAAGCGAGTATACAAATAGCGCCCTTCGAGGCCCTGTATGGTAGGAAGTGTCGCACGCCGTTATCGTGGCTTGAAACGGGTGAGGCAAGGTTGTACAAGAAGCAGGAGGTGGAGAGTGCTACCTCGTTAGTGCGGATCATTCGAGAGCGCTTGTTGATCGCTCAGGACAGGCAGGCGAAGTATTACAATGCCAAGCACCGGAACGTGGAGTTCGCGGTAGGAGATTGGGTATACTTGAAAGTGAAGCCGTTCAAGGGGGTTTCGCGGGTGAGATGCTTGAAGAAGCTGAGCCCAAGATACCTTGGACCTTTTGAGGTTCTGGAGCGAGTCGGCGAAGCGGCATACCGTTTTAGGCTATCGGAGGAATTAAGTGGATTACATGATGTGTTCCACATTTCTGTGTTGCGGAAGGCGGTGCAAGAGCCTTCGTAGGTGATCGCGGCTGATCAAGTGCCGGTGGACGAGGGGTTGACGACGAGGGTCAAGCCCATTCGTGTTGAAGATGTTGAGGTAAAGAGGCTTCGTAACAAGGAGATCCGGATGGTTATGGTCCGGTGGGATAATTGCGGACGAGATGAGCTCTCTTGGGAACGGGAGCAGACTATGCTGGAGGAGTACCCGGAATTGTTCCGCTCAGGTACTGATTTACATTAAGTCCTATTTTTTCTTTATTAATTTCGTGGACGAAATTCTTTAAGGGGGGTAGAATTGTAACACCCCAACATGTTGTAGGAGCGACGGGGATCGATTTTGGCCAAGACAGGGTTTTGGTGCAGGTGACACGGGCTCCGACACGGGCGTGTCGGAGGCCGTGTCGGGCGTGTCGAGCTCGGGCCGTCGAGCTGGCCGTGTAGTCGACCAGTTCAGGTCGACGATGGTCGTGTGGTGGAACACGGCCTAGGACACGGGCGTGTCCCAGGCCGTGTCACTCCTGGGCGGTACGGTGGGGTACACGGGCAGTGACACGGGCACGAACACGGGCTTGTCTAGTTTGATACGGGCGTGTCTGATGCCGTGTCACCCAGCCGTGTACCTCTCTGACTGCGAATTGTTGGCCGATTGCACACGGGGGGCGTGACACGGGTCCCGACACGGGCATGTCGCAGGTGACACGGCCGTATTGGAGGCCGTGTCATATGTCGTGTTGCTGGTTTTCAATTTTGGTCGAGACGGCGAATGAGCTACACGGCCAGGCACACGGCCGTGTGTGAACCCGTGTTCGGCCCAATTTTTGTGATTTCAGATCTAATCCTGGCCGTTCGTTTCCTTGGCTTTGGATCCGACGGTGGGGGGCTGCTCCTGGGTGGTTTTAGCCGGGAATAGGGTTTTGAAACTTTTATTTCACTTGGGTACACTCTCTCTAAAACCTAGAGAGAAGGGAGAGCTTGGAGGAGGAAGAAGGAGGTCAACTCCGGCGGCCGGTGGAGATTCGGAGCTCCAAATCGCGAGCCGTCTTCGGATCCGCGGAGGCAAGGAGATTGCAGTGCTTTTCATCCGCATAGATTTTCATGGCGCCGCGGAAGAATGCAAGGGTAACGATTTCTCATCCTTGGGCATGTGAAGCCCTCTTTTCCTTAACATAGGAAGCCCTCTCTCGCGAGTGAGCGAAGAGTTGGAGCGTTCCTTGGGGTAGATATGTAAAGTCCCCCTTATGTAGAGTCCGTATGCATAAACGGACATAGGCATTGTGTGTGAAGCCTATTCGGACATGTTGGTCCGGATCGGTGATGTTGCATTGCATTTGAATCGGGCAAGAATCCGGATGTTTGGGTGTTTTCGGGTTTTCTACGTGGTAGATTGCATCAGGGAGCCTTGGAGATTAACTCCAAGGTGCACCCGGAAAACTGGGCAAAAGCGGGTTTTGCCAACACGATGGCCGGGGAGCCAACGTGAACATAACCGGGTTATGTGATTATTGTGGTGGAAACAGGACTCGGTGAGTCTTGGCCTGCGCATATGGCTTAAATTGTCGTTGCGGTGTGAGCACGGGTCAGGCGGAACCGTACCCGGTCTATGTCGTTCGGTAGGACCGTTGGCATGGGCGAGGGTCTTCGGCGGTCTATGGCTTAAATTGTCGTGACCAAGGCCAGCAAGGCAAAATGCTCATATGGATGACCGCCCAAGAGGCGGTGGTGGATTGGGAACGTCTATGGCTTGAATTGACGTGACGTTGGCCGGTTCGCCGAGAATGTGCCCTGAGTGCACGGGGTGTGTGGCCGTGTGAGCCTACGCCTGTGGTGAAGTGCAAATACTTTATATAAATGCCTACGCTAATAAAGTGCAGGGAAAGAGCATCGTCGCCCCGAATGTGGGGGCGGGATCATTATAATTTGGTCAGCATTGCTGACCGTTGCTATTGTTTGCCACCGGGCGGTGGTTTATTGCTTGCAGGTGCTGCAGAGCAGAGCGGGAAATAGCGAGCTAAAGCCCTTATTGCTGTGCCGGCCCTCGAAGGCCTAATTGCATATGTTTCTTTCCCGTTTTTCATGTATGGCCGGCCTGCGTGCCGAAGTTTGGAAAACACTTCTTTTGTTAAGTGAACAGTGTAAGGCCTTAAGGCCATTTCTCTTTTGGTGTATGTGTACATTCCTGAGTTTGTAGTGGACATTCATGCTGTTGTGGCTGGGTTCTTATTTCTTTTGCAACCTAATAAATTGCTTCCGCTAGGTGTTGTGTAGGACGACATGATTGGTTGAATGGTTTCAACGCGTAACCAACCGGTCTGTCCGTAGTATATGGCGTCGGGCCCCGGCCGGACCTACTGCTATATGCTATACGACGGATAGGGGTGTTTCAAAACCGTTGGATGAAAAGAAACATTTGTTTTTCTTAAATCATCTAGGTGTGATTAATGGAGAAGTTTATTTGATTTATGTCCAAGGTCGAAGAATTGATCACATTTCGTCTAACGGAGATCGATGATCTGTGAACTCTTCTTGAGAATTTTCGTCAGCCTGAGATCGACGAAATCTCTTTGTGAAGTCATTTTTGTTGAACGGAGATCGACGATCTTGCTTCAGAAAATATTTCGTCGACCTGAGACCGACAAACTATTTTCCAACTCTTTAAACTGAGATCGACATTATTATTTCCTCATGGAATTTTTTTTTTCAACCTGAGTTTGAAGCTTTTCTTTTTCGCAGGACGGAGTTGGCCGTTTCACCTTCTAAAAACTTATAATAGGGTTTTCATCGAACTCCATCCCACGCTTTCAGTTCTTTTGCACTTGATCTTTTGCTCTTGCAGCTAATGTCGATTTCGGCGGCGACTCTCTCCGGAATGAAATTTGATGCTGGCTTCGATATTGACATCGATTCCTTCAACCATTCAGATCAATTCTTCCAAAACATCCTACAGCTTTTTGAGACTCAGTAGTTATGGAAACATATGACAACCAGGATCAAATTTCCAGTAACAAAGATAAAAGAATGGGCTTTCACAGCAAAGATTCGGGAAACTCTAGTTCTTGTTGGAATGATTTTAGGACACCGGGTTCCTCTCTCTCCAGAAATTTTGACTGAATTTTTTGAGTTTGTTAATGGTATATATAAAATAGATTTATCTAGTAGTGAATTTGATGAAATGCTAGAAAGGTCAGGTCATACTGCAGGAAACCCTAACCACCTCCTTAAGAAAAATCTATATATAAAATATAGATTATTGGAGATGTTATTGGCAAAGTGTTGTTAGGAAAACACTCTGCTCATTATCATATTTCCAGGCAACAATTTCATCTGATGTGTGCCTTAATTAACAAGAAGTCAGTGAACTAGGGATGAATTCTATTTTATTTAATCAAGAAGAAAATTAGTAAGAAGGATGTTAGTTTTGGAAGGATTATGGGAATTTTTCTCCAGGCAAAGGTTCCAGAGTTATTGGTCTCCCAGACCATTTTCATTAATGCCTCTAAGAGGCTTACATATACCTTATTTGGCAGATGGGAGAGGACTATCCCTAAGCCCTCCAGGGCTTCCTCTTCCAGGGTAGCTTCAGAGGACACAAGGGCTAAAACAGACACTTCTCCAACCCAAGAAGAAGCTCCCGCTCCTCCTCCATCTCCATCTCATTCAATATTTCCTTCATCAACTCCACTTCAACAACCTTCTACCTCCACTCCTCCAGTCTCACCATCACAACTACAATCACTAAGTCATATCCATGAGGATACACCACCATCACCACCTCCTAAATCTCCATTTCCATCTCATCTTGATGACATTCCATCCACCTCTACCTAATCCAATCTTCCATCCAACATTCCATCTACATTCCCAGAATTCAAACATACAGACTTCCCTAAATCATTCTCAGTCTGTTCAAATTATGGTCACCAATCCACCTATACACTATCTACTCCTGAACCCCTCTATCTAAATTTCTCTGGCATTGTTTAAGATCTTCTTTAATTCATCACTCACTCTCTTAAGAAGCTAATAGATTAGGTTGTTGCCCCTCTAGCTGCTTCTATCTCTCTTCTATCTTCTTAACTTGCTTCCTCCTCCTCTATCCCTTCTTCTTCTTGGGGCCTGGGTTCAGGACTCTCTGAAACCAGGCAGGGGGAGATGTTCTATGAAGAAGCTCCTCCAGTAGTAGCAGCAACAGAT
This sequence comes from Platanthera zijinensis, assembly GCA_039513925.1. Classification (NCBI taxonomy): domain Eukaryota; kingdom Viridiplantae; phylum Streptophyta; class Magnoliopsida; order Asparagales; family Orchidaceae; genus Platanthera; species Platanthera zijinensis. Next base: position 84,243,396 of record CM077080.1, on the reverse strand, counting down.
ATTACAGAAATTCCAGAGATTATTGAAATTCTTGATGATGATTCTGAGATATTTTGTTTAGCAGAAAATCCAGTTGATGCAACAATAAATACTATTGGTGACTTCATTATAAATCCCTCAATTGATATTCTTTCTTTGTTTCATTCTTTTGATATAGTTTATAGCAGTAATATACTAGTTGTTGATATAGATTATGTTTCTTCTAAATCCATAGTCTGCTATACAACACCTATTAGTCTTGTAGTTTTGGAACAACTAAGGACAAGTTTCTCAGTCAGTGAAAATTTTATAGAAACAGAAAACTCAGATCAAAAGGCTTTTTCTCCTCAACCTTTTGGCTGGGCTGAGTCCCCCATGCCAGATCTTGATGAACTTATGTTTCAAGATATGGACACAGATGTTACAGAACCAGAAGTTCAAGTACAGCCTCAGGCTGAAGCCATACAGCCAAAAGCTCATCCAATATTTTCTAATGAAATGCTTAAATAGATCAATGCTCTTTATGATAATCCTGCCAATGAATCTGATGATGATGAAGAAGAAGAATCAGATGACTTGGAAGATTCCAGTTCTAAAAAGAGGAAATTCAAGAAGAAAGTTCCACCCAAGGCTGCTCCTAAACCCAATCCCACTGCTGACACTCCCTATTATATTCTGCATAACATTACTCTCACTCCAAACACCCCCAACTAGATGAGATATTCAAAGAATGAAATGAAAGCAAGGAAGAAGGGCATGAGATACTCTCCTCCACCTAAATTTAGGAGAGGTCCTCCTCCTCTTGCATCAGGATCAGCAGGAAGTGTTTCTCAAGTTAAAAGTCTACATATTCTCATTCAAAACCTTCTTACAGCAGACAACAGCACAGCTCCAGCAGCAATAAACAGCAACAATATCATAAGCAAAGTAGATAACAGAAGACATCTAAAAGTTACTAGCAAGATAAAGCAAGCCCAGAAAGGCCGCTGTCTCAAGTTTGTGATCCAGAAATGGACCCCAATTCTAGAATGACCAGATTCAAGGAAATTATAGCTCTCTCTCTCAGATAAGAAAAGCCAAGGAAGAAGGAGAAGATATTTCTCAATTTACAACCATGTCTTCTTACAGAAAGAAAGAACTGGATAAATATCAGGTACAAAAACTTTTCAATGTTGATTCGTATATGCATTTACATCCAGAAGCTGTAGTGCCCAGAGCTGCAACAACAAAGATTCTTGGGGCTCAAGACATGAAGATGACCCAAAGAGAAGCAGAAGACCCAAAAAGGATAATGGTTTTCACAAAACCATCTTTAGTTCCCTCTATAGATGATTCAAAGAAAAACTCTTAATCTTCTAATTTTTGCTTGTTGAACTTTATTATTGTTGTATTATATCCAAAGCACATTTGTTCATATCTGCTAAATGTTTTAAAATTCTATCAGATATTTTTATTGCTTTGTGATTTTCTGTTTTCTATCTTGTATAGTGACCTCACCCAAATAGGGGGAGATTGTTGGATCCCTAGTTTGGATTTGGGTTAGGTTCACTATTAGGTTTGTTGACCCAACATGTATAGCCTAGGGTCATTTGTTAGTTCTAGGGTTAAGGTTAGTCACATTAGGTTAACCTGCCTTCAGAAGATGTCAGAGACTCCAGACTTTAGAGACAGAATACATCAAGGAAATGCAGTTAAGATGATTTCAGAAATTCAGTTCGACGATAGCTGAACTCAGCTCGACCATCGTCGATCTCAGATCGATGAACTCAGAGTTTCTTCTCTGAGTGGAACTCGATGAAAGTCCAGCTGAGATCGACGATCTCTGATCTCATATCAGAATTTTAGCTTGACGAAAGTCTTTCTTTGATCGACGAACTTGGAGCTCATATTGGCAGTTCAGTTTCAGATCGATGATCGCTGAGCTCAGCTCGACGAAGGAGAATTCTCAGGTCGACGAACTTGGAGTTCAGGTCGACGAAATTATTCCTTAGTTCAGTTATTTCCTCCCAGGTTCAGTTCGACTATCCTCTGATGATTTCAGTTTGACTAAGGCAGAAGTATTTCTAATTATATTATATGTCTGTAATGCTCTGTTAATTAATGCTCAATATCCTTATGAATATAGTCATTCCATGGCAGCATTAATTATGGTTTTCAAAGAGTTATTACTTGACTTATTTAATGGGACAGTTGAGGAAATTCATTTAAGAAATTTTCTAGCCGTTCAACTCCCAGATTTTCTGAAGTCAATCAAGGAAAAGGAATTCAAAATTCAAATGAAAAAAATCTGCAAGTAATATATAGGGTTTTCTTCTTCTAGTCAAATATATACAGAGAAGAAGTAATACAGAGAATAATAACATAGAGATAACCAAGCAGTCAGGCATACACTTTTGCTTCAGGAATTTCAAGAGACAAAATCATCAACTTCTGTCTGAAAGTTCCCTGTAGATCTTCAAGCAGTCTAAAGGCCTACACCCTGAGCACAGCTCTCTTTCTCTTGAACAATTCTGCATCTCATGGGGAGCTTTGACAACAACAGAAAATCCACTAGTCTTCTCAGATTATTAAGAAAGAGAAGACATCATCATTTTCTTTTTCTTACTGTAAAAGGGTTTTTAACTCCCTTCAAAAGTTATCCTTTGGTTGTCAAGTATCCTTATCAAAAGACTTGGTTTTATTTTTGGGCACCTAGTCAAAAGATCGAAGGGTTATCAGATGTTCCTTGAAATAGATCTGGTGGTGACAGGGCACTTGAGAAAAAACCTATGGTGGTAGGACACCTGATCAAAAACCTGTAGTGGATTCCTACCAGGGTGGTAGAAGAGTAGATGTACCCAAGTTTTAGGGGAACCACTATAAAATCTTTGTGTCGTCTGGTTGCTCTACTTGTTGTTTTTTTGTGCTGTGATTTTCTTATTTTATTTTTGCCTATTACATATAGATATCACTTATCTTATTAATCCACTATAAAAATTAATCAAATGTTTGTAATACTCTATTCACCCCCCCCTAGAGTTAGTGTGATCTATCCCATTGCATTCAAAGACTTCCCTTATACAAACCCGCTATATTATTTGGACTGTGGTTGCTCTAGGCATATGACTAGACTTAAAGAATTGCTGGAAAATTTCAAGGCTAAAAATGACCCAAAGGTTATTTTTGGTGACTTTAATTATGATCAAACAAAAGGTTATGTTATGATCAGAATTGGAGATATAACTTTTTCATAGGTAGCGTATATTGGAAAACTTCAACATAATTTAATTAGTATTAGTCAGCTATGTGATGGTGAATACAAAGTCTTTTTCACTCACAACCTATGTCAAATAATCAACTTCATAACTGATATTACAGTGTTTTTTTGGCTATGGAAAAAGTAATATCTATGTAGTTCATTTTTGCTCAACCATAAATGAAATATGTCTATTTAATGTTGAATTAGACAGGAATGAGCTATAAGACAAGTGGCTTGTTCATGTCAATCACAAGATCATAACTAATCTTGCAAGGAATGATTTTTGTAAGAGGCTTACCAAATGATAAGTATAGAAAACTTAATCTTTGTAAGGCATGTCAACAAGGTAAGCAAGTTAAATCATCATTCAAACCAATAGGTAAGAATGATTCCCCTTGGATTTAATCACTATTATATATGAATTTATTTTGTGCACTTACTACTCAAAGTTTAGGAGGAAAGTCATATACTCTTGTAACAATAGGTGACTACTCAATATTAGTTGGGTGTTCTTCCTAAGATCTAAGTCTGAAAACTTTTTCATCCTCTTGAGATTTATCAAACAGATTCAATCTAAATATGATACTAAAGTGTCTTTGATCAGAAGTGATAATAGCACAGAGTTTTAAAATAAATTGAACTATAAATTCTATGAGGATGAAGGAATTAGACAAAGTTTTTCAGCTCCTAGAACTCCTCAACAAAATGGAGTGCTAGAAAGGAAAAACAGAACACTTATTAAATATGGTAGAACCTTATTGGTAGAGTCAAATCTGTCTAAGTCCTTTTGTGCTAAAGTAGTAAGCCCTGCTAATTATGTTCTAAATAGAAGTCTAATTAACAAAACCAAGTTAAAGACTCCTTATGAACTTTTGAAAGGTAAAACACCTGTCATGCATTACAATGGCCTGGGAGCATCTATTTCCTTAATGTTCCCTGTTTGTCGGGAACTATTATTGGCGATTGTCGTCGAGTGTTAGTGGAGGGAATTTGCTGCTTAGGCATGATAAGGGGGTACACTTGCCCCTTTGCCTTGGCAGTGCAGATTGACTCAGAGGTCCATTTTTTTGGGAGGTAGTGACAATCCTTGGTTTATGCAAGCTTTGAGAAGGCTCGGAATTTGGTGAAGAGACTTTGCTCTCTTTTTCTTGATGAGGTCTAGAGTCCGTTCGTGCTATAATTGTGAGGAACCTTTTTTCAATCGCTCTTTAGGAGGACCTAAGTCCTTCTGGATGGTGGCGAGCAGCTATAGAAAGAGAAGGCTCAATTTATCGTACAACAGAAGGGCATCGAGTCTATACGACCGTCCGCGGTGGTTGAGTACAACCGGTCTCACGACTTTGAGATGGAACTATCTTGTATTGCAAAGGAGGTCCGCTCTAAGATTATGGTGATTGAGATTGATCTGCTTGAGCGTGATGCCGCGTACCGCTTGGGTTTTAGCAATGGGTTTCAGGTTTCTTGGAGGTTACTGGAGCGCGGTTATATAGGCGTGGAGGATGACTCAAATGATGATGCTTACATCAATGTCGTGAGATGATCCCATTATTTTGCTTTTGCATTGTCCTAAAGGTGCGCCTTTGCACCGTCGCATGTTTTTTCCATGATGATGTATATAGTGGGACATCTATTGTTTGAAAGGAGACCTCCTTTTTCAGATCTTTTTTGTCCTAGTTGTGCTATGGTGCGCGTACACTTTTTGATACAGTGGTCCAGGGCCGCCCCGCTCTGGTTCTGCACCAAAGGAACACGTATGGTCACACCATCGGGCTGCAGCCCAAGAACCCCACCCATGATCGCACCTAATCTCAGTGCGGCGGGATATTGAGGCGGATTCTCGAACCCAGCCCCATTTATAAATCCCTTTCCTAACATGGACTATCACCAAATGAGCTGCAGCCTTGTGGTGGGACCGGACGTGTTCCTCATGTGTAGAACTAGAGCGGGGCGGCTCTAGACCACTGTATCACTTTTGGGGAAGTAGCTCTTAGATTGAGCATTGTCATTTTGAACAAATCATTAGTGGGAGATATTCGTCTGCTTGTGCTTTAGGAGAACCGGAGTTTGCATAGGTGTTGGTGGTAAGGATCCCTTGTTTGCTCATACTTTGGGAGAACCGGGGTTCGTCCGAGTGAGGGCAATGAAGAACGTATGTTCGAACGCGCTTTGGGAGAATCAGGGTTTGTCTGAGTCAAGGAGGCGAAGAACCTTTGTTCGATCGTCCTTTGGGAGACACGAGGTTCATCCAAGAGGAGGTAGAGAAGAACCCTTATTCGATCGCGCTTTGGGAGAACCAAGGTTTGTCGTAGTGAAGGTGCAAACAGACCTTTGTCCATCTTGACTTTAGGAGAATTGTCTTTCGAGATGACTTGTAATGCGGGGGAGAGATGCCCTATGGCATGGGGGTGAAATGCCATACAATGCGGGGCCGAGATGCCCCAGAGCATGGGAGCAAAATGCTCTATAATGCATGGGCGAGGGGCCCAGTAGCGTGAGAGCGGAATACTCTGTAATGGGGGCAAAATGTTCGACATTATGGGAGATGAATGCTCTACAATGTAGGGGAGAAATTCCCAGTAGCATGGGAGCGAGATGCTCTACATCGCGTGGGAAAAACACCTGGTAGTGTAGGAGAGCGATGCTCTACAATGTAGGGGCGGAACAGCCGCTAACATGGGAGCGAGAAGCTCTACAGAGTGGGGGGATGAAATAGTCGGCAGTGTGGGAGCGGGATGCTATGCAATGTAAGGGCAAAATGTCCGGCAGCATGAGAGCGGTGCTCTACAATGAGGGTGTGAAACGTCCGGTAGTGTGGAAGTGGGACGCTCTACATCACTGGGGAAAAATGCTTGATAGCATGGGAGCAGGATGCTCTACAATGTGGGGGTGTAAGGTATGGCAGTGTTTGATTGGGATGCTCTGCAATATGGGGGAAAAACACCCGGTCGCATGGGAGCAGGATGCTCTACAATGCGGCGGCGAAACATATAGTAGCATCGGTGTGGGATACTATACAACATGGGGAGAAACACCTGATATCTTTGGAGCGAGATGCTCTGCAACTTGGGCGACAAATGCAAGGCTTCATAGATAATCCATGTTTCTTGTCATTTTCTTGTGGTAATACCCTCAGAGCTTTGCGTTAGGGAGACATGTATGTATGACTGATAAGTAAATTTTGTTTTAAAGAAGATAGATTTGGTTTTATATAATCTTTTACGTATATAAGTATATCTCTTTTTTACTTACTTATATCCCGTGGATTAAGGCAAGAGTACCTATCGCATAGGAGTATAGTATTTTGTAGAAAATATCAAGGTCGTATTTTTTCTGGGATCGGTGTTAATTATTCTACTTTTGAGAACATACTATTATTTTATCGAACGAACGGAGTGGAGTTTATATTTAAAAACAAAAGATAGAAAAATATATATACGTGATTTTATTAAGATAGGGACTTAGAAGGTAGCCCTCGATTTTAGAATTACTTTGAGAGAATATTAATTCAGCTATTAAAGAATAACTTTATTTATTTATTACCTAACTTAACGAGAGGGTCCCTTTGGTAGCATCACTGACTCGAAAGTACGACCAGGGAGGCTTGCATTTAAAACGGGTTAACGTAAACGTAGTGTCTCTTCACCTGGTATATAATCAATTAACAAAAAACCCTTGTTAGGATAACTAGAAAGTGGAGTTGAAATAAGATGAAGATTTTCTATAGTTTTAAAATATTATCCAAACTAAAATCTCAAATAGGCAAGTGTACCTATCAAAATATAGTATAGGAAATGTCGTATTCGACTCGGGGCCTGTTGAGTACTTCTACTCATGCAAATTAATATTATTTTATCTAAGTATCAAAAAGGGTAAATTAAACTAAAGAAGGAAGAAAATAAACTAACAACGAGCACTTGATCTAGACTCACTTTGAATAAACCTTTTATAAAACACAAACTCTAATTTACTCACCTCGACCGTGGAGGTTCCTAACGTACAAAAGCGTCTCTCTCGAGCTCATGCTTCTAACTAACCTTAGGTTGATCGATTAAGACCTCTCGGCCAGTCGAAACCCCTAAGCTTGCTTTAGGCGGTGAACCCCTCTATTGGATTTGACTCCAATCCGGCAGATTTATGTCGTCCTCTCTCGAGGAGTGCATTCAACTCCTTTTATCCTTGAGCGATCTACTCATATCTGCAACCTCTCGGTCATTTAGGATACGGATCTAGAATCGAAGAACATACTCACGAAATATGAATTCGAAAAAATATAATTCAAAGATAAATCGACAGTGGTAAAAAAAGTTTGACAAAAAGAGTTTTATTCAAAGATAATCATGATCAAGTGCTAAAGAAAATAGCTACTTGACATAATATAAAAGTTATATGAAAAGAAGGGAAAGAAGAACATGGTTGCAAAAAGGAAATACTTGAATTGAAATCTAAACTATGAATTTGAAATAACATAAAAGAAATGCATAAAAACAGTAAACTAAGCTACAACATACTCCTAAAATTGGTTCCTAATCTTCCTCCTGAGCTTCTGAACTCATCTACTATTTATAGATTTTTCTGCTCGGGCATCACGCCCTAGGTCACGCCCGTGTCCTAGGGCGTGTCGACCTAGGAAACTGCTGTCTTGAAAGCCTGAGAACGTTTGAGAAAAACCGCCAAAAATCACCGTTTTGCGGGTCACGCCCTTAGGTCACGCCCGTGACCTAGGGCGTGTCTTGTCTGTTACAAGAAACGGCGGGAATGGGAACGGCGGGAAGTAATTCTGTTGTTTCTGAAGTGGTCACGCCCTAGGTCACGCCCGTGACATAGGGCGTGTCTGACTGGGTCAGCAAAACAGTTGGAAATAGTGCAATCTGGGATTAATTTGGCAGTTTCGGGTAAATCACGCCCTAGGTCACGCCCGTGATAGGGGGCGTGTCCTTAGAAAAAAGTCCCATAATTCTTCAGGGAAGCTTTCTGGAGAAATCTATTTTTTTTACCTAAACACGCCCGTTCCTCAAATGTCACGCCTGTGTCACGGGCGTGTACTTGTGAAATTCTCCAGAATTGTAGAGGACGTCGTCCTCTTTCCGTTGACTGGTTGCACGTCCCGTAACTCTTCCTGGTTTGTAAGTTATGACCATTTGAAGTTCAGCTATCCGTGACCAAAAATAATCATTTTCTCCGTTTCAACTCCTGATCAGTCCAACAAGCTCGAAATTACTATTCACAGCTCATATTGATCTGAAATATGAAAATAAAGCAATTAGAACCATAATTACTAAAATATAATTATAATCTTATTATTAATTAAATAAAAACTATATGAAAATAACTATAATTAGTGACTTATCAAATACCCTCATACTTAATCTTTTGCTATTCCAGAGCAAAACTATGAGAAGTACTTATAAGAAATTTATATTTTTTTATTTAAACTAAAAATTTATTAAATCAAAAGAAAGTAAAAAATAAAATTTAGCGATTTAAATATTAAATTCTAAACTATGAAATTAAAATGTACAGAGAAAGGTATTTAGCAAAAATTTCTCATATAAATTAATTAGAATTCAAAATTAAGTAATTTAACAAACAAAATTAGATTAGAATTATTCACATTATTACTAAAAAGAAACTTGTAAGAAATTTTTAACTACTACTTATGCTCTCTTAGTATTTTAATTTACTTCTAAAACCATTTTTTTAGGATTTGGGGAAAAGGAAAATGAAGAGTTTTTGGATTGGGGGTGATGAATTTTATCCTCTCACCCCACACATTTTTTCTTTTGATATTTGCATATGTTTACCAAGAAAATGATGGATTTTATCCTCTCATTTTCCATGACATATGAACAAATATTTTTTCTCTTCAAATCAAAACAAAAATTAAATGGGAGTAATGAATTTTATTCTTCTACTCCTATTTTTTTTTATTTGGGGATTACATATGTGTACCAAGGAATTTATAAGTCCCATGACATATGATCTAACCAAAATAAAAAATTGCATATGTGTACCAAGGGATGATGAATTTTATCCTCTCATCCCTATGACATATGATCTAACAAGAAAATTTAAAACAAAGGAAAGGTTACACAAAATTTAAATTAAATTAAAATAATTAGAGAGCAACTATAGTAAATTTAGAATTTCCTAAGAATCTTTAAGCATAAATGATTATAATTAAAATCAAAAGATTGTTAAACTGAACACTAAAAATTGAAACTAATTAGAATTAAGAGAAAAAGAAGTAAATAAGGTTCTCTAAACAAAATTAATTCATAAGTTTATTTCTCAAAATTAAATCGCTAAAAATTAATTTAACTAACTATGATAAAATAAAAGACTAGCAATTTAAAAATTATAAAAATTCAATAAATAAACTCAATTAAATTGATGAAAATCACATAAAATTAAGTAGGGGTTTATTGCTATTTTTTTGAAATTTTTTTTAAGATAACAATACTAAAATAAAGAAAAGATAAATTAAAATCCTAATTTTTTTTGTTATTTCTGGGATTTCCCAAGGACTACCTAGTGATGGGTTTGCAAGGTACTAGGCGGTTTTGTGGGATGTAAGCCCAACACGTCCCTTTCCAAGAAATTAATTTTTGATTTTCTATTTTTTTGTATTTTTAAAAATAAAAAGAAAACAAATTTTTTTCGTATTTTTAAAGATTTTCTTCAATTTTTTTTTTTGAAATAAAAGCATGAAATGGAGTCCACCCCCATACTTAAAAATAAACATTGTCTCCAATGTTTACAAGCCAAGTAGGAGGGGGAAAAATGCATAAAAAAAGTAAATTGCAATGATTTAAAGATAATCAAGGGGTGTCTCCCACGAGCGCTTTTCTTTTTCCCGTCTTTAAGCTAGACGGTTTGGGTTAAGAAAATGGAAAATAAAAATTAAAGTGAACGGGCAACTCCCTTAATTCATGCTTTAGCGAAGATGCCAAAGTTGCTTGCCCGGCTACTCCTCCGCTTTCTTCTTGATTTTCCTTCTTGCAGTTGACTTGAAAATTTAGATTCAAATCACCGATCCATACCTGAGGTGATTTGAATTTTTGTAGAGGAGCGGAAAATGGATCGTGGATGACGTTTAATTGCAATGGCTCCTCTTCTACATGACAATCATTAGTATAAGGAAAATCAAAAGTAAGCGTTTCAGAAAAATCTTCGCAAGGAGGAGGCTCTTGCGAAGGTATAAGATTAGGCTCCGGTTGTTTATTTTCTAAAATTAATTTTTTATCCACAAATTTACTGGAAATAAAATCATTGGAAGCATCAGGATCAAATATTTTTGCTCCTAAAAAGTCATAAATTGTGCATGGAGGAGAAAAATTGGAAGTCGTAGAAGGAGACACATGTTCTTCTTCTACTTTGTCCGGTGTGCCAATAAAATTAATAAATTTTTAATATAATAATTCTTCTTCTTCCTTTGAATAAGACACCAAGGGGGTACATGAAGATTCATGTTCCACCATAGGTGCAATATTTAAAGAAGGAGAAAAATTAGTAGACCAAGGGATAATTTCTTCTAAATTTTGGGGAGTATCAACTTGAAATTGTGTAAAGTCCCCAAAATTAGAAGAAGAAGTGTGTGGTGTGATAAAAGAAGGATAAAAATTTGGATCTAAATAATTATTCTCATCACTCGGGAAGTTTCCCGGTTGATCTTGCGAACAATAAAAACCAACATCCGAGATGGAAGAAGAATTTTTTAAATCAAAATAATTATTCTCATTATAATTTGAAAAATTCATTTCATGAACATTTGAAAAATTAGTTTCATAAAAATTTGAACTAGAATTAGAATAAAAGTGAGAAAAATTATTATCATAATTAGTATCAAAATTATTTTCAAAAGAAAAGTTTTTATAATAATTATAATGATAACAATACTCACTTCGATGATAACCACCACAATTATAACAAAACTTTTTGCGCTTTTGTGCAGCTTTCAAACATTCTAGTTGATTTTGAAGGTTGGCAAGATTGGCGACCAATTTAGATAAGATATTTTTAATAAAAGAAAATAACACAACCTTTACCTAATAGAAATGAATTAAAAAATAAAATAAAAGAGAATTGAGGTAGAGAAGAAGGTTGATAAAATTAATAAAATCTGCGCTTTCAAAATATCAACAAAATAGTCCCCGGCAACGGCGCCAAAAACTTGATGAAGATTTTCTATAGTTTTAAAATATTATCCAAACTAAAATCTCAAATAGGCAAGTGTACCTATCAAAATATAGTATAGGAAATGTCGTATTCGACTCAGGGCCTGTTGAGTACTACTCACGCAAATTAATATTATTTTATCTAAGTATCAAAAAGGGTAAATTAAACTAAAGAAGGAAGAAAATAAACCAACAACGAGCACTTGATCTAGACTCACTTTGAATAAACCTTTTATAAAACACAAACTCTAATTTACTCACCTCGACCGTGGAGGTTCCTAACGTACAAAAGCGTCTCTTTCGAGCTCATGCTTCTGACTAACCTTAGGTTGATTGATTAAGACCTCTCGGCCAGTCGAAACCCCTAAGCTTGCTTTAGGCGGTAAACCCCTCTATTGGATTTGACTCCAATCCGACAGATTTATGTCGTCCTCTCTCGAGGAGTGCATTCAACTCCTTTTATCCTTGAGCGATCTACTCGTATCCGCAACCTCTCGGTTATTTAGGATACGGATCTAGAATCAAAGAACACACTCACGAGATATGAATTCGAAAAAATATAATTCAAAGATAAATCGATAGTGGTAAAAAAAGTTTGACAAAAAGAGTTTTATTCAAAGATAATCATGATCAAGTGCTAAAGAAAACAGCTACTTGACATAATATAAAAGTTACATGAAAAGAAGGGAAAGAAGAACATGGTTGCAAAAAGGAAATACTTGAATTGAAATCTAAACTATGAATTTGAAATAACATAAAAGAAATGCATAAAAACAGTAAACTAAGCTACAACATACTCCTAAAATTGGTTCTTAATCTTCCTCCTGAGCTTCCGAACTCATCTGCTATTTATAGATTTTTCTGCTCGGGCGTCACGCCCTAGGTCACGCCCGTGTCCTAGGGCGTGTCGGCCTAGGAAACTGCTGTCTTGAAAGCCCGGGAACGTTTGAGAAAAACCGCCAAAAATCACCGTTTTGCGTGTCACGCCCCTAGGTCACGCCCGTGACCTAGGGCGTGTCTTGTCTGTTACAAGAAATGGCGGGAATGGGAACGGCGGGAAGTAATTCTGCTGTTTCTGAAGTGGTCACGCCCTAGGTCACGCCTGTGACCTAGGGCGTGTCTGACTGGGTCAGCAAAACAGTTGGAAACAGTGCAATCTGGGATTCATTTGGCAGTTTCGGGTAGGTCACGTCCTAGGTCACGCCCATGACAGGGGGCGTGTCCTTAGAAAAAAGTCCCATAATTGTTCAGGGAAGCTTTCTGGAGAAATCTGTTTTTTTTTTGACCTAGACACGCCCGTGCCTCAAATGTCACGCCCGTGTCACGGGCGTGTACTTGTGAAATTCTCCAGAATTGTAGAGGACGTCGTCCTCTTTCCGTTGACTGGTTGCATGTCCCGTAACTCTTCCTGGTTTGAAAGTTATGACCATTTGAAGTTCAGCTATCCGTGACCAAAAATAATCATTTTCTCCGTTTCAACTCCTGATCAGTCCAGCAAGCTCCAAATTACTATTCGCAGCTCATATTGACCTGAAATATGAAAATAAAGCAATTAGAACCATAATTACTAAAATATAATTATAATCTTAAGATTAATTAAATAAAAACTATATGAAAATAACTATAATTAGTGACTTATCAAAATAGTTGAAAATAATATCCAGCCCAGAGATCATCTTAACCAAGTGCTAAAGGTTCTTAGCCTCTTCTCAGGATGGGGCGGTATAAAGTACAGAAAATAATGTCTACCTATCTATCTTAATCTTGGACTTAAGCTTTTGCTTCGCCTTTCAATTGGGATAGGGTAGTAAAATCTAAAATTTTGCAGAGCTTTCGCACTATCTTAATCCAGGTCATAGGCTTTCGCCTCGCCCTTCATTCGGGATAGTATGAAATAATAAGGTTTTTGAAAATACTTTTGAAAGCAGTTTCACACTATCTTAATCCAGGACATAAGCATAGCTTCGCCTTTCATTCGGGATAGTATGAAAAAAAAAGGAAAGTAAAACTAAAAATAAAGCAATAAAGTACTCAGAATTGAAATTGAAAGAGTCTATTTTATAAAGTCTTAAAAATTATTACAACTTTCTAAAAAGCTGAAAAGAAAGCTAAAATATTACAACTTACAGAACTTTAGAATACTTAAAAGCTACTACCAGTTCCTTGTCAGAGAGCTGGGGAGTCCTAACAGTTCTTAAGGAAGCTACTGGTGTTCGAATAATTTTACTCAGCCTTGCCCTCTTATTTATAGAAAAAAATTTCAAGTGACACGCCCCCTGCCACGGCAGTGTCGGGTAGGGCGTGACAGGGTCACGGGCATGACTTCTAGCGTGTTGGGACAGGTGTCGAGCTGGTTGGAACATCGGATAGAATTTGAGTAGGTCACGGGCATGACTAATGATGTCACGAGCATGACTGGCAGCTGATTCATCAGGCGGCACGGGGCGTGGCGACAGCGTGACAGCTTGCTTGCATTCTGGATAGAACTTCAACAGGGCACGGGCGTATCGATTTTGTCACGGGCGTGTTCATCTATCACGGGCGTATTCTTCAATTTCCCGATTTTCCTAGGTAAAAACAAAAACTAAAAAAAGGATTAAAAGGGCTGTCATGCCCTAGGTCACGGGCGTGGCTATGGGCATGACCTAAGAAAAAATTGTAAAAATTCAGAAAAACTTAGAAAAACATAAAAAATGAAATATAACAAAAATAATTATTTTTATATATAAAAACTAAGGTTTTATTTATAAATATGCAAAATTAATACTATATAAAATTGTATATTTTTATACTCATCAAATACCCCATACTTAGATTTTGCTATTCCAGAGCAAATATAGAGTTGAGTATATTTACAAGTTATGAAATTTTCTATTTACTATCAATTTATTTTTTCAAGATAAAACAGGTATAAACATCTGGTGGATAAAGTGTTAAATGCTATTATATATATCATTGATACCAGAGTTAGAATTTATAGCCATAAAATTTTTTTGAAAACAAATAGTAAGCATATATTAAAATCAGCTATAACAAAGATAGATTGGCTTTATGACTACTATATCTTGCATGAGATATGTTGAAAAAAATTACAACCTATTAATTATGCTCTCTCAAAATTTTAAGCAAAATTAATTTAATTTTGTAGTTGTTTTAGGGGATATCAACTTGGTGGTTTTGCCCATACAGAGGCTTTGAATGTAGGAGGTGATGAATTTTATCCTCTCACCTTTTTTTTCATATTCATGCACTGTTACAACAATTTTAGGAAAATATTTTCCAAAATAGAAAAAAAACTTTGCAGAATTGAACTTTGAATTAATCCAATGCATATGTTTAGGAGCACATACTCCATTTCATATGGTCTTTTAACATTTATTGGATGCCTATGTTTATGGATTTTTTTTATTCTCATGGACATAAGATCTTTTCTTTTCTAAGAGCACATACTCCTAGATGCTTGTGTGCGTAAAGAAATATTCCAAGCGAAATAGTAGGTAGGGGGTTGTAAAAAATAATTTTGATAAAAGATTTTGAGAGCAATGGTAATAGCTTGATATTTTCTATATTTTAAAAAATTGAAGTAATGATAATTACAGTCTAAAAATTATTTGGTGAACATAATATGTTTTGCTTCTATTGTATATATATGTATTTTTGATATGTTAAAGCAGGCTTGCTAAAATAATAACTCTGATTGTAATGAAATTTTACAAGGTAGGGTTTACAAGTTTATTTCGGATATTTATATCTATCTAGTTATGAGAAGGAGTAGTAAATTTGAAATTTGAATAAATTGTATTTTTGATCAACTCAGATTTTTGGAATATATTTCTATAGTATGGTTTAGAAAATTTTGACTTGTTTTGGGATGAGTACTAAAATAAACAATGCTTTTATTGAAAATATATAAGTGATAAAAACAATTGCAGCTAAAAGAACCCCCATACTTATGTTAGGCATAGGTGTGAAGTGAAAAATATGTACAGAATATACAAAAGCATAATAGATGGAAATATAAAAGTGAATTTATATTTCGAGGTTATGGAGTAGTGTTAGGGTTTCAGGTTCTTTTTGAAAAGGGTCCCCAGCAAAATATAATTTTAAACGGTGCTCGTTTACTTTGAAAGTTCCGAGTTCAGGGTAAAAAATAAGAACGGTCCCATAAGGCCAAATTAGTTTAACAGTAAAGGGTCCAGTCCAACGGGATTTTAATTTTCCTGGAAATAATTTAAAGCGTGAGTTATATAGTAGGACAAGATCACCTGGTGAAAAAGATTTTGGAAATTTAATTTTCCTATCATGATAAAAATTAGATCGCTCTTTATAAAATTTATTATTTTCATAGGCATATGCACGCCATTCCTCAAGTTCATTGAGGTGAAATTTATGTTGTTCGGCGGCTAAGTTTGTATCTAAGTTAAGAAATTTTAGCGCCCAGTATGCGCGATGTTCTAATTCTACAGGTAGGTGACATGCCTTTCCATATACTAAATGATAAGGTGTACAACCGATCGAAGTTTTGAATGTTGTACGGTAGGCCCAAAGTGCATCATCTAATTTGAGGGACCAATCTTTTCAATTGGTATCTACAGTCTTTTCTAATATGCGCTTTAGTTCTCTATTAACTACCTCCACTTGGCCGCTTGTTTGGGGGTGATAAGCGGTAGCGAGTTTATGAGTAACTCCATATTTGGCTTATACTTTAGCCATCTGGGTGTTACAAAAATGAGTACCTCAATCGCTAACTATAGCCCTAGGCGTGCCAAAACATGAAAATAAGGTTTTCAGAAATTTAACGACGACTCTCGAGTCAGCGGTGGGAAAAGCTTGCGCTTCAGCCCACCGTGAAATGTAATTGACCGCTACTAAGATATAACAATTTTTAAAAAAGGAGGTAAAGGGCCTAAAAAATCTATGCCCCACAGATCAAAAATTTCACATTCTAAGTAAAAGTTTTGGGGCATTTCGTCCCGACGGGAAATGTTACCTGACCGTTGGCAGCGGTTGCAAACGCTTACCAATTTTTGAGCATCCTTGAATAAAGTAGTCCAAAAGAATCCTGCTTCAAGGGCTTTACGTGCAGTCCGGTTGGATTGATAATTTTCGCAAGTTGGTCCTTCGTGGCAATGCCGTAGTACTTTTAGTCCTTCCTCGTTCGAAATACATCTTCTAATTACTTGGTCGGCACAGACTCGGAATAAATACGGGGCTTCCCAAAAGTAGTTTTTCAAGTCAGAAAAGAATTTCCTCTTTTCTTGAATTGAAAAAGCTTTTGGAAGGACTCGGGCTACTAAATTGTTAGCCAAGTCTACGAACCAAGGAGTAGAAGAGTTTGTTACCTTTTCGAGAGCGAGGAGACTTTCTTTAGGGAATTAATCTTCGATGTCGGCTTCCACGAGTGTATCTGTTGCAGCATTCTCTAGTCGAGAAAGATGATCGGCTGGCAAATTCTCTGCGCCTTTCTTATCTCGGATCTCTAAATCAAATTCTTGTAATAAGAGAATCCAACGTAATAAACGGGGTTTTGCATCTGCCTTAGTTAGTAAATATTTTAAAGCAGAATGATCCGTAAAAACTATAACTTTTGATAGCGTTATATAAGATCTAAACTTATCAAATGCAAATACAATCGCCAGTAGTTCCTTTTCCGTGGTCGTGTAATTTGTTTGTGTGGATGTGAGAGTTTTACTTGCATAATAGATAGGATGAAAATATTTGTCTACTCGTTGTCCTAAGACAGCTCCTACCGCATAATCACTCGCATCACACATGATCTCAAAAGGAAAGGACCAGTCTGGGGCTACTAAAATAGGAGAGTTGATAAGTTTGTCCTGAATAATATTGAATGCTACTAAGCATTCACTATCAAATATAAATGGGGCTTCTTTTTCTAATAAATGAGTTAACGGTTTTGTTATTTTAGAGAAATTTTGAATGAACCGTCTATAGAAACCTGCATGGCCAAAGAAACTTCGAATAGATTTTACATTTGTTGGAGGAGGAAGTTTTTCAATTATTTCTATTTTGGCTTTATCTACCTTGATTCCCTGGGAAGAAATTTTATGACCGAGAACTAAACCTTCGCGGACCATAAAATGACATTTCTCCCAGTTCAATAATAAATTCGTGTCTTCACAGCATTGAAGAACATGAGCGAGGTTATCTAAACACGTATGGAATGAGTCTCCAAATACAGAGAAATCATCCATAAACACTTCCATAACGTCCTCTACTAACTTGCCGAAAATAGCTGTCATACATCTTTGAAATGTAACTGGCGCATTACAAATTCCAAATGGCATTCGCCTATAGGCGAAAGTACCAAAGGGGCAAGTGAACGTAGATTTCTCTTGATCTTCAGGGGCTATAAAAATTTGTAAATACCCTGAATAACCATCGAGAAAACAATAATATGTGTGACCCGAGAGTCGCTCTAATATTTGATCTATAAACGGCAGTGGAAAGTGATCTTTACGGGTGGCATCATTTAATTTTTGATAATCGATGCACATCCTCCAACCCGTAACAGTATGTGTTGGAATTAGTTCATTATTAGCGTTTCGCACTACCGTTATACCGCCCTTCTTAGGGACGACTTGTACGGTACTAACCCATGTGCTATCTGAGATTGGATTGATAATTCCTGCGTCTAATAATTTCATTACTTCAGCTTTTACAACATCCAAAAATATTTTATGCGTACAAAAAGACGGGTTGAGTCCTTGTATATCAAAAATTTGTCATGCTAATGCATGGCGATGTTGATTTAACACTTCTATTAATTCAGACGTTTTCTTATCATTTAATTCGACAGAAATGATAACAGGGAGTTTTGATTCGGCTTCAAGGAAAATGTATTTTAAATGTGCAGGAAGTGTTTTCAGCTCGAGGGTTGGTTGTTTTTCATATGAAGTTGGAGTTTTTAGAGTTGTAGAAGTTAAAGATATAAAAGGTTCTAAAGGGTCATCGGTAGGCATTTCTTGTGAAAGGGGTAAGTCTACCAAGTCCGATTCTTCTATAGTTATTGAAAGTAAATCAGAATAGGGAAAACCATTTTCCTCAAAAGAGGCTTCAGCAAGATAGCAGGAATCATCATTTATTAAAGAATTTTTCATAGAGGGATCTATATCGATAGTAACCTCGTCATCTCCTACTCGTAAGAGAAGTCTACCGTTACTTATGTTTATTATCATGCAAGAGGTTGCGAGAAAAGGACGACCGAGAATTATGGGAACATCGGCGTCTTCCTCTATTTCAAAAAATAACAAAGTCTACTGAGAAGATAAACTTGTCTATTTTGACCAGAACATCCTCTATTATCCCTATTGGATATTTAATAGAACGATCTGCTAACTGGATGCTCATTTTAGTTGGGCTAAGGCTACCTAATCCTAGTTTTTGAAAGAGCGAGTAGGGCATTAAATTTATGCTAGCACCTAAATCTGCTAACGCATCTTTTATTAATAGATTACCGAAGAGACACGGGATGGAAAATCGTCCCGGATCGTTTAATTTTGGGGGTAATTTATGTAATAAAACGGCTGAACATTCGGCGTTAAGGTAAACTCTCGAAATATCTTCAAGTTTCTTTTTATTTGAAAATAATGCTTTTAAATATTTTGCGTATTTAGGCATCTATGCAATTGCCTCGCAGAAAGGTATATTGATTTGAATTTGTTTTAGCATTTTTAGAAAATTTTTATATTGTTCATCTTCTCGCTCATCTTTTAATTTAGATGGATAAGGTAAAACAACATGTGGGGAAGAAATTCGCGGGGGTTGAGGAGGCAGAGACGTAACGGGAAGTGGTGTAGGGAGGCTAACCTTAGCTTCTTTTTCTACCCTAACGGGTGGTGGTAGCTCCCTGCCACTTCGTAGTTTGACGGCTTGTCAACTTGGTGGGTTACTAGAATGGCCAGTATCCCGCGGATTTAGTTCCGTATTTCCTGGCAAATTACCAGGTTGGCGTTCCGATAGCATTTTTGATATTTGTCCAATTTGTGTTTCTAAGTTTTTAATTGATCCGGTCAGGTTCCGGATATTGGACTCATTGATACTGACATATTTCGTGAATATGTCTTCTATTGGGGTTGGCCTAAATTAGTGCGATTGTGGTGGTGGTGTTTATGGTTGTGGGGGTTGCGGTGCAAATCCACTTGGATTTGCAATCGGAGGGCGTTGAGCATTATTGGGGTTGCTCCATGAAAAATTAGGATGGTTCCTATATCCTGGATTATAAGAATTATTATTTAAGTTAATATTAGGATTATATGAAGGTCTATAAGAGTTTCCCATATAATCGATTTCTTCAGTTACATTATTATTCGGATTCCAAGTAGTTGTGGCGGAGGAAGCAGATATTCCTGCCAATTGTTTAGTTAAATTTTCTACTTGGAGTGCTAAAGTAGAAGAAGTGTCAAGCTCATAAATCCCAGCTTGTTTAGGGCATGACCTTGGCACGTTCCACTGGTATGCATTCATGGTCATTTCCTAAAAGAGGGTTTGAGCGGCCTCGGGGGTTTTATTATTAAGCGTTCCCCCAGCGGCAGCATCAATGGCTTGTCTGGTTTGAATATTCAAACCATTATAGAATATTTGTACCTGGAGCCAAGTTGGCATTGCGTGATGTGGACACTGACATAGATATTCCTTAAAACGTTACCAAGTCTCATAAAGAGACTCGGACTCGCCTCGCACAAAGCAAGAAATATCCGCACGCAGACGTGCGGTTTTTGCAGGTGGAAAATACTTTGTAAGGAATTTTTCGGTCATTTCAGCCCAAGTGGTAATAGATCCTGTTGGGTACATTGGAAAATGTGTACCTGATTTGAAGAAGCCCAACCTAGCTCAATGATATACATCAAGGTGTATTTGATGTTGTTTTGAGTTGACATGTGCAGGTGATGAATTGATAAAGTATACAGAAAAATTCTAAGTCCAAGTGTCGACACAGAGAAGGATGTGTCGACACACAGAAGAAGTAAGTCGACACAACACTGGGAAGCAGTGTCGACACATAGCAGTTAGTCTACAACTACACTGGGAAAAAGTGTCAACACAGAGGAAGTATGTCGACACATAGCAGTTAGTCAACACAACACTGGGAAGCAGTGTCGACACAGAAGAAGTAAGTCGACACAACACTGGGAATTTGTGTCGACACAGAAGAAAAGCGTCGACCTCAACATTGGGAAAATGTGTCGACACAGAAGAATATAGTCGACCTCAAGTTTGTCGACACCAGCAGGATGTGTCGACACAGAAGAATATAGTCGACCTCAAGTTTGTCTACACCAGCAGAATGTGTCGACACATTGTGATTGAGTCGACACATTATAGCAGAGTTAAAAGAAGACTGTGTCGACACCTGAAGGCTAAGTCGACACTTACTAAGTTATGATTCTACAACAACTGTGTCGACACACAGGACTTGTGTCGACACACTGAAGAGTCAAGACCAAGTTATTTTCAGAAGAAGCTGTGTCGACTCAAAGACAACTTAGTCGACATCACTGAAGACTGTGTCGACACCAAAGTCAATTGTGTCGACACAGATAGACAGATGGTCTCGACACTTTCTGACAGACTGTCTCGACAACTTGTGGTTCAAGACTAAGGCACAGGACTTGTTTGAAGACTTGACAGCTGTGGGTTGCCACCGGTTAACTGAAGCTGTCAGACTTGTCAGAAAACGGTTAGAAACCGGATCAGCCGGTTACCATGAAGAAAGTCTATAAATAGACAGATTCAGGAGGAGAAAAACTAACCCTTAAAAACATTGTTGAGAATCAAAAAGTTGAGAAGGATTACAATCCAATTCATTTCAAGAAAGTGCTAGGCACTTAAGAAGATCTTCTCCAGAAGATCTAAGAAGACTATCTAAGGATAGATCAAAGAAGAGTTCTAATCAGAATTCAGAAGAATCATTCAAAGTGCTGGATAGAGAGAGATCAAGCCAGAATTTGAAGAAGAAGAAAGAAACCACCAGTGGATTCTCAAGAAGCTGTTTGGAAATCAACTCAGCTAAGTTCATATTCAAGAAGCTTTGAAGAAAGCTCAGATACAGTTGATTTCATCAGCTGATCAAGAATTGTCTTGGCCTTTTCTCTCTCAATTTAGGCAAGACAGTTAAATAATCTTTTCTATATTTCTGTAGGATTTGTTTACACAGATCTGAGTTGTAAGCCTGTGTTATAAAGGCTGAGTGTAGGAGTGTTGAACTCTGAGTGGTTGGGCTGTTTTCCTGAGTGTAGGAGAAGGGTCTTCTCTGAGTTGTAGGCCTTGGGGCAAGGCTGAGGTAGGGCTGTTGTGCCTGAGTTGTAGGAACCAGTTGGGTTCTGAGTTGTAGGATCTGTTGATCTGAGATTAGTGGAAGTTTGGCCGAATCTAGCATACTGTTAGATAGGTGAAGGGGGAAAGTGGATGTACCCAGACCTTGGGGAACCACTATAAAACATTGTGCAATCTGTGATGTTTTATTTTCTGTGATTGCTGTGATTATTGTGTTAGCCATTAAATTGAATTCTGCCTAGAAGTTTTTAAGAAAAGAAGTAGAACCTATTCACCCCCCCCTCTAGGTGTTTAGGCTATCTTGAAAGTTAAACTAACAAGTGGTATCAGAGGGAGGTTCCTCAAAAAGGACTTAACAGTCTGAGGTAGATCTGAAAGGTAGATTCAAGATTCAAGAAGATGGGTTCTGGAGAGAATCATAAGGAGCTAGGGTCTATGAAATTACCCATATGCAAGAAAGAAATTTTTGGAATTTGGAAAGAAAGAGTCAGACTGTTTATGGAAGCATCTGACCCAAGAATTTACATCACAGTACAGGAAGGCCCCTTCATTCCAATGAAGGTATCAGTTCTTGATGCAAATATCCAAACTCCAAAGAGTTACTCAGAAATGACCAAGGATGAAATCATCTTGGCAACCATGGATAAAAGAGCTCAGAACATTATTGTTAGTGCCATAGATGATTCAACATTTCAGAATCTGATTCACTGCAAGACCTCCAAGGAAATGTGGGACACATTGATTGTCTACATGGAGGGATCTGAAGAAGTAAGGCTGGACAGGAAGTCTATGCTAAATCAGGAGTATGAAAGCTTTAGACAAGGAAAATCTGATAGCATAACTGAGTGCTATAAGAAATTCTATAGAATTGTGAATGAGCTAATATCCTATGGAAGAGTCTTCAGTACCTATGAACTGAATGACAAATTCTTAAGATCCTTATCAAAGGATTGGGATACAAAGATCTGTGTCATAAGAGAAGTGGCTAAATTGGCAGAGATATCTCCTCCAACCCTGTTTGGAAAGTTGCTATCCTATGAAATACAACTTATGGTGAGGAAGGAGGAGGAAAGAAACTCAAGAGGAGAGCATAGAGAAAAGACTGTGGCATTCAATGCAGAAGCCACTAGAAAGAATAGGAGGATATCACCATCTCCTCCTAAGGAAGTTACAGAAGATAGTTCTGAAAGTTCAAACAAGGGTTCTGAAAGCTGTGATTCAGATGCAGATTTTGCTGCATTCACAAGACAATTCCAGAGGTTCTTGAAGAAGAAGCAGTGGAAGTCTAGGCCTTCCCCATCACAGCAAGTTGATGACTATTATAAGAAGAAAAGGTCATCAAGGAAAGAGAAGAGCAGATCAAAACCCAGCAAAGCCACTACTTCAAAGATTGTCTGTTATTGTTGCAATAGGCCTGGACATGTAGTGGCTGATTGTCCTGACAAGAGAAAGGAATCTTCAGAAAAGAAGAAGACTTATCAGAAAGGCAAGAAGGAGAAATCCTTTGTAGCAAAGAAAGATAAGAGTCTATCAGATCAGTCAACTTCAGAATCAGGATCTGAAGCTGAAGCATATATTGGACTATATACTGCATCTGAGGAAGAGGAGTTTATGCAGTTGCTAGACTCCATCAATGAACATCAATGCATGGGGTTGATGACAAGATCAAAAGAGGACATATGCCAGAATCAGTCTGGTCCTAATGAGGTAAAATGTCCTTCTAGTACATCTGTTTGTAGTACAAGTGAAGAATCAGCTACATCTGCATCAAGTGATGAAGATGCATCTGAATCTGAAGGAGATGTCTATCAATTGATAGATAAGTATGGGGACTTGTTGCAGGCCCTAAAGAAAAGCAAGAACCTGGTTAAATCTCAGGCTCAGGAAATTGCTGAACTAAGGGTTGCAACAACTGAGTTAGAAAAAGTACTTGATCAAAAATTAAATGAAATTGCCAAGCTGAAGAATATAACTATTATTCAGATGGGCACAATTAATTATACTAATGATCAAGTGAAGAGTCTAGAGGCCAGACTTAGAATTGAAAGGGATTTAGTGGCTAGTTACTCTAAGCCAAAATCTATCTTACCCTTGATAAATGAATTTGTCACTCAAAAGGGTAAGGCTGGATTAGGATTTAAAGGTAACTCCAGGGCTGGCAGATTCAAGAGGAAAGGCAAAGCTCCTGTTCAGCCACTAAACCTTTCAGTCCCCATAAAGTTTAGTAAGGTGAAAGTGCCTTCTAACAAATATGATCATGAAGACATTCAAGGTCATATTAAGACTAATGTTCTGAAGAACAAGAGTGTAAATGCAAGCAGGCCTACCTATAGTCATAAACCCAATGGTTTTAAGAAATCAGTAGGTGAAGTTGCAACAGCACCAGCAATGAATAGAAATTCTTCTGACAAGGATGTATCTAGATCTAGATACAATAAGTTTGAATGTTGGTGCTGTTGCAAGAGAGGCCATTTTGTATTAGACTGCTGGTATAACACAAGTGTTATAAAGAATAAGAGTCTACCTGTTAGAAGAGGTTATGATAGCTTTATTAATGCTAACCTGAACCAAAGACCCAAGACTTACTTGGGTTCTAAGGGTAAGTAATTCTGTATTGCAGGTGAATCCAAGTAACCATGCCCCTATATGGTACTTGGATAGTGGTTGTTCCAGGCACATGACTGGAACAAAGGGGCTACTGAAGGAGTATTCATCTGTCAAAGATGGACCTAAAGTGATCTTTGGTGGATCTGAAAAAGGAGTCATCAAAGGGTTTGGTAACATTTCTTCTAACCTAATTACTATCACTCAAGTGGCTTATGTAAAAGGTTTGAAACATAATATAATAAGCATAAGCCAGCTAAGTGATTTAGGATATGACATTTCATTTGTTAAAGATGGATGTCATATCAAGAGGTCAAGTGATCAAAAGATCATATTGACTGGGTATAGGAAGAGAAATGTATATTGTCTTAATTTTGAATGTGAGAATAAGACTTCTCCCATCTGTCTTGTAGCTGATGACAATGCTTCTCATTGTGTTAAGTGGTACAAGAGATTGGCTCATCTAAACTACAAGACAATTGGCCAACTCTTTAGCAAAGAGCTAGTGAGGAATGGACCTCAAATTAAGTGTATAAAGGAAGGGATATGCTCAGCTTGTCAAAAGGGAAAGCAGACAAAATCCTCCTTTCAAAGCCTTGAAAACAAGGATTCTGTGAGGTGCTTATACCTCTTGCATATGGATCTTTTTGGTCCTATGCCAGTTCATAGTCTAGGTAGGAAGGTCTACACTTTTGTGGTTGTAGATGACTATTCTAGATTTACATGGGTGTTCTTTCTGAGACAAAAATCTGAAACCCCAAGTGTATTACTTAATTTTGTAAAGCAAATTCAGAATGAACTGAATAGTACAGTGGTCAAAATCAGAAGTGACCATGGTACTGAGTTTCAATCTGAAAGCATAATAAACTTGTGTAAAGACATTGGGATTTTCCAAGAGTTCTCCTCACCTAGAACACCTCAGCAAAATGGAATTGCTGAAAGAAAGAATAGGACATTAATTGAAGCTGGTAGAACTCTATTGAGTGACACCTCTCTCCCAGAATATTTCTGGGCTGAGGCAGTTAACACTGCTTGTCATGTCATCAATAGGGATTCTATCACCAAAAGCCACAGAAAGACTCCCTATGAGATTGTGAAAGGCAGAAAACCAAATCTATCCTATTTTAGGATCTTTGGTTGCAAGTGCTATATACTTAACAATGGCAAGTCATATTTGACTAAGTTTGCTGCCAAATCCCAGGATGGGATATTTGTTGGGTACAGCACAAATAGTAAGGCCTATAAAGTCTTCAACTTAACTACTCAAGTTGTTGAAGAATCTGTGCATGTTGTATTTGATGAAACAAGATTAATCAATTGTGAGTTGTCTTGTAGATCAAATGACTCAACAGGTATAAGCAAGAGGATGGACAAGCTCTCCATTGCTGAAGCTTCAAAGGAAGATGGAGCATTGGAAAATGAAGGCTGCTGTCCAGGGGGAGTACAAGAGATAATGGAAGCTGATGAAAACCAAGAGGTTCAGCAGAATGAAGAAGCTGGAGATGCTCAACCTGAAGAGAATCTTCCTCCAGCTATAAGATATCTAAGAGATCATCCTGCTGATCAGATAATTGGTGATCCAAGACAAGGAGTGCAAACTAGAAGCAGAAATCAAAGCACAGTTTTGCATTCAAGTTTCTTGTCTCAAATGGAACCTAAGAAGTTTGAAGAAGCTATCCAAGACCAGCGCTGGATTGATGCTATGCAAGAGGAGCTGAATCAATTCAGAAGGTGCAAAGTCTGGGAGCTTGTTCCTAAACCAAGAGGCCACAACATAATTGGCACTAAGTGGATCTATAGGAACAAGCTAGATGAAAGTGGGATAATAGTGAAGAATAAAGCAAGATTGGTTGCAAAAGGATACAGGCAGGAAGAAGGGATTGACTTTGATCAAACCTTTGCACCAGTAGCAAGGCTGGAGGCTATCAGAATATTCCTTGCCTATGCAGCCTATCAAGACTTCAAAGTATACCAGATGGATGTGAAGTCAGCATTTCTGAATGGTGATCTTAAAGAAGAAGTATATGTAGAGCAGCCATCAGGTTTTGTAGATCCTCTTAAACCTGATTCTGTGTATAAGCTTAGGAAAGCTTTGTATGGGTTAAAACAAGCTCCAAGGGCTTGGTATGAAACCCTGTCTACCTTCCTCATTGAGAATAAATTCTCAAGAGGAAAGATAGACAAAACTCTATTCCTTAGGGAATCCAAAGGCAAGATCATCTTAGTTCAGATCTATGTTGATGACATAATCTTTGGATCTACTGAAAACAACCTTTGTAAAAAGTTTGCCAAACTTATGCAAGGGAAGTTTGAGATGAGCAGTATGGGAGAACTTAAATTCTTCTTGGGACTCCAAGTAAGACAGACTGATGATGGATTGTCCATATCTCAGTCTAAGTTCACCAAAGAATTAATTAAGAAATATGGTATGGAGTCATCCTCCACCATGAGAACTCCTATGGGAACAAGTATTCCTATATGCAAAGATGAGGCAGGTAAACCTGTTGATGAATCATTGTATAGAGGAATAGTTGGGTCTCTACTATATCTCACTGCTAGTAGACCAAACATTATGTATGCAACATGTGTCTGTGCTAGGTACCAAGCCTGTCCTAAAGAATCTCATTATACTGCAGTCAAAAGGATTCTGAGATATCTTAAAGGCACACCTAATCTAGGTCTTTGGTACCCTAGGAATAGAGATTTTCAACTAACAGGCTATTCAGATGCAGATTTTGCAGGATGTAGAGAGGATAGAAAGAGTACTACAGGTACTTGTCAATTCCTGGGAGGAAGACTAATATCATGGAGTAGTAAGAAGCAGACTAGTGTGGCAATTTCCACAGCTGAGTCAGAGTATGTTGCTGCTGGAAGATGCTGTGCACAGCTATTGTGGATGCAGCATCAACTTAAGGATTATGGTATTCAGGTAAGTAGAACACCCCTTTTATGTGATTCTAAGAATGATATTTCTATTGCTAATAATCCAGTTTCTCATAGTAGAACTAAGCATATAGAAATAAAATACCATTTTCTTAGAGAACATGTAGAAAAAGGAGACATCTCATTGGAATTTGTAAAAACAGATTATCAAATAGCAGATGTATTTACTAAACCTTTAGATGAAACCAAATTCAATAAATTCAAAATTGAATTAGGTATGTTAACCATTGATTAATGTATTAACAAAATCATTAACAATGCAAGTGAAGTGGTATTTAAGTAAGTTAAAGTAATAACAACATAATTAAGTGTTAAAAAAAAGGACACATTGAAGTAACACTTACAAGTGGTGTTGAACCAACAGAAATTGGCTAAGTAAGAATGTGTCGACACATTCAGTAATAATGTGTCGACTCAGAGAAATAATGTCGACAAGTCAGAAATATTGTGTCGACACAGAGAATATGTGTCGACACTTAAGAGTTATATTGTCGACTTAGCCAGAAATGTAATGTCGACTCAACCAGGATAATGGTGTCGACACTTACAGAATATGTGTCGACACTTATCCTTAGAGTCGACACAAAATTTCTGTCTATCTACTATGTATCCAAGGTGTCGACATAACCACAAATTGGTGTCGACACATAGTAGGCTGAAGTAATGTCGAGACAATAGAAGTTTGTGTCGACACATTCCGTCTGTGTCGACACATTTAGTCTGTTTTTGGCGCCTTTTGAACTTCTTTCAACAGAAGGTATAAATAGGTCAAAAACTCTTTCTGTCGACACGCTTCCAAGGTTTTCGAGACTAAAACCCTGTGTCGACAGTCTATCTTTCTCTCTTCTCTCAAGCTTTCTCGACGAATCGATGGCGCCAAGGATTGAAGACAACATCAATGAAGGGTATGAGTTGGTGCGCCAGGCTTTTGCAGATGCACCGCCAGATGTTCAAGGGGTTATCACCCTCCTCTCCGAGTCAGGGTTAGAATTTCTAATCTCAGAACCGACTAAAATCTGGAAGAAGGAGGTGCACGAGTTCTTTATCTCTGCATCAGTCCACTCAAATGGCCTCAAGATTAAGTCCAATGTTCAAGGGACTAAGGTGAAGATTACTTCAAGAAGTTTAAGAAAGATCTTTCAATTACAAGTTGTTGAGAATGAAGAGGAAGTTCCTAGTTCTAAGACAAGGGAAGCCCTTCAATGGTGTGGACTGGACTCGAGCATGAAGATTGGAGCTGCATTCAACAGGAAGGGTATGAATCAGCAAGGGAAGTTCTTGTCTGAAATTGTTGGGAAAGTGATCCTCTGCAAGACAGGTGGACATGATAGGATTTCTGCCTATATGTTCAGCCTTATGACCAGGATTGTTTTTACAATTCCTACTGATTGGTCAGGAGTACTCTTTGACAAGATCAAAGAAGAAATCAAGAAGCCCAACATGGCTAGAATCATGAGCTTATATCTCACTGGAGTGATTCCTGAAGTGATGCAGCAACTGCCAGGGACTAAGATCAATCATATGAGAAGGATGGATATGAGACTGTTCTCTAGATGGGATAGGGTGCTGTCCAAGGATGTGCCTGAAGAGAGCAGGCCAGACACCCCTGTGAAATCCCCTTCTCAAACTCAAGAAACTAAACAACAACAAGAAGACCCACTCAGGACACAGGTTGAAGAACAGCCTGACTCAACTATACTCCAGCAAGTGTCAACACCTGCACAGATGCAGGGGGAGCCAGTTCACTCTCCTGCTCAAAATGTATCTACTCCTGATAAGGTACAAGTGTAGGGGGAGCTAATGTATTTTACTATAAAAGACATTGCTCATATTCTTATTACTGCACAGGTTCAGGGGGAGCTAGTGTCCACTCCTTCTCTAGATACTACAATTACTGAACGAGTACAGGAGAAACTGTTGTCAGTACAAGTGCAAGAGGAAGCACAGATAGACTTATCTCAAGATTTAACTGCTGCAGAAGATACAGCTCAACTGGAATTTACTCTGGAGGAGTTATTCCCTGATGCTGATACTACTACTGATAAAGTAGGAGGAGGACCAGAAATTGAGAAGTCCATAGGTATGGAAATTGATCAGGAAGCTGAAGTTGAGCCACAGGTTGAGGGGGAGCCAGTGGATGTTGAGACTGAGCAACAGGTCACTGGGACAGATACACTTCATCCTCCTCAAGAAAGAATTCACCTAGATACTTCATCTGATACTGAAACTGAAGAAGCCAGGCTGGACAAGAAAAGAAAACTTGTTGTATTTAAGAGAAGAAGCAAGAATTATAAGCAGGCTTTACAGACAACACCTCAACAAGTATCTCCTGCCTTTGATCATAACAAGTTTATGGTAGATCTATAGGTGAAATTGGATGAACAAAGAATGGCTCTGGAAAAGTATGTTGATGAAAATAGCAAGTCACTTCAGTTTGACTTAGCTCAGGATATAAAGTCCATCCAGTTTCAAGTCAACATGCATAAGAAAGAAATGACAGATTGCTTCCAAAAGGGAGGCCATGCTGTGGTTTATCTTGCTCAACAACAGGAGGCTATTACTAAAAAGGTAGATGATGTTGTCCTGAAGCAAAGCTATGTCTTGGAAAATCAGTTAAGAATGAATGATAATTTAACTGAATCTCATCATGAGATAATAGAGGAAGTGAAAAAGATTGTTCCAGGCCTGCCTGCAGAAAAAACAAAAGAAAAGGAAGAGTTTAATAAGAAATTTCAAGATGCCATTGCCTCAGTACAAACTACTATCTCCACCTGCCAACAGGAAATATCAACCACGCTGCAAAAGTTGAAACCATTTTTCAAAGATGGTATAAATTATCTAGATGGACAGATAAGGTTTCAGAAGAATGATCTTCGAGATCATATGACCAGAGAAGTCATAAAGGGGGAGAGGTTATTGATTCATGCAGGCCAAGAGCACTCTAAATGGGTGACAAATAGTATAAGAGCCACCTTGGGATGTCCACCCTTATGTGATGATGATATGATGGCTGAATCAGGCATTCAAGCAGGACTACTTGAAGGCAACCAACCTGAGGTTGCCCAAGTTATTTACCCCCCTTCTGATTTTGATATTCTGGATAAGCAAGTGCAGGATATGTATAGTCCTCCAAAGGAGGTGAATAATGTTGTGATTGAGAAAGTTGAGATGCCAGAGGCCTTCCTGAAAGAACAGCAAGATGCTCTATTAGCAAAGAAGAGATTTAGAGAGCAGGCTACACTTAAGCCAGATTATGAGCAGTGGAGTCCTACTTCAAGGAACATAATACTCACTGTATGGAAGGCTGTACAAGACAAAGTTCATGAGAGAGGGAAGTGGTACAATGAGATAGAATGGCAGAAGTATGAGGCAAGACAGGAAGCTATAGTACAATTCAGAAGGAAAGCTAAGCTGGGGAGGCTGTCACCAGATGCTAAGGAGCCAAGCAAGTACTTCCCAAAGCCTTTTCACTATTTTGAAAGGCAAAGGCTCAAGGAAGAAGCTCAGAAGAAAGCTGATCTAAAAGGAAAGAAGATAGCTGAAGAATCAGAAGCTCCTGTGACAGCTAAAATTCAATCTGGCAAAGGGATTATCATTAAAGAGCCTGATCAATCCTGATTGTGTTTTAGTTCCTTCATAATGTTTTGTAATGTTGTGATGTGATCATTAAATGTAAAACAATGTAATCAAACATTACCCAGTAATAAACAAAATATTGTTTAAGTCTATGATAGATTGTTTTATCTATGATGTTTTTATTATTTTGTTTATAATTAAGTATCCCTGTGTTTTGTCATATATCATCATTTAGTACTGTTTAAAAATGGTGTATATCATTGGCTATATGGGTTATGACTTCTCCAAATAGGGGGAGATTGTTGGGTACATTGGAAAATGTGTACCTGATTTGAAGAAGCCCAACCTAGCTCAATGATATACATCAAGGTGTATTTGATGTTGTTTTGAGTTGACATGTGCAGGTGAAGAATTGATAAAGTATGCAAAAAAATTCTAAGTCCAAGTGTCGACACAGAGAAGGATGTGTCGACACACAGAAGAAGTAAGTCGACACAACACTGGGAAGCAGTGTTGACACATAGCAGTTAGTCTACAACTACACTGGGAAAAAGTGTCGACACAGAGGAAGTATGTCGACACATAGCAGTTAGTCAACACAACACTGGGAAGCAGTGTCGACACAGAAGAAGTAAGTCGACACAACACTGGGAATTTGTGTCGACACAGAAGAAAAGCGTCGACCTCAACATTGGGAAAATGTGTCGACACAGAAGAATATAGTCGACCTCAAGTTTGTCGACACCAGCAGGATGTATCGACACAGAAGAATATAGTCGACCTCAAGTTTGTCTACACCAGCAGAATGTGTCCACACATTGTGATTGAGTCGACACATTATAGCAGAGTTAAAAGAAGACTGTGTCGACACCTGAAGGCTAAGTCGACACTTACTAAGTTATGATTCTACAACAACTATGTCGACACACAGGACTTGTGTCGACACACTGAAGAGTCAAGACCAAGTTATTTTCAGAAGAAGCTGTGTCGACTCAAAGACAACTTAGTCGACATCACTGAAGACTGTGTCGACACCAAAGTCAATTGTGTCGACACAGATAGACAGATGGTCTCGACACTTTCTGACAGACTGTCTCGACAACTTGTGGTTCAAGACTAAGGCACAGGACTTGTTTGAAGACTTGACAGCTGTGGGTTGCCACCGGTTAACTGAAGCTGTCAGACTTGTCAGAAAACGGTTAGGAACCGGATCAGCCGGTTACCATGAAGAAAGTCTATAAATAGACAGATTCAGGAGGAGAAAAACGAACCTTAAAAACATTGTTGAGAATCAAAAAGTTGAGAAGGATTACAATCCAATTCATTTCAAGAAAGTGCTAGGCACTTAAGAAGATCTTCTCCAGAAGATCTAAGAAGACTATCTAAGGATAGATCAAAGAAGAGTTCTAATCAGAATTCAGAAGAATCATTCAAAGTGCTGGATAGAGAGAGATCAAGCCAGAATTTGAAGAAGAAGAAAGAAACCACCAGTGGATTCTCAAGAAGCTGTTTGGAAATCAACTCAGCTAAGTTCATATTCAAGAAGCTTTGAAGAAAGCTCAGATACAGTTGATTTCATCAGCTGATCAAGAATTGTCTTGGCCTTTTCTCTCTCAATTTAGGCAAGACAGTTAAATAATCTTTTCTATATTTCTGTAGGATCTGTTTACACAGATCTGAGTTGTAAGCCTGTGTTATAAAGGCTGAGTGTAGGAGTGTTGAACTCTGAGTGGTAGGGCTGTTTGCCTGAGTGTAGGAGAAGGGTCTTCTCTAAGTTGTAGGCCTTGGGGCAAGGCTGAGGTAGGGCTGTTGTGCCTGAGTTGTAGGAACCAGTTAGGTTCTGAGTTGTAGGATCTGTTGATCTGAGATTAGTGGAAGTTTGGCCGAATCTAGCATACTGCTAGATAGGTGAAGGGGGAAAGTGGATGTACCCAGACCTTGGGGAACCACTATAAAACATTGTGCAATCTGTGATGTTTTATTTTCTGTGATTGCTGTGATTATTGTGTTAGCCATTAAATTGAATTCTGCCTAGAAGTTTTTAAGAAAAGAAGTAGAACCTATTCACCCCCCCCCCCCCTCTAGGTGTTTAGGCTGTCTTGAAAGTTAAACTAACAGATCCTCTGGGGAGAGAACCTAGCCACTGTTTGGCTTTCGTTCGTAGCGAAAAAGGAAATAAGCGAAGACAGATGGCATCATCAGTGATGTCATTTATCTTAAATGTGTCGCATATTTCTAAGAAGTTGCATAAGTGCGTGTTTGGATCTTCGTCGGGCAATCCATCGAATTGAACAGAATTTTGAATCATTTGGATTATACTCGATTTAATATCGAAGTTATTATTAGCAATTGTTGGACGAACGATACTAGACCCGGTGTCATCTAAATTAGGTCGTACATAATAAGACATGGTCCTTTGGGGGACCACCTCTGGCATTTGTTGTTGCTCTGCTGCCATTTCTTGTACGTGTGCGGTGCCTACGGACTCTTCTAGATTTAATACGAGCTCTTGATTTAGAGATCGAAGGCACCTGCGAAAGGTGCGATCGATTTCAGGATCAAGTTCAAGATTTAAATCAGATGGAGTTCTGCGGGTCATACACTAAAAAAGACTTTTTGAGAAAAACAAAGAATAAGTAAAAAAACTAATTAAGTTAAACACACAAATACAAACACACGAAAAGACTTAAAATGGAAAATAACTAAAAACTGGTTTTTTTATATAAAACAGGTTTTCCATAAAACAGGTTTTATAATAAAAAGCAGTTTTTATTATAAACTAGTTTTTTTTAAGAAGAAAAGTTTTATATAAAATACGTTAAAATAGTAGGTTAGGTTTTTTTTGTTAGAATTCGTTAGTGGTTAATAAACTTGTTAATAAAAAATTAGGTTTTATAAAAACAAAGTTTTAAATTCAGGGAATTTTATGTTTGTTTTATTTTTATAAAAACAAAGGTTTTAAATAACAAGAAAAAGAAAAGATAAAATTAATAGCGTTCTTTTATTTTCAAATATTAACACATATAAACGAGTCCCCGGCAACGGCGCCAAAAAGCTTGATAACTAAATTTTGTTTTAAAGAAGATAGATTTGGTTTTATATAATCTTTTACGTATATAAGTCTATCTCTTTTTACTTACTTATATCCTGTGGATTAAGGCAAGAGTACCTATCGCATAGGAGTATAATATTTTGTAGAAAATATCAAGGTCGTATTTTTCCTGGGATCGGTGTTAATTATTCTACTTTTTAGAACGAACTATTATTTTATCGAACGAACGGAGTGGAGTTTATATTTAAAAACTTAACGAGAGGGTCCCTTTGGTAGCATCACTGACTCGAAAGTACGACCGGGGAGGCTTCCGTTTAAAATGGGTTAACGTAAATGTAGTGTCTCTTCACCTGGTATATGATCAATTAACAGAAAACCCTAGTTAGGATAACTAGAAAGTAGAGTTGAAATAGTTGAAAATAATATCCAGCCCAGAGCTCATCTTGACCAAGTGCTAAAGGTTCTTAGCCTCTTCTCAGGATGGGGGCGGTATAAAGTACAGAAAATAATATCTACATATCTATCTTAATCTAGGACTTAAGCTTTCGCTTCGCCTTTCAATTGGGATAGGGTAGTAAAATCTAAAATTTTGCAGAGCTTTCACACTATCTTAATCCAGGTCATAGGCTTTCACCTCGCCCTTCATTCGGGATAGTATGAAATAATAAGGTTTTTGAAAATACTTTTGAAAGCAGTTTCACACTATCTTAATCCAGGACATAAGCAGAGCTTCGCCTTTCATTCGGGATAGTATGAAAAAAAAGGAAAGTAAAACTGAAAATAAAGAAGTAAAGTACTCAGAATTGAAATTGAAAGAGTCTATTTTATAAAGTCCGAAAAATTATTACAACTTTCTAAAAAGCTGAAAAGTAAGCTAAAATATTACAACTTACAGAACTTTAGAATACTTGAAAGCTACTACCAGTTCCTTGTCAGAGAGCTGGGGAGTCCTAACAGTTCTTAAGGAAGCTGCTGGTGTTCGAATAATTCTACTCAGCCCTGCCCTCTTATTTATAGAAATAAATTACAAGTGACACGCCCCCTGCCACGGGCGTGTCGGGTAGGGCGTGACAGGGTCACGGGCGTGACTTCCAGTGTATTGGGACAGGTGTCGAGCTGGTTGGAACTTTGGATAGAATTTGAACAGGTCACAGGCGTGACTGGCAGCTGATTCATCAGGCGGAACGGGGCGTGGCGATAGCGCGGCAGCTTGCTGGCATTCTGGATAGAACTTCAATAGGGCACGGGCATGTTGATTTTATCACGGGCGTGTTCATCTGTCACGGGCGTGTTCGTCAATTTCTCAATTTTCCTGGGTAAAACAGAAACTAAAAAAAAGGATTAAAAAGGGCTATCACGCCCTAGGTCACGGGCGTGACTATGGGCGTGACCTAAGAAAAAATTGCAAAAATTCAGAAAAACTTAGAAAAACAAAAAAAATGAAATATAACAAAAATAATTATTTTTATATATAAAAACTAAGGTTTTATTTATAAATATGCAAAATTAATACTATTCAAAATTGTATATTTTTATACTCATCAATGACGAAAGTCAAAACAGTTACAATATTATAAAAAGAAGATACATAAGCATGCACGCAAGTTCCACTTTGGGGCTTATTAAGTCAAAGGAAAAATATATGAAGTTGAGATACGAGATTTATATGTGTTATTAGGGAAGAGACCCCTACTTATGCCCCCTAGCATATCTGGGTTGGGATGTTGCTCAGCCTTTAGCTGGATTATCATTTCATAGTGAGGGCTTATTTGGGATTGAGTTTTGTATAAATCTTCTGAGGAGACCATGTTGGACGAGGCAGTTGATCCCGTCCTTCAACTGGCTGCAGCCCCTTGTCTTGTAGTTGTATCCATGATAGAAGTCATAATATTGTGACCGATTTCCTCTTTTTGGCACAAGCATCTTAGGCCTACGAAAATTACTGATGTTACCGATGGCGAGGAACTTGTCAGTTTCAGTGGTGTTTAAGGGAGTGTAGTCTTAATGCAGGCGAATTTTTTAGTCCCGATAGGGATTATTGTGATGCTCAAAGTTTCCCTCGGGGACTCGTAGTGAATCCGGATTCCTCTTCATCTTCGAGCTTCCTTCGAATTGTTGTTAATGCCTTTTTATGACTTCGACCACTGTGATTTGATCCTTGACTCAGTGGATGAGGTCATGATAGCTGGGCAGTCTTTCGCTCATCATCATGGAGTAGAATTTTCCTAGTTTGAGTCCACCAAGGAAGGTTCCGCGTAGGAGCTTGGGGTTAACCCCAGAATATATCGTGCCTCTGCGGTGATGCGATGAAAGAAATCCTTGAGTGATTCTCCCCAAGAATATCGGATTCCCGTGAGGTGTCAGGGGTCTCAAATGATCTGCTGGTTGGCGATAAACTTATCCGTGAAAAGTTGGGTGAGCTCTATGAAGTTCTTGATTTCTCACCCCTATCAGAGAATGAAACCAGGTGCAAGCTATTGGAACCGATATTTCACATTCCCTATGTTTGAGAATATCAACTCTCAGGTTGTATTTGATCACTTCTTATGTTGAAAGAGAGTGCAGGTTGATAGGTGCAAGCTAAGAAGAAGAAGACTCCTATAGACACTAATGCCGAGCGGTAGAAGTTACCGTCGAGCGATAACCGTGAATTAATTGGACAGATTTCTCGGGAACTTACCGCTTCGCACTAGTCCTACCGCCCGCATTAATACAAGGAATTATTCGGGTCGGCCTCTCGGGAAACTACCTCTAAGCGGTAGTACTTACCGCGCCGCGCTTGCCTCTCGATGAATGCCGAGTAGGATTTCTCGAGTAACCAATCTACCATCAGGCGATAGTTGTTACCACGCCATGCTAGCCTCTTAACTAGTGTCGAGAAGAATTCCTCGAGTAACCGACCTACCACGTGGTGCTACCATCTAACGCGGGGTGCTAGCTCTATGAAAAAAAAAGGAATATTTGTTTTGAAATATTATTCCAGATTTAGATGACAGCTGGCATAACAAGTGCGCGAACCTACTGCCGAGCGCTAGTCTTACCGCCAGCGATAGCCTATTTTCATGAAGATGTATAAAAGGCCGCCTAAGTTTCTATGCCTTGTGAACCAAGATGAAAAAAGACAGAAGCTCCTGCACTGTATAATTCAGCCTCCTCCTTGCATCCATTCAGATCATCTTCGTCTAAGAAGAAGAGAGTCGTCTCCCTCACGGACGCAATCGAAAGACTCCGGCAATCCAAGATCTACATCAACTACGAAGAGCCGACTAGTTGCTAGCATATGAAGATCTCAAGCAATGGTCGCGGATCACTCCATGGAGAAATCTTATAGAAGGATAACTAAACCTTTAGATTATTTACATCTTTTATTCTTGCAATCTTCTCTTTTTCTAAATCTTGTGGTGAGGAAAATAGACCGGTAAGGGTCGTCGGAATCCGGGTAGGATTCCGCGATAAATAGTCCTAGGGATAGGGACGTCTAGATCAGAGGATCTAGTGGGGATCTAAAACCCTTCCTTGTGAGGAGGTGAAGAGCCGGCTCAAAGACATTTCTTGGAGGGAAATGGAGAGAGCCAACTAGTCCATGGAGCAGATCGGTATAGAAACCAAAAGAGTTTTTCTCCTCACCGTTTTCGATCTCTGGCATCACGGAGATCACAGTTTTGTAATCATATAGAACAATTTACATTCTAATTCATGTAATGAAATTCTTATTTTTATGTTGATTACGTATGTGATTGTTATAGTTTGTTAAGTGAGTATTTGTGTTGCAGGGCTTGCACAAGTGTAACTGCCCAGGAAAATGAGTAACGAGACTTACTGTCGCGCATTAGCTACCTAACGCCCCGCGGTAGCTTCCAGAACTCGATTTTCTGGGTCAAAATATTTAAAATTGCAATACACGCGACAAACCTTATTCACCCCCCCCCCTCTAAGGTTGGCCGCGAGATCCAACAAGTGGTATCAGAGCCAGGTTACTTCAAAAAGGCTTAAAAAACCTGAAGTAAGATGGAGAACTCTATTCACGCATTCAATAAGGGACAAGGTGTGAGTAGACCACCAGTGTTTATGGGGAGTGACTATAGTCACTGGAGAACACGCATGAGAATTTTTCTAATAACTCAAAGCATGGATGTATGGGCTATGGTAGAGACAAAATACACTGCACCCACTATCACTGTAGGGGACACCGTCCTAATCAAACCAAACGATAAGTAGGATGACGCAAATAAGATTAGATGTACAAAAAATGCTAAGGAGATGAACTCTTTATTCTGCGCATTAGATAAAACTGAATTCAATTGAATCTGTAACTGTGAAACTGCGTATGATAAATGGCGGCTACTTGAACTTACTCACAAAGGTACTTCGCAAGTGAAAGAGTCGAAGCTGTTCCGACTCGAGTTTGAATATGAATAGTTTCGGATGGAGATCGATGAGGAGGTTGACAGCATGTATACACAATTCACCAAGATTATCAACTCCTCAAGATCCCTTGGGAAGTGCTTTTCAAATGGTGATCTAGTGAGGAAGATACTGCGATCTTTGCCTCCTCGCTTCAACCCAAAGGTGACTGAGATCGCTGAATATCACAATATCAGCACCATGGAGATAGAAAGCCTCATCGAAAATATAAAGACACATGAACTTAAACTAAAGATTCAAGCGGAAGAATATCCCATAGAAATCAAGAAGAAGGGACTGGTGCTGATGGCCGTAAGGGAGAGAAAAGTTGTTGAAGATTCTGAGGAAGATGAGGAGGATAACCTCTACATTTGGGAGTTCAAAAAATTCATGAAGAATCCCAAGAAGCAGGGACAGTTCAAGAAATTCCTGAAGAGAGGAGCTGGAGAAGGCAGAAGGTGGAACAAGCCATCAAAAGAGACGGAAAGTGATGATGAGAAGTCCCAACCGGAGTGCTATCACTGCCACAAGCCTATACACCTAAAGAGAGAATGCTCAAGACTCCAGAAGGAGGAAAATGAAAAACAAAGCCGGCACAAAGGGAAGAAGAAGGTGTTGAAGGCGCTCACTTGGGATGAGGAAGGATCTAACGAATCAAGCACAACAGACTCTGGCATTGAAGACGAGGAAAATCTATACCTCATGGGAAATAATCAAGAAGAATCTGACGATGAGTCCAGTGTCCAGAGCGACACTGAGGTAACTCCACTTACTTATACTGAACTTCTTGAAATTTATGAACACTTAGTTGATAAATTAGAAAGTGTTATTTCTGAGAAAAATTCCATGAAAGCCGAGAATAAGAAAAATAAAAAGGACTTAGAAAAAATTAAAAAGTGAAGTAATTAGAAGTGGCAAAGAAAAGATCGAGTGTCTAGAGTGCTCTCACTTGAAGACAACGATCGAAGAATAAAAGGCAAGTCTCTCCAAGTCGACGGTGAGAACGAATAGTCTCATAAATGAAAAGAATGTCTTGGAGAACAGACTTCACTTGTCACTTGCCAAGGTAGAGGAAGGCAAAAACAATTTGCCAATCAGTGTGTAATGCTTGTGACTGCAAACACTGCCCTAAAGGAGACGATCCATGATCTTAACTGTGCCATACAAAAGTTTGGAATAGGCCAAAAGTCTTTAAATATGTTGTTGGTTACACACTATCATGGATCTGGGAAGTTTGGACTAGGATACTTGTGTCCAACGTCCCCACTGAGTGGAAATCGTTATCAAACTACCTCTAGACCTAATTATAAAAACTCGCCAAATAAGGTCAAAAAGTCTGAAAGTCTTTCCCCATCCTCAAACACGAGTTCGAGCAAGCCAATAAAGGCAGCGTCTACTGCTTACACTGTGTGTTCAAACTGTCATAAGTTTGGTCACACTTCTAGCTCGTGTCTGAGGAAAGGTGCCAAGAAAAATACGCAAGTCTGGCTACCAAATTCTTATACCTATCATATGGGTGGGACAACAAGGGTAACTAGAACTTTACCCTCATCTTCTTTTTAGGTCTGTTTGCAAGATAAGGACACGAGGAACGCGTGGTACTTGGACTATGGTTTCTCCAGGCACATGACGGGAGACAAAGACAAGTTCCTTAACCTGAAGAAGAAGAAGGGTGGCATGGTGACCTTTGGGGACAACAACAAAGGACGGATACTGGGAATCGGCACCATAGGAAACAAATCATTTTCTATTTCAAATGTTCTGTTTGTGGATGGCCTTAAGCACTGATAAGTTGTAGATATTCGTATTTTTACGTACTATATTTAAGTAATTTTAGTTTATTTTAATTATTTTAGTTAGTTTTGTTCAATAAAATGTTCCTTTTTTGTATATAAATCTTCTAACTTAGCTTCTTTTTATTTTCTGAAATTTTTCAGAAAACTGTCTAAAAACAAAAGTACACGTCCTTGTACTTCATTTCACGCCCGTAACCGGGGCGTGTTACTTTGATTACAGCAAAGATCCGCTTCCTGCACAGAAATAGTTTCCATTCATCGAGTTGCGCTCGACGTTCATCGAGCTGCGCTCGACGTTCATCGAGCTCCTCTCGACGAAATTCTGACAGTGCTTTAGCGCTCGACGCTTCGCCAGCCTTTCATCGATCGCAGCTCGATATTTGTCGAGCTCCGCCCGACAAAATTGCCTGCCTTCTGAGCTCAACAAAATTCTGTCAGCAAGCTCCGCTCGACGAATTGAATCCAGAACCAGCTCGACGATTTGAAGACAATCTCAGCACTCGACGCTTCGTCAGCTGATTCGTCAATCAACAATCATCGCCAGATCGACTTTCGTCAATCTCAGCTCAACGTTCGTAGAACGAAGCACGATGATTTGAAACTAGACTCAACATTCGACGTTCGTCAAACTCAACCCGATCAACAATCAATGCTAGATCGACTTTCGTTGATCTTAGCTCGACGTTCGTCGAACGAAGCATGATTATTCGAAATGCTCCCCATGCTCTACGAAAACTCTCCCAACGCCAGTTTGCCGTTCGTGGAGCAGCGCTTGACGAATTTCCCTCTGCTCGACTTTCGTCGAGCTCCTCTCGACGAATTTCTGCCAGACTCCTCCACTCAATGCATTGCTTCCAGCAACCACTCAACGCCTTCACCAAATAAAGTCTGCTCCTGCTGCTTATAGAACCAGGCCAGTCATCAGAATTTTAGCTTCTCCTGCACACCAAGAATGCCACCTCCTGTAATTTTTTCTCTTATAAATAGATCTTCTCTATAAGATCAAATGTTCCCTTTTTTGGACCATTTTGCTTAGGGTTGGGCTGCTTAGGTTTTATTCCATGCTATGTAAGGGAATTTTCTCCCCCTCTCTTTAGCTTTTGTTTTTTATCTTTT
The DNA here is from genome assembly GCA_039513925.1 of Platanthera zijinensis. Lineage (NCBI taxonomy): Eukaryota > Viridiplantae > Streptophyta > Magnoliopsida > Asparagales > Orchidaceae > Platanthera > Platanthera zijinensis. Next base: position 84,202,221 of record CM077080.1, on the reverse strand, counting down.
TGTAACCTATCTTTTTAGCATAAAAAATTAGTATATTTTCCCTCCTTATGTGTATTGGAATGCATCTGAGTGCCCTTCCTTAAGTAATCTTATTTGTTTTATCTTTGTTTTTGTTCTTTTTTTAAAATGGGTATGTGTGTGTAGGAGAATAACTTGTTATGTTTATGTTTATCTTCTTTATTTTACTCCCCCCTTTTAGCTTTTATGCATTTTAATAGCTTTTTACATTCTTATAGATTTATAAAAATGGTTCTAAAAGTGGTTGTGTTTTTTTTTTACTTTGTCTTTTTATTTTTGTAAAACATTTTGTTCTTTTACTCTTTCTTCCGCTTTTTAAGCATTTTTATAGAGTTATAAGAATGATTTAGTTGTTATTTTGATTTTTCAAACACTTTGATTTTGCTTTTATTTGAAAACAATTTTGCTTCTTTAGTTTTTATTTCTTCTTTTATGCATTTCTAGCGTATTCTAACCGTCGAAATATAGTTGTTTTAATTCTTCGATCACTTCATTTTTTTGTTTATTTGCTTGTGTGTGTGAGTGTATGAGTTATATTTTCATTGCTTTTTTCCTTCAAGTAGAGTGTGTGTGTGTATGAGATAGTATTTTCAGCTTTTTATTTCTCGTCTACTCGTTTGAGTAGGACTTGTAATTTCCCGCCTACTCGTTTGAGTAGGACTTGTCATTTTATCGCTTTCATTTCCCATCTACTCGTTTGAGTAGGACTCGCAATTTTCAGCTTTCATTTCCCGCCTACTCATTTGAGTAGGACTTGCACTTTACTGCTTTCTTTACTGCTTTCTTTTATTGCTTTAATTTCTCGTCTACTCGTTTGAGTAGGACTCACATTTTCAATTATGCATTTTCTTTTCTTAAGCCGTCCCCATTCTGATGAGTGGCTAATCGCTTTTAGCCCTCAATATCGAAGAGCATTGGGACAGATTAAATCGCATTAAATAATTAAAGGTCTTCTTTTTCTCATTAATTAAAGCACTTAAGGTTTGCGCCGGGTATACAACACGTAGGACCACATATCGATGTGTGGGATCTGTTTTCATTGTCCATACGCTAGCTAGTCGAGAGGCCATGCGTATGGACCGATCACCCTTGGGTAAATAGAATTGCATGCATACCCTCGAGAGAGGAGAAGCGTAATTCTTCCGGATTGGGTTCCCCACCCAATAGCGGGGTTCTTAGCGTAATGTAGGCATTAAGTGGAATCCTTCGTCGGACGAGAGCCCGGTCGAATAGTCTTAATATTCAAGTGAGCGATAGTCCTAGAGATAAGTGATCTCATTTTTATGGAGCCTCCACGGCCAAGTCGTCACCTTAATTAATTTGAAATTTGGGATCTCTAGTTATTAAAAGTTATTTTAGTTCAAATTCGTTTCGGTACCGATGCGCTATTTCTTCATCGAATTTTCTGCTTTTATTTTCATCTTATATATAACCGCACTATTTAAATAATAACCGGAAAATTTATCTTCGGTAAAATAATGGTCCCTCCAGGGAAGGAGTAGAAATAATCAACCCGTTCCCGAGAATAATACGACCCCCGATATTCCCCACCGGAATATCCTGCACTATACGTGATAGGTGCACTTGCCTCCTTTCATTAAAACTCGGTTTCAACTTTTATATCAAATAAAATCCGCACGCCCTGCTTTTCAAACTAAATAAACCGCAAACCAAAATAGGGGTGCCGCGAGTTTTAACCCTCAAGCACAATCTTATTTCAATTAGCCAACTGTGTGATAAAGGTCTAAATGTGATATTTAAATCTTGCACAAACACATGCAAAATTATAGATGTCAAAACTTCTAGTATTTTACTTGTTGCTCATAGAAATCATAATGTGTATACTGTTAGTTTTGATGATATATCTGCATCTAATCTGAAATGCCTAGTTACTAAGAATGAGGAATTAGAACTTTGGCATAGGAGACTAGGACATTATGGAAGTAAGCTTATTTTAAAACTATGAAAAAATAAACTTGTTCGGGGACTTCCCAACTTATGCGGTAGTTTGAATGTCTTATGCGCTCCTTGTCAAAAAGGAAAATTTGTCAAAAGCTCTTTCAAGAGCAAAACTGAAGTTTCTATGTCTAGACCACTCGAACTCATTCACATGGATTTGTTTGGACCCCTTGTATGTGTAGTCTAGGTTGAAAACGATACACCCTCGTTTTCATAGATGATTATTAACTCTATTGCTGGACGATCTTTCTTATGAGTAAATTTGACACCTTTAGCGAATTCTCAAATCCTTGCATGCGACTTCAAAATGAGAAGGAGCTAAAAATAAAATGTATTAGATTAGATCATGGAAGAGAGTTTGAGAATGAGGACTTCTCGAACTTATGTGCCTCCTTAGGAATTAAGCATGAATTCTCTACCCCTCGTACTCCACAACATAATAGGGTTGTAGAAAGAAAGAACTGTACTCTTCAAGAATTAGCCCACACAATGCTCGCCAAGTTCGGCTTACCAAAATCTTTCTAGGCTGAAGCGGTTAACACGGAAAGCTACATGATGAACCGAGTCATGCTTCTCCCACTTTTAAAGCGAACTCCATACGAGCTGTTTGAAAAGAAACCCTTTGTATCATACTTTAGGGTCTTTGGTTGCCTGTGCTACATTCTAAACACTAAGGATCATCTAGGAAAATTTGACGAAAAATTTGATCTAGGTACCTTCCTAGGATACTCGAGCAAGAGTCGGGCCAATAGGATCTACAATAAGAGGACCTTAGTGGTTGAAGAATCGGCTCATGTGCATTTCGATGAAAATTCCCCAACTAACGAGCCCAAGCCGAATGAATAGCAGGTTGATGAGAGTGTAACGATATGGGATAAGGGTGAGGAGAGAGTTGTGGCGAGTGAAACTCCAACTCTTATACAAGGATATAGGCCTCCAAGTAACTTAAATTTTTAAAGCAACATCCACGCGAACTAGTCATAGGAGAGCCATCTCATGGAGTTAGTACTCAGTCTACACTTCATGATTCATTTTCAAACTTGTGTTTCCTATCTGATATTGAACCTAAGAACGAATCAGAAGCCTTAAAAGATGAATCATGGTTCTTGCTATGAATGAGGAGCTAAGCCAATTCGAGCGAAGTAAGGTATGGGTTTTAGTGGAGCGCCCAGATAACCATCCATTCAGAGGCTTAAAATGGGATTTCAAAAATAAACTTGATGGTGAGTCTAGAATAACAAGAAATAAAGCTATGTTGGTGGCTCAAGGGTATACTCATATAGAGGGTGTGGATTTTGAGGAGTCATTTACCCCGGTTGCTCGTCTTGATTCCATCTTTATGTTTTTGACGTTTGCAAGTTATAAGCAAATTAGATTGTACCAAATGGACGTTAAGAGTGCTTTCTTAAACGGGTATATTAAGGAAGAGGTATATGTCGAGCAACCACCCGATTTCATGAATGTCGCCTACCCAAACCACATAAACAAGTTGGTGAAGGCCTTGTACGGACTAAAGAAGGAACCCCGTGCTTGGTACGATAGGCTCACAAATTTTCTCTTAGATCATGGCTTTAGGATGGGTAGTGCGGACACAACTTTTGTTGGGTCCATTGCCCACAATATCCTAGATTTGAGGAAGTCAATCTGGTCAATGATATACATATAGTTATAGTTGATAGTGATGGGACAGGTAGCCTAATTAGCCAAGTCAGGTACTTACCTAAGATGTGGGTTGACAAAAATCTATCTAAGTCCACAAGCGTTGAGTGAAGGTGACTCACTCAACGCCAGATGACTTATAGCGCTGAGTGAAGCCTATACAGTCAAAGCCAAAGCAGTGGAAAGATGAGAATTTGGCTAAGTCCAAATGCGTTGAGTGTAGCTCACTCACTCAATGCCAGATAACAAAAGTGTTTGTTAAGTAGTTTGGCGTTGAGTGGAGCTTACTCACTCAACGTCATATAGCAGAAAATTGGCTAAGCCAAAAAGCGCTGAGTGAGGCATGCTCACTCAACGCTATCAACGCTTAAGATGCTGCAGATGTAGAAAATTGGCTAAGACAAAAGGCATTGAGTGAGGTATGCTCACTCAACACTCTCAATGCCTAAATTACACAATGCATAAGCTAAGTCACAAGGCGTTGAGTGAGGAGTGGTCACTCAAAGCTCTCAAAGCCAAGCATGCAGAAGTGGCTGAAGATTTTTTAAGGAAAAAAGCGTTGAGTGAGGCTTGTTCACTCAACGCTCTCAACGCCTAGATAGACAGAATTCTGTCTAAGTGTTTTGGCGTTGAGTGAAGCTCATTAAGTCAATGCCTATTCTACTGATGCTCGATTTTGGCTAAGTCCACGGGTGCTAACGTCAGCAAAATTGACAAAGTCATCTGATTTCAAATCAAGTACGGAGAAGTTATAGAACACAACAAACTATGCCGAGAAGCTACTATACGTCTTCTTTCGTTAAAGCAAGGTGCAGCTGGAAGCTGCAGGTGGGGCCCAATGATCTCTAAGAGCCGTTGATTGGCGAACTACAAAAGGAAGAGATGGGCAAAGACACAAGATAACTTTTTAGGGCTTTATCATTTTCAAAAAGGTTGCGACTGGACTTCATCTTCCTCGCTATTGTTGTAAGTAAAAGCTTGAAGTCTCCCTATAAAAAGTTCAGTTAGTTGTGTGTCTTCTTCATTGACACCAGCAAGATCAGAAGGTTTTCCTTCTAAGGGAGAAGCAGAAACAAGGAAGAAGTCTCAGCAGATCAAGTTGCTTCTCAGTTCAGCAAGCCCAAACCTGAAGATCTAATTTAGAAGCTGAGAAGAAGAAAGAATAAAGTAGCTGACTCTGTTCTAAGAAGGAAGAGGAAGCAAAGCAGTTTACTGCTAGTTACTTCCAGCTCAAAATTCTTGTAGCTGTGAAGAAAGTTTGAGCTGAGATAACTCAGCTCAAGGTGCTGTCATAGAGAAATTTCTAAGTGATAGATATAAATCTATTTCACTCTAGTAGGATCCAACTGGATCTGAGCTGTAGGGTCACTGGCCTGAGGTAGGGCAACTTGCCTGAGTTGTAGGAGAGTGTTTCTCTCTGAGTGTAGGATCCCTTATGTATCTGAGGTAGGGCTGTCCTCTTAGCCTGAGTGTAGGGCTTAACAGCCTGAGGTAGGTTATCAGCTGATCACTGAGTGTAGGCCCTTGTGGCTTAACTATATGTCTTGGAGGAGACTGAGAGATCCTGAGAGATCTAAGGTGTAAGATCTATGGACCACTGTTTTGGATAAGTGCCTTAACTAATAGGAGGTTAGCAAGGTAGGAGGAGAGTGGATGTACCCAAAAGTTGGGGAACCACTATAAATCATTGTGTGCTTTTCTATGGTGTTCTGTTTGTATAGGTACTTGAAAGCAAATTACTGCCAACTTACTAAGCATTAAAGGAAAAACTAAAATATATCAAAAGAAAAAGAAAACATATTCACCCCCTGCCCTCTAGGTTACAAGTTGCCTTAAACTTAAAAACTTTCAAGTGGTATCAGAGGGAGGTTACTCAAAAAGGGATTTAACAATCTGAGTGATCTCCAAAGGTAGCTGCAGTTAAGTGATCATGGGCTCAAGAGAGCGCCAGAGAGAGCTGAGTTCCATGAAACTCCCCATCTGTAGGAAGTATTTTTTTGGAATATGGAAAGAGAGGGTGAGGCTATTTATGGAAGTCTATGATCCAAGGATCTTTGCAACAATCAGGGAGGGACCTGTCATTCCTATGAAGGTATCTGCTCTATATGCCAATATCCAAACACCAAAGACATACTCTGAAATGACAAAGGATGAGGTTATCTTAGCTGGCTTGGAAAAGAGAGCACAGAATATCATTGCTAGTGCAGTAGATGATTCAACTTTTAAGAACTTGGTTCACTACCAGACCTCCAAGGAGATGTGGGACACTCTTGTAGTGTACATGGAGGGTACTGAAGAGGTAAGGGATGATAGAAAGTATCTGCTCAACCAGGAGTATGAGGCTTTCAGGCAAAATCTGAAAGAAAGCATAGCTGCTTGCTATGAAATATTTTTCAGGATCATAAATGTGTTGAAGACCTATGGTAGGGTCTTCAATAATTATGAAATAAATTACAAGTTTCTCAGATCTCTCACTAGAGACTGGGATACTAAGATCTGTGCCATAAGAGAGGTTTCCAAGCTTGCTGAAACTCCTCCCCAAATATTATTTGGAAAGCTACTTTCTTATGAGATGCATCTAGCTTCCAAGAAAGAGGAGGCCACCAACAAATCACTAGTCAAGGAAAAGTCTTTGGCCTTCAGAGCAGAAAGCACCAGAAAGGGCAAGGAGAGGATTCCCTCTCCTCCAAAAAGACCAGCTCAGTCAGACAGCTCAGAATCAGAAGCTTCAGATATCAGCATGTCTGATGAGGATTTTTCAGCTTTCTTCAAGAAACTCCAGAGGCTGATGAAGAAGAAGCATTGGAAGAAGAGGCCTTCCAACTACACTTATCACAGGAAGTATCACTCCAAGGCTTACAGGTATGATTCCAAACCTAATAAATACAACTCTTATAAAGTAGTTTGCTACTGTTGCAGCAATCTTGGGCATATGATAGTTGACTGCCCAGTGAAGAGGAAGGAGGCTGAGGAGAAGAAGCAGCTTCAGTACAAAGGGAAGAAGGAGAAGTCCTTCATTGCTAAGAAGGAAAAGAGTTGGACAGACTCATCATCTGAGTCTGAAGAAGAAGAAGCCTACAGTGGGCTAGCTGCTATTGTTGCTACTAATGATGTAACTATATCAGCAGAGGATGTCTGTCCTTCAGCAAGGATAGGTATCAGGGCCCCTCTGACACTGTCAGACAGTGATTCAGAGGTGGATGAAGATGATGTCCACAGTTATAGAGGGCTGATGGCAATGATTGATGAAGAAGCCGGCCAGGATCTGCTCGGTCCATGCAAGGTACATTCAATACCTGTTTTTTTTCTATGTCTAGGTATGAGACCAGTCCTTATTCAGAAACCTCTTCACCCAATGGTGAAGAAGATTTTGGATCTGAAGGAGATGTCAATCAATTTATTGACAAGTATAGAGAACTTCTGAATGCCTTTAAGAAGGTCAAGAAGTTGTCTAAGAAGCAAGCTAAAGAAATTTCTTCTCTTAAGCTTATAGTTGCCCAGAAGACTATAACAACCAATCTGTTGGATCAGAAAGCTAGGGAAATAAGCCAACTGAAGTCCCTCATGGACATCCAGATAGCCTCCATCAAGAACAAGAACAGTCTCATCAGGGAGCTTGAAGAAAGACTTGAGAAGGAGAAAAAAATAGTGGCTACTTATTCTAAGCCAAGTACAGTATTACCCTTGATAGACACCTTCTCCTCTCAAAAGGGTAAGAAAGGGTTGGAATTCAAGGGAAGCACAAGATTTTCTCCTTCCAAAAGGAAGGGAAAATCTCCAGCTCCAGCTCAGCCGATTACTTCCAAGCCTCCCATTCTTTTTAGAAAAGTTATGTTACCTTCTAACAGGTATGACCAAGAATGCTCATGTGGTCACTGGGATATTGGTTATTCCTTAGGGGTGAACAAAGATGTTCACTGCCATGGTGAAAACTCTAGCCGGGTGAGTGCCTTTATTGCTGCCCTTGAGAAAACTCAAATGGCCCAAACTGAACCATTTGTTTTTGGTGCTTCAGCTCCAACACTCAAAAATGTTATTGTAGACAAGGCTCTGAATCTGACAACTAAGGCTCAGACTAAGGGCAAGTCTAACAGCCAGGCTGATTTGGGCATTTCTGATGCCATCAAAAGTATACTCTCTGAAAATAAGCTTGCTGCTGATAGCACTCAGAGCAGATCAAACAAGCCAGCTAGAAGACTTGTCTTCTGTCAAATTCTAGCTGAAAGAAATTAGAAAAGGGCTGCAGCACATCTTCCTCATGTTAAGGTTGTTGTTAACCAAGCTGTAGGGCCTACACAGAAGAAAAGATATAACATACATGACTGTTGGTGTTGTGGCATGATAGGGCATTTTTCCATTGACTACTAGCATAATCCCAATGTGGCCAGAGCTAGGGCAATCCACTAGTATTAAATTCTGCTAGTGGACATGCTCAGTTCATACTAATATGCACCTAGGACCCAATAAATATTGGGGTCCTAAGGTAAAGTAAACTTTGTATTGCAGGATAGTCCAAGTGGGCATACCCCTATATGGTACTTGGACAGTGGTTGTTCCAGGCACATGACTGGGACAAGGGGCACTTGAAGGATTACACTCCAGTAAAAGATGGACCCAAAGTAATCTTTGGTGGTTCAAATAGATTGGTAACAAAAGGCTATGGTAAGATCACCAATGGCATAGTCACCTCACTAAGGTAGCTTATGTTGAAGGGTTGCAACATAACCGTATAAGCATAAGCCAGCTCTCTGATCTTGGCTATGTTATTGTCTTCAATAAGGATGAGTGCCTAATCAGGAGGTCAAGTGACCAAGAGGTCATATTGGCAGGCACTAAGAGTGGAAATATTTATTGTTTAAACTTGTTATATTTAGATACAGACTCTCCTATCTGTCTAGTGGCAAATGAGAAAGCCTCCTATTATGTCCTATGGCACAAGAGGCTAGCCCACATAAATTACAAGATTAATTGTAAGCTCTTTAGTCAAGAGCTAGTTAGGAATGGTCCCAATGTGAAGAGATCCAAGGAGGGAATATGTTCTGCTTGTCAGAAGGGCAAGCAGACAAAAGCTTGCTTCAAGGGCATTGAGACCAAAGATTCTGGGAGGTGCATATACCTCCTGCATATGGACTTGTTTAGTCCTATGCCAATTCATAGTCTTGGTAGGAAGGTCTACACCTTTGTGGTGGATGATGACTTTTCCAGGTTTGCTTGGGTATTCTTCCTCAAGAGAAAGAATGAAACCCTTGATATCTTCACTAAGTTTGTAAAGAAAATTCAGAATGAGTTCAATATCTCTGTGGTCAAAATCAGAAGTGACCATGAGACTGAATTCCAGTCTGATAGCATGACAAGGTTCTGTGAAGACCATGGGATTCATCAAGAATTCTCTTCACCTAGAATACCCCATCAAAATGGGATTGTTGAGAGGAAAAATAGAACTCTCACATAGGCTGGAAGGACTCTACTTAATGACACATCTCTTTCAGAATATTTCTGGGCTGAGGATGTCAACACTACATGTCATGTCCTTAACATAGCCTCTATCACCAAGTGCCATAAGAAAACTCCCTATGAGATCTTGAAAGGCAGAAAACCAAACCTGAGCTATCTTAGTATCTTTGGTAGCAAGTGCTATGTGCTTCATAATGGAAAGTCCTATGTGACTAAGTTTGCTGCCAAATCCTTTGATGGAATTTTTGTTGGGTACAATAATCATAACAAAGCCTATAGGATCTACAAATTGAAAAGCCAAGCTGTAGAAGATTCTGTTCATGTAGTCTTTGATGAGTCTACTATGATTAACCATGAGCTGACAAGCTCCTCTTGTAGTACTGTAGGTACAAAGTAGATGATGGACAAACTAACCATCAAGGAAGCATCACCAGTTATCCAAGATGAAGTGGATACTCCAAAAGATCTTCCTGGGACACTTGGAGTGGATGAAGATCAACAAGAGGCTGCACCTGAAGTTGCACCTATTGTTGATACTAAAAGAAGACTTCCACCTGCAGTTAGACATATGAGAGATCATCCAGCACACCAGATCATTAGTGAGGCAATCAATGGAGTAATAATATGGAGCAGAAGTCTGAATACATCCATGTACTCAAGATTTCTATCACAAGTGGAGCCCAAGAAGTTTAAAGAGGCCAATATAGATCATAATTGGATTGGAGTTATGTAGGAGGAACTAAACCAGTTCAAGAGGTGCAAGGTTTAGAAGCTGGTTCCCAGACCACAAGGACATAATGTCATTGGAGTCAAGTTGATCTACAGAAACAAGCTTGCTGAAAGTGGCAATATAATTAAAAATAAAGATAGACTACTTGCTAAGGGGTACAAGCAAGAAGAAGGCATTGACTTTGATCAAACCTTTGCCCCTGTAGCAAGATTTGAAGCCATCAGATTGTTCCTTGCCTATGTTGCACACAAGAGATTCAAGATCTACTAGATGGATGTGAAGTCATCCTTTCTGAATGGTGAATTAAAGAAAGAAGTTTTTGTTGAGTAGCCTCCGGGTTTTGTAGTTCCTAACTCACCTGATTTTGTTTATAGACTTAGGAATGCTCAATATGGGCTGAAGAAAGCCCCTAGAGCATAGTATGAGACTTTGTCTAGCTTACTCATTAAGAACAAATTCTCAAGGGGGAAGATAGACAAGACCCTATTTCTAAGGGAATCTAAGGGTAAGATCATCTTAGTTTAGATCTATGTAGATGACATCATCTTTTGATCTACTAATGACAACCTCTGTAGGAAGTTTCCCAAACTTATGCATGAGAAATTTGAGATGAGAAGTATGGGTGAACTTAAGTTCTTCTTGGGTATCCAAGTAAGACAGAATGATGATGGTTTGTCCATATCCCAGTCTAAGTTCACTAGGGAGTTAATAAAGAAATTTGGTATGGAAAATTCCTCGACCATGAGAACTCCCATGGGATCAGGTATGCATATATGCAAAGATGAGGCAGGGAAACCTATTGATGAGACTTTGTATAAGGGGATAATTGGTTCCCTTCTTTATCTAACTGCTAGTAGGCCAGACATCATGTATACTACATGTGTTTGTGTTAGGTATCAGGCTTGCCTTAAAGAATCTCATTACTCTGATACAAAGAAAATGCTGAGGTATCTTAAGGGCACACCAGATCTTGTCCTATTGTACCCTAGGAATGGGGAATTTAAACTAACTGGCTATTCAGAAGAAGACTTTGCAGGCTACAAGGAGGACAGGAAGAGTACTTCTGGCACCTGTCAATTCCTAGGTGGAAGGCTAGTTTCATGGAGCAGCAAGAAGCAAACTAGTTTTGCAATTTCAACTATAGAGTCAGAGTATATCTCAGCAGGTAGTTGTTGTGCTCAGTTGCTATGGATCCAACATCAGCTCCAGGACAACAACCTTCAAATAAGTAGAAGTCCTTTATTTTGTGATTCTACTAGTACAATCTCAATTGCTAGGAATCCTGTCTCCCATAGCAGGACTAAGCATATAGAGATTAAGTATCATTTTATTAGGGAGCATGTGGAATATGAAGACATCGCCCTTGAGTTTGTTCCAACAAACAAGCAAGTGGCTGACATCTTCACCAAGCCACTAGAAGAAGCAAAGTTTAACAAGTTCAAATTTGAGCTTGGTATGTTAAACCTGATATAGATTCAGTTGCTCCTCATCTTGTTGCAAACTATTTTGTATTTTACATGGAATTTTTCTTTAAAGAAATAAAGATTCTCCAATTGAGGGGGAGCATGTCCAGCAAAATTCAAACAATTCACTGCTTCCTATTTGAGGGGGAGCAAATGATAAGAATCCTACCGGCTATTTGCGGAAGTCAAAAAGGGGGAGGAAAAGATGATCAGATTAATGTTCAAGTATGGTAGTAGCAATTCAGGGGAAGCAGGTGCAGTGATGTTCCACTCTGCAGGCAAGGAAGTGTGGTAACTATAGATCACTTCTCAGTTATATAGTTTTTATTCCTATTGTTACATAGCACTGTGTATGTCATTGACTCACTTGCTTAAGAGTTTTGACTTCCTCAAATAGGGGGAGATTGTTGGGTCCATTGCCCACAATGTCCTAGATTTGAGGAAGTCAATCTTGTCAATAATATACATATAGTTGTAGTTGACAGTGATGGGACGGGTAGCCAAAGTTGCAAGTCAGGTATTTACCTAAGATGTTGGTTGACAGAAATCTGTCTAAGTCCATAGGAGTTGAGCTAAGGTGACTCACTCAACACTAGATGACTTATAGCACTGAGTGAAGTCTATACAGTCAAAGCCAAAGCAGTGGCAAGCTGAGAATTTGGCTAAGTCCAAATGCGTTGTGTAGCTCACTCACTCAATGCCAGATAACAGAATTGTCTGTTAAGTAGTTGGCATTGAGTTGAGATTACTCACTCAACGCCAAGTAGAAGAAAATTGGCTAAGGCAGAAAGCATTGAGTGAGGCATGCTCACTCAACGCTCTCAACGCTTAAGATGCTGCAGACGCAGAAAATTGGCTAAGGCAAAAAGCGTTGAGTGAGGTATGCTCACTCAACGCTCTCAAAGCCTAAATTATAGAATGCATAGGCTAAGGCACAAGGTATTGAGTGAGGTGTGCTCACTCAACGCTCTCAACGCCAAGCATGCAGAAGTGGCTGAAGATTTTGCTAAGGCAAAAAGCCTAAATAGACAGAATTAAATCTAAGTATTTTGGCATTGAGTGAAGCTCATTCACTCAAAGCATATTCTACTGGTGCTCGATTTTTGTTAAGTCCACAGGTGCTGATGTCAGCAAAATCGACAAAGTAAACTAATTTCAAATCAAGTACAGAGAAGCTACAGAACACGACAAACTATATCGAGAAACTACTGTACGTCTTCTTCCGTAAAAGCAAGGTTCAGCTAGAAGCTGCCGGTGGGGCCCACTGATTTCTAAGATCTGTTGATCGGCAAACTACAAACGGAAGGGATGGGCCAAGACACAAGACAACTTTTTAGGTCTTTATCATTTTCAAAAAGGTTGTGGCTGGACTTCATCTTCCTCGCCATTGCTACAAGTAAAAGCTTGAAGTCTCCCTGCAAAAAGTTCAATTAGATGTGTGTCTTCTTCATCGACATCAGTAAGATCAGAAAGCTTTCCTTCTGAGGGAGAAGCAGAAAAAAGGAAGAAGTCTCTGCAGATCAAGTTGCTTCTCAATTCAGCAAGCCCAAACCTGAAGATCTACTTCTAATGCTGAGAAGAAGAAAGAATAAAGTAGTTGACTCTATCCTAAGAAGAAAGAGGAAGCAAAGCAGTTTACTGCTAGGTACTTCCAGCTCAAGATCCTTGTGGCTGTGAAGAAAGTTTGTGTAAGACCCCTTTTTTTCTTTATAAAACATCGGGGTCTTAGGCCCAGAACCACCGTTTTGCGGTGACACCTTCACACCCGGGAAGGTCGCCACAACAAAATACCGATCCTACCGGCCGATTCGATCACAACAGTAGCAAATTAATAAAAGGCAAGTCCAAAAACATCACATATACAGTAAATAATCTCCACGAAGGGAGATTCCATAGAGATAATAAAAGTATATAAGATAGGGCTCATGCCCGGTACATCAATATCCTCACTACATATCACTCAGCGCGGAAGCAAAACTAATTATCTAACAACGATCGGGTCTCACAGTCCCAGCTGTCTGAACTCCGGTACTAGACTGTCCCATCTCCAAGCGTGCCCACCTCTGGGGCTGCTCCTCCATGCTGGGCTCCATGGTCCCCTAAAATGATGTGGTTCGAAAACCGTTAGTCTAAAAGACTAAGCCCTATCATCCCCCGCCCCTTCCCCCATGTCTCCTAGGCACCGAGCGGATAGGAGGGAAGGAGAGGTAATGAAGATGGAGAATAATAAAGTATCAGGTGATGGCAGAACTAGTCTAGCAGTTCTATAAGTATGTGCGGCAGTAATAAAAGTAAGAAAAACTGAACAAGAAATAAGTAACCTTAACTTATATGAAAACACATAAGCTAAGGGATCTTCTACAAGGCTCCTATCATATAAAAAGTCTCATACTAATTTATACGATAGGGTGTCGGTGTTCTAGCAAGCATATATATATCTACAGAGTAATAACCTTAACTTATAAGCACGCTCACGCGAGCTTATAAACCAAGGGGTCGTTTTGCAGGACCTATTGTATAAAGCATCCCATACCACTTTATATAATAGGTGTCAGGGGTTATATGCAATGGTTATGCTATGACAAGCAAGTATGCCATGGTATGAACATGCAAGTGCAACACACCCACTCGACTCTATGCACACAGACCTTTAGTTCCCCCTTTCTGGAGCTGAACCTCCCAGGATACCTCCGTAGTGGCAAATGGAAGTGGTGGGTTGGGCCTCACCCACCTCTAAATTGTAATTGCACTACCAGTCAGACCTATCGTATGCCTCAACGCTGGTGTACTAAGTGGAGCTCCTGCGTACTCTTGTCGGCTGGCGCGCCGGACTTAATTTGGCGAAGTGCTAAACCATACTTGCTGAGTCGACGTATTGGCGTCGGTTCATCAACCCTCCAATACCGAAGACCCACCACATTATACCTTATTCACATGCAACCTTTTGTAACAGCTATCGAGCCAAGGCTCCCTGGACCATCCCGTCCATCACAATCAACAACCGAGACAAAGCTCGTCGTGCCAACCTACCTATCACCAAATCCACCGAGCTTACTGCCCGAGTGAGCCAACCTAACATCCCGAGACATCGAGGTGAGTGAGAGTGAATCCCTAGTTATACTAATTACTCTTGCAGTTATTTGGCCTATAGTTTAGGTTAACCCAGGACTGCCCCCGACATACCCCGTGAAGGGCTCTCAAAGGGTACTAGGAACTATGATGGTAGCTGAAGCCCACCATTCACTTTCGCAAGGCACTTATTGTTATTGTTTATTACCCGATTCCCGATCCATTTAGTATTACTCTGGATCTAATCCTAATGTGTTTTTACCTTTTCTCTCCCTCCACAGGGAAGACGATCTTTTGTCGATCTCGAGCACCACCTAAATTTAGAAAACTCTACTACCTACACTCCCCATCTTCTAATGGTATACTCCAATTCACATACCAAACTCAGTAAACACAAATCCCATCTTCCTACGACCATTCTCATGTTAACACGATTTCTGTAGTTTTACCAAATGCAGACCACCTTAAACTATATGATGTATACAATGGGAGGTACACAAAATTATCATCAAATATCCCTATAATAATTATTGGGGATCTACCATGACAGGTTTAGCCTAAATCCAGAATTTCATAATTTTCCTAATTTACTTGATAATTTATTTAATTCCCTAAGAAATCCAAATACCTTGGTTTGAACATGAAGTACCATTTGTAGACATGTAAAATGCTCCACAAATTTATGATAAATACAAAATGACTATTTAATAGTAAAATCAGAGTCTCCCAATTTTTCAGCAAGGTTTAGGCCTCTAAATATAATTTTAAATATAACCTACATTAATCATTTTAAAGAGACAAGTACTGCAAAAATACTTCCAAAAATTTTGAGAAAATCCAAACATGTGTATAGTGATCAATAAACACTCTAGGTCAAGTTTCATAATTTTCCAGTAAACAAAGAACTCTAAACTTAATTTTGAACAATAATCCAAATTGGTAATTTAATGCACTAAGTATAGAAATTATTCATCTAAAAATTATAATAAAATTTCCACAAGAGCAAGTTGACCTAAAATCACTACTTATCAAGTTTCACATTTTTTAACAAGTGTAGAGTTCTGAATTTATTATTGAAAATATTTGTACTTTTAAACGCTTGTGAACAAGGTACTGAGAATACACATCTAAAAATTATATTAAAATTCAAAGAGATGTATATTGACCTAGAACACTCTTTGCTTAATTTTCATAACATCCTATCAAGCAGTGTGATCATAATAATTAAAAGATTATCAAGGGAAATTCCATGTACTATAAAGTAGGTATTAAAAGCATTGTTCCCAAATTACAAATAAAATCACCAAAGGCTCTAATTAACCCTAAGACCACACTACCCAAGTTTCATGACTTTTTATTAAGTTTTGGTGGCCTATCTTTCATGTATAAAGGTTGTGCCCTAAACTAGGGTTATGGTTTTGAGGGGTTTATCCATCTCAAAATCCTCTAAGATTTTTACCAGAGAACTTTAGATACCCTAGTATCCTATCTACAAAAGTTCAAGTCAATATAAAGGCATTTGACCACATGTCCTTCTCAAACCCCCAAATTCCAAACATTGGGTTTGATCTTGGGTCCTAGGGCAATCCTACCCCAAACCACACCTTAACCCACATGGTAGTATTATATGTCATGCCAAACAAGTGGCCCAAATCTCAGCCTCTGTTAAGGGTATTTGACCACTCAAACCACAAAGTGCACTTTTTACCTAAATACTCTTATTATGGCAAGGCTAGGGTTTGCAAAATTTCAATACAAATCATCTCCAAATGAGATAAAATTTTATCCAGAGCCTTATGATGACACCAAGGACCACTCACCTAATTTTGGGAGGGCTTGGAGGTCATTAGGTCCCCTAATTAATTTACCATAGGATATTTAAATAATTTCAAAATATATAGAAAAACTGTTCCCAAAAATTCTCATTTTTGGGCAGGGTCTAGGTATAGATTAGGGTGACTCCCTGTCCAAATTTGAAGTCATTTGGACAAGGGATGAAGTGGGGGCACACATTTTAATCTCTGCCTAGCCCTAGGTATAGACCCCACCAAAATGGGTGCCCTGGTCAAACCACTTAACCAAAATGGTTGAAATTAATTTTAAAATAAAGTAGACCCATAGGGATACAATTTATATGTTGAACATTTTTTCTGATTTAGCCTCTAAGTATTTTACAAGGTGAATAAATAAATGTGACATAATTTAAATTGATATAATCATTTATCCTATAGTTTAAATAGTAGCGACACGAATCTTGGCGCACCTTTAGACGGCTCGCATCATCGTCCCCGCGCACCAACGGCCATGATTAATTTCTCCTAGGCAAACTTTAAGCCTCTGCTGCCAGCCACCCGGCCACCTCCCTGGCCGGCCACCGCCACCACCACCTCCGTCGAGGTGGTGGCTATCGCCAGGCGGCGGCACAGTTGCCGGAGGGGCGGATTCCGGCCATCCCGACAAGGCAAAATTCTTAGAAAAACCAGGAAAATGAAGGCTTTGATCGGGCTCAATTGAGCCCGATTATCATTCTAAATGAACCCTAGGATCTACCCATAGAAGAAGGAGCAAGGGAGGACCTTGTTTGCGGCCTGTGAGCGGGTGGTTTGCCTCCTTGCCATCTCCGGCCACCGATTTGGCCTTCTATGCAACTTCTACACCAACACCACTGGAACTGAAATGTAATCGGGGTAAAATCTTTCCCTTGCCCTGGTGAAGATTTCTAATGAAGGAATTGGGGAAAGGTGGCTTGTAACTCCCCAATTCATCAAGGCACCATTAATATCCATAAGGGTGAAATTTTGATTACACCAAAATTCATGGGCTGAGTCACCCCACTAGCCGGCCATCTCCTGAAAACTTATCCCCTGCCTCCAAGGAGTTAAAGCCCATTAAAAAAAGGAGGGGTTATGGAGCCTCCATGGCCATGATGGCCATTAAGCTCTTACTTTCTCTCTCCTCCAAATTAGGGTAACTTCCTCTCTATCTCTCTCTCCTAGTCACCAAACTCTGAATTTGGTGGGCCCAAAATGTGTCTGTCCACCTCCTAGACCAATGGGCCACACTAGTTTGGGCTTAGCCCACTTGGATTGGGCTTGAGCTATCCATTTAGGCTAGTTTGACCACTTTGACCCATGAGTTGACTTTGGTTAACTTAGCCACTAGGGTTGACCCCAATGGGTCCTTGGTGACCCTATGAACTACCCAAGGTGTTAAGGGTGTTGTTGTAGGGTTATGGGGTCAAGTTGAATCCCTAAAGTCAGACCTTAGGTCTGATGTTGAGGATGTGCTATAAGCAGACCAAGGTTATTTTCACCTTGGGCCTTTCCTACTTGATCTAGAGCTTCTGATAGTTTTGTCATGACCTAGTCATGACAAAACAAATACCTAGGGGTCTAGTTATTTGAGGGATGTTACAAATCCCAATATGTAAACAAAAAATTTTGTCCTCGAAATTATAGTTAGGCCTACGGGGTTTCAAGTATGAAAGGTAAATTGTAACATCCCGAGAGATTTTGAGTAATACCTGACTGAAAAGCTCCGGGTTTTTTTGTTGCATCAAGTCCTATGGCTCCCATGTGTGCTCCTCTCGCCCATAATTCCTCCACAGGACCTTGACCAATAGAACCTTCTTGCGGCGCAAGACTCCTATTCCCTTGTCATCAATCCGGACCGGTTCCAGGTGAACTGACCGATCAGATGCTACCGGCCCATCCATGGTCGTAATCTGCTGCTTTGGGCGTAGTAGAGCCCTCCTAAGAGAGGATACGTGGAACACGTCGTGCAGACCCGCCAGCTCCGATGGCAGCTCTAGCTTGTATGCTAAGGGACCGATCCTCTCCAAGATCCTGTAAGGCCCCATATATCTTGGGCTGAGCTTCTTCTTCCGACCACGCACCCGTGAAACTCCATGAATTGGTTGAATCTTTAAGAATACTTGGTCCCCCACTTGAAGCTCCACCTGACGATGCCGAGCATTGTAATACTTTGCCTATCTACTCTGTGCCATTAACATCCTGTCCCATATCATCCTCACCTAAGCCTCGGTGTCCTCAACAAACTCTGAGGCCAAGACCTTAGGATCCTCGTCCTATACCGATGACAACAGATTCCTACACCTTCGTTCGTATAGGGCCTCATAAGGAACCATCCCTATCCTGGACTGGTAGCTGTTATTATATGAGAACTCGATCAGTGGCAATAGCTTCTCCCAAGGCTCTCTACAGTGCAGAATGCATAGTCGCGGTAGATCTTCCAAAGTCTGATTGGTGCGTTCTGTCTGCCCGTCGGTCTGGGGATGAAAAGCTATACTGAATGTCAGCCGAGTGCCCAAGTAAGTCTGCACTGATCTCCACTCCTTGGACGTAAGCCGTCCATCCCAATCCAATACGATCGTCCTGGGTACACCATGATAACGGACGAATTGCTCCACAAATTTCCGAACCAGCACACCAATTGAGTCATCCTTTCAGATCGGGATAAATCTGGCTACCTTCGTCAGTCGGTCGACGATCACCCAGATCGAATCATTCCCTGTCCGTGATTGGGGAAGCCCATGTATGAAGTCCATCGCAATGTCCTCGAACTTCCACTCTAGCACTCGGAGTGGTTACAACAATCCTACGGGGTTTCTGCACTCTGACTTCACCAGCTGGCATGTTTCGCAGTGGGTCACGAAGTAGGTGATATCCTTCTTCATGCCTGGCCAGTACATGGACTTCTTCAGATCCGCAGTCATCTTCGTAACTCCCAGGTGTACCGAATATTTACTGTAGTGGGCCTCCGTCATAATATCCTCCCAGACCTGGCCTCCCTCTAGTATATAAGCTCGTCCTCTGAAGCATACCAGGTCATCCCTCAATGTGTAATCCCCAGCAATACCTTCTTGTTGGGTATTGTATCCATAATATACCTGATTTGAAGAAGCCCCTGAATAAGCTAAGTTGAATTGACAATATATTTGACGATCCTCTATCAAGTTGTGCTTGCAGCTATTCCATGCTAAGTACACACCAATATCAGGGTGCAGTGGGTCAATATACACGAGTCTGCGCAACGTAATCCCTCGTTGAGTAGATCAGTGTGTTGACTCACGTGTGCTCTCTCTATTGGAGTTTACTTATTTTCAAGTACAGGGTTAAGGCAGATCAAGAGCATGAATAAGGAGCAAAGATGGGTCAAAGACCAAGTCATCAAAGGAAGGAAGAGAAAATTCTTCTAAGTAAAAATAGACGGGAATCACTAAGTGATTCTTGCCGACTTCGACGGTAATCGTTAGTGATTCTCGCCGACTTCGACGTGAATTAGTCTGCATTCCCGCCGACTTCCTCCGGCTGATAGTTTTCCAACAGGAATTCGGCCAAGGCAGAATCAACGGGAATCGTGAGTTATTCCCGCCGACATCGACGGGAATCACCAACGATTCCCTCCGATTTTGGCTTAGGCAATTTTCCCTCGTTCGCTGGACCGAACCAACCTGCCATGCGCTGTTTCGGCCAGGGCTAGGGTTTCTCCTTGTGGGCCCCACAACGGTCATTAGGGTTGGCTCTAGTATTTATACTCGCGTATTTTGAACTTCTACTGTACCCATTCACGTGAAATCAAAAGTAGCCGACGCCGTGCCCTAGCCGATCGCGAAAACCGCCGATCGCTTGTCGCCGCTCACAGTTCGTCGCCGCCGCCAATCTCCGATCTTCTTTGATCTTCCGGCGACAGTACCGAGGCAAGCCGAGCGTCTCACGCATCTCTCTTGAGATCTCTTGTCTCTCAATTCGTTGAATGAGAATAGTTCTCCATTCCGAATCGGTGGAGATGATTGATCCGAATGAGATCGTTGGTAGACCTTGCTTGCTTTGTCAAGAAGTTTGGATCTACAAAGTATTGCCGCCACATTCTCTTGCCGCCGCCGATCTTGACAAGATCCTCTCTATGAGAGAAATCTGGTTGTGGACTCTTCTTAACTTTCAAGAAAGCATCAACGAACGAAGAAGGACATCGGAATCTCCAAAAGCTTTGTTAGTATTTTCTTTTACATTCTATTTTTGTTTTGTTGTAAAGGAATTTTCATTCCTCGTTGTAAGGGTTGGGTACAACCCGTGGTGGTGGAGTTGTGACTCCTTTGTTGGAAGGGTTCCTTCCGTAGTGTGAGGATTGGATTTCAATCCATTTGGAGAAGTGATCGAGTCGTCCCTTGGTGGGAGATACGTCGAAGGGGGAAAGTGGACGTACCCAAATCGGGGAGTCACTATAACTCTTTGTGTGTTTTCTGTGTTGTGTTTGTTAATTTTTGCAGGTAAATTTAATTTCGCAAAAGACTGCACGACACCTATTCCCCCCCCCCCATAGGTGGATTTAGTCGACACTAGAGACTTTCACTGCCTCCAAGGCCCAGAATATCAGCTCCAACTTGGCATCCTACCTTTGCCCATCTCTGACTCGGTCTCGAATGTCATAAGTAGCGCTCATCGTGGCTAAATACTCCTCATAAAGCCCGGGATAATCAGACGACATCAGCGTGATGTGCATATCCTCTAATCTCTTCACCAGCTCCATAGACATAATCTGTGGCTCAACTCCGGAGGTGGTGGCTCTCAGACTCAGCGCATCGGCTACCATATTCGCCTTCCCATGGTAGTAGTGCATCTTGTACTGGTAATCTGCTAGAAACTCCACCCATCGCCTCTGCCTGATATTCAGCTCCTTCTGCGTGTCCACGTACTTAAAATTTTTGTGATCAGAGTATATGTCGCAGTGGACACCATTGAGGTAATACCGCAAAATCTTCAACGTGAATACTACTGCTCCCATCTCCAAGTTATTAACAAGGTAGTTCTGCTCATGCTTATTCAGCTGGCGAGAAGCATAAGCAATCACGTGGCCTTTCTGCATCAGCACTGCTCCCATGCCCTGGTAGGAAGCGTCGGTGTAGACCTGGAACCCTTCTCTCCCCGAAGGAAGGGCAAGTATAGGAGCCGAGGTGAGTCGATCCTTCAGCTCCTGAAAAGCCACCTCACACTGCGGGGTCTAGACAAAGGGCACGTCCTTCCTCGTCAGAGCTGTGAGTGGGAGGGCAATTCGATATAATCCCTCCATGAACTTTTGGTAATAACCGGCAAGTCCCAGAAAACTACATATGTTTGTAGCGCCTTCAGCTACGGCTAATCCCGAACTCCCTGAATCTTGGCCGGGTCCACTGCCAACCCAGCTCCACTGATAATATGGCCTAGGAAGGACACCTCCTTTAACCAGAACTGGCATTTGCTGAACTTTGCATAAAGGTAGTACTCCTGCAGTCTCTCTAGAGTCAGTGTCAGGTATCGTGTGTGCTCCTCCTCTGTCCTCGAGTAGATGAGGATGTCGTCAATGAACACGATGACGAACACATCCAGATAAGCCTTGAACACCCGGTTCATGAGGCTCATGAATGCCAACGGTGCATTCGTGATCCCAAAGGGCATCACGGTAAACTCGAATAACCCATATCTGCTACTAAAGGCAATCTTCGGAATGTCTTCCTCCCGAATCCGCAGCTGATAGTAGCCCGATCTCAAATCCAGTTTTGAAAAGAAATGCGCCCCCTCCAGCTAATCAAACAGCTCATCTATCCTTGGCAGTGGATAGGTATTCCGGACTGTCAGTCGGTTTAGTGTGTGGTAGTCGATGCACAATCTAAGTGTCCCATCCTTCTTCTTGATGAATAACACTGGGGCTCCCCATGGTTAAGAGCTTGGCCGGACAAATCTGGCTTCCACTAGTTCCTGCAGCTAGCTTCGAAACTCTATCAACTCCTTTGGGGCCATCCAGTAAGGGGCTCTAGATGCCGTCTTAGCCCCCGGCACAAGCTGTATCTGGAAATCCTGCTCTCGGTGCGGGGGTAGTCTTGGCAACTTCTTTGGGAATACATCAGCAAAGTCCCGCACTACCGGGATACAAGCAATGGAATCCTTGGCCTCATCCATTTCAAACAGCACTTCATAAACTTCCTCCCCTGTAAGTGGGCCTTGATGGCCTGTACGGATGATAACAGAAGAGGGGGAATTGGTCTAATACCTTCGTTGACGACGTAGGAATCCCCATGCCTCAGGGTGATCCTCTTTGACAGGAAGTCGATCTGGGCATGGTTCCAATACAATCATGTCATGCCAAGGATCAGATCATAGGCTATCATCCTTAGGATCGTTGATGGTGCTTCGAATGCCTTTCTGCCGATATCCTCCTCCATGTTGTAGTGGGTGGAGGTGAATAGCTCTGATCCGTCAGGTAGCCGTATCCTCATCATCAAGCCTGTGAATCGCTCCACGCCTTCCAGCCCTTCTACAAAGGCTTCCGACATGAAAGAGTGTGAAGCACCCGTATCGAATAACGTATAAGCGGTTTTGCCACTGATGAAGACAATGCCTGTGATCACTTGCTCCAGATTCAGATGTTGAGTCAGATTTAGTGCATACACTTGCTCCCTCTCATGCCTATGGTATCTTCCCTGGTATCCACGTCCTCGACCACGTCCTCGACCACGTCCTCAGCCTCCAAAACACCGAGAGCCTTAGCTATTTTGACATCTAAATGGTGGGGCAACCTGTGGTGCTGGTAAGGGTGCCCCCTCATGGGGAAGTTTCTCTGGATATGCCCTATCTGATGGCAGTTGAAACACTCTGGCGGGGGATATGCCATACCCCCGGGTCTCTGCATCTCCCTCATCTGGAGAGGTTGAGGAGCCATAACCACTGGCTGCCTCGGCTCCTGTCTCACCTCTGGACGAGGTGGATCCTCTGCTCTTCTCCCATCTCTCCCATCAGCAATGCGACCCCATCACAGATCATTTCTGGCTCCTAGCCCAGATCCTTAGTCGGTCACTTCCGGCCTCGGGTAGTGTGCCAATCTGCCTCAATCCTCCTCGCCATATCCAATATCCGAGGAATTGGCCCGTTGGACACGAATAATAGAGCCTCTCTCAGATACTCTCACAGGCCCTTGTAGAACCTTTTGGTGTATCCTTCCTCATCAAACGGATAAGAATCCGCAAACCGGGCTAGATGATTGAACTCCTGGTTGTAATCCACCATCGTCTTGTTTCCTTGCCTAAACTGTAGAAACCTGTCTTCCATCAAATCTCTTGCTGATTGCGGAACAAAATGCTCCAACAGTGTGGCCCTGAACTCCTCCCAAGAAATCTCTGCAACCTCTCTATCAGCAAACGTCGAGTCCAGCAGAGTCTTCCACCATCTCTTAGCATGAGTCTCCAGGCAAGAGACCACCAAGGGCACCCTCTCCTCCCATGGGCACCGTATGCCAGTCAGCATCTTATACATAATGTCCAGCCACTCCTCCGTCTGAACTGCCAACTCTGTCCCTAAGTAAGACGGGGGAGAAATTCCTCGGAAAATACTCAACCAATTGGCCCCCGAGTTTGGCTGAGGAGCCGGGACCTATTAGGCCCTTAAAGCATCCAGAATAGCTGTCAGGGTTTGCCCCATCTCTGACTATAGGAACGGAGTGGGAGCCGGGGGAGGTGGTGCAATATTCGGAGCTAGTTGGACTCCACACTGTGGTGTGGGATATGCTGGAGGCTATACAACAAGGACCATTGTAAGTAAATGACCTAAACCTAATTAAAAAAGTGGACAATTTACATGTGATCACCCATATGGGCACACCATTGTTTTCGCTGCTTAGTTTGTCCCCAACCTAACTCGTGCGGGGATGACCCAGGGGTTGTGGACTGCTACTTTTCCAATCGAGTTTCACTCTGATACCACTTGTAAGACCCCATTTTTTTTCTTTTTAAACCATCCGGGTCTTAGGACCAGAACCACCGTTTTGCAGTGACACCTTCACACCCGGGAAGGTTGCCACAACAAAACGCCGATCCTGCCGGCCGATTTGATCACAACAGTAGCAAATTAATAAAAGGCAAGTCCACAAACATCACATATATAGTAAATAATCTCCACAAAGGGAGAGTCCACAGAGATAATAAAAGTACAGAAGATAGGGCTCATGCCTGGTACATCAATATCCTCACTATATATCACTCAGCGCGGAAACAAAACTAATCATCTAACAACGATCGGGACTTAATGTCCCAGCTGTCTGAACTCTGGTACTAGATTGTCCCATCTCCAAACGTGCCGACCTCCGGGGCTGCTCCTCCATGCTGGGCTCCAAGGTCCCCTAAAATGATGTGGTTAGAAAATCATTAGTCTAAAATACTAAGCCCTATCATCCCCACCCCTTCCCCCATGGCTCCTAGACACCGAGCAAGGAGGAGGAAAGGAGAGGTAATGAAGGTGGAGAATAACAAAGTATCAGATGACAGAGGAACTAGTCTAGCAGTTCAATAAGTATGTGCGGTAGTAATAAAACTAAGAAAAACTGAACAAGAAATAAGTAACCTTAACTTATATGAAAACACATAAGCTAAGGGATATTCTGTAAGGCTCCTATCGTATAAAGAGTCTCATACTAATTTATACGATAGGGTATCGGTGTTCTAGAAAGCATATATATATCTATAGAGTAATAACCTTAACTTATAAGTGTAACATCCCATTTCCAACTAGACCCCTAAGAGTGGTTTTGATCATGACCAAGTCATGACAAAGCCCTAGGGAGCTAAAAAAAGGCCAGGTGATCACAGGCCAAGGTGATAATCACCTTGGTCTGCCTATGACACAACCTCATCACCAAACCTAGGGTTTTACCTTAAGGCTTCACCATGACTCCATGACCCCACCACAACACAACTAACCTATTAGAGGACCCACTAGAGCCTTAAAGGTCCATTGGAGTCAACCCAAGGTGACCAATTTGACCTAGGAACACCCTAGGCCTAAATTAGCCAAGGTGCCCTAACAAAGGGAAGTTGGCCTCTAATGTGCCCAACCAATCTTGCCCAAGTCTTCCTAGACCTAAAGTGGTGTCAATGGGTCACCAAAGATCCATTGGGGTCAACTCTAGAGCCTGAGTTGACCCAAGTCAACCCTTGATCTAAATTTGTCAAAGTGCCCTTACCAAGGGTCATGTGACCTCCAAAGTGCCAAGTCAACCCTACCCAGACCAACCTTGACCCTAATAAGGGCCAATGGGTCAATAAGGATCCATTGGGGTCACCCCTAGAGGCTAGGTGGACCAAAGTCAACCCAAGCCCATTTTGGGTCAACCTAGCCCAAATGGGCTAGCCCAAGCTCAAGCCCCCTCATGTGGCTTAATAAGAATATAATTTGTATGAGTGGGCTGCCTTTAGACCACAAGATTGACCAAGTCAACTTGGTGACTAGGAGAGAGAGAGAAAATGAGCTCCACCTCATTTTAATGGAGGAGAGAGAAATTGGAAGGAAGAGGTGGAATATAGGGGGCGGCCAAAAGGAGGCTAAAGGCCACCTTTAATGGCTGGATTCAACTCCCCTAGGGAAGGGGAGAAGTTTCAAGCCATTTCCCGGCCACCAAGGGGCATATTCAGCCCCCTTCTCTAAACCTGAGCCATGCCATTAATGGCTTTGATGGGCAACGAAGGATCAAGCCACCCCCTTCCCAATTGGTCTTTTAAACACCACCAGTGGCCCAAGAGGAAGATTTCCCGGCCCTTTACTGAACAATTCGAGCCCTTCCACTGTACTGTTGCAGAAGCCGAGCACCGCCGCCGTCAACCATGGTGTCCCGCCGCTCCTCTCGCCTTCAGGCCGCCGGAAAGGTCCTCCCCCTCTCCTTGTTTCATGGATAGATCCTAGGAATGTTTAGGTTCAAGGTTCAGGCTCAATTGAGCCTGATCCAAGTCCTCATTTTCATGGTTTTTGGCACGAAAATCGGCTTGGTAGAATTGCTAGAATAGGCGTCTCCGGCGGCTGTACCTCCGGCTAGGGGTAGCCCCCACCTCCCCGAAGGTGGTGGTGGCGGTGGCCGGTCGGGGAAGTGGATAGGTGGTCGGGAAACCAGCCCGTAATGCGACCCAAGACGGGAAGATCGTAGCCGCCAGCTCAAGGAAGAAGACGACTTGGCTGCCCTTGGATTTGCGCCAAGATTCGTGCGGCAAGATGCATAGAAAGTAATTAATGTTGATTTATTTCATGATCAAAATTAAATTAGATTCCTTACAGTACTGGAAAAATTGTTATATCTTGGATTTACTGATAAATTATTGTTTAGAATTTATCATGATTTTATGATGCATTATTCATATCTAAAAAGTGCACTTTATGTTCAATTGGTAGCTCTTGGAACCCTTAAGAAAATTAATTAAATATCAGAATAATTTGGAAAATTATAATCCTCTGGATTTAGTCTATTTGTGTCATGATAAGTCTCTAGTAAATAATTTAGGGCATTCGGATGATTATTTAGATTATTTTCTATCTGGTTTGACGTATAGTCTAGGTTGGTCTGCACTTGACAAATCATTAAAGTTGCAATAGGATATGATTTGGGATAGTTGTTGGAGTTAGTCATTTTGCTGGGTCAGATAGATGTGGATGATTTCACCATAGAAGGATGGGAGGGGTAGTGAGAAGTGGTTTGGCTAGAGTGTAGAGGTGCTCGGGTTCGACGAAAGATCGTCTTTCCCGAAGAGAGGAAGGTTAAAAATCACACTAGGTTAGTCTATCGTAACACGATAAGACAATGGGTAAGGGGAATCAACCAATAACAATAAATTCCTTGTGAAAGGGAACGATGGGCTTCAGCTACCATCATAGTTCCTAGTGCCCTTTGAGAGCCCATCATAGGGAATACCGGGGGCAGTCCTGGGTTAACGTAAATTATATTAACAAACTAAAAAGAGTAACCTAGTAATTAGGATCTCACATTTCACAAACACTATTAGCATAGGAAGATTGTGGGGAGCCTCGGCTCGGTTAGTTTTGAGACGGACAGTTTGGTCTGGGGAGCTTCAGCTTGATTAGTTAAGAGACGGACGGAATGGTCCGGGGAGCTTCGGCTCGATTGGTTTGATACGTTAAATTTTCATGTGCATAAAAGGAAAAAAATAAAGGTCGTGGGTCTTCGGTATTGGAAAGTCGATGCACCAACGCCAATACGCTGACTCGGCAAGTGTGGTTAGCACTTTGCCAACAGAAGTCCGGTGCGCCAGCCGGCAAGAGTACGCAGGAGTCCGCTTCGTGCACCAAGCATTGAGGCGTACGATAGGTCTGATCGGAAGTGCTTTACTGGTTTAGAGGTGGGCGAGGCCCAACCCACCGCTTCTGTCTGCCACTACGGAGGTATCCTGGGAGGTTACGGCTCCAGAAAGGGGGAAATAAAGGTCTGTGTGCACAGAGTCGGGTGTGTGTGTTGCACTTGCATGATCCATCATACCCACTAGCATGTCATAGCATAATCGATTCATTTAACCCCTGACACCTAAGGTATAAGTGGAATGGGACGCTTATACATTAGGACTTGCAAAACGAGTCCTTGGTCTATAAGCTTATGTGGGAAAGTTTATAAATTAGGGTCAAATTCTTTATATATATATTGTTGTTAATAACCGACACCCCAACATATAAATTGGTATGGGACTCTTTATACGATGGGAGTCCTGCAGAAGATCCCTTGGCTTATGCATTTCCGCACATAAGTTAAGGTTATTTTTCCATACTTTACTTTACTGCCACATGTATTATAAAATTGCTAGTATAGGTCCGCTGCCACCTGTTTTTGATTACTCTCCACCTTCAAGTCCTCCCCTCTCTTCCTCTCCGCTAGGTGCCTAGGGGCCATGGGAGAAGGGGCGGGGGATGATAGGGCTTAATCTTATATACTAACGGGTTTCGGACCACATCATTTAGGGGATCGTGGAGCCCAACATGGAGGAGCAGCCCCGGAGGTCGACCCGTTTGGAGAGAGGGAAGCCTAGCTCAGGAGTTCAGCCAGCTGGGACTGTGAGTCCCAACTTATAGTAGATGTTATAGTTTGCTTCCGCATGAGTGATTTGTAGTGAGGACATGATGTACTGGGCATAAGCCCGTATTTTAGTACTCTGAAATATTATTCTGTGGACACTCCCTTCGTTGGTTGTTCTCTATTTCCTTATTGCGGATATGATCGATTTGGCCGGCAGAATCGGCGTTTTGCGGTGATGACCCTTAAGGGCGTGAAGGTTTCACCGCGAAGCGACGGTTCTAGGCCTAAGACCCCGGTGTTTAAAAGAAAAAAATGGGGTCTTACAAGTGGTATCAGAGCAAAACTCAAAGAGAAATAGGTAGCAGTCTGATGAGTCCCTATTTCATACCGAATTCCGGACTCATCTAGGCTCATTTGCATGTATTTGCACTACCATTTAGCGCCATTAGCACTCCTTTTGGTTCGCTACGACATTCCACGTCGTGTGCACTCTTTTGGCCAATTTCTGTGCGTGTATTTATTCTCATCGTGTGATGCATTTTTATTTCTATCTGTGACTATCATGTCGACATCCCGTCCAGTTTTCCTGCAGGTTCTGGGATCGTGTGGGCGTCCGGCATAGGACTTTCACCATTTTTGGCAAAGGAGTCAATGGTCGTGCATTTTTACCCACGCACGACCATCGACCTCTTTGGCGCACGACCATCGGTCGTGCGCAGCCTGAGCTCTCATTTCATTGTCCTATCCCGCCATATCGCACGATCACCAGCCATACCGCGCACGATCACTGCTCGTGCACTGCCGGTCGTGCGCAGTCATGCCATCTTTTTCCACTTTTCTGTCCCATATCGCACGATCACCACCCTTGCCGCGCACGATCACTGATCGTGCGCTGCTGATCGTGCGCATGCTTTAATTTCCTGGTGCAGGTTGTTGCCGCACGGGCGCTGACATTATTCGCGCACGACCACTGGTCGTGCGCTGGTGGTCGTGCGCGCTATTTAATTCTGCTTCTATAAATTGGCCTGCTCCGTAAATTAGGTCAACAGACCTTGATCGAACTTGGCCGCCACTTCGCCCTTCCGCATTTCAGACGCTCCATCCATCTCCACCTTCATCCCTACCATCGGGAGGTGATTTCCGGCGATTCTAGAGCATTCCGCATCCTCCGGTGACCCCTCCGGCCATTAACGACCTCTTCTCCGAGCTTTCTAGCGAAGAAGAAGATGACGGAGATGACCTAGAGAACGGACTCAAAGGCCCTCGAGGTGACAGCTTGTCGGTACCGGAAGCCTCCTCGGACTGCGCGTGGAAGCGGATTGACAACCCGCACCTCCGGCCAACAACCGCGGTGGATCTTCACCCTCTTGGTTTACTCTTCATCTACCTTCCTTGTAGTGTATGAATGACTCAAGCTTGTTATGAACTTCGAATTTCTAGTTATTTGTAATTGGATTTTTGTTGTTTAAACTTGTTTGTGGGATTTGTGTTGTGATGCGCCTCGCCCCATCTCACTTCCGTCGTTTCATGTGAATGCACTCCACACTAAACACCTCACCCACTGGCTTACCGTCCACTCGCCCTACCGAAGTACGGCATAGCGGCCGATACACCCATCTCGCCTTGCGAAGCGGTGAATGCGACCCGCATAGTTAGCTTTAATTTCTTTGTTTGTAAGAACACAAATCTCAAAGCCCCTTTGTTTTTTTTCTTTTATTTTGCAAACTCTAATAACAATAATTTCGGATCATTCGTCGTTCCACGCCAACTGCATTCCTCAAGAGACCGACACTCGGGGATTTATTCCCAAACTTTATTACTTGTGCGACCGGTGCGCTTGCCGTATTTACACGCATCAAGCTTTTGGCGCCGTTGCCGGGGAATGCAACTGTAGAAGGACCGCGACGTACGAAAGTGTTGTTATAGAGTTAGTTGTTTCTTTTGACCGCTGCTTCTTTGTGTAGTTGCCACAGCGAATGCAGGGTCATCCCTCTCTCAATGCTTTCTATTCAGCAGCAAACCTATCAATCTGGCCTCACCAATCGAGTGGAAATGAGTAATGACAATTTCGAAATCTCGCCCGATTTGATCGAGTATATCATCGAAAACTGTCAATTTAATGGAGACGGAAGCACTGATGCCGTCTGCCACGTTCAAAGGTTTTTGGAGATTTACAACACGTGCTCGTCAAACACTGCCAAATGCGAGCAGCTGAAGATTCGTCTCTTCTCATTTTCTTTAAGGGACGACACAAAACAATGGTATCATGGTTTACGAATGGGAATACATTATTCCTGGAAGCAGCTCGAAGGAAATTTTTTGACAAAATTCAGGCAGCAAATGGTAACCAGAGACAATTACAAGGAGCTCATCACCTTCTCCCAACGGGAGGAAGAAACCTTGTTCGCTGCTTGGGAACATTTTCAGTCTCTGCGGAGGGAGTGTTGCGGAGTGGAAGTGTCGGACATCCTCCTGATCCAAACTTTTTTACTTTGGTATTTTAGGCAGATTCCAACCACTACTTGATGTCGCAGCCGGCGGAACTCTGTTTAACAAATCCAGCAAAGATGCTTGGGAGATTATGGACAACATTGCCCAAACTAGTAGGCATTGGGATGCAACTCTCTACCCCAATCCCTCTGAGGAGATAAGATCGGCGGCCCTTCATGAAGCCATAAATCCTCTTGTGTCGAAGACCGAGCAATTTTTCGCGTATGTATGCAGATTGATGGAAATGTTCAACGAACAAGCTTCCACCATTTAACGTTTGCAAACAGCATTCGGGATTCTTACAGAAGCGCCGCTATGTTTAGTCGATCTGAAGCAAGAAACGGTACATTCAATGAGGCTGAGAAGTGGAAAAAACCTCGAGCAAGCCTTGCCTCTGGATCCTCCTGCACAATCTTCTTGTGTACCCATTTTTGATTCGATAATGGAACCTCCGTCTTCGCCGACCGAGAAAGAACCCATAACAGCACTGCCAACTGTGAAGAACACCATGAGACCGCCATTTCCCCATCGACTAAAGATTGAAAAGACCGAAAGGCAATTTCAGAAGTTCCTTGAGATCATGAAAGGAGTTCAAATTAGCATACCGTTGACTGAAGCCATCACTCAGATCCCTGGATATTCCAAGTTCCTCAAGACCCTCATCTCGAGGCGTAAACCCTTGGAAGGATTGAAGATGGTTAACCTCACCGAAGAGTGTTCCACTCTCCTTTCTAGCTATCCTCCAACCAAACGCAGAGATCCTGGCAGCTTCACCATCCCCTGCAGAATTGGCCTCCACAGGTTTGGCCACGCACTTTGTGATTTGGGAGCTTCGATAAATCTGATGCCGCTTTCCATCTTCCAAGAGCTAGGTGTCGGGATTCTTCAGCCCACCCATCTGAGGTTGCAGTTAGCCGATCGTTCGATAAAAAGACCAGCTGGGATAGTTGAAGACCTCACTGTTACGGTTAACGGCCTCGCTTTCCCGTCCGGTTTCGTCATCCTCAACATGACGGCTGATCCCGAGGTTCCTATAATTTTAGGAAGGCCCTTCCTTGCCACCGCCCAGGCAATTATCAATGTCCACCAGGGGGAACTAACTCTGAGCTTGGGAGAAGAATCAATTTCTTTTAATGTTCACGAACCGCCACAACAACTCAGAATCACTAACTGTGACAATGCTGATTTGATTGAAGACCCGGATATGTGCGGCGAATTGATTCTTGACCAGGACGAGCTAGAATGGGAAAACGGGGACGCTCTCTCCACCACCTTATCGGAAACTCCACATCTAATCAGAGAACCCCCCATAGCTACCGCTACTGTCACTTTGAAGCCGCTGCCCGGCTCCTTGAAATATGCTTTCTTAGAGGAGGGCGCAGCGTGTCCGGTTATTATCTCTGCATCTCTCTCCGTCGACAACGAACTTGCTTTGCTGAATGTCCTAAAGAAATATAAAAATGTCTTTGGACGATCGTTGGCTGATATAAAAGGCATTAGCCCGGCATTTTGCATGCACAAAATCCTTCTTGAAGATCAATACAAACCGTCAGCCCAACCTCAAAGGAGACTGAACCCTAAGATGCACGAGGTAGTTCAGGCTGAAGTTATAAAACTGCTAGATGCTGGTATAATTTACCCAATCAGCGACAGTAAATGGGTTAGCCCAGTTCAAGTGGTGCCCAAAAAGGGTGGGATCACTGTGGTGGCTACTGGTGAAAATGAACTACTACCTACACGCGCAGTCACTGGGTGGAGAGTCTGCATTGACTACCGAAAACTGAATGAGGCTACGCGCAAAGATCACTTCCCGCTTCCCTTCATTGATCAGATGTTAGAAAAGTTGGCCGGTCAGGAATATTATTGTTTCCTTGATGGTTATTCGGGATACAATCAAATAGCAGTCGACCCTGATGATCAAGACAAAACGACATTCACTTGCCCATCCGGCACCTTTGCATTCAGACGAATGCCCTTCGGATTGTGCAACGCCCCTGCAACCTTCCAACGATGTGTGATCGCCATTTTTGGTGACATGATTGGAGATTTCCTGGAGGTATTCATGGACGATTTCTCCCTTTTCGGAAACAGCTTTGACTCCTGCTTAGCGAATCTAGCCAAGGCCCTGAAGCGAAGTGATGATACCAACCTCATTCTGAATTGGGAAAAATGTCACTTCATGGTTCGAGAGGGCATCGTCTTGGGCCACAAGGTCTCTCGTCGGGGGCTCGAAGTTGACCAAGACAAAGTCAGCATCATCAAAATCTTCCTCCTCCATCTACCGTCAAGGGTATCCGCAGCTTCCTGGGACACGCTGGCTTTTATCGTAGATTCATCAGCAATTTTTCATCAATATCCAAACCCCTCACAAAGCTGCTGGCTAAGGATGCTCTGTTTGACTTCGATAAGGATTGCATGCAAGCCTTTACGACTCTCAAGGACCGACTCATCTCCGCTCCAATTTTTGTAGCACCAGATTGGACTTTACCCTTTGAAATCATGTGCGACGCGAGCGATGTTGCAGTTGGTGCGGTGCTTGGCCAAAGGAGAGACAAAATATTATATACCATCTCGTATGCGAGTCGAACTCTCAATGAAGCCCAAATGAATTATACCACTACAGAAAAGGAGTTGCTGGCGGTCATCTTTGCTTTTGAAAAATTTCATTCGTACTTAGTGTTATCCAAGGTCATTGTTTACACTGACCATGCTGCACTCAGGTATTTATTCAAGAAAAAAGATGCCAAGCCCCGGCTAATCCGTTGGATCCTTTTGCTGCAAGAATATGTCATTGAGATCCGCGATAAGAAAGGGGTGGAGAATGTCATAGCTGATCACCTATCCAGACTGGAGAGCAATATTGATGATGCTGCATCAAATTGCAAGCGCAATGAGATAGCTGATTGCTTCCCGGATGAATGGCTATTCTCCATCACTTCACTCCCTCCTACAATCTCATGGTATGCTGACATGTCCAACTACCTTGCTTGCAAATCTGTCTCTCCCAGCCTATCCTCGCAGCAAAAGCGGAAACTTCTATCTAATGCCAAATATTATTTCTGGGAAGACCCGTTACTTTTCCGTTCGTGCAATGATGGAGTCATTAGGCGTTGCATACCCGAGATAGAATTCCAATCTGTTTTACATCACTGTCATGACCGGGAGGCTGGCGGGCATTTTGGCGCCACCAGAACGGCACGCAAGGTATTAAAATGTGGCCTATTCTGGCCAACCCTTTTCAGAGATGCCCACACGTACGTTGCTAAATGCAATGAATGTCAGAGGACAGGAAATATTTCAAAAAGGGACGAAATGCCTCTCAACAACATGCTCGTTTGTGAGCCATTTGACGTTTGGGGGATCGATTTCATGGGACCCTTCCCCATGTCACACGGCAAACTCTATATCATTGTCGCAGTTGACTATGTCTCCAAGTGGGTTGAGGCTGAAGCTGTTGCCGCAAATGACGCCCGCACGGTTTTGACTTTCTTACACAAGAATATTTTTTCTAGGTTTGGTGCTCCGCGTACCATCATCGGCGACGGAGGGAGCCATTTCTGCAACAAATCCTTCTTGCAACTCATGAAGAAGTTTGGAGTTCACCACAAAATCTCTCTTGCCTACCATCCTCAAATGTGTGGGCAGGTAGAAGTGTCAAATCGGGAGCTCAAAAGAATCATTGAAAAATCTATTAATTCCAACAGGAAAGAGTGGGCCAAGAAGGTTGACAACGCCTTATGGGCATACCAAACCGCCTTCAATACCCCTATTGGTATGACTCCCTTTCAGCTTGTTTATGGGAAAGCCTGCCACTTGCCGGTCGAGTTAGAACACAAAGCGTTATGGGCAACCAAGTTGCTAAACATGGACATTGATGCTGCCGCAAGCAAACGCCGCGCCAAACTGAGTGAGCTGGAGGAACTCCGACATTTTGCTTATGAGAACGCGCAGATTTACAAAGAAAAAACGAAAAAATGGCACGACCGTCACATCATCCCAAAAGAATTCCAGCCGGGAGACCAAGTCTTGATGTACAACTCTCGCCTCCGTTTGTTTCCAGGAAAGTTAAAATCGCGGTGGAGCGGCCCCTTCACAGTGATCGGAGTTTCCCCTTTTGGCGCAATTGAAATAACCGGGAAGAGCGGAGACAATTTTAAAGTCAACGGGCACCGGCTCAAATTGTACGATGGTGGTGCTATCTTTGGCGAACCTCAAAGCTTGCAACTCGCTGATTCCTCGCAAAGCGATACCGTACTGCCTTGATCACCAGCTTTCACAGCGGATTTGCTAGCTTTGTGGAAACTTTTCATTGTTTTGTGTTATTCTTTTTTTGCAACTTTTCTTTTTTTTTTACTGCAAGAACATTTTATAAACTGCTAATACAGGTATTTGGTCCACCTTAAGGACAGTAAACAAAAGGGCTATTCGGGAGACAACCCAAGCTTGGACCTCTTTGGTCCCTCTTCTGTTTATGCTTTTTATTTCCCTTGTCTATTTTATTTGCTGTTATTTGTTTTTTTTCTTGTTTTGTCTGTTCCACCTAATTCGCAGGTACAGTATATTTTTGTGCGATCCAGCAGCCTCCGCCTTCTGGTATGCTCCTTTGGATCATGGGTACCCTCTCTCCTCAGCCTATTTTTTTTATTTTAGATGTTCATTTACATTTATGCTTGTGTTTTCATTCAAGTCTGGGGGGAGAGCCGCTTATGCACACCACGAGCACACTGTTAGCATGCCAGTAGTTTATTTTATGTTCATTATTGTAGAATCCTGTCACGCACCACTGCACCCACTTGAGCGCGTGCTTAGCTTTTTTGTATTGCGATTCAAACTCGTGTCTTTGTTAGATTTGGGAAAATTTTAGTGCTGGTTTAGGATTGAGAGACAGAGTAAAATGTTGACCTTGCTGTGTTTCTAGTCAACTGCTCTCGTCTTGTGTAGAAATTCGTGTAGAATTAATTTTTCTTTATGCTTATAGTTTTGTAATTTTCTATTTGCGTAAATTCTTTTTATTCTACTCAAAAATTGTGAATCCGGTGTGAATCAAACTGTAGTTTAGGAATGTGTGTAGCCGCCACTAGACTCATTTTGCTTGAGTCGGGAGGACGGATTATCTTTCTCGGTGGCTAAGAACTTGCCCCAAGCTACTTTCGAAGCATTGGTGCATGGTTAGTCTAGCGTGAGAGTGATGTAGGCCATCATATTGGCCGGGTTGAGCTTTGTACCCTTCCTAACGTCGCCCTCGCTAGCCCCTTTGTGCCTACCCTTCCTTTTGATTCAGCTCCACCGTTATTTCACCAAAGCCTCTTAGCCTATCCTAGTTGCACACCCAAATAGAGCTTTCGTACTTCATATTTTCATTTTGGGTTGTGATGTGGTGTATTAATTGTGAAAAAGTGGAAGTGCGCACAAGTAAATCTGCTGAATTGTTCAAATTAAAGAGATGAAAAAGAAAAGAAAAGAAAGAAAAAAAAAAGAGAAATTGAAAAGTGAAAATGAAATGTGAAAAGAAAAAAAAAATTTTGATTGAAAATCTTGTTGAAAATGATTTTGATTTGGAGTAGGCGATGCACACACCCATGTTGCAAAAGTTAAGTCTGGGGGTGTGGTGCACTCGCGCGTTTGGTGGTTTGCCGAGGGATTCTCTTAGGCGAGCTCATTTGGGTTAGGTGCTAAGCCTTTCTTTTTATCATTGTTTACCTCACCGTAACCCAAGCCCCGTCATTACCCGAAGCCCTACGGACTCACGCTAGAGTCAAACTAGTGCCATGGAGAGAGTGTGAACGGGCAAGCGTATGATCCCCGACATTGGTGGATTCCTTTGGAGGTGATCCCAAGCCCGGGTCATCGGCAAAGCTCACCTTATTGGCCAGCCTACTTTCTTCCTACGCGTGACCGGTTGATTCACCGTGATTCTATTTTTGAGTAGTAATAAAATGTCTTTACGCATTGTGAAGAATATAAACTTTTTTGCATAATTAGGAATTTCTTCTATTGTATTTTTATGCACGCGAGCATGCGACTTCGCATGGTACCCTGTATTTCAATCTCTATGTCAGCTAGATTATTTTCCCGACTTGCTTAGATTGTGTTTGCTCGGGACGCGCAAACAGTTAAGTCTGGGGGTGTGATGAGTCCCTATTTCATACCGAATTCCGGACTCATCTAGACTCATTTGCATGTATTTGCACTACCATTTAGTGCCATTAGCACTCCTTTTGGTTCGCTACGACATTCCACGTCGTGTGCACTCTTTTGGCCTATTTCTGTGCGTGTATTTATTCTCATCGTGTGATGCATTTTTATTTCTATCTGTGACTGCCATGTCGACATCCCGTCCAGTTTTCCTGCAGGTTCTGGGATCGTGTGGGCGTCCGGCATAGGACTTTCACCATTTTTGGCAAAGGAGTCAATGGTCGTGCGTTTTTACCCACGCACGACCATCGACCTCTTTGGCGCACGACCATCGGTCGTGCGCAACCTGAGCTCTCATTTCATTGTCCTGTCCAGCCATATCGCACGATCACCAGCCATACCGTGCACGATCACTGCTCGTGCGCTGCCGGTCGTGCGCAGTCATGCCATCTTTTTCCACTTTTCTGTCCCATATCACACGATCACCACCCTTGCCGCGCACGATCACTGATCGTGCACTGCTGATCGTGCGCATGCTTTAATTTCCTGGTGCAGGTTGTTGCCGCACGGGCGCTGACATTGTTCGCGCACGACCACTAGTCGTGCGTCGGTGGTCGTGCGCGCTATTTAATTCTGCTTCTATAAATTGGCCTGCTCCGCGAATTAGGCCAACGGACCTTGATCGAACTTGGCCGCCACTTCGCCCTTCCGCATTTCAGACGCTCCATGTTGGCACCCTAGTTTGATTTGAGTTTAGTCTTCTCCTTTTGTCCCTTGACCCAAGAAATATCTATGGTCAATGGTTAGTGGTCTAGCTGTAGAGTCCCCGCTTTCCCAGATGAAGAATTTGGTTAAGTAGTTTTTCGTTCGACTATAGTCGAACGCCGCTCGACTATCGTCGACTGACTGTTCGACGATCTTCTATCAGTTGCTCGATGTTCTGTCTGCGAGGATAGTTCGACTATCGGTTGATAGTTCGACTATCTGTGTGCTTTGATAGTTCGATTATCTGCTTGGATAGTTCAACTATCTGATAGCTCGACTATCTGTTTGATAGGTCGACTATCTGCATTATTTGATAGCTCGACTATCTGTTGATAGATCGACTATCTGATTTCTTCTGATAGTTCGACTATCTACTGATAGGTCGACTATCTGTTTTCCCTTGGTAGTTCGACTATCTTCCTTGATAGTTCAACTATCTGATAGCTCGACTATCTGTTGATAGTTCGACTATCTGTCGTTCTCTGATAGCTCGACTATTTGTTGATAGTTCGACTATCTGTTCTGCGTTGATAGTTCGACTATCTGTTGATAGGTCGACTATCTGTTTTCGCTTGGTAGTTCGACTATCTGTTGATAGCTCGACTATTTGTTTCGCTTTGATAGTTCGACTATCTGTTGATAGCTCGACTATCAGTTTTGCTTTGATAGTTTGACTATCTGTTGATAGCTCGACTATCTGTTTCGCCTTGATAGTTCGACTATCTGTTGATAGGTCGACTATCTGATAGCTCGACTATCTACTGATAGTTCGACTATCTGCTGTGATAGTTCGACTATCTCCTGTGATAGTTCGACTATCTGGATCGTTCGACTATCTGTCCGATAGTTCGACGATCTTCGTTCTTCGGTCGACGATCTCCGAGGGTCGTTCGACGTTTTCTATCTGCCTTTATATTTTGTATTTATTTATTATATTTAATTAATTAATACATTATCTGGCATTTTATTTCAGTTGTTTTGTGATAATATTTCCAGGCATTATCTGCTCCATCCCTTCTGCCTGAGTAAAATCTTTTCAGATAAAGTTGTTTGTCTTATTAGCTGACATTGTATTTTACTTTATCTGCTGTCAGTCCTTTATAGCCGTTAGACTGAAAAGTCTTTCTTCTGCTATAAAGAGTTTGTTTCTGATGTGACTTTATTTAGTACTTTATTATCAGATTGCTTCATGCAGCTTCTTCGAAGGAGGTTTATTCCTTTTATAGAATGTTTTTGCTGCAGAGATTGTTTGTCTTTTTGATATTTGCAGCCCAGGTCTCAAGTTTCAGAAGAAGACAAATAATTAAAATTGAAGAGATCCATTGCTTGTTGCTGCTATAAAAGGAATCCTTTGGAGAAGGATTTCAGCTAGCTAACCAGTTATTCATTAAAGCATTCAAGCCTTCATCAAGACCAAGTTTTCTGCTCTCAGCAATTTCCATTCATATGAGAAGTTTTAAGTTCTTCTGCTTTTCTTCAACTTGAGTTCTCCTGCTTCCAGGAAGTTCAAACTCAGAGTTCTTTTGAAGAAGAAGAAGAAGACAGCTGCTTGAAGATTTCTAATTTTATTATTTATCATCTTCTTGTAGTTTTTCCTTCAGATCTTTCTGAAGAGTTTTCTGCACTGAAGCAAGACTTCACCTGGACATTCTTTGAGCCAGGGGGAGCCTTGATTCTTTAGAGCTTTCTAGCTCAGTGCAAGTCTTTGTGCTTCTCTAATCTATTGTAAAATAGAGAAGACATCTTAACCTTCTTTCCCCCTCCTGTACAGGGTTATTACTCCCTTCAAAAGTATCCCTTGGTGGCAAGGCACCTGATCAAAAACCTGTGTTCGGTTTTTAGACACCTGATCAAAAGTCTAAAGGGTTTCTGGATCTACCTGAAGCAGATCCTGTTGGTGGCAGGGCACCTGATCAAAAACCTAAGTGGATTCCTACCTTGTTGGTAGAAGAGTGGATGTACCCAAGTTGTTTGGGGAACCACTATAAATTCCTTGTGTCGTCTGGATTGCCTTGTTTAATTCCTGCATTGTGGCTGTGAATAGATATAACTAGGTTTGCTAGTTGCTGATTAGGTTTTCCAAGCCTTAACTGTAATTACAGTTAGCTTGAGTTTGTGCACAACACTTGTGTTAGACTATAGGGTTAATTCTATATCTATAATATTTTCATTCCGCATTTCACTCCAAGGGAGTTGGGTAGACCATTAAGTTTTGTCTAGTGCAAAATTTGATAACTCTATTCACCCCCCCTCTAGAGTAGTATCTATCCCTTCACTTTCAATTGGTATCAGAGGGAGGTTGACTGACTGAATAGGCTAACACCTAAGTCACAAGATCCTGATAGATACTAAAGCTTATAGATATTCACTATCATGGCCCAGTCCAAGGATTATTCTAGCACCAGACCTCCAGCATGCAACTTAGCTAAGTTTGGTATCTGGAAGGCAAGGATAAAATTATATATGAATTCTATTGATGAAAGCATCTTTGCTTCTATTTTGTCAGGACCCCCAAGAGCACCTGCTGCTGCTACTGCCTCATCATCTGATATGAGTGCAGTGCCTCCTCCAGATTACAACGATGAGTACAAGAAGGCAAAGATAGCAGATGCCAAGGCGATGAACATTCTGGCTCAGACAATGTCTGATGAGGTATTCTAGAAGGTAGCTGACTGCTCTTCAGCAAAAGCTATGTGGGATACACTGAACCAGATTGTAGCTGGTTCAGCTGATGAAAGGAAGGACAGAAGGTCCAACCTTATCTCACAATATGAAAACTTCAAGAAAACTGATGCGGAATCAGTTGAAGCCATGTACACCAGGCTCAGCTCAATCATCAATGAGCTGAGGACCCTTGACAAGGACATATCATTGACAGAGGTCAATGATAAGATTCTGATATGCTTCCCTAGCACATGGGATCTAAGGATCTGGCCCATCAAGGAAGCCAGAAGTACAAATGAGATTTCAACTGAAGCCCTTCTCGGCAAGCTCAAGTCTTTTGAGCAAGTGCTGAAGACAAGGGAAGCTGAAGCTGAAGCAAAGACCCCTACTCCAACAAGAAAAGAGCAATCTCTAGCTCTTAAGGCTGCTGATGCTTCTGAAGGCAGCCAATCCAATGAGGAGCTAATGGCATTATTTGCCAAGAGGTTTCTCAAGATGGGGAGAAAGGAATTCAGAAAGAAGTCTTCACGCTATGAAGACAAACCAAGATATGACCGTTCACCTGCTAAAGAAATTATATGTTATGGTTGTAGGAAGCCTGGACACATCTTACCAGATTGTCCAGAGGAGAAGAACAAAGACAAGAGGAAAGAAAAGGAACAGCACAGGAAGCACTCCAAGCCATCCTCCTACAAGAATAAGAAGAAGGAGAGAGGTTTCATTGCTGAAACCTGGAGTGATTCTGATGAAGAATC
Source organism: Platanthera zijinensis (assembly GCA_039513925.1). Classification (NCBI taxonomy): domain Eukaryota; kingdom Viridiplantae; phylum Streptophyta; class Magnoliopsida; order Asparagales; family Orchidaceae; genus Platanthera; species Platanthera zijinensis. Next base: position 84,161,230 of record CM077080.1, on the reverse strand, counting down.
CTCCTCCTCAAGCTCCAGTGAGGATGAGGAAGAGAAGAAGGCAAAAGAAGTTTGCCTCATGGCAATAGATGCCTGCAGCAACCACTCTACTGCAGAGAGTTCAGATTCAGAAGAAGAAATGCCAACAGAAGATGAGGTACTATCTTCTTATGACTTCACTTCTGAAGAATTTAAATTAGATTTTAAATCTTTATGCTTAGATTTGATTAGCTCAGAAAAGGAGATAAAAGAACTTAGAAATAAGTTAGCTGACTCAGAATTAATTGCTACAGAAAATATTAAGCTAAAGGAAGATCTCACTACTTGTAGTGAAGAAATTAAATTTCTTAAAATGGAGTTAGCTAAGTCTAAGAGGTTAGAAGAATCACTTAATGGTAGAAGCCTTAAGTTATTAGAAATTACCAGCATGACTAACACTAGGTCAGGTAATAACAAACTAGGCTTAGGAGCTTCTCCCAGTGAACCCCCAGTTATTCTTAAAAATAATCTTTCAACTCCAGTGAACTTCCTTTCAGCTAGTGGAATGAAGAACACTGAGCAAGTAAACCAAGTTAATAAAACTTTAAATAAAGCTAAGAGAGAAAAGAGGAAGAAATTTTTTAAAGAAATGCAAAGAGCGTCGAACGCCGCTCGACGATCGGAAGCTCAATGATCGAACGAAGCTCGACGATCTGAGCGCCCATCGTCGAACGTCGATCGACATTTTCAATGTGATTTTCAAAATCATAATCAAACCCGTAGAAACCTAAATGAAAATAGAAACCCTAGGTTTCTTGACCCATCATCTGCATGGAGAATCCCACCTAGGAGATCTCACCCATTAGGTTATCACCCTCAGCCTGCATTTTCATTTATTTCTAGCTTTTCTTATGTGAAAAACAAGGGACCCAAGGTTACCTGGGTCCACACTGTCTAAATAAATGTCTTGCAGGTGAAGGCCTATCCTATCACTCAAAATAAGTGGTATTTGGATAGTGGATGCTCCAAGCATATGACAGAAAATAAAAATCATCTGTCAAAATTCAAATCTAAGCTCGGCCCAAAGGTTATCTTTGGAGATTCAAGCTGTGGTCAGACAGAAGGCTATGGCAGGATCACAATTGGAGATGTTACTTTCAAGAGAGTTGCATATGTGACAGGACTGAAGCACAATTTGATTTTAGTCAGTCAGCTATGTGATGCTGGCTACCAGGTTTCATTTTCTAACTCTTCTTGCAATATTACTTTAAATAATAATGTTGTTTTAGTAGGCATTAGAATAGGTAATATTTATTTAGTAGATTTCAATTCAACTCACTCTGAAATCTATTTATTTAATGAAGTAACAATTAATAATAATTCTTTGTGGCATAAGAGGCTTAGTCATGTTAACCTTAAAAATATATCTAGGTTATCTAAACACAACCTTGTTAGAGGTTTACCTTCTTGCCCCTACAAGAAGGAGAGCCTATGCAAGGCTTGTCAGCTAGGCAAGCAAACCAAAAACTCTTTTAAATCAGTAAATAAGAGTGATTCTCCTAGAATCTTGTACTTATTACATTTGGACCTTTTTGGCCCAATAAATGTACAAAGTTTAGGAGGGAAGTATTACACCTTAGTAATTGTAGATGACTTCTCTAGGTTCAGTTGGGTTTTCTTTTTGAGAACTAAGGCCGATAACTTCAAAGCCCTTACAGACTTTCTACTATGTGTGCAGACTGAGTACTCTACTCATGTGGCCTTGATCAGAAGTGATCATGGTACTGAGTTTGACTCTCTTCTCATGCAAGAATTCTGTGAGAGAGAAGGTATCAAACATAGCTTCTCAGCTCCTAGAACTCCCCAACAAAATGGGGTAGTTGAAAGGAAAAATAGAACACTCATTGAAGCTGCTAGTACATTGTTGGCAGATGCTAATATGCCTCTTTCCTATTGGGCAGAAGCTGTTAGCACAGCCAATTATGTCTTGAATAGATGTCTGATACACAAGCTTAAGTATAAAACTCCTTATGAGTTGCTTAAAGGAAAGAAACCTAAAATTAATAATTTTAGAGTATTTGGTTGTGTAGTGTATATTCATAATAACAATAAAGAATACCTTAGAAAGTTTGAAGCAAAAGCTTCAATAGGAATTATTCTTGGATATTCCCAAGTAAGCAAAGCTTATAGGGTTTATAACAAATCAACCTGTAAAATTGAAGAATCTGTGCATGTATCTTTTGATGAGTCTCAGATGTTTTACAAGGAGAAGGAAAATTCTCCTTCCTCCAGTTCATTGCAGGTACCTGATGCTTCTCAAGAGATTCTTCAATTATCAACTCTTCAGATCACTGAATCAGACAGTGATGAAGACATTGCAGAAGCTGTTGTTGTACCACCAACAGTAGATCAAATTTCTCCTGAGGAATTAATCCCAACTGTTGCTGAAGATCACATCCCACCTGCTGATATTGTCACACTTAGAGATCACCTTACATCTCAAGTGATTGGAGACATATCAGCTGGTGTGCAAACAAGACACCAATTAAGACAGGATGTGATGCACGCTTGTTTCGTCTCACAGATTGAGCCCCTCACCTTTAAAGATGCAGAGCTAGATCCCCACTGGATCATTGCTATGCAAGAGGAACTCAATCAGTTTGAGAGATGTAAAGTTTGGACTTTGGTTCCAAGACCTAAAGGCCAACTGATCATAGGCACCAAGTGGGTGTATAGAAACAAGTTGGATGCAAATGGAATTATTGTAAGGAATAAAGCAATGCTTGTAGCTTAGGGCTACAGATAGGAGGAAGGTATAGATTATGACCAAACCTTTGCTCCTGTTGCAAGGCTAGAAGCAATAAGGATCTTCTTGGCCTATGCAGCCTACAAGAAGTTTAAGGTCTTTCAAATGGATGTCAAAAGTGCATTCCTGAATGGTGAGCTTAAGGAAGAGGTGTTTGTTGAACAACCACTAGGGTTTGTTTCTTCAACTCAGCCCTCTCATGTATTCAAGTTGCAGAAAGCTCTTTATGGACTAAAACAAGCTCCCAGAGCCTGGTATGAGACTCTAGCTAGTTTCCTTTTAGAGCACAACTTTACTAGGGGAGTAGTTGATAGAACCCTTTTCGTCAAGCATCACAAGGACACAATCCTGTTAGTTCAGGTGTATGTAGATGATATTATATTTGGCTCCACTGATCCCAAACTTTGCAAAAGGTTTTCTGACCTGATGCACTCTAAGTTTGAGATGAGTAGTATGGGTGTGCTGTCTTACTTTCTTGGTCTCCAAGTTAAGCAAAATGCTGATGGTATCTTCATCTCCCAATCTAAATATGCCAAGGAATTGGTAAAGAAATTTGGGATGGCTGATGCTTCAGCAATGCCTACACCTATGGCTACTAATGTAGTTATTGATTCTGATGATCACGGCAAGCCAGTTGATCAAAAGAATTATAGGGCCATTGTTGGTTCCCTATTATATTTAACTACAAGTAGGCCTGATATAATGTTTGCTACATGCCTCTGTGCTAGATTCCAGGTCAACCCCAAGGAATCTCATCTGATTCTTCTCAAGAGAATCTTGAGATACCTGAAGGGATGTCCAAATCTAGGACTTTGGTACCCAGCAGAATCAGAATTTGAGTTAATTGGATACTCTGACTCTGACTATGCTGGTTGTAGAGTTGACAGGAAGAGCACCTCAGGAACTTGTCAGTTCCTGGGAGAGAGATTGGTCTCTTGGTTCTGTAAGAAGCAGGCTTCTGTCTCAACTTCAACTGCAAAGGCTGAATATATAGCAGCTGCTAGTTGTTGTTCACAGATCCTGTGGATTCAAAACCAGCTTGTGGATTATGGTTACTCACACAAGAATACCAAAATCATGTGTGACAGTACCAGTGCTATCTCCATTGCACAAAATCCAGTGCACCACTCTAGAATGAAGCACATTGAGATTCAGCACCATTTCCTGAGAGATTGTGTGGAAAAGAACAAGATTTGTCTTGAGTTCATATCCACTGAGTTTCAGAGAGGTGATATATTCACCAAGCCCTTAGATGAACAGAAGCATCTGTTCTTTTTAATTCAACTAGGCATGATAAATGGACGAGACTAAGTGTGACTATATCTGCCAATGTTGAAACTTGCTTGAAGATCGTCGAACGATGATCGAAGATCATCGAACGGATCAAGCCTATCGTCGACCTCTAGTTAATGATAGCTTATCTGGTTAAAGATCGTCGACCGGCGTTCGAAGATCGTCGAACAGGTCGAGCTTATCGTCGATCTCTGGAAGACGACAGCTTGTTGTTTGAGAAGCCAGAAATAGTCGAATGATTGATCGACAACTCTGCTTCTGGGCCGATCGTCGAACGGCCGTTCGACCATCGGGTCTAGTATCTTTTAAATAGATCGACTATCTCCGGTCTAATATAAAGCCGATAGTCGACCTAGGTTAAAAGATCTTTTGTTTTATCGTCGACGGAGCGTGACTTTTCGCATTCTGTCTTCCCGCTTGCGATTTTCTGCCGCTTCGTCTCCCTCGTCATCTTCCGTCTTCTCCAGCTCCTTCAATGGCGATTTCTCCAGCAGTGCTAGCTGTTGTAAAGTTCGATGCAGGTTTCAGCGTCGATTTTGACGCATTCAGCTGCTGTGAAGCAGGGATTGTGGAAATTCTTCAGTTATGCCGAGATCAAGGTCTAGAAAGATTAATGTCTACAAGGATAAAGTTAAATGTTCCCGAGATTAAGGAATGGGCTTTCACTTCGTCCTCCTCCGACGATTCGATGACTGGCTCTATTGGCAGAGAAGAGGTAATTTTAACTCCCGCCATTCTAACTGATGTATTTGGCTTGATAAATGGTGAAGAAGATTATGAGCAAGATGCTCAAGAGTTTGGAAGAATGCTTACTGAGCTGGGACATGCCGAAGGCATTCCCTCCAAGCTGCTCAAGGTCAATTTCCCATTTAAGATTAAATTTCTTGCTGAGATAGTTGGAAAAGTGCTCCTTGGGAAGCACTCTGCTCATGACAACATTACAAGGCAACAATTTGCACTGATGTGTGCAATTGTTAATCAGAAAAGGATTGATTGGGCAGGAGTAATGTTCGATTTGATAAGGAAAAAGAACAGTAAGAAAGAGGTTACCCTAGGCAGGGTTATTGGAATTTTTCTGAAGGAAAAGTATCCTCAGCTGCTGGTCTCCGTTGCAACAACCATAAATGCGAGCAAGAAGATGGACCCGAATTTGTTCTCCAAGTGGAAGAGGACGTTTGTGAAGCCAGCTCTCATAGGGGTTGCTCCAGCGACATCAGAGAGCACTAGGACTGATTCAGTCGCTCCTCACCCTCAAGATGCTGGCTCAGCTCATCTTTCCCTTCCCTCATCTTCTTCTGCTATGCAGTCTGCTTCAGTTGCAGTTCCATCAACTTCAGCTGAAGTACGACTTCCTCCTTCTCCTGTTCGAGATACAACCACGATTGTTATTCCCTCTCCTCCTACATCTCCTATTCCTTCTCATCTGGCTAGGATATCTGCTCCTAGTTTTGATTTGATAGGATCTGAGAGGACTCCAACACCTCGTCAGTCCCCTATTCGTTCTCCATTTCATTCTCCACATCATTCTCCATCTCCTATTCGTTCTCCAGTTCAACAGGAATACATTCCTCCTGCTGATCTTCCATCCACTGCAATTCCATCATCTTTTGAAGTCACCCCAACATTCATATCTAGCATTTTGGAGTTGATTACCCCTTCAATCAAAATCATGATTGAAGAGGCAATTGCTCCACTTGCCTCCTCCATTGCTACCTTGACTGCTACCATCCAATCCCTCTCTAAATCTGCTGAGCCCTCTTCTTCCAGGGGCCTGGTTTCAGTTCCCACTGAAATCAGGCAGGGGGAGATGTTCTGTGAAGATGTCTCAGAGCCTCCAGCCTCAGAGCTTCCAGCCTCCCTTCCAGCGGTGACAGATTTAGTGATGACAGTTCAAGATGAATCAGTTTCAGTGTTATCTGACAAAGAAATATCTGATGCGGTCATGTTATCTGAATTTGCTGTAAAAGTTTGTTTAGAAGATCTCACCACTCCCTTGGTTGCCCGTTTCCTAGAAGGGATTATTACATCCTATCTAGATGAATCCTGGGAGTTGGTAAAGTATGAAGGTAATTCACTCATCTGTTTTATTGACGAGTCAATTGATTTGCTAGCTTGTGAATACCTAGAAGGAATGATTTTAGCTTATTTAGCAGATTTGTGTTCATGAATCTACAGATTATATTAAAGATGATATAGCTGCTCAGGTTATAGTAGTTGTTTCAGAAGCTGCTCCAGATGTTCCTGATGTTCAAGTAGATCCAGAACTGGATTCCTTTTTAGATGATATAGAAGATGTGTCTGAAAATCAAGAAGAGAAAGCTAGAGCTGCTTGGCAATTAAGAGTTCAATCTTTGTTAAAAGAAAAAGAAAAAGATTTACAAGTTGAAAATTCAACTGTTTGGGATGATTCCCCAGGACTAGACCTGGATTCCCTTCTGGCTCAGGATGCCATAGAAGAGGAAAAAGAGAAAGCTGATCTGAAATTAAAGGAAAATGCTGTTTCTGAAGCCTATGATCCATATGACAATCCTCCATCATCTCACTCTGAAGATGAAGAGGATTCAGATTTATCTGAGAATTCAAAGAAGAAGAAAGTTGCTCAGAAGAAAAGAAAAGTTGTTGCTCCTCCTCCTCTCAATCGTGATAATGACACTCCATATTATATTCTGAAAGGAATTGACCCCAAGTCAAAAGAGTTTCAACATTGGATGTGGTTCTCCAAGAACCAGCAAAAAGAGAGAAAGAGAGCTAAGAGATATGATAGTCCTGCTTCCAGATGGACACCCAGAGGTCCTCCTCCTCCACCTCCTGGTGCAGGAGCCTCTGGGAATTTATCTGCTAATCCTTCTGCTCCGTCAGCAAAATCTGCTCCTTCTCAGCCCCTTTCAAAGAAAAGTTCTCAAAGCAACCAAGGAAAATCACATTCTGGTTCTCAAAGGCATGTTACTGAAGTTAAAGAACAAGTGAAGGAGGTTGTGTATCAGAAGCCAACATTTTCACCTCCTCCTTCTCCTAAGAAAAAGATCTCTTCTAGTATTCCAGTACATGTTTCTCAGGATGCTGCAAAAGGAAAAAGAACCATATTCTCTGAAAAATCTAGCAAAAAGTTTGCTGAGTTTGCTCCCCCATCGTCTCTGGTTATTCAAGAAGTAAAAGACACAGTTGAAAGTTTATTAGATTTATCAGTTAAGTTTAAAGCTGTTAAGCCTGTTGATACATCTTCTGAAATTGTGTATGAAAGCCAAGAACTAGATCCTGATTACAGGATGGCTAGATTTCTTGAGATTGTTGGCTCAACTCAAATTCAGAAAGCTAAGGCTAAAGGAAAGGATTCTACAGGATTTACAACAATGTCAAAGTTCAGAATGAAGGAACTAGATAAAATCCAGGTTAGCCCTGAGGTCTTTGACCCTTCAAAGTATATGCAAAAGCACCCAGAAGCAGTTGTTCCAAGGGCTGCAGAATTAAAGATTATTGGCATGCAAGACTTGAAGATGTCTAAGAAAGAGGCCACTGATCCTTTGCGGAAAGTTTCCTTTGTTCCTAGCTCTTCTGACCCTAAGCCAGATTCTGTAGACTCTTAGTTTTGTTTGACTGTTGTTATTTATCTGATTGACTGTTAATTGTTTATCTATTTCCTGTATTAATTTTATTGTTCTATAGCTAGTTCTGTGTTTTAGTTTTTGAGAGACTTAACTCAAATAGGGGGAGATTGTTGGTACCCTAGTTTGATTTGAGTTTAGTCTTCTCCTTTTGTCCCTTGACCCAAGAAATATCTATGGTCAATGGTTAGTGGTCTAGCTGTAGAGTCCCCGCTTTCCCAGATGAAGAATTTGGTTAAGTAGTTTTTCGTTCGACTATAGTCGAACGCCGCTCGACTATCGTCGACTGACTGTTCGACGATCGTCTATCAGTTGCTCGATGTTTTGTCTGCGAGGATAGTTCGACTATCGGTTGATAGTTCGACTATCTGTGTGCTTTGATAGTTCGACTATCTGCTTGGATAGTTCAACTATCTGATAGCTCGACTATCTGTTTGATAGGTCGACTATCTGCGTTGTTTGATAGCTCGACTATCTGTTGATAGATGGACTATCTGCTTTCTTCTGATAGTTCGACTATCTGCTGATAGGTCGACTATTTGTTTTCCCTTGGTAGTTCGACTATCTTCCTTGATAGTTCAACTATCTGATAGCTCGACTATCTGTTGATAGTTCGACTATCTGTCGTTCTCTGATAGCTCGACTATCTGTTGATAGTTCGACTATCTGTTCTGTGTTGATAGTTCGACTATCTGTTGATAGGTCGACTATCTGTTTTCGCTTGGTAGTTCGACTATCTGTTGATAGCTCGACTATCTGTTTCGCTTTGATAGTTCGACTATCTGTTGATAGCTCGACTATCGGTTTTGCTTTGATAGTTTGACTATCTGTTGATAGTTCGACTATCTGTTCCGCCTTGATAGTTCGACTATCTGTTGATAGGTCGACTATCTGATAGCTCGACTATCTTCTGATAGTTCGACTATCTGCTGTGATAGTTCGACTATCTCCTGTGATAGTTCGACTATCTGGATCGTTCGACTATCTGTCCGATAGTTCGACGATCTTCGTTCTTCGGTCGACGATCTCCGAGGGTCGTTCGACGTTTTCTGTCTGCCTTTATATTTTGTATTTATTTATTATATTTAATTAATTAATACATTATCTGGCATTTTATTTCAGTTGTTTTGTGATAATATTTCCAGGCAATATCTGCTCCATCCCTTCTGCCTGAGTAAAATCTTTTCAGATAAAGTTGTTTGTCTTATTAGCTAACATTGTATTTTACTTTATCTGCTGTCAGTCCTTTATAGCCGTTAGACTGAAAAGTCTTTCTTCTGCTATAAAGAGTTTGTTTCTGATGTGACTTTATTTAGTACTTTATTATCAGATTGCTTCCTGCAGCTTCTTCGAAAGAGGTTTATTCCTTTTATAGAATGTTTTTGCTGCAGAGATTGTTTGTCTTTTTGATATTTGCAGCCCAGGTCTCAAGTTTCAGAAGAAGACAAATAATTCAAATTGAAGAGAGCCGTTGCTTGTTGCTGCTATAAAAGGAATCCTTTGGAGAAGGATTTCAGCTAGCTAACCAGTTATTCATTTAAGCATTCAAGCCTTCATCAAGACCAAGTTTTCTGCTCTCAGCAATTTCCATTCATCTGAGAAGTGTTAAGCTCTTCTGCTTTTCTTCAACCTGAGTTCTCCTACTTCTAGGAAGTTCAAACTCAGAGTTCTTTTGAAGAAGAAGAAGAAGAAGACAGCTGCTTGAAGATTTCTAATTTTATTATTTATCATCTTCTTGTAGTTTTTCCTTCAGATCTTTCTGAAGAGTTTTCTGCACTGAAGCAAGACTTCACCTGGACATTCTTTGAGCCAGGGGGAGCCTTGATTCCTTGAGCTTTCTAGCTCAGTGCAAGTCTTTGTGCTTCTCTAATCTATTGTAAAATAGAGAAGACATCTTAACCTTCTTTCCCCTTCCTGTACAGGGTTATTACTCCCTTCAAAAGTATCCCTTGGTGGCAGGGCACCTGATCAAAAACCTGTGTTCGGTTTTTAGACACCTGATCAAAAGTCTAAAGGGTTTCTGGATCTACCTGAAGCAGATCTTGTTGGTGGCAGGGCACCTGATCAAAAACCTGAGTGGATTCCTACATTGTTGGTAGAAGAGTGGACGTACCCAAGTTGTTTGGGGAACCACTATAAATTCCTTGTGTCGTCTGGATTGCCTTGTTTAATTCCTGCATTGTGGCTGTGAATAGATATAACTAGGTTTGCTAGTTGCTGATTAGGTTTTCCAAGCCTTAACTGTAATTACAGTTAGCTTGAGTTTGTGCACAACACTTGTGTTAGACTATAGGGTTAATTCTATATCTATAATCTTTTCATTACGCATTTCACTCCAAGGGAGTTGGGTAGACCATTAAGTTTTGTCTAGTGCAAAATTTGATAACTCTATTCACCCCCCCCCCCTCTAGAGTAGTATCTATCCCTTCACTTTCACTCCATCCATCTCCACCTTCATCCCTACCATCGGGAGGTGATTTCCGGCGATTCTAGAGCATTCTGCATCCTCCGGTGACCCCTCCGGCCATTAACGACCTCTTCTCCGAGCTTTCTACTGAAGAAGAAGATGACGGAGACGACCTAGAGAACGGACTCAAAGGCCCTCGAGGTGACAGCTCGTCGGTACCGGAAGCCTCCTCGGACTGCGCGTGGAAGCGGATTGACAACCCGCACCTCCGGCCAACAACCGCGGTGGATCTTCACCCTCTTGGTTTACTCTTCCTCTACCTTCCTTGTAGTGTATGAATGACTCAAGCTTGTTATGAACTTCGAATTTCTAGTTACTTTTAATTGGATTTTTGTTGTTTAAACTTGTTTGTGGGATTTGTGTTGTGATGCGCCTCACCCCATCTCACTTCCATCGTTTCATGTGAATGCACTCCACACTAAACACCTCACCCACTGGCTTACCGTCCACTCGCCCTACCGAAGTACGGCATAGCGGCCGATACACCCATCTCGCCTTGCGAAGCGGTGAATGCGACCCGCATAGTTAGCTTTAATTTCTTTGTTTGTAAGAACACAAATCTCAAAGCCCCTTTGTTTTTTTTCTTTTATTTCACAAACTCTAAAAACAATAATTTCGGATCATTCGTCGTTCCATGCCAACTGCATTCCTCAAGAGACCGACACTCGGGGATTTATTCCCAAACTTTATTACTTGTGCGACCGGTGCGCTTGCCGTATTTACACGCATCACAGTCCACTAACCCCGGGTCACCCCCGCTCGAGTTTAGTTTGGGGACAAACTAAGCAGCGGAAGCAGTGGTGTGCCCATATGAGGATCACATATAAATTGTCCACTTTTAGTAAAGATTGAACGTTTTCTCATTATGGATTTTGTTACGCATCCTCCAACACAGCCTACGCCACAGGGTGGAGTTCAATAGACTCCGGATGTTGCACCACCTCCTCTGTCCCCCTCTCCGTTCCAGATGTCGGAAATGGGGAAGACCTTGACAGTAATACTGGATGTGTTCAGGGCCCAACAGGCCCCGGCTCCGTTGCCAAACCCGGGGCCAACTGGCTGAGTATCTTCATAGCTTTGTCTCCACCGTCCTACTTGGGAACAGAATCAGTCGTTCGGACAGAGGAATGGCTTGACATCATGTATGAGATGCTGACTTGAATTCGGTGCCCTTGGGAAGAGAGGGTGCCCTTGGTGATCTCCTGCCTGGAGTCGCATGCAAAGAGATGGTGGAATACCTCGCTGGACATGATATTTGCGGACAGGGAAATAGCAGAGATTTCTTGGGAGGATTTCAGGGGCGTGCTGTTGGAGCACTTTGTTCCACAATCAGCCAGGGACGAACTGGAGGATAGATTTTTACAGTTGAGACAGGGGAACAAGTCGGTGGTGGAGTACCACCGAGAGTTCAACCACCTAGCCTGGTTTACGGACTCGTATCAGTTAGACGAAGCTAGATATACCAAGAGATTCTACAAGGGCCTCCGAGTGGAGCTTAGGGATGCACTACTGTTTGTATCCGATGGGCCCATTTCTCGGATACTGGAGATGTCTAAAAGGATAGAGGCTGATTGGCAAGCTACTCGGGGCCGGAAACAGCCAGCGGAGGATCAGGGTCGAGGAGCAAAGAACGATCAGAGACGAACCCGTATCTCGAATGGGAGAAGGGTCGAGGACCAACCTCGTCAGGAGACAAGACAGGAGACAAGGGAGCCAGCGGTGGTGGCTCCACCACCTCTTCAGGCACGGGAGGGACAGAGACCCGGGGGAATGGCATATCCCTTGCCAGAGTGCTTCCACTGTCATCAGGTTGGGCACATCCACAGAAATTGCCCCATGAGGGGGGCACCAACACCAGCACCACCAGCTGCCCAGCCAACGCAGTATTTTAGAGGCCAAGGACGTGACCGAGGATGAGGATACCAGGGTAGGGATCGTAGACAAGAAAGGGAACAGGTGTATGCTTTGGACCTAGCACAGCCTCGGAACCCAGAGCATGTCATAGCAGGTACGCCAAGATGTTTAATGGTTTAAATAGAATTCCCTTTCTCAGTTGTTAAATTTGTAGAACTGCACTAGATAGAATAAATGGGAAAGAAAACTCGTTATAGAATCCTAAGATATTTAATTGCCCCAGGTATAGTCTTCATCAGCGGCAAGCCTGCCCGCATGCTTTTCGATACCGTAGCTACTCAGTCCTTTGTGTCGGAAACGTTCGTAGAAGGACTGGAAGGCGTGGAGCGATTCACGGGCTCAGAGATGAGGGTGCGACTACCCGATGGATCTGAACTCCTTACCTCGGACCACTACAATATGGAGGCAGAAATTGGTGGAAAGGCATTCGAGGCTCCAGCGACGCTTTTGAAGTTGACGAACTACGACTTGATCCTGGGCATTGTATGGCTGCACTGGAACCATGCCCGGATTGATTGCCAAGCGAAGAGGATCACCGTGAGGCACGGGGACTCTTTCATTATCATCGAAGGTATAAGACCTGCCTCTCGTATACTCTTATCTTCGGTACAGGCCGTTAAGGCCCATCTGCAGGGAGAGGAGGTTTATCAGATTCTATTTGAGATGGCGGAAGTCAAGGAGTCTTTGACAGACATCCCGGTTGTACGAGATTTCGTTGACATCTTTCCAGAGAAACAGCCAGGACAACCTCCGCACCGAGAGCAGGACTTCCAGATACAGCTTGTGTCGGGGGCCAAGCCGGCATCTAGGGCCCCTTACCGGATGGCCCCAAAAGAGTTGACAGGGTTCCGAAGCCAGTTGCAGGAACTAGTAGAGGCAGGGTTTGTCCGGCCAAGCTCTTCACCGTTGGGAGTGAAAGTGAGGGTAAGATCTATCTCAACTCTAGAGGGGGGGTGAATAGAGTTTATTTAAATTAATTTCACAGTTGAAATTAATCAGCAAATATAAAATTCAATTTATAGTATAGTGTAGAGTGTTAGTAAAGAGTTAAAAACAAAGAAGTAAAGAGCACAGCACACAACAAACCAATCACACAAACAACCCAGAAGACACAAGGAAATATAGTGGTTCCCCAAAAACCTGGGTACATCCACTCTTCGAGCACCCTTGGTAGGAATCCACTCAGGATGAGTTGATCAGGTGTCCTGACACCAATGAGCTTTTGATAAGGTGCTCAAAAACCAAAACTGGATTTTTTGATAAGGTGTCTTGCCACCACTGAGTTTTGACAAGGCTCTCAGAACCAGACAGAACTTTTGAAGGGAGTTCAAGAACCCTTTTACAGCAGAAAAAGAAAAGATAAAGAGATGAAGTTGTCTTCTCTGTTCTCAAATCAAATGAGAGAAGACTAGTGGATCTTTTGTTGTCAAAGCTCCCCCTGAGTTGTAGACAGGTTCAGGAATGGAAGCTTTGCTCTAGGGTGATAGGCCTTCAGAACTTTAGATCTCCAGCAAAGGATTGTTTCAGCAAAAAGGCTGAAAGATGAGGTGTCTGGAGTTCTTGAGAAGAGGCTGTGATCACTTTTCTGTAAGCAAAATGTTATCTGTCATAGCTTAATTCTTCTTGTTGTGTTCTCTGTGTATGTTGTTGTGTGTTCTTGTTTGACTGAAGATGAAAAGGAAGATCTTATTCTCAAAAAGAATCTTGTCAAAGATAGCCGTTGGCAGGCATAAATGTCTTCCATAAAGAGTGTTGTCTTCTAGAGGAAGGTCCAATAAAACATTCCCTGAATAATTCCTTGAAACTTGCTCCAGAATAAAGACAAACGGCTGGCAGATCTCCTTAACATAAATGCTGAGGGATTTCAAAAACATTCCAAAGACTGGCAGCATTTGAATCCTTAGAATCATTGATCTCTCAGAAAAATCATCGATCTGAGCTCTACTATCGTCGAACTGAGCTCAGAGATGGAAACAGATCAAACAGACAGAAAACGTCGAACTAAGCTCGAAGATCGTCGAACCGAGCTCAGCGACCTGAAGAATAGCTGAAGAGAGATCGTCGACCTGAGCTAGAAAAAAGTAGAATGCAGTTCGACGACTAAACAAAATTGTCTGAAAGCAGATCGTCGATCTGAGCTCGAAGATCGTCAACTGGAGTTCGACGATTTATCGAAGTTGAGCTCAGAGAGCGTCGAACTAAGCTCGACGTTTCGTCGACCGGAGCTCGACGAGAATTGCCTTAGACTTGGCTCTATATCCTTGATATTGGAATGATCCTGGGGGCAGCTTCAAACCTAAGTTCTAAGCCCTAGACTCATTCTAATGTTGACCTTTACAACTATACAACTAGGTCAACCTGGTTTCCTAAGACAAACATAGTGATCCTTCCCCAAATTAGTAATAGGGTGTTCCAACAATCTCCCCTTATTTAGGTTAGGATTACTATTTACAGACAGAATTAGGAAATAAATAAGCATGCATTCAAGACAGAAACTAAAACAACAATGCAGAAGAAAAGATATAGCAGCAATGCAGATCACAGATAAGAAGTCAGCAAATATCCAAAGGAGGATGATTGTTCAGCTTACACAATTCACTTCTTCTCAGTTCCCTTTTTAAACAAAATTTCTCTGTTGGGATTGAGGGCTTCTTTCTTGGATCTTCTATCATCTTCTGCACCTAAGGAAGTTTGAGATCTGGGCCTTGGAACTACAGCCTCAGGGTGCAGCTTCATATAATCTTCTGGATTAAAGAATTTTCTTGATGCATATCTCTCCAGTTCTTTCTTTCTCTGATCTGATAGAGTTGTTATGTTTGAAGTGTCCTTGCCTTGCTCTCTGGCCTTTTTTATTTGATCAAGAGCAGCCAACTCTTTCATTCTAGCTGTCCAGGATAAGGGGTTATTCTCAGGATCCTCAAATGAAACAGGAGGTTCATATCTGTTGATGGACTCAGAATCAGTAGGAGGAGTCCTGGAGACAACTGCATCTTTTAGCTTATAAGGGAAAGGACCTGAAGTTGAATCAGTATGCCCTTGTCCTTCCTTTTGATGAAATCTGTGCCCTCTCTGGCTTCCTCTATATTGGCCCCTTCTAGACTGATATCCCCTTTGATGTTGCCCCCTTTAATAGTATTTCTGATACGACTGGGAGGAGCTTTGCCTAGAAGCTGGAGCTTGAGAGGCTGAGCCTGAACCAGAATCTAGAGGAGGAGGAGGAGGCTGATACTGAGAAGATCCTTTTTCATACTTATTCAGCTTCCTTCTCTTCTTCATAGCCTTTGATTGGTTCTTGGAATACTGCATCCAGGGCTCAGATATGGGGCAGTCATGCAGAATATAGTAGGGAATGTCATTAGAATCCTTTGCCTGAGCTGGGGGGACTGACATCTTGGCCTTGCTTCTGGCCTTCCTCTTCTTGGCAATAGTATTTGCAGAGTCATCTGAATCAGTTTGGAATTGATCACTCTCTGAACTTTGAGGATTGTCATACAAATCATCAATGCTTTTTATGTATTTCTCTTGTAACTTCAACTGATCAGCAGTCAGGGCAGGAGCAGCATCAGAAATTTGAGCAGAAGGAACTTTTGAGGCAACAACAGCAGTAGGAGCAGTAACAACAGTAGGTGCAAGATCTTCTAAGTAAGAAGCAACTTCTTCAGTAGCAGATGTATCTTCAAATACAGGAACCATTTCAGTATCTTCAGTAACAGCAGTAGTAGCTTCAACAACAAGAGGCACAATGGCCTTAGTAGCAGCATCAGAGATGGAAACATAAACATCCACAGCCTTCCAGGAATTTACATATGCTTCAATTTGGCTGGGATCACAGGCAGAAATAGGCACAATGGCCTTAGATAAGTCTTCAGTATGAGGAACTGGCATAGATCTGAGGTAAACTGTATCAAACACAGAGAGCAAGCTCTGGAGGTCCATTGCAAAAGCAGGAGCAGACTCAGGCACAACCACTACTTCAGAAGGCATCTCCCCCTGCCTGGATTCAGGGAGAACTGAGTCAAGGCACCCAAAAGAGGCAATTGCTTGAGAGGGAATGAAGGAGGTGAGCTTGGAAGACAGCTCCTTGACATGGGTCAGGAGTGGATCCAGAGTGGTCTCCAGTAATGAGGATAGCTTAGGAGCTAGCAGCTCATATAACCTGTCTGCCAGTGCTGATAGATCTACATGCTCAAGAGGGGCTTGAGCAGAGGTAGGAGAGAAGGTTGTTGGAAGGATGATGGCTGGAGCTGGTGGCATGGAGAGTGATGGTATAGGAGGTCTGGGAATGGATGGCTCTGAGAGGGGAATGGAGGAGATTGAAGATGTTGAGGTGTAGATAGGTGAGGCAAGGGAAGGTGTGAAGGATGGTTGGGATAGAATTTCTTGCAGCATTTGTTGGAATGAGGAGGTGGAGGGAGGCTCAAGAGGAGAGGAGGGAGAATCATCCATAAAGGAATCATCCGCAAAGGAAAATGATGGAGAGGTGAAGATTGGGTAAGAGAAGAGAGGATGGAATTCCTCTGAGGTAGATGCTGGAGGAGGTGAAACTGGTGAAGAAATGTTAATGGGGGAAGATACCAATATGGTGGTGATTGGAGGTGAGGATGAAGTGGCTGGGGTAGAGACAGCTGGAGGAGGAGGAGAAGCAGGCAACACTTTTACTGGGGCAGAGACCAGAGGTGGAGTGATTGAGACAGTCCTGGTGCCTGAAGATAGTGGTGTAGCAGCTCTGGAGGGGTTTACAATCTGCCTGTCCCATTTGCTGAAAAGGGCACAGGAGAGCCTCTTGGATGCATTAATGAACATCCCAGAAGAGGTTAGCAGCTAAGGGCATCTGGAATTCAGATAGACCCCTAGAATTCTCCCAAAATTGACAGCAGTCTTACTCAGCTTCTTCTTAATCAGGTTGAAGAAAATTGATCCCCAGTCTAGATGTTTCTTATCAAGCAGAGCTCCCATTAGACAAAATTGATATCTTGATATGGTATCATGGGCTGAGTGCTTGGCCAGAAGCACTTTCCCAACTACATCAGCCAAAAATTGAAATTCTATCGACAAATTTTCTTCAGCAGTTTGTTAGGGTTCACAGCATTGTGACCCATTCTATCAAGCATGGAGTCATATTCCTCTCCAGATAACTCTATGGAATCTTCTCTAGAACTAAGATGAAAAACTTCAGTTAAAAGGGCCGGGGACAATTGTACCTGAGTCCCTTTTATGAAGCCGATGACAGAGTTCTCGTTCTCATCTGTCGTTGTATACCACCATTCCTTTATCTCTTCCGATGCAATCTTCATTCTGGTAGTCATTATTTGCGATAGCTGCTGATCTCTGAATAGATTAAGAATATCCTTGAAGCACTGATCGCTTCCATCAAACGAGTTCATGTCGATATCAAATCCGGTGTCAAATTTCATTTTGGAGATTGCAGCATTGGAGCCAGCCATTTTTACCTGCAACAAAGAACCAAACACGACCAAGCATAGAAGATTTGGAGGGAAAACGAAGAAAGTTGCAGAGAGTATGAAAGCGCAAGAGATGAACGACGGCTGAAGAAATGATTTTATATTAGGGTTTGACAGCGAAACGGAAAATCGTTGGGCTCAGTTCGACGAAGCGTCAATCTAAGCTCGACGATTTGGGCTACAGAGGGAATATGAAGAGACGTCAATATCGTCGATCTCCGTTCGACGATGTTGAAAAAGTGTCGAGCTCCGCTCGACGGCCTCTGAACAGAAGGAGAGAAAACCTGGAGCTAACGGAGGCGCTGAACTCAGATCGACGATTTTGGAAACGTCGATCTCTGGTCGACAATTTTTAGAAAAACGTCGATCTACGTTCGACGATTTCTGGCAAAATGTCGAGCGCAGTTCAGAGACCAAGCCTATTCTACAGACACAAGAAGAACTGATTTTTTTAGCCTAGTCTTGGTCTGTTTTAACTTTTCAAAAAATCTTATAAATTAGTTTAGGCTTCCTCCATCTAACATGCCTAACTGATTTAGGAAGAAACTGTGTTTCTTTTCATCCAAAGGCTTGGTGAAAAATCTCCGCTTTGCAAATCAGTAGGGATATATTGAAGTTCTATTTTGTTTTTCTCTACATTATCCCTTAGAAAGTGATACCTAATCTCTATATGTTTTGTCCTACTATGGAGGACTGGATTTTGTGCTATAGAGATAGCACTAGTATTATCACAAAAAAATTTAGACTTCTCTAAGTTGTAGCCATAGTCTATGAGCTGATTTTGTATCCACAATATTTGTGAACAACAACTGCCTGCAGCCATATATTCAGCTTCAGCAGTTGAGGTTGACACAGATGTTTGCTTCTTACAAAACCAAGAGACAAGTCTGTCACCAAGGAACTGACATGTTCCACTGGTGCTTTTCCTGTCTATTCTGCATCCAGCATAATTAGCATCTGAAAATCTAGTTAATTCAAATCCTGAGTCTTTTGGATACTAGAGTCCTAGATTTGGACAACTTTTTACATATCTAAGAACCCTTTTAACTAATGTTAGGTGTGACTCTCTAGGGCTAACTTGGAATCTAGCACATATGCATGTAGCAAACATTATATCTGGTCTACTGGCTGTAAGGTACAATAGAGAGCCAATCATTGCTCTATATGTTGTCTGATCAACTGGTTTCCCATGTTCATCAGCATCCAATACAGCATTGGTAGGCATGGGTGTTTTCATGCAAGATGCCTCAGACATACCAAATCTCTTAACCAATTCTTTAGCATACTTGGTTTGGGAAATAAATATGCCCTCAGCATGCTGTTTTACTTGCAATCCTAAGAAGAAGGAGAGCTCACCCATGCTACTCATTTCAAATTTGGAATGCATCAGGTTGGAAAACTTTCTAGACAAGTTTGAATCAGTAGATCCAAATATGATATCATCTACATAAATTTGTACTAGTAGGGTGTGGGACTTATGGGTTCTAATAAAAAGAGTTTGGTCTACTCTCCCCCTAACAAAATCATTTTCCAGAAGAAAGCATGCTAGGGTCTCATATCATGCTCTAGGAGCTTGCTTGAGACCATATAATGCTTTATGCAATTTGAAAACATAATCAGGGTGAGTTAGAGAGATAAAACCTGGAGGTTGTCTAACATAGACTTCCTCTTTGATGTCCCCATTGAGAAATGCACTCTTCACATCCATCTGGTAAACCTTTAAGCCTTTGTGAGCAGCATAAGCTAGGAATATTCTAATGGCCTCTAACCTTGCAACTGGTGCAAAGGTCTGGTCATAGTCTATTCCTTCTTGTTGAGAGTAGCCTTGAGCAACTAGCCTTGCCTTGTTTCTGACAATAACTCCTTGATCATCCAGCTTGTTTCTGAACACCCACTTTGTTCCAACAATGGAGTGATCCTTTGTCTTAGGCACTAGTTCCCAAACCTTATTCCTTTCAAACTCCTCTTGCATTGCAATGATCCAGTGTGGATCTTGCTCTGCATCTTGAATGGATTGAGGCTCAACTTGAGATAGGAAGCAAGTGTGCATCAGGTTCTGGTTGACTTGATTTCTGGTTTGCACACCATCTGAGATCTCTCCAATTACTTGGGTGATTGGATGATCTCTTGTTGTTACTAAATCAACGGGGAGTGTTGATTGTTCACCAACTAGTGTTGTTATTTCCTCTTGTGGAATAACAACTGGCCCTTTAGGATGATTTTCTTCAAGAGGTTCAACTTCTTCTTCATCATCACTGCTCTCAATCTTTTGTTGAGAGGTTATATTCTCTTCTTTAACCTGTAACCGGTCCATACTTTCTGAAATAGAGTGTACCTGCAAAGGTTCTATGATAGAAGTAGACTTCTCCTTATAACACATGTTAGTCTCATCAAAAGTAACATGAACAGATTCTTCAATTTTACAGGAAGATTTATTATATACCCTATATGCCTTGCTGATCATAGAGTATCCCAGAAACACTCCTTCATTAGCTTTAGCTTGGAATTTTGCTAGATACTTCTTGTCATTATTATGAATATAACAAGTACAGCCAAAAAATTTAAAATAATCTATTTTAGGTTTCTTCCCTTTGAGCAATTCATAGGGAGTCTTGCCCTTTAGTTTATGTATCAGGCTTCTGTTTAGCACATAGTTGGAGGTGTTCACTGCCTCAGCCCAAAAGGATAGAGGTAGGTGAGCATCTGTCAACAATGTAGTAGCAGATTCAATTAGGGTTCTATTTTTCCTTTCAGCTACCCCCATTTTGTTGAGGAGTTCTAGGAGCTGAGAAAGTGTGCCTGATCCCTTCACTTTGATAGAACTCTTGCATAAGAAGAGAATCAAACTTTGTCCCATGATCACTTCTGATCAGGGCAATGTGAGTGTTGAACTCAATCTGTATGCATTTGAGAAACTCTGTCAAACACTTAAAGTTATCAGACTTCTTCCTCAGAAAGAATACCCATGTGAATCTTGAGAAGTCATCTACAATCACTAAAGTATAGGACTTCCCTCCTAGGCTTTGTACAGATATGGGTCCAAAAAGATCCATGTGCAACAAATACAGAATCCTAGGTGAATCACTCTTATTAAGTGACTTAAAGCTATTTTTAGTTTGCTTGCCTAATTGATAAGCCCTGCAGAGTCCTTCCTTCTTGTAGGGGCCAGAAGGTAGTCCTCTAACAAGGTTGTCCTTGGAGAGCTTGGCAATGGTTCTAAGGTTTAGATGTCCTAATCTCTTATGCCATAAAACATTTGGCTTAGATATGGAATTGAATAAACAGATGTCTACTTTAGATGAAAGAAAATCTACTAAGTAAATGTTACCTGTCCTTTTACCTGTTAACACAGTTGTGTTATCCTCTGACTTGATCTTGCACAGGGATTTGTTGAAAGTCACTTTGTATCCTTCATCACATAGCTGACTGATACTTATCAGATTGTGTTTCAGTCCTTCTACATATGCCACCTTCTTGAAAGTGACTGAGCCTATTTGAGCAGCACTATATCCTTTGGTTTGGCCAAAATTTGAATCACCAAAAATCACTTTGGGTCCAAGTTTGGTTATGAAGGATGATAGGTTCTCCCTGTTCCCTGTCATGTGCTTTGAGCACCCACTATCCAGATACCATTGTTGGTTAGATACTGGATAGGTCTTCACCTGCACATGAACAGCTTATTTGTTTTTGACTCAGTTAACCTTGGGCCTAGGCTGATATCCTTTGAATTCAGAAATGAAAGACATCTCAGGTTGACTCTTATAGCCTTCAGGATGGTATATCCTAGGAGGTACTATCCATTCAGTATAGGGGTTAAAGCCTTGGGATGTGGGACTTCTAGGATTGAATCTAGATGTGCCATTGAAGGAATGTTCACAGACCTGATCTCTGTTCGACGATCGTCGAACTGAGGTCGACGATCTTAGGTCAGATCATCGATCTCTGGTCAGATCGTCGATCTCTGTTCGAAGATCGATTATACTGAAGTTCAGAGTCTGGATATCGTTGAGCTGAGGTCGACGATTTTGGGTTAGACCGTCGAGCTCTGTTCGACGATCGTCGAGCTCTGTTTGACGATCGTCGAGCTCTGCTCGACGAAATCTGTTGAACTGAAATTTTCTCTGGCAGATCTGCATTCTTCCTAGCTAGCTCTATTACTCCATTAACTTTGTCAGAGACAAATTTGATTAGAGTTGTTAATATTATAGGTTGGCTGGATGAGGCACCCAAGCCCAGTGTACTATTGAATCTAGAGTTCACTGTGCTTGTAATGTCCATCAGTCTAATACTTCTCCCATTTAGGGATTCTTCAAACTTTTTGGCCTTTGATAGTTCACTTTTCAGTGAAGCTATCTCCTCCCTACAGCATTCTAACTCCTCAGAGAGTTTGAGGTTATTTGAGTTTAGGACACTATATTCAGATAATTTGTTTCTGAGAGAAATTATCTCTTTCTCAGATTTTAGTAAGTCCAAACACAATGTCTTAAATTCAATTTTAAAGTCCTCAGAATTAAAATCAAAAGAGTTAATTACCTGATCTTCTTCTGGTTGAGTTTCTGAGTCTGAATCTGATTCTGCATCAGAGTTTTGCTGTGAGGCATTGATAGCCATCATGCAAAATTCTTTTTCATCTGCATCATCTTCATCATCACTGGAGCTGGATGTAGTTTCAGAATCCTCTTCTGTCTCACTCCATGTCTCAGCAACAAAGCCCTTCCTTGTATGTTTGTTCTTGCTGGAGGAGGCTTTGTCTGAGCTGTTCTTTTTGAAGTCTTTCTCTTTCCTTCTTTCTCTTCTATCCTTTCTGTCCTTGTTCTTGTTTTCTGGACAGTCAGGCATAATGTGGCCTGGTTTCCTGCAGCCAAAGCATATAATTTCTTTATCATTTTTTGACTTATCATACCTTGGTTTATCATGTCCTTTGTATGGCCTTTTTCTGAAGTCTTTTCTGGCCAGTTTGTAAAATCTTTTGGCCAGTAGGCTGACCAACTCCTCATTGCATGTGAGCTTTTCTTCAGGCTGATTCTCAATGGCTTTGAAAGCTATTGACTTCTCTTTCTTTGAGACTGGTGAGGCAGCCTTCTGTTCTTCTTCTCTGTTCTTGATGAGCAGCTCATAAGATTTGAGTTTGCCTAGGAGAGCTTCAGTAGTGATTTCATTTAGACTTCTGGCATCTTTGATTGGCCAGATTCTTGAATCCCAAGTGCTGGGGAAGCACATTAGGATCTTGTTATTAAGCTCAGTCAATTAGATTTCTTTATCCAAAGTCTTTAGCTCATTGACAATCAGACTTAATCTGTTGTACATGTCTGCAACTGACTCAGCTTCTCCTTTCTTGAAGTTCTCATATTGGGTTATGAGGTGAGATCTTCTGTCTTTCCTCTCATCAGCAGATCCTGAGACAATTTTTGAGAGTTTGTCCTATACTTCTTTAGCTAAGTTGCATTCAGTTACCTTCTGAAAAATCTCATCAGACATTATTTGAGCTAAGATGTTTATAGCCTTGGCATCTGCAGTCTTCCATCTTTTAATTTCAGCATCTGTTCCTGAGGGAGGTGGAACAGCATTTGTGCTTGAGCTTGCAGGTGGACTTGGACAAACTGTCAAGACAGAATTGAAAATATCTTCATCAATAGAGTTCATGTATAATCTAATCCTTGCCTTCCAGAGTGCAAACTTAGATAGATTATACACTGGAGGTCTGGTGCTTGCATAATCCTTGTTCTGTGCTATGTCTTTGAATAATATAAGATATAAAGAAAAATAACCCTCTTAAGAGATTGATCTTATCAAGGATCTTTTGGTTCAGGTGTTAGCCTATGTGAGCAACCAACCTCCCTCGGATACCAATTGAAAGTGAGGGTAAGATCTATCTCAACTCTAGAGGGGGGGTGAATAGAGTTTATTTAAATTAATTTCACAGTTGAAATTAATCAGCAAATATAAAATTCAATTTATAGTATAGTGTAGAGTGTTAGTAAAGAGTTAAAAACAAAGAAGTAAAGAGCACAGCACACAGCAAACCAATCACACAAACAACCCAGAAGACACAAGGAAATATAGTGGTTCCCCAAAAACCTGGGTACATCCACTCTTCTACCACCCTTTGTAGGAATCCACTCAGGATGAGTTGATCAGGTGTCCTGACACCAATGAGCTTTTGATAAGGTGCTTAAAAAACAAAACTGGATTTTTTGATAAGGTGTCTTGCCACCACTGAGTTTTGGCAAGGCTCTCAGAACCAGACAGAACTTTTGAAGGGAGTTCAAGAACCCTTTTACAGCAGAAAAAGAAAAGATAAAGAGATGAAGTTGTCTTCTCTGTTCTCAAATCAAATGAGAGAAGACTAGTGGATCTTTTGTTGTCAAAGCTCCCCCTGAGTTGTAGACAGGTTCAGGAATGGAAGCTTTGCTCTAGGGTGATAGACCTTCAGAACTTTAGATCTCCAGCAAAGGATTGTTTCAGCAAAAAGGCTGAAAGATGAGGTGTCTGGAGTTCTTGAGAAGAGGCTGTGATCACTTTTCTGTAAGCAAAATGTTATCTGTCACAGCTTAATTCTTCTTATTGTGTTCTCTGTGTATGTTGTTGTGTGTTCTTGTCTGACTGAAGATGAAAAGGAAGATCTTATTCTCAAAAAGAATCTTGTCAAAGATAGTCGTTGGCAGGCATAAATGTCTTCCATAAAGAGTCTTGTCTTCTAGAGGAAGGTCCAATAAAACATTCCCTGAATAATTCCTTGAAACTTGCTCCAGAATAAAGACAAACGGCTGGCAGATCTTCTTAACATAAATGCTGAGGGATTTCAAAAACATTCCAAACACTGGCAGCATTTGAATCCTTATAATCATTGATCTCTCAGAAAAATCGTCGATCTGAGCTCTACTATCGTCGAACTGAGCTCAAAGATGGAAACAGATCAAACAGACAGAAAACGTCGAACTGAGCTCGAAGATCGTCGAACCGAGCTCAGCGACCTGAAGAATAGCTGAAGAGAGATCGTCGACCCGAGCTAGAAAAACGTAGAATGCAGTTCGACGACTAAACAAAATTGTCTGAAAGCAGATCGTCTATCTGAGCTCGAAGATCGTCGACTGGAGTTCGACAATTTATCGAAGTTGAGCTCAGAGAGCGTCGAACTAAGCTCGACGTTTCGTCGACCGGAGCTCGACGTTTCGTCAACAGGGAGCCCCAGTGCTATTTGTCAAGAAGAAGGACGGAAGTCTCCGCTTTTGTATTGATTATCGAGCGTTGAATAGACTGACGGTCCGGAATACATACCCACTGCCACGGATTGACGAGTTATTTGATCAATTGGAGGGAGCGCATTTCTTCTCGAAACTTGACTTTAGGTCAGGTTATTACCTGCTACGGATTCGAGAGGAGGACATTCCGAAGACCGCCTTCAGTAGTAAATACGGACTGTTTGAGTTTACAGTGATTCCCTTCGGGCTCACAAATGCGTCGTCAGCATTTACAAGCCTCATGAACCGGGTATTCGAGGAGTATTTGGATGTATTCGTCATCGTATTTATTGACGACATCCTCATCTACTCAAGGATGGAGGAGGAGCATACACGACACCTAACGTTGACTCTGAAGAGGCTATGGGAGCCCAGCTATACGCGAAGATCAGCAAATGCCAGTTTTGGTTAAAGGAGGTGGCCTTCTTAGGTCACATTATCAGTGATGCTGGGTTGGCAGTAGACCCGGCCAAGATTCGGGCAGTTCAGGATTGTCCATCGTTGAAGACAGCCACGGATGTACGGAGCTTCCTGGGACTTGCCGGATATTACCGGAAGTTCGTCGAAGGATTTTCCCGGAATTCACTCCCTCTTACATCCCTAACAAAGAAAGAATCCCCTTTCGTTTGGACGCCACAGTACGAGGCAGCCTTTGTGGAGTTGAAAGGTCGGCTTACCTCGGCTCCCATTCTCGCTCTTCCATCGGGAAGGGAGGGATTCCAGGTGTACACGGATGCCTCCTACCAGGGTATGGGTGCCGTTCTGATGCAGAACGGGCACGTAATAGCCTACGACTCCCGACAGCTAAAGATACATGAGAAGAACTATCTGGTGCATGATCTGTAGATGGGTGTAGTGATCTTTGCTCTGAAGATTTGGCGACACTACCTCTACGGGGTTCACTATGACATATTCTCAGATTACAAGAATTTGAAATACGTGGACACACAGAAGGAACTCAACATCAGACAGAGACGTTGGGTGGAGTTCCTGTCGGATTACCAGTACACCATGAACTACCACCCCGGGAAGGCGAACGTGGTGGCAGATGCTCTTAGTCGGAGAGGAGATACCTCAGGGAAAGGACCACATCTGATGTCCTTGATCTAGTCCGATCATTCAGAGATATGCAGATATCCCTAGTATCCGAGAATGATCCAGAGCTGTATAGGGAGTATCTAGCATCGATGGTGGCCATAGATGATATTCGGGACCGCATCCGGGACGGACAGAGGACAAATGCATGGGCAGAACCGATATTCCAAGACTTGGAGGAGGGTTCGACGGGAGATTATTCATTGAGAGATGGATTACTATATTTTAGAGGCAGAGTCTATATACCTGCAGGAGGCCAGATTCGGGAGGACATCATGGCAGAAGCACAATGTAGCATATATTTTATACACCCGGGGATCACCAAGATGACGGCAGACTTGAAGAAGACGATGTTCTGGTCAGGGATGAAGAAGGACATTACATACTTCGTGACTCATTGCGAGGCATGCTGTTGGTACCCTAGGTTTTGATTTGAGTTCAGTCTTCTCTCTTTAGTCTCTTGACCCAAGATTTAACTATGGTCAAAGGTTTATTGCTCTAGTTTTAGAGGCATCACTTTTCCAGATGTAAATTTGGTTAAGTTGTTTTTCGTTCGACTATGGTCGAACGCCGCTCGACTATCGTCTATCGGCTGATCGACGATCGTATATCAGTTGGTCGACGCTTTGTCTGCGTTGATAGGTCGACTATCTGTTTGATAGGTCGACTATCTGTTTTGTTTGGTAGTTCGACTATCTGTTCTGATAGATCGACTATCTGATAGCTCGACTATCTTTCCTGATAGTTCGACTATCTGCTGAGGTAGTTCAACTATCTTCTTTGATAGTTCGACTATCTGGATCGTTCGACTATCTGTCTGATAGGTTTACGATCTCTGTGCTTAGGTCGACGATCTCCGAGGGTCGTTCGACGTTTTGCTGTATGTTTTGAGTAGTTTTGTTGTCTTCTATGATGTGATTAATTTCATACTTATTTCGGCATATTTTATAAAAGATTATTTGAATAAATTGTGATAATATTTCCATGCAATATCTGTTCCATTCCTTATGTATGAGCTAATCTTTTTCTGACAAAGTTGTTTGTCTTATTAGCTGAGATATGATTTCTGCTTTATCTGTCAGGCTGTCCTTTATAGCCGTTAGACTCAAAAAGTCTTCCTTGGCTGTAAAGAGTCTCTTCTGATGTGACTTTCTCTTGTATTATTTCATCAGAGTTATTTGCAGCTTCTTAGAAAGCTTTATCCTCTTATAGGATATCTGTCTGCAGTATTTTGTTTTGCTTTATGTTTTTTGCAGCCCAGCTTGCAGAGTTCAGTAGAAGACAAGATTCAAACTCAAGTAAGAGCCGTTGTTGCTGCTGCTATATAAAGACTTCTTTGGAGAAAGAAATTAACTAGTTCTGATATACAAAAAGCTAACAGCAGCATTCAAGCTTAGAACTCACAGTTCTCAACTGCTCTCAGCTCATTCACATCTAACTGAGAAGAAGTTTTAGTTCTTCACTCTTCTTCAACCTGAGTTCTCCTGCCTCCAGGAAGATCTTCACTCAGAGATTTTTGAAGAAGAAGAAGAAGAAGAAGATAGCTGCCTAAAGAAGAAAGCTGCCTAAAGAAGAAATTTTATTTCATATTATTTATCTTCTTGTAGCTTTTTCCTTCAGATTTTCTGAAGTGTTTCTGCACTGAAGCAAGACTTCACCTGGATGTTCTTTTAGCCAGGGGGAGCCTTGATTCTTTAAGAGCTTTCTAGCTCAGTGCAAGTTCTTGTGCTTCTCTAATCTATTGTAAAATAGAGAAGACATTTTAACCTCCTTTCCCCCTCCTGTAAAGGGTTATTACTCCCTTCAAAAGTATCCCTTGGTGGCAGGGCACCTGATCAAAAACCTGTGTTGGTTTTTAGACACCTGATCAAAAGTCTAAAGGGTTTCTGGATCTACCTGAAGCAGATCTTATTGGTGGCAGGGCACCTGATCAAAAACCTGAGTGGATTCCTACCTTGTTGGTAGAAGAGTGGACGTACCCAAGTTGTTTGGGGAACCACTATAAATTCCTTGTGTCGTCTGGATTGTTTAATTAATTCTCTGTGCTGATTAGCTGTGATTAGATTTTAACTAGGTTTGCTAGTTGCTATTTAGGATTCCAAGCCTTAACTGTAATTACAGTTGGCTGCCTTTTGTGCACATCACTTGTGTTAGGCTTTAGGGTTTAATCTCAAATATCTATAACCTTCATTCCGCAATTAACTCCAAGGGAGTTGAGTAGACAGTCAACTTTGCTAGTGCAATTTTTGATTACTCTATTCCCCTTTTCTTTCACATGCCAGTTGGTGAAGGCGGAGTGCAGAAACTCCGCAGGATTACTACAGCCACTTCCGGTGCCGGAGTGGAAATTTGAGGACATCACGATGGATTTCATTCATGGCCTTCCCCGATCACGGACGGGAAACGATTCGATTTGGGTCATCGTCGATCGGCTGACAAAGGTGGCCAAATTCATTCCGATCAGGAAAGATGACTCGGTTGGGGTACTGGTGCGGAGATTCATAGATCAGTTCATTTGTTACCACGGGGTGCCCAAGACGATCGTGTCGGATCGGGATGGTCGGTTCACATCTAGAGAGTGGAGATCCGTGAAGACTTACTTAGGCACGCGGCTGACCTTCAGCACAGCTTTTCATCCCCAGACAGATGGGCAGACGGAACGCACCAACCGGACATTGGAGGACCTCCTAAGGCTATGCATCTTGGATCGAAATGAAACTTGGGAGAAGCTTTTACCACTAGTTGAGTTCTCCTATAACAACAACTATCAGTCCATCATTAGGATGGCTCCCTATGAAGCCCTATACGGGAGGAGGTGTAAGACTCTGCTTTCATGGATTCAGGATGAGGATCCAAAGGTGTTGGAATCAGAGTTTGTCGAAGACACCGAGGCTCAGGTGAGATTGATACGAGATAAGATGTTAGAAGCGCAGAGCAGACAGGCTAAGTACTATGATGCCTGACACTGTCAGGTAGAGTTCCAGGTGGGAGACCGGGTTTTCTTGAAGATCCGGCCCATGCACAGAGTTTCACGGGTGCATGGTCGGAAGAAGAAGCTCAGCCCAAGGTATATGGGCCCTTACAGGATCCTGGAGCAGATCGGGCCCCTAGCTTACAGGCTGGAGTTGTCACCGGAACTGGCAGGGTTACACGACGTGTTCCATATTTCTTCACTGAGGAGGGCTCTACTACGCCTAGAGCAGCATATTTCGACCACTGATGGGCCGGTAGCTTCAGACCGGTCAGTTCACTTGGAGCCGGTTCGGATCGATGACAGAGGAGTACGGATCTTGCGTCGCAAGAAGGTTCCGTTTGTCAAAGTTTTGTGGAGGAACCACGGCCAGGAGGAGCATACCTAGGAACCGCAGGACCTGATGCGACAAAAGTATCCATAGCTGTTTAGTCAGGTATACCTCAAAATCCCTCAGGATGTTCAATTTACTTTCCTATTTTAAACAAGTAGGACTGGAATTTCAAGAGTAGGGGCTAATCTTTTGTTTATTGGGGTCTAGATGTTGCCAATTGGGCGAATTAGTCATAGATGTGAGTTTTCCCTTTAAACCTCACTTAGCAAACATGGCGTCGTGATGTAATCTTTCACTTCTTATGGGATGTTATAAGTTTCTTTCTCTCCGATAGGAATCCCCGTAGGCTTAACCTTGATTTCGGGGACGAAATCTTTATTTTATTTATATGGATTTGTAACATCCCATTTCCAACTAGACCCCTAAGAGTGGTTTTGATCATGACCAGGTCATGACAAAGCCCTAAGGAGCTAAAAAAAGGTCCAGGTGATCAAAGGCAAAGGTGAGAATCACCTTGGTCTGCCCATGACACAACCTCATCACCAAACTTAGGGTTTGACCTTAAGGCTTCACCATGACTCCATGACCCAACCACAACACCACTAACCTATTAGAGGACACACTAGAGCCTTAAGGGTCCATTGGAGTCAACCCAAGGTGACCAATTTGACCTAGGACCACCCTAGGCCTTAATTAGGCAAGGTGCCCTAACAAAGGGCAGTTGGCCTCTAATGTGCCAAACCAATCTTGCCCAAGTCTTCCTAGACCTAAAGTGGTGTCAATGGGTCACCAAAGATCCATTGGGGTCAACCCTAGAGCCTGAGTTGACCCAAGTCAACCCTTGATCTAAAGTGGTCAAAGTGCCCTTAATAAGGGTCATGTGACCACCAAAGTGCCAAGTCAACCCTACCCAGACCTACCTAGACCCTAAGATGGGCCAATGGGTCAATAAGGATCCATTGGGGTCAGCCCTAGAGGCTAGGTGGACCAAATTCAACCCAAGCCCATTTTGGGTCAACCTAGCCCAAATGGGCTAGCCCAAGCTCAAGCCCCCTCATGTGGCTTAATAAGAATATAATTGATATGAGTGGACTGCCTTTAGACCACAAGATTGACCAAGTCAACTTGGTGACTAGGAGAGAGAGAGAAAATGAGCTCCACCTCATTTTAATGGACGAGAGAGAAATGGGAAGGAAGAGGTAGAATATAAGGGGCGGCCAAAAGGAGGCCAAAGGCCACCTTTAATGGTTGGATTCAACTCCCCTAGGGAAGGGGAGAAGTTTCCAGCCATTTCCCGGCCACCAAGGGGCATATTCAGCCCCCTTCTCTCAACCCGAGCCATGTCATTAATGGCTTTGATGGGCAATGAAGGATCCAGCCACCCCCCTTCCCAATTGGTCTTTTAAACACCACCAGTGGCCCAAGAGGAAGATTTCCCGGCCCTTTACTGAAGAATTTGAGCCCTCCCACTGTACTGTTGCAGAAGCCAAGCGCCGCCGCCATCAACCATGGTGTCCCGCCGCTCCTCTCGCCTTCAGGCCGCCAGAAAAGGTCCTCCCCCTCTCCTTGTTTCATGGATAGATCCTTGGAATGTTTAGGTTCGAGGTTCGGGCTCAATTGAGCCCGATCAAAGTCCTTGTTGGGTACATTGGAAAATGTGTACCTGATTTGAAGAAGCCAAACTTAGCACAATGATATACATCAAGGTGTATTTGATGTTGTTTTAAGTTGACATGTGCAGGTGAAGAAGTGTTAAAAAATGCAGAAAAATATTCTAAGTCCATGTGTCGACACCTGAGGAAACAGTGTCGACACTTCAGAATATTTGTGTCGACACTTGAAGGAAGCTGTGTCGACACAGAGAAAGATAGCCGACCATATTTGTGTCGACACTGGGAAGTAGTGTCAACACACAGAGAAAGATAGTCGACACACAGAGAAAGATAGTCGACCACATTTGTGTCGACACTGGGAGGTTGTGTCGACACAATGAGACAGAGTCGACACACATTGGCAGAAGTCAACAATACTTGTGTCGACACCAGAAGACTAAGTCAACACATACTGAGTTCTGAATCTACAACAACTGTGTCGACACACAGGACTTGTGTCGACACACTGCAAAGTCAAGACCAAGTTATTCTCTGAAGAAGCTGTGTCGACTTAAAGGCAAACTTGTCGACATCATCAAAGGCTGTGTCGACACCAAAGTTACTTGTATCGACACATACAGACAGTTGGTCTCGACACTTCCTGACAGTCTGTCTCAACACATTGCTGACCAAGACTATGGCACAGGATCTGTTTGAAGACTTGACAGCTGTGGGTTGCAGCCAGTTAACTGATGTTGTCAAACTTGTCAGAAGATAGTTATAAACCGGATCAGGCGGTTACCATTAAGAAGATCTATATATAGACAGATTCAGAGAGAAGTAAAAACATGAATGAGAAGATTGAACTTTGGCAATCAAATTGAGAAATCAAATCAAGAAGGTGTAATACACTAAAGAAAATCTTCATCAGAAGATCTAAGAAGACAATCTCAGGATCGATCTAAGAAGAGTTCTAACAAGAATTCAGAAGTATCATCAAAGGTGTTGGATAGAGAGAGATCCACCCATTTTGAAGAAGAAGAAGGAAGCCATCAGTGGTTTCTCAAGAAGCTGTTTGGAAATCAACTCAGCTAAGTTCAGATTCAAGAAGCTTTGAAGAAAGCTCAGATTCAGTTGATTTCATCAGCTGATCAAGAACTGTCTTGTCCTCTTCTCTCTCAACAAAGGCAAGATATTAAAACTTCTTTTCTAAATTTCTGTAGGATCTATTTTACACAGATCTGAGTTGTAAGCCTGTGATATAACGGCTGAGTGTAGGAGAGTTGATCTCTGAGTGGTAGGGCTGTTTGCCTGAGTGTAGGAGAAGGTTCTTCTCTGAGTTGTAGGCCTTGTGGCAAGGCTGAGGTAGGGCTGTAGTGCCTGAGTTGTAGGAACCTATCCAGGTTCTGAGCTGTAGGATCTGAGGATCTGAGAATAGTGGAAGTTTGGCCGAATCTAGCATACTGCTAGATAGGTGAAGGGGGAAAGTGGATGTACCCAGACCTTGGGGAACCACTATAAAACATTGTGCAATCTGTGATGATTAAATGTCTGTGAATGCTGTGCTGGATGTTTTAATTTTTGTAATTGAATTCTGCCTAAAGAATTGATCAAGAAATTAGAACCTATTCACCCCCCCCCCCTCTAGGTGTTTAGGTTGTCTTGAAAGTAAAACTATCAAGTGGTATCAGAGGGAGGTTCCTCAAAAAGGACTTAACAGTCTGAGGTAGATCTAAAAGGCAGAATCAAAATTCAAGAAGATGGGTTCTGGAGAGAATCATAAGGAGCTAGGGTCTATGAAATTACCCATATGCAAGAAGGAAATCTTTGGAATTTGGAAAGAAAGAGTCAGGTTGTTTATGGAGGCATCTGACCCAAGAATATACATCACAGTTCAGGAAGGACCCTTCATTCCAATGAAGGTATCAGTTCTTGATGCTAATATTCAAACTCCAAAGAGTTATTCTGAAATGACCAAGGATGAAATCATTTTGGCAACCATGGATAAAAGAGCACAGAATATTATTGTAAGTGCCATAGATGATTCAACATTTCAGAATCTGATTCACTGCAAGACCTCCAAGGAAATGTGGGACACATTGATTGTCTACATGGAGGGATCAGAAGAAGTAAGACAGGACAGGAAATCTATGCTCAATCAGGAATATGAAAGTTTTAGACAAGGAAAATCTGATAGCATAACTGAGTGCTATAAGAAATTTTATAGAATTGTGAATGAGCTAATGTCCTATGGAAGAGTCTTCAGTACTTATGAACTGAATGACAAATTCTTGAGATCCTTAACAAAGGATTGGGACACAAAGATCTGTGCCATAAGAGAAGTGGCTAAATTGGCAGAGATCTCTCCTCCCACCTTATTTGGAAAGCTGCTATCCTATGAAATGCAACTTTTGGTGAGGAAGGAGGAGGAAAAGAATTCTAGAGGAGAGCATAGAGAAAAGATTGTGGCATTCAGTGCAGAATCCATCAGAAAGAATAGGAGGATATCACCATCCCATCCTAAGGAAATTGCAGAAGTCAGTTCAGCAAATTCAGACAATCAGGGTTCAGAAAGCTGTGATTCAGATGCAGACTTTGCTGCATTCA
This sequence comes from Platanthera zijinensis, assembly GCA_039513925.1. Lineage (NCBI taxonomy): Eukaryota > Viridiplantae > Streptophyta > Magnoliopsida > Asparagales > Orchidaceae > Platanthera > Platanthera zijinensis. The sequence goes on along the minus strand of CM077080.1, from coordinate 84,127,888 downwards.
CAAGGCAATTCCAGAGGTTCTTGAAGAAGAAACAGTGGAAGTCTAAGCCCTCTACTTCACAGCAAGTTGATGACTATTATCAGAAGAAAAAGTCATCAAGGAAAGAAAAGAGCAGATCAAAGCCCAGCAAGGCTACTACTTCAAAGATTGTCTGTTATTGTTGCAATAGACTTGGACATGTAGTGGCTGACTGTCCTGATAAGAGAAAGGAGTCTTCAGACAAGAATAAGACTCATAAAAAGGGCAAGAAGGAGAAATCCTTTGTTGCAAAGAAGGATAAAAGCCTAACAGATCAGTCAACTTCAGAGTCAGAATCTGAAGCAGAAGCATATATTGGACTATATGCTGTATCTGAAGAAGAGGAGTTTCTGCAGTTGCTAGACTCCATCAATGAACAAGAGGATCATCAGTGCATGGGACTGATAGCAGGATCAGAAGAGTACATATGCCAGAATCAGTCTGGTCCTAATAAGGTACAATGTCCTATGAAATCTGTTTGTAGTACAAGTACAGAATCAGCTACATCTGCATCAAGTGATGTAGATGCATCTGAATCTGAAGGAGATGTCTATCAATTGATAGTTAAGTATGGGGACTTGTTGCAGGCCCTTAAGAAAAGCAAGAACCTGGTTAAATCTCAGGCTCATGAAATTGCTGAACTAAGGATAGTTGCAACTGAGTTAGAGAAAGTAATTGATCAAAAGTTAAATGAAATTGCCAAGCTGAAGAATATAACTATTATTCAGATGGGCACAATTAATTATACCAATGATCAAGTGAAGAGTCTGGAGGCCAGACTAAGAATTGAAAAAAATTTAGTGGCTAGTTACTCTAAGCCAAAGTCTGTCTTACCCTTGATTGATGAATTTGTGAATCAAAAGGGTAAGGCAGGATTAGGATTCAAAGGTAACTCCAGGGCTGGCCAATTCAAGAGGAAAGGCAAAGCTCCTGTCAAGCCACTGAACTTTTCAGTCCCTATTAAGTTTAGAAAGGTGGAAGTGCCTTCTAACCTATATGATCATGAAAATATTCATGGTCATATTAAGTCTAATGTTCTGAAAAACAAGGGTGTAAATCCAACAGGCCTACCTATGTTCATAAACCCAATGGTTATAAAAAATCAGTGGGTGAAGCTGCTGCAGCACCAGCAATGGACAGAAATTCTTTTGTCAAGGATGTATCTAGAACTAGATACAATAGGTTTGAATGTTGGTGCTGTGGCAAGAGAGGCCATTTTGCACTAGACTGCTGGTATAACACAAGTGTTAGAAAGAACAATAGTCTACCTGTTAGAAGAAATAATGGTAGCTTTGTTTATGCTAACTTGAACCAAGGACCCAAGACTTACTTGGGTTCTAAGGGTAAGTAAATCTGTGTTGCAAGTGAATCCAAGTAACCATGCCCCTATATGGTACTTGGATAGTGGTTGTTCCAGGCACATGACTGGAACAAAGGGGCTGCTGAAGGAGTATTCATCTGTCAAAGATGGACCTAAAGTGATCTTTGGTGGATCTGAAAAAGGAGTCATCAAAGGGTTTGGTAACATTTCTTCTAACCTAATTACTATCACCCAAGTGGCTTATGTAAAAGGTTTGAAACATAATCTAATAAGCATAAGCCAGCTGAGTGATTTAGGATATGACATTTCATTTGTTAAGGATGGATGTCATATCAAAAGGTCAAGTGATCAAGAGATCATTTTGACTGGGTATAGGAAGAGAAATGTATATTGTCTTAATTTTGTATGTGAGAATAAAGCTTCTCCCATCTGTCTTGTAGCTGATGACAATGCTTCTCATTGTGTTAAGTGGCACAAGAGATTGGCTCATCTTAACTACAAGACAATTGGCCAACTCTTTATCAATGAGTTAGTGAGGAATGGTCCTCAAGTTAAGTGTATGAAGGAAGGGATATGCTCAGCTTGTCAAAAGGGCAAGCTGACAAAATCCTCCTTTCAAAGCCTTGAAAATAAGGATTCTGTGAGGTGCTTATACCTCTTGCATATGGATCTTTTTGGTCCTATGCCAGTTCATAGTCTAGGTAGGAAGGTCTACACTTTTGTGGTTGTAGATGACTATTCTAGATTTACATGGGTATTCTTTCTGAGACAGAAATCTGAAACCCCAAGTGTCTTACTTAATTTTGTAAAGCAAATTCAGAATGAAATGAATAGTACAGTGGTCAAAATCAGAAGTGACCATGGTACTGAGTTTCAATCTGAAAGCATGACAAAGTTATGTGAAGACTTTGGGATTTTCCAAGAGTTCTCCTCACCAAGAACACCTCAGCAAAATGGAATTGCTGAAAGAAAGAATAGAACATTAATTGAAGCTGGTAGAACTCTATTGAGTGACACCTCTCTACCAGAGTATTTCTGGGCTGAGGCAGTAAACACTGCTTGTCATGTAATCAATAGGGCTTCTATCACCAAGAGCCACAAAAAGACTCCCTATGAGATTATGAAAGGTAGAAAACCAAATCTATCCTACTTCAGAATCTTTGGTTGCAAATGCTATATACTTAACAATGGTAAGTCATATTTGACTAAGTTTGCTGCCAAATCCCAGGATGGGATATTTGTTGGGTACAGCACAAATAGTAAGGCCTATAGAATCTTCAACTTGACTACTCAAGTTGTTGAAGAATCTGTGCATGTTGTGTTTGATGAAACAAGATTAATCAACTGTGAGTTGTCTTGTAGATCAAATGACTCAACAGGTATAAGCAAAGGAATGGACAAGCTATCCATTGCTGAAGCTTCAAGAGAAGATGGAGTATTGGAAAATGAAGGATATTGTCCAGGGGGAGTACAAGACACAATAGAAGATGAAGAAAACCAAGAGGTTCAGCATAATGAAGGAGCTGGAGATGTTCAACCAGAAGGGAATCTTCCTCCAGCTACAAGACATTTAAGAGACCATCCAACTGATCAAATAATAGGTGATCCAAGACAGGGAGTACAGACTAGAAGCAGAAGTCAAAGCATAGTTCTGCATTCAAGTTTCCTGTCACAAATGGAGCCTAAGAAGTTTGAAGAAGCCATCCAAGACCAGCACTGGACTGATGCTATGCAAGAGGAGCTGAATCAATTCAGAAGGTGCAATGTCTGGGAGCTTGTTCCTAAACCAAGAGGCCACAATATAATTGGGACAAAATGGATCTACAGGAACAAGTTGGATGAGAATGGAGTAATAGTGAAAAATAAAGCAAGATTGGTTGCTAAAGGATACAGGCAGGAAGAAGGGATTGACTTTGATCAAACCTTTGCCCTAGTAGCAAGGCTAGAGGCAATCAGAATGTTCCTTGCCTATACAGCCTATCAAGACTTCAAGGTATACTAGATGGATGTGAAGTCAGCATTTCTGAATGGTGATCTTAAAGAAGAAGTATATGTAGAGCAGCCATCAGGTTTTGTAGATCCTCTTAAACCTGATTATGATTATAAGCTTAGAAAAGCTTTGTATGGGTTAAAGCAAGCCCCAAGGGCTTGGTATGAAACCCTGTCTACTTTCCTTATTGAGAATAAATTCTCAAGAGGAAAAATTGACAAAACTCTATTCCTTAGGGAATCCAAAGGCAAGATCATCTTAGTTCAGATCTATGTTGATGACATAATCTTTGGATCTACTGAAAACAACCTTTGTAAAAAGTTTGCCAAACTTATGCAAGGGAAGTTTGAGATGAGCAGTATGGGGGAACTGAAGTTCTTCTTGGGACTCCAAGTAAGACAGACTGATGATGGCTTGTCCATATCTCAGTCAAAGTTTACTAAAGAATTAATCAAGAAGTATGGTATGGAGTCATCCTCCATCATGAGAACTCCTATGGGGACAAGTATGCATATATGCAAAGATGATGCAGGTAAACCTATTGATGAGACTTTGTATAGAGGAATAGTTGGTTCTCTACTATATCTCACAGCTAGTAGACCAGATATTATGTATGTTACATGTGTCTGTGCTAGGTACCAAGCCTGCCCTAAAGAGTCTCATTATACTGCAGTCAAAAGGATTCTGAGATATCTTAAGGGCACACCTAATCTAGGTCTTTGGTACCCTAGGAATAGAGATTTTCTACTAACAGGTTATTCAGATGCAGATTTTGCAGGCTGTAGAGAGGATAGGAAGAGTACAACAGGTACTTGTCAATTCTTGGGAGGAAGACTGATATCTTGGAGTAGTAAGAAGCAGACTAGTGTGGCTATATCTACAGCTGAGTCAGAATATGTTGCTGCTGGCAGCTGCTGTGCACAACTATTGTGGATACAGCATCAGCTTAAAGATTATGGTATTCAAGTAAGTAAAACACCTCTTTTGTGTGATTCTAAGAGTGCAATTTCTATTGCTAATAATCCTGTCTCTCATAGTAGAACTAAGCATATAGAAATTAAATACCATTTTCTTAGAGATCATGTAGAAAGAGAAGACATCACATTGGAATTTGTTAAAACAGATTATCAAATAGCAGATGTATTCACTAAGCCTCTGGATGAAACAAAATTCAATAAATTTAAAATTGAATTAGGCATGCTGACCATTGATTAGATTATCAACAAACTTACAAATAACATATTAGATTATCAAATGGTCTTAAGTGGTGTAGACAGAAACAGAAATTGGCTAAGTAAAATAGTGTCGACACATTCAGTGATAATGTGTCGACTCAGTGAAGTAATGTCGACAAGTCAGAAATTTTGTGTCGACACAAAAAAAAAATGTGTCGACACTTAAGAATTAAATTGTCGACTTATCCAGGAAGGTAGTGTCGACTTCACCAGACTAGTGATGTCGACACTTACAAATTTTGTGTCGACACTTATCCTAAGAGACGACACAGATTTTCTGATACTCTATTATATCTCTCAGGTGTCGACATATCCACATTTGGTGTCGACACATAGTAGACAGATTTGTTGTCGAGACAATAGAAGTTTGTGTCGACACATTCCATCTGTGTCGACACATATAGACTGTGTTTGCCCGCCTTTTGATCTTCTTTCAATAAAAGGTATAAATAGGTCAAGAACTTAATCAGTCGACACGCTTACAAGGTTTTCGAGACTGAAACCCTGTGTCAACTTTCTCTCTCTCTCTCTCTCTCTTCTCTCAAGCTTTCTCACCTGAATAATGGCGCCGAAGATTGAAGACAACGTCAATGAAGGTTATGAGTTAGTAAGGAATGCCTTTGCCGAAGCCCCAGCAGATGTTCAACGAGTTATCTCTCTCATTTCTGATTCCGGATTAGAGTTCCTAGTTTCTGAACCTTCCAAGATATGGAAGAAGGAGGTGTATGAATTCTTTATCTCTGCATCAATAGGTTCAGATGTTCTCAAGATAAAGTCCACTGTGCATGGGTCGACAGTGAAAATTACCCCAAGAAGTCTAAGGAAGATTCTACACTTACCAATAATTGAGAATGAAGAAGAAGTCCCTGCTTCTAAGTTAAGGGAGGCTATCCAATGGTGCGGATTGGATCCCACTCTGAAGATTGGAGCTGCTTTCAACAGAAAAGGAATGAATCAGCAAGGGAAATTTCTGTCTGAAGTAGTTGGCAAGGTGATTCTGTGCAAATCAGGGGGACATGATAGGATTTCAGCCTATATGTTCAGCCTCATGACCAGAATTGTGTTTACAATTCCAACTAATTGGTCAGCTGTAATCTTTGAAAAGATCAAGGAAGGAATAAAGAAGCCAAATCTGGCTAGGATTATGAGTATATATCTGAATGGAGTAATCCCTGAGGTAATGCAACACCTGCCAGGAACAAAGATCAATCACATGAGAAAGATGGACATTAGATTATTTTCTAGGTGGGATAGGGTGCTGTATAAGGATGTGCCTGATGAGAGCAGGCAGGACACCCCAGTGAAATCCCCTTCTCATGCTCAAGATACTGAGCAGCTTCAAGAAGAACAAGAGAGGAAGCAGGATGAAGATCACCCTGTGTCTACTCCAGCCCAGCAAGACACTATACCTGCACAGATGCAGGGGGAGCAAGCTCATTCACCTGCCCAGATTGTATCTACTCCTGACCAGGTACAGTTGGAGGGGGAGCTGGTGTATTTACTTACTAAAGGCATTTCTAATATTTCTATTACTGCACAGGTGCATGGGGAGCAAGTATACTCACCTGCCCAGGTCATTACCAATACTGACCAAGTATAAGGGGAGAAGATGTCTGCCCCAGTGTAAGAGGTAGTCCAAACTGATATCTCCAAAGATCTGAATATAGAAGATCTAATTAATACATCTTATGTTCAAGCTCAGAAGGAATATACTCTAGATGAGTTATTCCCTAATGTTGATATGGCTACTGATAGAGTAGAAGAGGGGCAAGAGATTGAAAAGGCCCTTGACATGGAGATAGAAATTGAGAAGGAGCAAATGGTTGAGGGGGAGTCTGTGCATGTTGAGGCTGAACAACATGGCACTGAGACAAATATTCCTCCTCCTCCTCAAGAAAGAGTTCAAGTTGATAGTACATCTGAATCTGAGACTGAAGAAGCCAGAATGGCTAAGAAGAGAAAACTTGTAGTCTTCAAGAGAAGGAGCAAAGGTTATAAGCAGGCTCTACAGACAACAACTCAACCATCCCATTCTGAATTTAATTATAACAAGTTTATGGTTGATTTGCAAGTTAAGTTAGATGACCATAGAGTGGCAATTGAAAAATATGTTGATGAGAGCAATAAGGCCCTTCAATTTGACTTGGCTCAGGATATAAAGTCAATTAGATTTGAAGTCAATATCCATAAGAAGGAGATGACAGATTGCTTCCATAAAGGAGGTAATGCTGTAGTATTCTTGGCAAAACAACAGCAATCAGTTATTACCAAAGCAGATGATATAGCACTGAAGCAAGGCTATGTTCTTACAAATCAGATAAACATGAATGCCAATCTTGAAGACTCTCACAATGAAATTCTTAATGAGTTGAAAAAGACTATTGAAGGGTTGCTTGCAGCTAGAGCAAAGGAAATGGAAGAATTTGATAAGAAATTTCAAGCTGCTATTGAATCTGTTAAAACTGCTATCACTACCTCTCAAAAGGACATATCTGACAAGCTTCACAAGTTAAAACCATTTTTTTAAGAGGGTGTGAATTATCTGGATGGACAAATCAGATTTCAGAAGGAAGATCTAAGGGATCATATTACCAGAGAAGCCATAAAGGGGGAGAGGTTGTTAGTTCATGCAGGCTCAGAGCACACCAAATGGGTGACCAATAGTATTCGAGCCACATTGGGATATCCACCTTTGTGTGAAGATGCTATGGTGGCTGAGTCAGGAATACAAACAGGTCTACTTGAAGGCAATCAACCTGAGGTTGCCCAAGTCATTTACCCTCCTCCAGATTTTGATATGATTGATCAGCAAGTTCAAGAAATGTATAGTCCTCCAAAGGAGGTTAACAGGGTTGTTATTGAGAAAGTGGATAAGCCTGAGGCTATTTTGAAAGAACAGCAAGATGCTCTACTATCTAAGAAGAGGTTTAGAGAGCAGGCTGAACTTAAGCCAGATTTTGAGCAGTGGAGCCCTACTTCAAGAAATATTATACTCACTGCATGGAAGGCTGTGAAAAACCAAGTTCATGAAAGAGGAAAGTGGTATAATGCAATAGAATGGAAAAAGTATGAAGCTAGGCAGGAGGCAATAGTACAGTTCAGAAGAAATGCCAAGCTGGGAAGGCTGCCACCAGATGCTCAGGAGCCGAGCAAGTACTTTCCAAAGCCCTTTCATTACTTTGAAAGGCAAAGGCTCAAGGAAAAAAGCAAAGAAGAAGGCTGATCAAAAAGGCAAGAAGCCAGCTGAAGATGTTGAAGCTCCTGTGAAGGCTCAAATCCAATCTGGCAAAGGGATTGTCATAAAAGAGCCTGATCAGGCTTAGTTTTAAGTTCTTTCAAATGTGTTTTGTAATGTTTTGATTAAATCATTCAATGTAAAACTCTGTAATCAAACATTATCAAGTTATAAACAATATTTTGTTTGGAATCATATAATGTTCACTCTGTGATGGATTGTTCATATTTTGTTTATATTAAGTATTCCTGTTATGTCATATATCATCATATTATACTTTTTTATAAATGGTGTATATCATTGGCTATAAGGGTTATGACTTCTCCAAATAGGGGGAGATTGTTGGGTACATTGGAAAATGTGTACCTGATTTGAAGAAGCCCAACTTAGCTCAATGATATACATCAAGGTGTATTTGATGTTGTTTTAAGTTGACATGTGTAGGTGAAGAAGTGTTAAAAAATGCAGAAAAATATTCTAAGTCCATGTGTCGACACCTGAGGAAACAGTGTCGACACTTCAGAATATTTGTGTCGACACTTGAAGGAAGCTGTGTCGACACAGAGAAAGATAGTCGACCATATTTGTGTCGACACTGGGAAGTAGTGTCGACACACAGAGAAAGATAGTCGACACACAGAGAAAGATAGTCGACCACATTTGTGTCGATACTAGGAGGCTGTGTCGACACAATGCGACAGAGTCGGCACACATTGGTAGAAGTCGACAATACTTGTGTCGACACCAGAAGACTAAGTCAACACATACTGAGTTCTGAATCTACAACAACTGTGTCGACACACAGGACTTGTGTCGACACACTGCAAAGTCAAGACCAAGTTATTCTCTGAAGAAGCTGTGTCGACTTAAAGGCAAACTTGTCGACATCATCAAAGGCTATGTCGACACCAAAGTTACTTGTGTCGACACATACAGACAGTTGGTCTCGACACTTCCTGACAGTCTGTCTCAACACATTGCTGACCAAGACTAAGGCACAGGATCTGTTTGAAGACTTGATAGCTGTGGGTTGCAGCCAGTTAACTGATGTTGTCAGACTTGTCAGAAGACAGTTATAAACCGGATCAGCCGGTTACCATTAAGAAGATCTATATATAGACAGATTCAGAGAGAAGTAAAAACATGAATGAGAAGATTGAACTTTGGCAATCAAATTGAGAAATCAAATCAAGAAGGTGTAATACACTAAAGAAGATCTTCATCAGAAGATCTAAGAAGACGATCTCAGGATCGATCTAAGAAGAGTTCTAACAAGAATTCAGAAGTATCATCAAAGGTGTTGGATAGAGAGAGATCCACCCATTTTGAAGAAGAAGAAGGAAGCCATCAGTGGTTTCTCAAGAAGCTGTTTGGAAATCAACTCAGCTAAGTTCAGATTCAAGAAGCTTTGAAGAAAGCTCAGATTCAGTTGATTTCATCAGCTGATCAAGAATTGTCTTGTCCTCTTCTCTCTCAACAAAGGCAAGATATTAAAACTTCTTTTCTAAATTTCTGTAGGATCTGTTTTACACAGATCTGAGTTGTAAGCCTGTGATATAAAGGCTGAGTGTAGGAGAGTTGATCTCTGAGTGGTAGGGCTGTTTGCCTGAGTGTAGGAGAAGGTTCTTCTCTGAGTTGTAGGCCTTGTGGCAAGGCTGAGGTAGGGCTGTAGTGCCTGAGTTGTAGGAACCTATCCAGGTTCTGAGCTGTAGGATCTGAGGATCTGAGAATAGTGGAAGTTTGGCCGAATCTAGCATACTGCTAGATAGGTGAAGGGGGAAAGTGGATGTACCCAGACCTTGGGGAACCACTATAAAACATTGTGCAATCTGTGATGATTAAATGTCTGTGAATGCTGTGCTGTATGTTTTAATTTTTGTAATTGAATTCTGCCTAAAGAATTGAACAAGCAATTAGAACCTATTCACCCCCCCCCCCCCCTCTCTAGGTGTTTAGGTTGTCTTGAAAGTAAAACTATCAGTCCTCATTTTCATGGTTTTTGGCCGAAAATCGGCTTGGTAGAATCGCCGGAATAGGCGTCTCCGGCGGTCGTGCCGCTGGCTGGGGGTAGCCCCCACCTCCCCGAAGGTGGTGGTGGTGGTGGCCTGCCGGGGAAGTGGATAGGTGGCCGGGAAACCAGCCCGCAATGCAACCCAGGATGGGAAGATCGTGGCCATCAGCTCAATGAAGAAGACAACTCGGCTGTCGTTGGATTTGCGCTAAGATTCGTGCGGCAAGATGCATAGAAATTAATTAATGTTGATTTATTTCATTTTTTTGTCACAATATTTACAAAAGATGGTTTTAATTTTTAAAAATATTTAGGGCCCTCTGGTGGGAAAACTTTCAACAAGAAAGTTGTAGCCCTATGGGTCTACTTGAATCCAAAATTAAATTGGACCCATTTGGACTTTTGGTTTGTCCAGAGCACCCATTTTGGTGGGGCCTATACCTAGAGCTTACCTGAGGTTCAAATGGGTGCCCGCCCTTCATCCCTTGTCCAAATGGAGTGAAATTTGGACAGGGGACCAATCTTAACCATTTCTAAGGTCTGCCAAAAAATGAGAATTTTTGGAGACACTTTGCCTAAAGTTTTTATTTTTATTTAATAATGCTAGGGTAATTAAATTAAGTAGTCAAATGATCTCCAAACCCTCCCAAATTTTGGTGAGTGGTCCCTGGCAATAGTACCTAGCTCGGCACAAAATTTCAACTTGTTTGGATGAGTTTTGGTTAAGGAATCACCAAACCCTAGTTAGGCCTTAAAGAGGTTCTTTTGAATAATGGTGCACTTGGGATTTTGAGTGGTCATCTCACATCAACAGAGGCTGGAGTTTTAGTCACTGACTAGGTATGGACAATGTCACCCTCTTAAGGAGAATGGTGTAATTTAGGGTTGGTTTACCCTAGGGTTCAAACTCAAACCCTAAGGAAGGGCCCTTGAGTGTTGTGAAGGGCATAGGGGCAAAGGCCCTTGTGTGACCTTGTAACTTAGTAGAGTTAAAGGTAGTAAAACCTAAGTCCTCTGGTAGGAATCTTAGAGGATTTGGAGGTAGGTAGACACCTCAAAACCCTAACCCCAGTTTTAGGGTAGAAGCTCAAATATGGTAACACAGTCATGATGGCGCCGCCATCCCCCGACATGTTGACTTGGAGCGTCTCCCACCGGACGACGTTGGTGATCCGGTACATGTCAAAGATCCACGTCATGTTGCCGAAGAAGATCCCCTTCCAGATGATTATGGTGACCCGGTTTATGTGGGTGCCGACTCAAGCTTGATGTTCCTTTGCCGCCTTGAGATAAAGATTTGTCACGACATCCTCCGCCATGGCCGCGTCAACATCTCCGCCAATGTCGTGTCAAATCTCCGCCGCGTCATTTTAAATATTATTTCAGATTTTAATTATGTTTTTATTTGGCCAATGTTTAGCCAAAGTTTTAATTATTTGTCATTTCATTTTGGCCTTTGTTTAGCAACATTTGGGGTGCTTATAACCCTTGTCTTTGTACAACCTATATAAGGCTTTGTTGTATTGGATTTTCAGATTAGTGAATGAATGAATTAAAATTGAAACCATAAATTGGTTTTCCCTCTTCCCTCTTCCTCTTGGAGTTCGGCTCCCCTACCCCCTCTCCTCCTTGGCCACCGGCCACCCCTCTCCTTCCTCTCCCTATTTCGGCCTCCTCTCTACCTCCACCTCCTCCTTTCCAATAATCAACCATAACCTTCAATCCCTCTCCAAAAACCGAGCCCTCCTCTTCATCTTCAAGAAGGCCGGCCACTTGCAACCTCCCCTAGCCGCCGGCCTCCACCTCCATCACCATACCCGAGCCCCCCTTTCAACATCAACCCGACCACCACCTCTCCTCCACAAAACCGTCCTCATCCCTCTCAACAAAACCCGACCATCACATATATCCTCTTCCCAAAAACCGATTCCTTTGGTGAGATCCAAATCAGCCCCATCTTCTAATCCAAGAGAAGAATCGGCCAAAGCTTGTGGTGAATCTTGTGAAACTTCAACGGCGTCGGAAGGCAACGAAGAACTTGGAGTTTCCCTCCAACCGGCCTTCTTTCGGTGGATCCGGAACAGAGCGATCCAAAGAGAGTTAAATCGGAATCATCCATTCTGGTTGGGTAACAAACGTCTCCACTCTTGTGTGTTTCTCTCTTAGATCTTTTCTTTGGGCATTTAGCATATCGTGTGATTTGTGATTGGTAGAATTTTCGTGAATAATATCTATTAAATTATTGTTATTGTTATTTGATTCCCATTTGAATTCGTGAGGCGTGGCGGCTCTCATTTTATTTCGTTGGGAGAGAACCACCCGTTATCCGAATCCTTATTTCGGTGGTGTCTCTTTTGGTACAACGTACGCTCGATCGAACCGTGTGGGTTCATTTCACTTGAGAGGATCTTGGCCTATAGCCTTGATATTATCTTAAGGGGCCTAGCGAACCCCCCTAATCCTATTAAATTAATTGTTGCAACTTGCGTAGTGGTTGTGTTTATTCTTCGTATGAGCGTAATAGTAATTATAATTACGCGAGCGTGTGAATCCCTTAGCCGTTACGGTGTCGAAACCCGTGGCCTACATCAATTTGGTATCAGAGAGAGGTTATTGTCGATTTCCTAATCGGCACCATCCTTCTATTTTTTAGGTAGGCTAAAGAAAATATAAATTTCAAATTTCAAAATTTCAAATTTCAAAATTTAAAATTAAAATTTCAAATTTCAAATTTCAAATTTCAAATTTCAAAATGCAAAATTCAAATTTCAAATTTCAAAATTTCAAATTTCAAATTCCAAAATTTAAAATTCAAATTTCAAATTTCAAATTTCAAAATTAAAAATTCAAATTTCAAATTTCAAATTTCAAAATTTCAAATTCCAAAATTTAAAATTCCAAAATTTCAAATTTCAAATTTAAAATTTCATAATTTCTCCAATTTTAAAAAAATAAAATTCTAGAATTTATCCCTCTTATTTTTAATAAGAATTACCAAAGAAAGGGAAAAAATTTATTTTTTTGTGGTCTGCCAATAACTGCCTAAATTTTTATTTTTTCAGCAAAATTCAGAAGAAAAAAAATTTATTAATAATCTCCATATTTTTGCCAGCAAGAATATCAAAAAAAAATTATATATTATTTTGAAATATTAGTGGGAACAAATCTATCTTTAAAATTAAATAGGATCAGACTAAATTTCTTTGTATTTGTGCACTTAATCCGCGTAGTTTATCCTCATTTTCCCGCTGAAAATTAAAACAAAAAAATAGCCTACGATGTTCACGTTTTCCGAATGAAATCTTTAGGTTCTGTCATGAACGTTAGAAAGCCTTTCCATTGTCCGGTAGTGGAAGAGATTAAGGGGTTGATTGGCCAACTAAAGCTAATCAAGTTACACCGCGCACCTCTAGGCGTGTTAGGATTCCTGCTCCGACATATGATGGGCTAGGTGGACCGCGAGTGTTTCTTTGTTGGGTGAACGATATGGAGCATTATTTTGAGCAATATCGTATTGTGGATCCCCACAGGATTCCCGTTGCGAGACTGCAATTATTTGGTCGAGCCCATACTTTCTGGCTCAATGAGGAAAGACGTTTAGGAATGCCCTCCGTCGACCCACGTATAGGTTGGCAGATTATGAAGAATTTATTAACGGATGAGTATTACCCTCCATACTGCCGTTCTCCGTCTACTGATTATCTGAGTGAGTCACCGCCCAAGATTTTGCCTACATCGAACCAGCATGATCCCTCGTACTCCCGTATGAGGATGTCTCATGATTTTATTTCTCACCGCCTGGGCACTAGACCCTTTCCTGTTTATGAGAGTGTTCCTATCAGCATGAAAATGGTATCTGAGCTTGCGATTACGAGTACGCTCGTCACTGAGGCTGATGCTGTTAATGTTGACAACATGAGTGACGATGAGGAGATTGGTTACCCGAGTGACTTGGATGAGGATTTCTCATTTGAGGAACCCTCTCCACTCCCTTTCGACGACATTTTGGAGCCATCCCCTTTGACTGTTGTGGAGCCTTTTGATGATCCTAAGTCGATTGATATTCTAGCTGAGTCAGAAGAGTTACAGTCTGCTGAGAGCTTACCCAGTCGTGATTCATTTGACGATCTGTTAGGACATGAGCTTGCTATTTCTAGTCCAAGACGTATCGAAGTGCCCATTTCTGATATTTTCACTGTAACTGATGTCAGGACTGATGTGTTGGAAGATTGTTCTAGTAAAGGAGTTAAACTTTTGGAATACGATATTGAAGTGGAACCGGATGAGCATCCCCTAATGCTAACTCCTTTACCTAAACTTGAATGATTTTAACTCTCTACCGTTTGTAACACCTAATCTCATTGTAGCGTTGCCGATCTATGATCCGATCACTGAATCTGAAATACATGATTACCCACATGATTTAGAAGACATGTCGGATGATTTTTCCGTAAGAGCGAATCCACTGTTTGAACTTTCTTACGACTTTATTGGGTTGCGACCGGATGATCTTTATTGGAAGTCAAATCCGTGTTTTGAGGTTTTGAATTGGATTACTAGTGGAACCTTGGCGATGGTGCCTTATGACGTGATGTCCCCTCGACCAACTTATTTGCCAAGCCCGGTCGCACGCATTTATCCCCTGCCTTTTGATGACCCGTGCACGCACACGCTAGTGAACGTAGATGCGAATGTTAAGTTGTGTTGCCCGCACGTAATGTCAAATCCGGGAGCGCCCCGTTCTATATATAACGATGAGTGTTTTCCGTTAGCTTTTATTCATGACGTTTTAAAATTTAAATTTAAGTTTAAATCTAAAACTACGACGTTGTATGGCGTTGATTTCACCACTGCTTTATTAGCAGTCGTGCCACCTGACTTGGTCCTGTTACTGCCCACTGTTAAAGCAAGTCACGTTGCACATGGGTTCTCCCCACACAGTTCTAAGATTGTTTGTTGGAATCGGAGAGTATCCTACCATTATATAAGTGATTTGTTTTTGGTTTGTCTCATCCCTGAACGGATGCCTCCAGGCACCCCAGAAATATTTATGAACCGGCCAGTCCATTATTTGCGAATCTTATGGAAATTTAGTAGCATGACATTTCTTGTAGAATTTTCCATTGATTGGGGCATCGCTCCTATTTTCTACTTTTCATACTTTACGCGTCATGTTTCTATGCCCATTGAAAAGTCTATCTCTCTGTTTACATATTCCACTATGCTTTCTATTGGGTTGGGTGGTGATAGTTTTTTTGGATCGTTATCTTCTCCGGTCTCCATCGGAGGTATGTTGGTTGACGTTGTGGAAATACTTTGTTCTTATTTGTCTAATGCGTCTGTGAGGTCCCACCAAGACCACCTTTTGCTTTGCAGGTTCCTCTTCCTCAACGATTATACTCGGGACTACTCATCAGTGATGAGTATTTTTTAGAGGGGGGGATTGATGGCGCCGCCATCCCCCGACATGTTAACTTGGAGCGTCCCCCACCGGACGACGTTGGTGATCCGGTACATGTAGAAAATCCACGTCATGTTGCCGAAGAAGATCCCCTTCCAGATGATTATGGTGACCCGGTTTATGTGGGTGCCGACTCAAGCTTGATGTTCCTTTGCCGCCTCGAGATGAAGATTTGTCACGACATCCTCCGCCATGGTCGCGTCAACATCTCCGCCAATGTCGTGTCAAATCTCCACCGCGTCATTTTAAATATTATTTCAAATTTTAATTATGTTTTTATTTGGCCAATGTTTAGCCAAAGTTTTAATTATTTGTCATTTCATTTTGGCCTTTGTTTAGCCACATTTGGGGTGCTTATAACCCTTGTCTTTGTACAGCCTATATAAGGCTTTGTTGTATTGGATTTTCAGATTAGTGAATGAATGAATTAAAATTGAAACCCTAAATTGGTTTTCCCTCTTCCCTCTTCCTCTTGGAGTTCGGCTCCCCTACACCCTCTCCTCCTTGGCCGCTAGCCACCCCTCTCCTTCCTCTCCCTATTTTGGCCTCCTCTCTACCTCCACCTCCTCCTTTCCAATAATCAACCATAACCTTCAATCCCTCTCCAAAAACTGAGCCCTCCTCTTCATCTTCAAGAAGGCCGACCACTTGCAACCTCCCATAACCGCCGGCCTCCACCTCCATCACCACACCTGAGCCACCCTTTCAACATCAACCCGACCACCACCTCTCCTCCACAAAACCGTCCTCATCCCTCTCAACAAAACCCGACCATCACATATATCCTCTTCCCAATAACCGATTCCTTTGGTGAGATCCAAATCAGCCCCATCTTCTAATCCAAGAGAAGAATCGGCCAAAGCTTGTGGTGAATCTTGTGAAACTTCAACGGCGTCGGAAGGCAACGAAGAACTTGGTGTTTCCCTCCAATCGGCATGCTTTCGGTGGATCCGGAACAGAGCGATCCAAAGAGAGTTAAATCGGAATCATCCATTTCGGTTGGGTAACGAACGTCTCCACTCTTGTGTGTTTCTCTCTTAGATCTTTTCTTTGGGCATTAGCATATCGTGTGATTTGTGATTGGTAGAATTTTCGTGGATAATATCTATTAAATTATAGTTATTGTTATTTGATTCCCATTTGAATTCGTGAGGTGTGGCGGCCCTCATTTTATTTCGTTGGGAGAGAACCACCCGTTATCCGAATCCTTATTTTGGTGGTATCTCTTTTGGTACAACGTACGCTCGATCGATCCGTGTGGGTTCATTTTGCTTGAGAGGATCTTGGCCTATAGCCTTGATATTATCTTAAGGGGCCTAGCGAATCCCCCGAATCCTATTAAATTAATTGTTGCAACTTGCGTAGTGGCTGTGTTTAGTCTTCGTGTGAGCATAATAGTAATTATAATTACGTGAGCGTGTGAATCCCTTAGCCGTTACGGTGTCAAAACCCATGGCCTACATCAAGTCACTAAATTTTAGTTAAAAGTTGTGAAACTTGGGTAGAGTATGTTTTAGTCTAGATAGAACCCTTACTAATTTTTATTAGAATTTTATGAGTTATATTCTAGTACTTTATTTGTTAGGTATCAATTTGCTTAAACTTGTGTTTTAATTATTTTGATTACTCTATTCATTTGAATCTAATGAAACTTGGCCAGCAGATGATTTAGGTCTAATTGAATATCCCTGAATTTTGTTACCAATTTTTAGTTGATTATATTTAGTACTTCCTTCACAAGTTCCAAAAGAGCAATTATGGTCAATAAATCATTTAGAGCAAATTACCTACTGTAAAATTATGAAACCTATCCACTAATGTTTTCAGATCAATATTTAGTTGTAGGATTTTATTCATAATTTTTAGGAGAATATTTACAATACTTACTTTACAAACATAGCTTTTTGAGATTTTGGTAATTATTTATTCTAGAGCTGAATTCCCAATGAAGAATTATGAAATTTGGTCACTGATGTTTTTAGGACAGTATCTGCTCTAGAAGATTAATAAAGAATTTTTGGATGATAATTTACTGCACTTACTTCATTAATGAAAGGAAAAAGGATTTATTCTCAAAATTAAATTAGAGTCTTTAAAGTACTGGAAAAATTGTTATATCTTGAATTTACTGATAAATTGTTGTTTAGAATTTATCATGATTTTATGAAGCTTTATTCATATCTATAAAGTGCACTTTATGTTCAATTGGTAGCTCTTGGAACCCTTAAGAAAATTAATTAAATATCAGAATAATTAGGAAAATTATAATCTTCTAGATTTAGTCTATTTGTGTCATGATAAGTCTCCAGTAAATAATTTAAGGCATTCGGATGATTATTTAGATTATCTCCTATCCGGTTCGACGTATAGTCTAGGTTGGTCTGCACTTGGCAAATCATTAAAGTTGCAATAGGATATGATTTGGGATAGTTGTTGGAGTTAGTCATTTTGCTAGGTCGGATAGATGTGGATGATTTCACCATAGAAGGATGGGAGGGGTAGTGAGAAGTGGTTTGGCTAGAGTGTAGAGGTGCTCGGGTTCGTCGAAAGATCGTCTTTCCCGAAGAGAGGAAGGTTAAAAATCACATTAGGTTAGTCGATCGTAACACGAGAAGACAATGGGTAAGGGGAATCAACCAATAACAATAAGTGTCTTGCGAAAGGGAATGATGGGCTTCAGCTACCATCATAGTTCCTAGTGCCCTTTGAGAGCCCTTCAAAGGGAATACCGGGGGCAGTCCTGGGTTAACGTAAACTGTATTAACAAACTGAAAAGAGTAACCTAGTAATTAGGATCTCACATTTCATAAACACTGTTAGCATAGGAAGATTGTGGGGAGCCGCGGCTCGGTTAGTTTTGAGACGAACAGTTTGGTCCGGGGAGCTTCGGATCGATTAGTTAAGAGACGGACGGAATTGTCCGGGGAGCTTCGGCTCGATTGGTTTGATACGTTAAATTTGCATGTGCATAAAAGGAAAGAAAATAAAGGTGGTCGGTCTTCGGTATTGGAAGGTCGATGCACCGACGCCAATACGCTGACTCGGCAAGTGTGGTTAGCACTTCGCTAACAAAAGTCTGGTGCGCTAGCCAGCAAGAGTATGCAGGAGTCCGCTTCGTGCACCAAGCGTTGAGGCGTATGATAGGTATTACCGGTAGTGCTTTACTGGTTTAGAGGTGGGCGAGGCCCAACCCACCGCTTCCATCTGCCACTATAGAGGTATCCTGGGAGGTTACGACTCCAGAAAGGGGAAACTAAAGGTCTGTGTGCACAGAGTTGGGTGTGTGTGTTGCACTTGCATGATCCATCATACCCACTAGCATGTCATAGCATAATCGATTCATTTAACCCCTGACACCTAAGGTATAAGTGGAATGGGATGCTTATACATTAGGACTTGCAAAACGACCCCTTGGTCTATAAGCTTGTATGGGCAACTTTATGAATTAAGGTCAAATTCTTTATATATATATTGCTGTTAATAACCGACACCCCAACGTATAAATTGGTATGGGACTCTTTATACGATGGGAGCCCTGCAGAAGATCCCTTGGCTTCTGTGTTTCCGCACATAAGTTAAGGTTATTTTTCCATACTTTACTTTACTGCCACATGTATTATAAAATTGCAAGTATAGGTCCGCTGCCACATGTATTATAAAATTGCAAGTATAGGTCCGCTGCCACCTGTTTTTGATTACTCTCAACCTTCAAGTCCTCCCCTCTCTTCCTCTCCGCTCGGTGCCTAGGGGCCATGGGGGAAGGGGCGGGGGATGATATGGCTTAATCTTATAGACTAACGGTTTTCGGACCACATCATTTAGGGGATCGTGGAGCCCAGCATTGAGGAGCAGCCCCGGAGGTCGACCCGTTTGGAGATAGGGAAGTCTAGCTCAAGAGTTCAGCCAACTTGGACTGTGAGTCCTGACTTATAGTAGATGTTATAGTTTGCTTCCGCATGAGTGATTTGTAGTGAGGACATGATGTACCGGGCATAAGCCTGTATTTTAGTACTCTGATATATTATTCTGTGGACACTCCCTTCGTGGAGACTTTTATTTCTATATATGTGATCTCTGTTGATTGGTTGTTCTCTATTTCCTTGCTGCGAATATGATCGATTTGGACGGCAGAATCGGCGTTTCACGGTGATGACCCTTCAGGGCGTGAAGGTGTCACCGCCAAGCGGCGGTTCTGGGCCTAAGACCCCGGTGTTTAAAATAAAAAAATGGGGTCTTATAATAAGCACGCTCACGCGAGATTATAAACCAAGGGGTCATTTTGTAGGGCCTATTATATAAAGCGTCCCATACCACTTTATACAATAGGTGTCAAAGGTTATATGTAATGGTTATGCTATGACAAGCAAGTATGTCATGGTATGAACATGCAAGTGCAACACACCCACTCGACTCTGTGCACACAAACCTTTATTTCCCCCTTTCTGGAACCGAAACTCCCAGGATACCTCCGTAGTGGAAAACAGAAGAGGTGGGTTGGGCCTCTGTAATGACTCCACCTGTTAAATAACATATAATAGAAGGTCCGGTTAGGGCCCCGCACTATATGCTACAAACAGACGGTGAGGTCACAGGATAATACCATCCACGCATCCTAACACAGAGCATGCTAGCAGAAAAGATATGCAAGTAGCTGAACTCATAGTAGGAATATCCACTAGATATATATAATCCAACGTTATATACAACCACTCAAACGAGGGCATAGCAAATACTACAGTTTGGCCTTAAGTACTTACAGTTCCTCTTTAAACAGTATGGATTACAGACATCGGCGCGCAGGTCGGCCATACATGAATAACAGAAACTACAAAAGCTAGCCTTCAAGGGCTAGTAGCAATAGCAAGAGCGGCAACAGCAGCAGCAGAGGCATCAGCCCTTCATTTTCCGCTCGGCTCTCCAGCACCTGCGCAGGGACAATCCACCCAGAAGGTGGAAAACAAGGCAATGGTCAGCATTCAGCTGACCAATTTATAACAATCCAACCCCTTTCCCGGGGCAGAGGCATTCCTTCCCTGCAGAGCAATATAGCAATTGACAGAAAATATACATATTGTGCTCTTACGCACAAGCAATCCATCACAACCATCGGCCACCCAGCCCGACGATTTGTGCTCTCAGGCACACTTTTTGGTACACTGGCGAACCGAGATCAACACCAATGAGCATTCAGTCTTACTGGCGCGCAGGCCTAAGACTCTTATTATGCTACTGACGAAAGCCCAATGCCTTGGCACTTCCTTGTACAGTCAACATAACGCAGGTACAGATCCGCCACCCCCCCCCCCCCCCCCCCCGTTGCTCAAGTCGCATTGCCCTCACCAAGCACATCGTACTTACAGCTATAATAAAAGGCGCGGGTTGGCTTCACCTTTCCTGTTCGGCACGAGGCCTTCTAAAGCTCACAGCTTCCAATCGCCATAACGTCCACCAAGGACTGGCGTCACAATAGCCACACTGTCCACTTAGGATTGGCTTCATCGTCCATCAAGGTCTGGCTACATCATAGCCACAGCACATACAGCACGAGGGCATTTTCCTAGAGTTCCACAAATCAGTACTTCCTGCTACTCCCCTTCACAGGCATAACCCAATAACCCCACTAACTACACGAGTATACGCGGAGTCTTCTCCAGTACGTTAATGTAACATCACCAATCCAGACCAACATGTCCAGATGGGCTTCACATAGCATGTCTATCCCGTTCTACACTTTTTCGGGTCTATATGCAGACTCAAGCTGGGGATAGCAACTATCACCCACTAGAATCACTCACTTTTCCCACCTTTTGGTGGAGAGGATTCCTTACTCATGCATAAAGGAGGACTTCACATGTCCAAGAAGGAAGATCATTACCCTTCTCGATCTCTTGGGAGCCATCAAAAATCTGGCCGGTTGGAAAGCACCGCAGCAGCTTTGCCTCCACTAAACTAGCCTCGGATCGCGAATAAGACCGCGGGAGCACCGCCAAAGCCTTACTCTTCTCCTCCTTCTCCTTCCTCCAAGCTCTCTCTTTTTCTCTCTTGATAAGAATGAGAGAAGAAGCTACTACTCAGTCTTATCACTGCAGGAAAAGACTAGGGCCATTGGATCCAAATAGAAATAATTGGATGGCCAAGATCTGCCCAGAATTCCATTTTTGACTTGACACGGCCTGTGACACGCCCGTGTCCCAGGCCGTGTCCCCCAAGCGGTGTACGAAATGACTCAAAATGAACCAGAACACGGGCTCCACACGCCCGTGCCATAGGGCAGACACGCTAGTGTCAACTTTGACACGGCCGTGTGACTGGCTGTGTCACTTTTGTTAACACAAGCACAAATCACCCGAGCAGGACACGGCTAAGGCACGCGCCCGTGTCCCTGGCCGTGTGTCCAACACGTTCCTGTGACACGCTCGTGTCATAGGCCGTGTTCTACACTCAACGTGTAACACCCCAAAATGTTGTAGGAGCGACGGGGATCGAATTTGGCCAAGACAGGATTTTGGTGCAGGTGACACGGCCCCCGACACGGGCGTGTCAAAGGCTGTGTCGGGCGTGTCGAGACCGGGCCGTCGAGCTAGCCGTGTCGTCGACCAGCGCAGGTCGACGCTGGTCGTGTGGTGGAACACGGCCTAGGACGCGGGCGTGTCCCAGGCCGTGTCACACCTGTGCTGTGCGGTTGGGTACACGGGTAATGACACGGGCACGAACACGGGCATGTCTAGTTTGACACGGGCGTGTCCGATGCCGTGTCACCAAGCCGTGTACCTCTCTGACTGTGAAGTGTTGATTTATTGCACACGGGGGGCGTGACACGGGTCCCGACACGGGCGTGTCGCAGGCGACATGGGCGTGTCGGAGGCTGTGTCACATGCCGTATGCTAGTTTTCAATTTTGGGCGAGACGGCGAATGAGCTACACGGCCAGGCACACGGCCGTGTGCCAACCCGTGTTCGGCCCAGATTTTATGATTTTGGATTTAATCTGGGCCGTTCGTTTCCTTGGCTTTGGATCCGACGGTGGGGGGCTGCTCCTGGGTGGTTATGGTCGGGAAATAGGGTTTAGAAACCCATTTTCCATTGGCCAATCTCTCTCTAAAGGATAGAGAGAAGGGAGAGCAAGGAGGAAGGAGGAGTCCAAGATCCGGCCGCCGGAAGAGCTTCGGAGCTCCGAATCGCGATCCGAGTCCAGATCCGCGGAGGCGGCGCCGTTGCGGTGCTTTCCAACCGTATAGTTTTTGATGGCGCCGCGGAAGAATGCAAGGGTAACGATTTCTCATCCTTGGGCATGTGAAGCCCTCTTTTCCTTTGCATAGGAAGCCCTCTCTCGCGAGTGAGCGAAGAGTTGGAGCGTTCCTTGGGGTAGATATGTGAAGTCCCCCTTGCGTAGAGTCCGTATGCGAAAACGGACGTAGGCATTGTGTGTGAAGCCTATTCGGACATGTAGAGCCGGATCGGTGATGTTGCATTGCATTTGAACTGGGCAAGGATCCGGATGTTTGGGTGTTTTCGGGTTTTCTACGTGGTAGATTGCGTCAGGGAGCCTTGGAGATTAACTCCAAGGTGCACCCGGAAAACTGGGCAAAAGCGGGCTTTGCCAACACGGTGGCCGGGGGCCAACATGAACATAACCGGTTTATGTGATTATTGTGGTGGAAACGGGACTCGGTGAGTCTTGGCCTGCGCATATGGCTTAAATTGTCGTTGCGGTATGAGCACGGGTCAGGCGGAACCGTACCCGGTCTATGTCGTTCGGTAGGACCGTTGGCATGGATGAGGGTCTTCGGCGGTCTATGGCTTAAATTGCCGTGACCAAGGCCAATAAGACAAAATGCTCATATGGATGACCGTCCAAGAGGCGGTGGTGGATTGGGAACGTCTATGGCTTGAATTGACGTGACGTTGGCCGGTTCGCCGAGAATGTGCCCTGAGTGCACGGGGTGTGTGGCCGTGCGAGCCTATGCCTGTGGTGAAGTGCAAATACTTTATATAAATGCCTATGCTAATAAAGTGCAGGGAAAGAGCATCGCCGCCCCGAATGTGGGGGTGGGATCGTTATAATTTGGTCAGCATTGCTGACCATTGCTATTGTTTGCCACCGGGCGGTGGTTTGTGACTTGCAGGTGCTGCGGAGCAGAGCGGGAAATAGCGGGCTAAAGCCCTTGTTGCTGTGCCGGCCCTCGAAGGCCTAATTGCTTATGTTTGTTTCCCGTTTTCATGTATGGCCGGCCTGCGTGCCGAAGTTTGGAAAACCCTTCATTTTGTTAAGTGAACAATGTAAGGCCTTAAGGCCAGTTCTCTTTCGTGTATGATTACATTCCTGAGTTTGTAGTGGACATTCATGCTTTGTAGCAGGGTTCTTGTTCTCTTGCAACTTTATAAAAATTGCTTCCGCTAGGTGTTGTGTAGGACGTGGTGATTGGTTGAATGGTTTCAACGCGTAACCAACCGGTCTGTCCGTAGTATATGGCGTCGGGCCCCGGCCGGACCTACTGCTATATGCTATGTGACGGATAGGGGTGTTATAAATTGGTATCAGACTTCTGGTTTCGGTCAGGCTTAAATGAATTCGTGGACGAATTCACTTTAAGGGGTGGTGAGCACATGTGTGCGTCATCGTTATAACATGAAAAGAACCCATGAATGTCCACTTAGGAATGAAAATACACATGTTTGAGGAACCTGCGTGTTCCTATAATTGCTATTTGCAGTAATTTTTGGGTCGCTTATTGGTGTTTTGCACGATTATAGGTGACCAGAAGTGGTGCTGGGCCGTCTGAACGGCCAGGTTCTGAGGCGAGCAGTGCGCCAAGCGATGCGCCTGCAACACCTCCGTCTGCCGAGACCATTAGATTGGTGGCAGAAGCTGTCTTTGCTATGATCAATGCGCAGCCTGCAAGGCAGGTGCAGCAGCCTGCCCCTGCTGTGGAGCAAGTACCGCTTCAGATGGCAGAGCAAAGGAGGGTTGAGCAAGTAGTTTTGGAGCCAGAGTTGCCTAGGAGAGCAACTGAAAGACAACTGAAGCACGTGATGGGTTTTCATCCACCGGTATTCACGGGGGCAGAAACCCCGACCCAAGCAGAGGATTGGCTCTCAAGGGTCAACAGGGTGATGACTGCGACGGAAATGGAAGAGTGGCAGAAGACCACTATAGCGACTTTCCTTTTGGATGGGGACGCAAGACTATGGTGGGAAGGCCTAGAGCTACATCAGTTGCAGGGAAGGCCGTTGGCCGAAGTTTCGATGGAGGAGTTTGCGAGACTATTCATGGCTCGATACCTCCCCTCGGCGCAGAGAATTGCGCTAGAAAGCGAATTTCAGAAGTTGGTGCAAGGGGATTGCACCGTTGATGAGTACCTCCACGAGTTTACTCAGTTGGGGAGATATGTCGGCGCTACCTTCGCAGACGAGGAGCGCAAGACGACCCGCTTCTATGAAGGGCTAAGAGATGATTTAAGGTTGCTACTATCGGGGCCCAAGGCGCAGGGTTTCATGACCCTGGTCAGTTCGGCCCGGTCCTTGGAGAAGGTCATGAAGAATGTCCAAGCGAAGAAGGAATCCGGTAGTAAGAAAGCGGAGTTCAAAGCGCCGACTACGTCGAAGTCGGGCTACCGAAAATTCTTCAAAAAGGCTAGGACGTCAGGTCCAGCTTCTTCTACGGGTGCCTCGGGGGCACCTACCAATCGAACCCCGGGCGCTTGCTTCACGTGTGGTAAGACGGGGCATTTTGCCCGTGACTGCTGGAGTGGACGCTCAAAGTCCGAAAGGAAACAAGGAGCTACCTACGAGGAAAAGGGAAAAGCGGTGGAGTCGACCGCGTCCCACTATGCTCCGACACAGCCTAGAGTCTATAACTTGGGCCAGCAGGAGGCCATCAAGCAAGCGGATGTGGTGACAGGTATGAGTTAATTTATAGCAAGTTAGCTTTAATACCGTTATCTATTGCTTGTTAGCCAAATATTGTTTGTATAGGCTTTGTTGTGATTAGTGATAGTCCGGCACGGGCACTGTTCGATACGGGAGCTTCACACTCCTTCTTGTCTGAAAGCTTTATATCACGCATCGGAGTCCCTTTTTCGATGGCGAAGGACAAGTTGGATGTGCTGCTACCGAATGGGTGCTCGATGCGTGCGGACAGAGTGTGCACAGTGAAGGTTCGCATTGGGAGCCAAGAGTTCGACTTGCTAGCGTCATTGCTGCCGCTAGTAGAGTTCGACGTGATCTTTGGAATGGATTGGCTGTCAGAGCAGAAAGCTTGGATTGACTGTGACCGGAAGGAGGTCAAGCTGGGTGTAGGGCGGGAGACTACATTCGAGGGGCTAAAGGGGTCGAGCAAGACACTGATGTCTGCTCTTCAGGTGGTGAAGGCGGTTCGTGCTGGTGCAGAGCTGTTCTTCGCAATAGTGGGGGCTGTAGAGCCAAAGTCCACGTTGGATAGCATTCCCGTGGTTTGCGAATACCCCGATGTGTTCCCGGATAGCCTTCCCGGAGCCCCACCGCAGCGGGAGATCGATTTTACCATCGAGCTCGTGCCGGGTGCCAAACCGGTGTCACGTGCTCCGTATAGGTTGGCGCCTAAGGAGATGGCAGAGTTGAAAGTTCAGCTGGAGGAGCTGATGGAGCAAGGGTATGTGCGTCCAAGCTCGTCGCCTTGGAGCACACCGGTCCTCTTCGTTAAGAAGAAGGATGTTAGTATGCGGCGGTGTATCAACTACAGAGAGTTGAACAAGCTAATGGAAAAGAATAAGTAACCGATCCCGAGGATTGATGATCTCTTTGATCAGTTAGTCGGATCGTCGGTATACTCCAAGTTGGACTTGAAGTCGGGGTACTATCAGCTGAGGATCAGGGAGTGTGATATCCCGAAGACGGCGTTCAGTACGAGGTATGGGCATTTCGAGTTCACGGTCATGCCGTTTGGACTGAAGAATGCGCCATCAGTATTTATGGACTTGATGAACAGGACGTTCCGAGATTTCCTGGATCGTTTTGTGATCGTCTTTATTGACGATATTTTGGTGTACTCGCAGTGCGAAGAAGACCACTTCAAGCATTTGCATCTGGTGTTGGAGACCTTGAGGAGGAATGAACTTTACGCAAAGTTCTCCAAGTGCGAGTTCTGGCTACTCTCGGTAGCGTTCCTTGGTCATATAGTGAGTGGGGAAGGTATAGCGGTGGATCCGACGAAGATTGTTGTGATACGGGAGTGGCATGCGTTGTCTTCTATCGCGGAAGTCCGTAGTTTTCTCGGGCTTGCCGGATATTACAGGCGCTTCGTAGAGAACTTCTCGCGGATAGCATTACCTCTCACGAAGTTGACAAGGAAGGATCAGAGATTCTTGTGGACGCAAGAGTGCGTGCAAGCTTTTGAGGAGATGAAGAGGCGATTGACCACGGCGCCAGTGCTTAGTTCGCCGAGTGGGACCGAGGGCTTCGAGGTGTATAGCGATGCTTCGGGTAGTGGCTTGGGCTGCGTGTTGTTGCAGCATAGGAGCGTGATAGCGTATAGATCGCGTCAGTTGAAGGTGCATGAAAGAAATTATCTGATGCACGACTTGGAGTTGGCGGCCGTGATATTTGCACTCAAGTTGTGGAGGCACTACCTTTATGGCGTAAGGGTCGATATATACACCGATCACAAGAGCCTAAAATACTTGTTGGATCAGAAGGACCTTAATATGAGGCAGAGGAGGTGGATGGAGTTCCTAGGGGACTACACCTTCAAAATACATTATGTACCCGGGAAGGGCAACGCAGTTGCGGATGTGCTGAGCCGCAGGGCTCCTGCCCAAGCCAACTGGTTGTCGGTGCATGATGAGCGGCTAGTACGGGAGTTGGAAGAGCTTGAGATCTGTTGCGTTGACAGGCAGACGAGCGCCAAAGCAATGTTAAACTGGACAGAGGTGCAGTATGACCTGGCTGACCGGGTTCGGCAGGCATTGGAGTTAGATGACTCCATGAAGGAGCTTATGGAGGCCGCTCTGGATGGGTCAAATTCCCAGTTCTCGGTGGAAGATGGTTTACTATGGAAGGATCATCGGTTGTGCGTCCTGAGTGGGGGTAACCTCCGGGCGGAGTTGATGTACGAGGCTCATCATACCAAGTACTCAATCCATCCAGGGAGCACGAAGATGTATCGTGATCTCAAAATGTTGTTTTGGTGGTCGGGGCTCAAGAAAGATGTGGCGTTGTACGTGGCTAAATGCCAAACGTGCGCCTTGGTGAAGGCGGAATGCCAAAAGCCGGGAGGATTTCTGAAATCCTTGCCTATACCGAAGTGGAAGTTTGATGACATATCTATGGACTTTGTGCACGGGTTGCCAAGGTCGCAGAAGGGGAACGACGCCATCTGGGTGATCGTAGATTGGCTAACCAAGGTGTCGCATTTCATTCCGCATAGGAAGGATGACTCGGTAGAGAAATTGGCAAAGTTGTATGTTGACAATATTGTTAGGCTGCATGGTGTGCCCCGTAGCATTGTGAGTGATCGCGATGGGCGGTTCACGTCAAATGATTGGAGGTTGGTGCAGCAGATGCTGGGAACAAAGTTAAAGTTCAGCACAGCTTTCCATCCGCAGACGGATGGGCAGACCGAGAGGGTCAATAGAACGATGGAGGACATGCTACGCATGTGTGTTCTGGATTTCGGTAAGCATTGGGAAGACCACCTTTATTTGCTGGAGTTCGTGTACAACAACAGCTACCAAGCGAGTATACAAATGGCGCCCTTCGAGGCCCTGTATGGTAGGAGGTGTCGCACACCGTTATCGTGGCTTGAAACGGGTGAGGCAAGGTTGTACAAGAAGAAGGAGGTGGAGAGTGTTACCTCGTTAGTGCGGATCATTCGGGAGCGCTTGTTGATCGCTCAGGACCGGCAGGCGAAGTATTATAATGCCAAGCACCGGAACGTGGAGTTCGCGGTAGGCGATTGGGTATATCTGAAAGTGAAGCCGTTCAAGGGGGTTTCGCGGGTGAGACGCTTGAAGAAGCTGAGCCCAAGATACCTTGGACCTTTTGAGGTTCTGTAGCGAGTCGGTGAAGCTGCATACCGTTTGAAGCTATCGGTGGAGTTGAGTGGATTACATGATGTGTTCCACATTTCTGTGTTGCGGAAGGCGGTGCAAGAGCCTTCGCAGGTGATCGCGGCTGACCAAGTGCCGGTGGACGAAGGGTTGACGACTAGGGTCAAGCCCATTCGTATCGAAGATGTTGAGGTCAAGAGACTCCGTAACAAGGAGATCCGGATGGTTAAGGTCCGGTGGGATAATTGCGGGCGTGAGGAGCTCTCTTGGGAACGGGAGCAGACTATGCTCGAGGAGTACCCGGAATTGTTCCGCTCAGGTACTGATTTACGTTAAGTCCTGTTTGTCCTTTATTAATTTCGTGGACGAAATTCTTTAAGGGGGGTAGAATTGTAACACCCCAAAATGTTGTAGGAGCGACGGGAATCGAATTTGGCCAAGACAGGATTTTGGTGCAGGTGACACGGCCCCCGACACGGGCGTGTCAAAGGCCGTGTCGGGCGTGTCGAGCCCGGGCCATCGAGCTGGCCGTCTCGTCGACCACCGCAGGTCGACGATGGTCGTGTGGTGGAACACGGCCTAGGACGCGGGCGTGTCCCAGGCCGTGTCACACCTGTACTGTGCGGTTGGGTACACGGGTAATGACACGGGCACAAACACGGGCGTGTCTAGTTTGACACGGGCGTGTCCGATGCCGTGTCACCAAGCCGTGTACCTCTTTGACTGCGAAGTGTTGATTTATTGCACACGGGGGGCGTGACACGGGTCCCGACACGGGCGTGTCGCAGGCGACATGGGCGTGTCGGAGGCCGTGTCACATGCCGGGTGCTGGTTTTCAATTTTGGGCGAGACGGCGAATGAGCTACACGTCCAGTCACACTGCCGTGTGCCAACCCGTGTTCGGCCCAGATTTTATGATTTTGGATTTAATCCGGGCCGTTCGTTTCCTTGGCTTTGGATCCGACGGTGGGGGGCTGCTCCTGGGTGGTTATGGTCGGGAAATAGGGTTTAGAAACCCATTTTCCATTGGCCAATCTCTCTCTAAAGGTTAGAGAGAAGGGAGAGCAAGGAGGAAGGAGGAGTCCAAGATCCGGCCGCCAGAAGAGCTTCGGAGCTCCGAATCGCGATCCGAGTCCAGATCCGTGGAGGCGGCGCCGTTGCGGTGCTTTCCAACCGTATAGTTTTTGATGGCGCCGCGGAAGAATGCAAGGGTAACGATTTCTCATCCTTGGGCATGTGAAGCCCTCTTTTCCTTTGCATAGGAAGCCCTCTCTCGCAAGTGAGCGAAGAGTTGGAGCGTTCCTTGGGGTAGATATATGAAGTCCCCCTTGCGTAGAGTCCGTATGCGAAAATGGACGTAGGCATTTTGTGTGAAGCCTATTCGGACATGTAGAGCCGGATCGGTGATGTTGCATTGCATTTGAACCGGGCAAGGATCCGGATGTTTGGGTGTTTTCGGGTTTTCTACGTGGTAGATTGCGTCAGGGAGCCTTGGAGATTAACTCCAAGGTGCACCCGGAAAACTGGGCAAAAGCGGGCTTTGCCAACACGGTGGCCGGGGGCCAACGTGAACATAACCGGGTTATGTGATTATTGTGGTGGAAACGGGACTTGGTGAGTCTTGGCATGCGCATATGGCTTAAATTGTCGTTGCGGTATGAGCACGGGTCAAGCAGAACCGTAACCGGTCTATGTCGTTCGGTAGGACCGTTGGCATGGATGAGGGTCTTCGGCGGTCTATGGCTTAAATTGTCGTGACCAAGGCCAATAAGAAAAAATGCTCATATGGATGACCGTCCAAGAGGCGGTGGTGGATTGGGAACGTCTATGGCTTGAATTGACGTGATGTTGGCCGGTTCGCCGAGAATGTGCCCTGAGTGCACGGGGTGTGTGGCCATGCGAGCCTATGCCTGTGGTGAAGTGCAAATACTTTATATAAATGCCTATGCTAATAAAGTGCAGGGAAAGAGCATCGCCACCCCGAATGTGGGGGCGGGATTGTTATAATTTGGTCAGCATTGCTAACCGTTGCTATTGTTTGCCACCGGGCGGTGGTTTGTGACTTGCAGGTGCTGCGGAGCAGAGCGGGAAATAGCGGGCTAAAGCCCTTGTTGCTGTGCCGGCCCTCGAAGGCCTAATTGCTTATGTTTGTTTCCCATTTTCATGTATGGCCGGCCTGCGTGCCGAAGTTTGGAAAACCCTTCATTTTGTTAAGTGAACAATATAAGGCCTTAAGGCCAGTTCTCTTTCGTGTATGATTACATTCCTGAGTTTGTAGTGGACATTCATGCTTTGTAGCAGGGTTCTTGTTCTCTTACAACTTTATAAAAATTGGTTCCGCTAGGTGTTGTGTAGGACATGGTGATTGGTTGAATGGTTTCAACGCGTAACCAACCGGTCTGTCCGTAGTATATGGCGTCGGGCCCCGGCCGGACCTACTGCTATATGCTATGTGACGGATAGGGGTGTTACACAACGCCACTCAACGCCATTTCTCTAAGCGCTACTCAACGCCATCAATTTTATCCCGAGCAGGACACGCCCGTGTCCCAGGCCGTGTCGCCTCTCGACGATCAGTTCTCGAGTACTCGAGTCGATGCCTCGAGAGAAGGACACGCCCTGGGACATGCCCGTGTCTCAGGCCGTGTGCCTGGACATGACCTAGGATACACCTGTGTCCCAGGCTGTGTCACCCAGCCTGACTCCATCTTAAGATTTTGGGGTGTTACAATCCTGCCCCCCCCCCCCCTTAAGATAAATTTCGTCCCAAAATTTGTACTCAGCAAATAAACAGGAATCCCAAAGCTATAACATTAAAAGAGTTGTTATAATAAAATGTACACGGTCAACATTTTATACAAAAAGTTCGGCAAACTCAGCTCGCATGGTCTGCTCACGCTCCCATGTTAGCTCCTCTCGGCCACAATTGTCCCACCAGACTTTGACCATCCTGATTATCTTGTTCTGCAACTGTTTCTCAGCTCGATCCTCGATCCGAATGGGTCTAACTTTCGTCGTTAGCCCATACTCGACCGGTACACGATCATTCGCAATAATATGTGATGGTTCCTTGACGGCTTTGCGAAGTACTGAGATGTGGAAGACATCTTGTAATCCACTCAACTCTGCTGAAAGCGATAGCCGATAAGCAGCTTCCCCGACTCGCTCCACCACTTCAAACGGACCAAGGTATCTGGGACTTAGCTTTTTCAACTGCCAAATCTGAGACACGCCTTTGAAGGGTTTGATCTTTAAATAGACCCAATCGCCCACCGCGAACTCCACGTTCCGATGCTTGGCATTGTAGTACTTTGCTTGTCGATCCTGGGCTATCAATAGCCTCTCCCGAATATAGCGTATAATCGAGGTAGCTTCTTCGACTTCCTTTCGCCCATTCAGCTTGGATTCGCCTAATTCCGCCCAAGCTAATGGTGTATGACATTAACGACCATATAGAGCCTCAAACGGTGCCATACTGATGCTCGCTTGGTAGATGTTATTATAGGAAAATTCAACCAAGTAAATGTACTATTCCCATTTCTTATCGAAATCTAGGGCGCACATACGAAGCATATCTTCAATCGTCCTGTTTGTTCGCTCAGTCTTGTCAACCGTCTAGAGGTGAAAGGTCGTACTGAATGCTAATTTTGTGCCCAATATTTGATGAATTAACCTCCAATCAGTTGAGGTGAATCGCCCATCACGATCACTGACAATGATCCGAGGAACACCGTGTAGTCGAACAATCTGTTCCACATAGAGTTTAGTCAAGGTTTCCACTGAATCATCTCTCTTGTTTGGAAGGAAGTGAGCCACCTTTGTCAACCGGTCTACAATCACCAAGATAGAGTCATGACCGCATTGAGATATCGGTAACCCGTGCACGAAATCCATTGAAATATCATCAAACTTCCACTCCGGAATCGGTAACGACTTCAGGAAACCACCAGGCTTCTGGCATTCCGCTTTTACCAAAGCACAAGTGTGACATTCTTCCACATAACGTGCTATGTCTTTCTTTAGTCCAGGCCACCAGAATAACTTTTTCATGTCTCTGTACATTTTTGTTCTCCCAGGGTGAATTTAGTACTTGGCAAAATGCGCTTCGTACATCAACTCTTCTCTCAACTTCCCCGAACTTGGGATGCAAAATCGACCATCTTTTCGCAACAATCCATCATCCCAGGAGAATTGGTCACCAGGACCATCCTTTGCATAGCGTTGTATACTTTCATCAAGCTCTGTTGCTCGCCGAACTCTATCTGCAAGGTCATATTATACCTCCATCCATTTCAAGCACGCATCGGCCGTAGCATCCTTGTCAACACAAGATATCTCTAACGCTTCCATCTCCTGGATTAGTCGCACATCATGCCTCTGCAAGCAGTTTGCCCGTACTGGCATCCTATGACTCAAAGCATCAGCGACCACATTTCCCTTCCTGGGAGTATAGTGAATATCAAAAGTGTTGTCCCCAAGGAACTCCATCCACCTCCGTTGTCGCATATTTAAATCCTTTTGATCTAACAAATACTTTAGGCTCTTGTGATCTGTATAGATATCTACTTTAACGCCATAAAGATAGTGCCGCCATAACTTTAGCGCAAAGATTACCGCCGCCAACTCTAAATCGTGGACGGGGTAGTTTCGTTCATGCACCTTTAGCTGGCGTGAGCTATAAGCAATCACTTTCCCAAATTGCAGAAGAACGCAGCCTAAGTCGCTCCCTGAAGCATCACTGTAGATCTCATAGCCGTCTGTACTACATGGTGATGTAAACACATGCGCCGTGGTCAAACGACTCTTCAGCTCTTCAAAAGCTCGTGCACACTCCGGTGTCCAAAAGAACTTCTGATCTTTTCTCGTCAACGTGGTCAGAGGTAAAGCAATCCGTGAGAAGTTTTCCACAAACCGTCTATAGTAGCCTTCCAGGCCAAGAAAGCTCCTGACTTCGGCCACTGAAGACATCACTAGCTAATCCCATATGGCACTTATCTTCGCCGAATCTACTGCTATGCCCTCTCCACTTACCACATGGCTAAGAAAAGCCACTGACGATAGCCAGAACTCACACTTTGAGAACTTGGCATACAGCTTATTCCTCCGCAGGGTATGCAACACCAATCGCAAATGGTTTGCATGATCATCTCCCGACTGAGAGTACACAAGAATATCATCAATGAACACAATTACGAATAAATCCAAGTACTCTCGGAACGTCCGGTGCATTAGATCCATGAATACCGAAGGCGCATTACATAGGCCGAACGGCATCACCGTGAATTCATAATGACCATAGCGTGTCCCAAATGCTTTCTTGGGAATATCGCCTTCCCAAATCCGCAATTAATAATAACCCGATTTCAAATCCAACTTTGAATAGACGGTTGACCCCGCTAGCTGATCAAATAGGTCATCGATCCGTGGAATCAGATATTTGTTCTTTTCCGTCAGCTTATTAAATTCGCGGTAGTCAATACACAAACGCAAACTACCGTCTTTCTTTTTCACAAATAGAACAGGCGTGCTCCAAGGTGACATACTTGGGCGTATATATCCCTGCTCTAACAATTCTTGCAATTGGACCTTAAGCTCAGCCATTTCCTTTGGCGCAACGTGATATGGTGAGCGAGCCATAGGTTTTGCACCTGGCACCAACTCAATCACGAAGTAAATCTCCCGCTGGGGCGGTAACCCAGGAAGATCCTTAGGAAACACATCTGCAAACTCCGACACAATCAAGACTTCACTTACACTAGCCTTTGGCTCAACATCCTGAATAAGCGTGGAGAATAACTTCGCACCCTTCTGAACAGCACTGACGACTTGGAGTGCAGACAACAAGGTCCCGCCTACTCCTCGCATACCAGTGAACTTCGTCTCAAGTTCGGTATTCTGGCCCAATGTGATCTCCTTGGAAGTGCACTCAATCAAGGCACGCTGCTCCGAGAGCCAGTCCATGCCAAAGATCACATCAAACTCCGATAGTGGCAGCACGGATGCTCTCAATCCGAAATCTCGATTTCCTATATGCACATCCACATCACAAGTCCTATCCGCAAGCATGATACACCCATTCGGTAGTAACACCGTTACACCATATGTCGTCACATGACTTGGTACTCCAACTCGAGTTACGAAGTCCTTAGATGGAAAAGAATTTGAAGCACCCGTATCAAACAGGGCTCTCGCCGGATTGTTCCAAATCATGACAAAGACTGTAGCACACACATCATGCACAAGCTACATACAAAATATGCAATCAATACAACAAGCATTAACTTAACTCATACCTGTGACGACGTCATTTTGCTTGATAGCCTCCTGTTGGCCAAGATTATAAACTCTGGGCTACGCCTGCGATGCAAAGGAATCAACCACTACTTTGCCCTTCTCAGCATAAGACGCACCCGTCTTCTTTTCTACTTTGGGTTGAGCAACCCGACAATCACGGGCTAAGTGCCCCACTTTGCCACAACTAAAACATGCACGAGACTCCGGCCTCGACGTTGCTCCTTATGTAACCGTCCCAGAAGTTTGCCCCGAAGGCTTGAACCTCTTGCCCCACTTCTTCTGGTAGTACGATTTGTCAGAGCAGGGTGCTTTGAACTCGGGCTTTGCCACAGCCAAGTCCTTCTTGCCTTGCACCCACTTCATATCTTTTTCCAGCGCACCCGCCGTATCAACCAAAGCCTGAAATCCTTGGTTCACTGAACTAGAAAGTAGGAACCTCAACTCGTCCCGCAATCCTTCATGGAACCGACTTGTTTTCCTTTGTTAATCGGCGAAGATTGTTCCTGCATACCGTCCCAGTCTTGTAAACTCATGTAGGTACGCATCAACGCTATACTCTCCTTGCGTTAACCGCTGGAAATCGTTCTCCATCGCAATGCGTTGTTCCGCTAGAAGATGTTTAGCAAAAAACATACGGGAGAATTCCTCAATCGATACTTGAGTCAATTGCCTGTCCGCCAAATGGTGTAACTCAACCTCGTCCCACCATAACCTCACCTCTCCTTCTAACAAGAAGGTGGCCAAAGAGACCTTTTGAGTTTCCTCCATCCTGATCACCGTCAAAATACGTTTGACTCGTGATAACCAGTCCTCTGCCTGCGTTGGGGATCCAAGTCCCATGAACGTAGGCGGATTGAAGCTTATGAATTGCTTCAATTATCGTTCAGTTTCTCGCGGATCCACAGCCTCAACCGGTTTGGGTCGGACACCAACACAATCTGGCACCACTGCCGGCAGTTCCTTCCCGGTCGGCCGAATCATCGCAAATAGAGCTTCAGCAACTAATCGAACAGTTTCTATAGAGGGAGGAGGTGTTGACACCTCAGCTGGCGCCGCACTCTCATCAGAGCGCTGGGGCTCAGATTGCCCAGCACCACTACGAGTTACCTATGGGGGGACAAGACACACATTAGCGACAACACGCAAGCAATAACAACAAAGTAGGAATGCGCAGATTCCTCAAACAAGTGTATTTGCATTTCTTAGTGGATATTCAAGAGTTCACTAGCGTTACAACGGGTCGAACAGACACATGCTCGCCACCCCACAAAAGAATTCGACCACGAATTCGAAAGAGGAAGACCGAGACAATCTTATACCAAAATATAACGACTCCCCCTGTTAAATAACATATAATAGAAGGTCCGGTCGGGGCCCCACACTATATACTACAAATAGACGGTGAGGTCACAGGATAATACCATCTACGCATCCTAACACAGAGCATGTTAGCGGAAAAGATACGCAAGTAGCTGAACTCATAGCAGGAATATCCACTAGATATATATAATCCAACGTTATATACAACCACTCAAACGAGGGCATAGCAAATACTA
Organism: Platanthera zijinensis; assembly: GCA_039513925.1. NCBI lineage: Eukaryota > Viridiplantae > Streptophyta > Magnoliopsida > Asparagales > Orchidaceae > Platanthera > Platanthera zijinensis. The sequence continues at coordinate 84,091,743 of CM077080.1, read as the reverse complement.
TAGTTTGGCCTTAAGGCCTTACAGTTCCTCTTTAAACAGTATGGATTACAGACATCGGTGCGCAGGCCGGCCATACATGAATAACAGAAACTACAAAAGCTAGCCTTCAAGGGCTAGTAGCAACAGCAAGAGCGGAAACAGCAGCAGAGGCATCAGCCTTTCATTTTCCGCCCGGCTCTCCAGCACCTGCGCAGGGACAATCCACCCAGAAGGTGGCAAACAAGGCAACGATCAGCATTCAGCTGACCAATTTATAACAATCCTACCCCTTTCCCGGGGCAGAGGCATTCCATCCATGTAGAGCAATATAGCAATTGACAGATAATATACATATTGTGCTCTCACGCACAAGCAATCCATCACAACCATCGGCCACCCGGCCCGATGATCTGTGCTCTCAGGCACACTTTTTGGTACACCGGCGAACCGGGATCAACACCAATGAGCATTCAGTCTTACTGGCGCGCAGGCCTAAGACTCTCATTATGCTACTGACGAAAGCCCAATGCCTTGGCACTTCCTTGTACAGTCGACATAACGCAGGTACAGATCCGCCACCACCCATTGCTCAAGTCGCCTTGCCATCACCAAGCACATCGTTGTTGGTACCCCAGTTTGATTTGAGTTTAGTCTTGTCTTTTTAGTCCCTTGACCCAAGAAATATCTATGGTCAATGGTTAGTAGTCTTGCTGTAGAGTCCTCACTTTTCCAGATTGAGAATTTGGTTAAGTAGTTTTTCGTTCGACTATAGTCGAACGCCGCTCGACTATCGTCTATCGGCTGATCGACGATCGTCTATCAGTTGGTCGACGCTCTGTCTGCGTTGATAGTTCGACTATCTGTTGATAGGTCGACTATCTGCTTGGCGTGGTAGTTCGACTATCTGTCCTGATAGATCGACTATCTGATAGTTCGACTATCTGTTGATAGGTCGACTATCTGTTCCGCTTTGATAGGTCGACTATCTGTTGATAGGTCGACTATCTGTCGTCTTTGATAGTTCGACTATCTGACCTGATAGTTCAACTATCTGATAGTTTGACTATCTGTTGATAGATCGACTATCTGGTCTGTTTTGATAGATCGACTATCTGTTGATAGGTCGACTATCTGTTTTCTGAGGTAGGTCGACTATCTGCTTGATAGGTCGACTATCTGTTTGTGCTTGATAGTTCGACTATCTGTCCAGATAGATCGACTATCTGATAGTTCGACTATCTGATCTGATAGGTCGACTATCTGCCGGGGTAGTTCGACTATCTTCTTCAATAGGTCGACTATCTGGATCGTTCGACTATCTGTCCGATAGTTCGACGATCTCCGTGCGTCGGTCGACGATCTCCGAAGGTCGTTCGACGTTTTCTGTCTGCCTTTATATTTTGTATTTATTTATTATATTTAATTAATTAATACATTTTCTGGCATATCTTTTCAGTTAATTTATGATAATATTTCCAGGCATATCTGCTCTATTCTTTTTGCCTGAGCAAAATCTTTTTAGATAAAGTTGTTTGTCTTATTAGATGACTTTGTATTTTACTTTATCTGCTGACAGTCCTTTATAGCCGTTAGACTGAAAAGTCTTCTTTTTGCTATAAAGAGTTTGTTTCTGATATGACTTTATTTAGTACTTTATTATCAAATTGCTTCCTGCAGCTTCCTAGAAAAAGGGTTATTCCTTTTATAGAATGTTTCTGCTGCAGAGATTGTTTTGTCTTCTTGATATTTACAGCCCAGGTCTCAAGTCTCATAAGAAGACAAGTAATTCAAATTGAAGAGAGCCGTTGCTTGCTGTTGATATAAAAAGGACCCTTTGAAGAAGGATTCAAGCTAGCTAACTAGTTACCCAGATATTTTCAAGCATTCAAGCCTTCATCAAGATCAAGTCTTCTGCTCTCAGCAATTTCCATCTAACTGAGAAGTGTTAAGATCTTCTACTTCTCTTCAACCTGAGTTCTCCTGCTTTCAGGAAGTTCAAACTCAGAGTTCTTTTGAAGAAGAAGAAGAAGAAGACTGCTGCTTGAAGATTGCTAATTTTATTATTTATTATCTTCTTGTAGTTTTTCCTTCAGAGCTTTCTGAAGAGTTTTCTGCACTGAAGCAAGACTTCACCTGGACATCTTTGAGCCAGGGGGGAGCCTTGATTCTTTAGAGCTTTCTAGCTCAGTGCAAGTTTTTGTGCTTCTCTAATCTATTGTAAAATAGAGAAGACATCTTAACCTTCTTCCCCCTCCTGTACAGGGTTATTACTCCCTTCAAAAGTATCCCTTGGTGGCAGGGCACCTGATCAAAAACCTATGCTTGGTTTTTAGACACCTGATCAAAAGTCTAAAGGGTTTCTGGATCTACCTGAAGCAGATCCTGTTGGTGGCAGGGCACCTGATCAAAAACCTGAGTGGATTCCTACCGTGTGGGTAGAAGAGTGGACGTACCCAAGTTGTTTGGGGAACCACTATAAATTTCCTTGTGTCGTTTGGATTCACTTGTTTAATTCCTGCATTGTGGCTGTGAATAGATATAACTAGGATTGCTAGTTGCTGATTAGGTTTTCCAAGCCTTAACTGTAATAACAGTTAGCTTGAGTTTGTGCACATCACTCGTGTTAGGCTATAGGGTTAAATCTATATCTATAATCTTTTCATTCCGCACTTCACTCCAAGGAGTTGGGTAGACCATTAAGTTTTGTCTAGTGCAAAATTTGATAACTCTATTCACCCCCCCCCCCTCTAGAGTAGTATCTATCCCTTCACTTTCAATTGGTATCAGAGGGAGGTTGACTGACTGAATAGACTAACACCTAAGTCACAAGATCCTGATAGATACCAAAGCTTATAGATATTCACTATCATGGCCCAGTCCAAGGATTATTCTAGCACCAGACCTCCAGCATGCAACTTAGCTAAGTTTGGCATCTGGAAGGCAAGGATAAAATTATATATGAATTCTATTGATGAAAGCATCTTTGCTTCTATTTTGTCAGGTCCCCCAAGAGCACCTGCTGCTGCCACTGCCTCATCATCTGATATGAGTGCAGTGCCTCCTCCAGATTACAACGATGAATACAAGAAGGCCAAGATAGCAGATGCCAAGGCAATGAACATACTGGCTCAGACAATGTCTGATGAGGTATTCCAGAAGGTTGCTGACTGTTCTTCAGCAAAAGCTATGTGGGATACACTGAACCAGATTGTGGCTGGTTCAGCTGATGAAAGGAAGGACAGAAGGTCCAACCTGATCTCACAGTATGAGAACTGTTGGAACACCCTATTACTATTTGGACCAGGATGACTATATTTCTATAGGGATTGTGTGCTGTGACCTCCATGTTGTTATAAAGGTCACATAGGCTAGTTAGAGTAGTCTTCAGCTCGACGCATAGTCGACTTCAGCTCGACGCATAGTCGACTTCAGCTCGACGCAGAGTCGATCTCAGCTCGACGCAGAGTCGACCTCTTCTCGATGCAGAGTCGACCTCAGCTCGACGCAGAGTCGACCTCAGCTCGACGTTCCGTCGAACCCAGTTCTGCTTACAGAAAACACTCTCTGGCCGACGTGTGTCGTGCTCAGATCGACGTTTTTCTGTGAGCTCGACGCCTTCCAGACTTCCGTCGATTTTGGATAGGAATTCAAATTCCTTCTGACAGACAATTAATGCTGAAGATTTATTGGCCGTTACAGCATATCTGGTGCATGGCTCAAGGAATTTTCTAAGGAATGTCTGCCTGTCATTTCCTTTGAGGCATGGACAGTTAAGGAAAGCAATTAATGCTGTCTTCCAACGGCTATCAAAGTAAAAGGAAGAAGAAGACTCAAGTATATAATTCATTTTCTTTCAATTCTACAAAGAGACACAGAGAATATACAGAACAAAAGGAGAGAACAACAATACAGGACTTTAGTTGCTCTCTGTGACATTGTGTTGAAAATCTAACTCACAGAAAATCTGATTGCTTCAGACACCCCCATCCAACTCTCTTGGATCATCCTTTGCTGGAGCAAATCAGATCTTTGAAGACCTGTCACTCTTGTGCAGAGCTCTCCTTCCTGAACCTCATCTTGATCTCAGGGGGAGCTTTGACAACAACTTCAGATCCACTTCTGCTTCTCTTTGCTTGTTGAATAGAGAAGACAACATCATCTCTTTTTCTTTTTCTTTCTGTACAGGGTTTTAACTCCCTTCAAAAGTTACTTTTGGTTTTGCTGAAACCTGGTCAAAATCAGCTCTGTTGGTTTGTGAGAACCTGATCAAAAACTCTCTGGTGCTCAAGACAACTGATCAACTCATCTTGAAGTGGATTCCTATCAAGGGTGATAGAAGAGTGGATGTACCCAGATTTGGGGAACCACTATAGCTCCTTGTGTCGTCTGGATTGCTTATGCTCCTTGTGTTTTGCTTTGTGCTGTGAATACCTTTTTACTCTGATTATTTACTCTAGCACCTTACACTAAGTAAATTCAAACCTTCTCTACACACAAGTTTTTATTTGGAAAATTATTTTAAATAACTCTATTCACCCCCCTCTAGAGTTAGGAGTGATCTTATCCTGCACTTTCAATTGGTATCAGAGGGAGGTTGATCATTTATACAGGCTAACCCCTGGATCAAAAGATCCCTGATAAGATCATTTCCCTCAAAGGGTTAGTTTCTTTAGTTTTACTTATCTTTGAAACTCATGGCACAAAACAAGGACTTTGCTAGCACCAGACCTCCTATGTGCAATCTCTCTAAGTTTGCACTATGGAAGGCAAGGATTAGACTTTACATGAACTCTTTTGATGAAGACATTTTTAACTCTGTGTTGACAGATTGTCCAAGACCTCCCACAGGAACAAGCACATCAGCTGTTCCTCCTCCTTCAGGAACTGATGCTGACATAAAGAAGTGGAAGGCAGCAGATGCTAAAGCCATGAACATCTTGGCTCAAACCATGTCAGATGACATTTTTCAGAAAGTAGCTGATTGCAATACTGCTAAAGAGATCTGGGAAAAGCTGTCAGAAATTGTATCAGGTTCTGCAGATGAAAGAAAGGATAGGAGATCCTACCTGATCACCCAGTATGAGAATTTCAAGAAGGCAGAGTCTGAGTCAGTTGCTGACATGTACAACAGACTGAGTCTGATCATAAGTGAGCTTAGATCACTAGAGAAGGACATATCTCTCACTGAGATAAATGACAAAATACTGACTTGTTTCCCTAGCTCTTGGGACTCAAGAATATGGTCAATTAAAGATGGAAGAAATGTCTGTGAGTTATCCACAGAAGCTCTTCTAGGGAAGCTCAAGAGTTATGAGCAATTCATTAAGAAGAGAGAAGAAGAGCAGAAGACATCCACACCAACAGAGAAGGCTGAGAAAACTATTGCCTTCAAAGCACAGGAAGAAGAACCTAAAGAAAAGGTGTTGGGAAATGAAGAGCTTATGAGCCTACTGGTCAAAAGGTTCAATAAGCTAAATAAAAGGAACTTCAGAAGATGGTCATCCAAAGACAAAAACAAGCCAAGGTATGACAGATCTAATAATAAAGATATTATCTGATTTGGCTGCAGGAAACCAGGACACATCTTCCCAAACTGTCCAGAAAATCAAGACAAGGACAGAAGGGACAAGAAGGAAAGAAAGGATAAAAGGAAGGATAAGGAGTCAAGGAAATACCATGACAAGCCTTCCTCCAGCAACAGCAAGCACACCAGAAAAGGATTTGTGGCTGAATCCTGGAGTGACTCTGATGAGTCTGATTCATCATCCAGTTCTAGTGATGATGAGGATGATGCAGAAGAAAAGGGATTCTGCATGATGGCCATCAGTGCATCTCAAAAGAACACTGATTCAGAGCCTGATGCTGACTACCCATCTGATCAGGAACTTACTGAGGATCAGGTAATAGATTCATTTGACTTTACTTCTGATGATTTCAAATCTGAGTTTAAATCTATGTGCATTGACTTGATTGAGTCTCAAAAGCTGATTAAAACTCTAAATGAACAATTAATTGAATGCAAATCCATTAACTCAGATAATCTTAGACTCTTAGAAGAGTTGAAGCAGTGTGGGGAGGAGATAGCTTCACTGAAAAGTGAGCTATCTAAGGCCAAACAATTTGAAGAAACCCTTAATGGGAGAAGTATCAAATTGATGGACATCACAAGTACAGTGAACTCAAGATTGAATGGTTCACTAGGCTTGGGTGCTTCATCCAGCCAACCCATAGTGCTGACAACTCCAATCAAATTTACCAGTGAGAAAGGTAAAGGAGTCTTGATAGTGGCTAGGAAGAATGCTGACTTAACCCAGGAAACTGGACAAAAAGCGTCGAACGAAGCTCGACGGACGTCGACCAGAGCTCGACGTAATCGCAAGAAAACGTCGAACTCAGGTCGACGCCCTCTACCCTCTGAACAAAGCAAGACCTTGCCGTCGAACGGAGCTCGACGCACTCACTTGAGTCCGTCGACCGAAGCTCGACGTGCGTCGAGCCAAGCTCAGAGCAAAAGTCATTTCTCAGGGGTTAATTCAAAATTCAATTCCAGCTCTACATCTCATCACTTTAACCCTTATGCTGAATGGATAATACCTCCTAGGAGATATCATCCTGTAGGCTATAAGAGTCAACCTGAGATGTCTTTCATTTCAGAATTTAAGGGATATCAACCTAGGCCCAAGGTTAACTGGGTCAAAAACAAATAAGCTGTTTTTGTGCAGGTGAAGACCTATCCAGCATCAAACCATCAATGGTATCTGGATAGTGGGTGCTCAAAGCACATGACAGGGGACAAGGACAACCTCACTTCCTTCAAAGCCAAGCTTGGACCCAAAGTAATTTTTGGAGACTCAAGCTTTGGAACTACAAAAGGATATGGGGCAGTCCAAATTGGCTCAGTCACTTTCAAAAAGGTGGCATATGTTGAAGGACTCAAACACAACCTGATAAGTATCAGTCAATTGTGTGATGAAGGATATCAAGTAACCTTTAACAAAGCCATATGCAAAGTCCAGTCAGTGGACAACACAACTTTGTTGACAGGTAACAGAAGAGGTAACATTTACTTAGTGGATTTTCATTCACCTGTAGTAGATATTTGCCTGTTTAACTCCATTTCAAAACCAAACATCTTGTGGCATAAAAGATTAGGACATGTGAACCTTAGAACCATTGCTAAGTTATCCCAAGACAATCTTGTTAGAGGACTACCTTCTGGTCCCTACAAGAAGGAAGGACTTTGCAAGGCCTGTCAGTTAGGCAAGCAAACTAAAAACAGTTTCAAGTCACTTAATAAGAGTGACTCACCTAGAATCTTGTACTTATTGCACATGGACCTTTTTGGACCAATTAATGTACAAAGCCTAGGAGGGAAATCTTATGCTTTAGTAATTGTAGATGACTTCTCAAGATTCACTTGGGTGTTCTTTCTGAGGAAGAAGTCTGATAACTTTAAGATTTTGACAGATTTTCTCAAAGGCATACAGATTGAGTTCAATACTCACATTGCCCTGATCAGAAGTGATCATGGGACAGAGTTTGATTCTCTTCTCATGCTAGAGTTCTGTCAGAAGGAAGGTATCAGGCACACCTTCTCAGCTCCAAGAACTCCTCAACAAAATGGGGTAGTTGAAAGGAAAAACAGAACCCTTATTGAATCTGCCACAACGTTGTTGACAGATGCTCACCTTCCTCTAACCTTTTGGGCAGAGGCTGTGAACACCTCCAACTATGTTCTGAATAGAAGCCTGATACATAAACTAAAGGGTAAGACTCCCTATGAGTTACTCAAAGGGAAGAAACCTAAAGTGAATTATTTCAAAAATTTTGGTTGCATTTGCTTCATTCACAATAATGACAAGAAATATCTAGCTAAATTTGAAGCCAAAGCTGATGAAGGAGTGTTTCTGGGATACTCCATGACTAGCAAGGCTTATAGGGTTTTTAACAAGTGCTCAAATAAAATAGAAGAATCCATGCATGTTACATTTGATGAAACTAACATGTTTTATAAGGAGAAGGAGACTTCTACCATAAGCAATTTGCAGGAACATTCAATTTCAGAAAATCTGAAGCAGCTTACCATCACAGACAAAGGGTCATTACCTTCACCAATTCAACAAGTCACTGAACTTAGTGACAATGAAGAGGAATTTCAAGTTCTGGAAAGTTTAAAGGGCCAACAGAGTGAAGAACCAGTTGTTGTTCCACAAGAGGAAACAACAACACAGGTTGGTGCATCATCAACACCCCTTGTTGATCTAGCAACAACAAGAGATCACCCAATCTCACAAGTAATTGGAGATATCTCAGTGGGTGTGCAAACAAGGAATCAAGTCAATCAAAATATTATGCACACCTGCTTTCTTTCTCAAATTGAGCCTCAAACCATACAAGATGCAGAGCAAGATCCAAACTGGATCATTGCAATGCAGGAAGAGTTGAATCAATTTGAAAGGAATAAAGTTTGGGAATTAGTACCAAGACCAAGGAACCAGCAAATTGTTGGAACCAAATGGGTATTCAGAAACAAGTTAGATGATCAAGGAATAATTGTGAGAAACAAGGCAAGACTTGTTGCACAAGGATATTGCCAAGAAGAAGGAATTGATTATGACCAAACCTTTGCACCAGTTGCAAGGTTGGAGGCCATAAGAATCTTCCTTGCATATGCAGCTCACAAGAGATTCAAGGTATATCAGATGGATGTCAAGAGTGCATTCCTCAATGGAGACATCAAGGAAGAAGTCTATGTAAAGCAACCTCCAGGTTTTATCTCTCCAACTTTTCCTGATCATGTATTCAAACTGCATAAAGCTTTATATGGTCTCAAGCAAGCTCCTAGAGCATGGCATGAGACCTTAGCTTGTTTTTTGTTGGAAAATGATTTTAAAAGGGGTAGTGTAGACCAAACTCTTTTTGTTAGAACCCATAGGTCCCATACCCTACTAGTACAAGTTTATGTAGACGACATCATATTTGGGTCTACTGATTCAAACTTATGCAAAAAGTTCTCACAACTTATGCACTCAAAGTTTGAAATGAGTAGCATGGGTGAGCTTGCTTTCTTTCTAGGATTGCAAGTTAAACAACATGTGGATGGCATTTTCATTTCTCAAACCAAGTATGCTAGAGAATTGGTTAAGAAATTTGGAATGTCTGAAGCATCCTCTATGAAAACACCCATGCCTACAAATGCTGTTTTAGATGCTGATGAATCTGGAAAACCAGTTGATCAGACAAACTATAGAGCAATCATTGGCTCATTACTTTATCTAACAGCTACTAGACCAGATATAATGTTTGCTACATGCATTTGTGCTAGATTCCAAGTAAGCCCTAGAGAGTCCCACCTCACATTAGTTAAGAGGATTCTTAGGTATGTAAAAAGTTGTCCTAATCTAGGTCTCTGGTATCCACATGACTCAGGATTTGATCTAACTGGATTTTCAGATTCTGATTATGCTGGATGTAGAGTAGACAGGAAAAGCACCAGTGGAACTTGTCAATTCCTTGGTGATAGACTTGTCTCCTGGTTTTGTAAGAAACAAACCTCTGTGTCCACATCAACTGCTGAAGCTGAATACATGGCTGCAGGTAGTTGTTGCTCACAGATTTTGTGGATTTAAAACCAGCTCCTAGACTATGGGTACAACTTAGAGATGTCTAAAATCTTTTGTGATAATACCAGTGCAATATCTATTGCTCAAAATCCAGTTCTCCATAGTAGGACCAAGCACATAGAGATCAGACATCACTTCTTAAGAGATAATGTAGAAAAGAAGAAAATTGCACTAGAATACATTTCCACTGAACTACAGAGAGGAGATATCTTCACCAAGCCCTTGGATGAAAAGAAGCACCTCTTTTTCCTCAATCAGTTGGGAATGCTAGATGGAGACAGCATAAATTAAAACTCCAAGATTTTGAAACCCATAACAAACAGGAATAGGAAAATTTTCATTTTAAAATTTCCTGTCTGAGTGGTTGTTCTGAGCTCTGAACTAAGCTCGACGCGGCGTCGAACGGAGATCGACGGTCCGTCGCCCTCAAAAGCGTCGAACGTCGAACTCAGCTTCCAGCGTCGAACTAAGTTCACAGCTCCCTGGCTTCTTGAGTTTCTCTCTCCCCGGTCGACATCTTCGTTCAACGTCGACCTGAGCTCGACGTATAGCTTCAGCCAAAGCGTCGAACGTCGACCTAAGCTGGATGCTGTTGAGTCGTTTCAGTTCTCCTAGAGCCCTTGAGCGTCGAACTGAGCTCGACGTTCTTTCCTTTTCTGCGTCAAACCCTAAGTATAAAATCATTTTTTCTCCGTCGTTCGCAGTTGCGCATTCATATTTCTCTGCTCAAGCTTTCTCCCTCCAAATACTATACTTTTGATCTTGGAAGGTATTCTTTCTTTTGCAGGACAATGGCAATCACAGCAGGAGCTCTGGCGGCCATGAAGTTCGACTCTGGTTTCGACATTGACTTCGATTCTTTTGATGGATCTCCACAACACTTTCTGGATATACTGAATCTATTCAAGGAGCAGCAACTAGTCCACTTTATGTCTACCAGGATACCCCTTCCAGAATCAGAAATTAAAGAATGGTGTCTTACAGCAATCGTTTCAGATAACAACTCTTTGACTGGGAAGATTTCAGGAAATGAGGTAGCCATCTCACCTCAAGTCATTACAGAAGCTTTCAACTTTGCTGCTGGAGATGATGACATAGAACTATCAGTGGAAGAGTATACTTTGATGCTGGACAGGATGGGGCATGCTGCTGGTAACCCCTCTAAACTCCTTAAAATTAACCTAGCAATTGAGTATAGGTTATTAGCAGATATAACTGGAAAAGTGATCTGTGCAAAGAGGACTGCACATGATGCAATAACAAGGCATCAGTTTTGCCTTATGGCTGCACTAATGGATAAGAAACATCCCAACTGGGGATTAATTGTGTTTGAAATGCTTAAGAAAAAGTTGGATAAAAACTCTGTCCATTTTGGAAGAGTTCTTAGGTTGATTCTCAACCACTGCTGCCCCCAACTGCTTGTGTCCTCAAAGAAGCACATCAATGCTTCCAAGAGGCTCACATGTGCTCTAATTGGCAAATGGGACAGGAGAATTGTGAATCCCAGGGCTGCTGCAGCAATGAAATCCTCTGCAGACACCAGGACTGTAGAGGTCTCTCACCCTCAGTCCACTGGTCCAGAAGTAGGGACCATGCCAGCCCCCTCTCTCACCCTTCCATCCACCTTCATCCCCTCAACCACAATTATCTCATCCACTCAAACTCTCCCCTCCTCCATATCTATCATTGCCTCCTCTCTTCCACCTCACACTACTTTCCTCCCCATAAACTTGGATTCCACCCCTCATGAGGATCTCTTTTCTTTTGACATGCATGAAGACTCCTTCATGGATGCCTCTACCTCCTCTCCTCATGACTTCCTCCATCCCTCTACTTTTTCAGACTTACTCTTCTCCTCCATTCAGGAACCAGTTACACCTCCACTGTCTACACCACCCTCCACCTCCTCTACATTCTCAGTTTCTGCTACTCCCTCTACCTCTACTCAAGTTCCACTTGAGCAAGTAGCTCTCTTGCCCTTGGCCAATCAGATCTTTGATCTCTTGGCCCCTAGGCTCTCCTCCCTTTTGGATGCCAAGCTGGCTCCTCTCCTTCTTTCCTTGAGAACTCTTTCTGCCTCTGTCTCCTCCCTTTCCTCTCAGTTGGCATGCCCTTCTTCTGGGGGCCTAGAGTCAGCTACCACTGATTCTAGGCAGGGGGAGATGTCAGCAGAAGAAGAGCTGCTTCCTTCTTCAGTTCAGCTTGCTCAGACTTATTCAGAGACAGTATCAGTTGCTTGTTCAGAGACAGTGTCTGTTGCAGAAGATCAAATAGTTTCAGCTCAGCAAATCAGCAGTGCCTTAGACATTCAGTCTTTGGCAGCTTCTGTTCAGAGCTTCTCTCCTCCAGTTTCAATACAAGAAGACCTACCCATGGCACCTGAGGCTCCTCCTCAAACAGAAGAACAGCTTCAAGAAGATCTGTCCAGGGCTATTGTCCCTTTTCAGAAGGCCTTGACTTCTGATATAGTAGTGGTAGCAGTGGCTCCTGCTAGTGTTGAAATTGATTTGTTAGCTCCTGTTGAGACTTCAGGTGAAGTGATTGAGACACCTGATGCTGCAGAGGCCCATATCTCCCAAGCCCTTCAGGAACCAGCCTCTTCAGCCTCTATGGCTCCTGAGGCTGTGCCCTCTCCTGCAGTGGTTGCTTCCTCCTCCCCACTGACAGCAGAGCTTCCTCCAGTCTCCTCCTCAGCAGCTCCAGCCTCCATCAGCTTTCCCATCTCCAAAAGAAAGTATATAGATCCATATGAAGAATCACAAAGTTCTGAAGATGAGTTTGCTACAGATTCTGATGACTCCTCTGCAACTATTGCAAGGAAGAGGAAAGCCAGATCAAAAGCCATGAAAAGAGTACCTCCTGCCAGAGCTACAGATCATGACATTCCCTATTACATCAAATATAATTGTGAAATCACAGAGCCATGGATGCAGTACTCTCAGAATCAGAGAAAAGCTATGAAACAGAAGAGAAAATTCAATGAGGGACCAACTAAACCAGTCCATCAGCCTCCACCTCCACCTCCTCCAGATGCAGGTGCAGGTACTGGTCTATCTTCCTCTTCAGCACCTTCAGCTCTACATGGAAAGACTTATCAAGCCAGAAGACATCAAGGAGATAGCCAGCAAAGGGGAGGTCAACAAAGAGGAAATTATAGAGGCAGGCAGTCTAGAGGAAGATCAGGCTCTCAACCTTATCAAAGGGGAAGAGCCATTGATCCAACCTCTGGCCCCTATCCTTACAGGCCTAGAGTTGACCTCACACCAAGAACTTCTCAAGAAACATCCTCTAACAAATTTGAACCTGCAGTACCTTTTGAAGATCCACCAAAACTCCTGCTTACTGGAAAGCTAGGATGACAGAGATGGCTGCTCTAAATGAAATTAACAAAGCCAGAGAAAGAGGACTGGACACCTCTCATATCAGTACTATGTCAGAACAAAGAAGAGAGGAATTGGAAAAGTATAGCTCAAAGAAATTTTTTGATTCAGACAGATACATGGAACTCCACCCTGCAGCTGTACCACCCAGTGCTAGAGATCAAAAGTCTTTAGGTGCAGCTGATGACTACAGATCCAAAAAGGAAGCTTCCAATCCAAACAGAGAAATCATCTTCAAAAAGAGTGATCAAGACAAAGCATCAAAGGACAAGTAAAGTAAGGTACTCTAACACTTTCTATATACTGGACTCAGGACATTTGAACAATTCTGCTGCTATATAGTGTTTTATATATGCTGCTTATTATTCTGTCATGTCTGGCTGTATTATATTGTGTTGTATCTGCTTTATTTTTTCTTTGAATCCCTAAAATTCATGTAAATAGTAATCCTAATCCAAATAGGGGGAGATTGTTGGAACACCCTATTACTATTTGGACCAGGATGACTATATTTCTATAGGGATTGTGTGCTGTGACCTCCATATTGTTATAAAGGTCACATAGGCTAGTTAGAGTAGTCTTCAGCTCGACGCATAGTCGACTTCAGCTCGACGCATAGTCGACTTCAGCTCGACGCAGAGTCGATCTCAGCTCGACGCAGAGTCGACCTCTGCTCAACGCAGAGTCGACCTCAGCTCGACGCAGAGTCGACCTCAGCTCGACGTGGAGTCGACCTCAGCTCGACGTTCCGTCGAACCCAGTTCTGCTTACAGAAAACACTCTCTGGCCGACGTGTGTCGTGCTCAGATCGACGTTTTTCTGTGAGCTCGACGCCTTCCAGACTTCCGTCGATTTTGGATAGGAATTCAAATTCCTTCTGACAGACAATTAATGCTGAAGATTTATTGGCCGTTACAGCATATCTGGTGCATGGCTCAAGGAATTTTCTAAGGAATGTCTGCCTGTCATTTCCTTTGAGGCATGGACAGTTAAGGAAAGCAATTAATGCTGTCTTCCAACGGCTATCAAAGTAAAAGGAAGAAGAAGACTCAAGTATATAATTCATTTTCTTTCAATTCTACAAAGAGACACAGAGAATATACAGAACAAAAGGAGAGAACAACAATACAGGACTTTAGTTGCTCTCTGTGACATTGTGTTGAAAAGCTAACTCACAGAAAATCTAATTGCTTCAGACACCTCCATCCAACTCTCTTGGATCATCCTTTGCTGGAGCAAATCAGATCTTTGAAGACCTGTCACTCTTGTGCAGAGCTCTCCTTCCTGAACCTCATCTCGATCTCAGGGGGAGCTTTGACAACAACTTCAGATCCACTTCTGCTTCTCTTTGCTTGTTGAATAGAGAAGACAACATCATCTCTTTTTCTTTTTCTTTCTGTACAGGGTTTTAACTCCCTTCAAAAGTTACTTTTGGTTTTGCTGAAACCTGGTCAAAATCAGCTCTGTTGGTTTGTGAGAACCTGATCAAAAACTCTCTGGTGCTCAAGACACCTGATCAACTCATCTTGAAGTGGATTCCTATCAAGGGTGATAGAAGAGTGGATGTACCCAGATTTGGGGAACCACTATAGCTCCTTGTGTCGTCTGGATTGCTTATGCTCCTTGTGTTTTGCTTTGTGCTGTGAATACCTTTTTACTCTGATTATTTACTCTAGCACCTTACATTAAGTAAATTCAAACCTTCTTTACACACAAGTTTTTATTTGGAAAATTATTTTAAATAACTCTATTCACCCCCCTCTAGAGTTAGGAGTGATCTTATCCTGCACTTTCAAGAACTTTAAGAAAACTGATGCTGAATCAGTTGAAGCCATGTACACCAGGCTCAGCTCAATCATCAATGAGCTGAGGACCCTTGACAAGGACATATCATTGACAGAGGTCAATGATAAGATTCTTATGTGCTTCCCTAGCACATGGGATCTAAGGATCTGGCCCATCAAGGAAGCCAGAAGTACAAATGAGATCTCAACAGAGGCTCTCCTCGGCAAGCTCAAGTCTTTTGAGCAAGTGCTGAAGACAAGGGAAGCAGAAGCTGAAGCAAAGACCCCCACTCCAACAAGAAAAGAGCAATCTCTAGCTCTTAAGGCTGTTGATGCTTCTGAAGGCAGCCAATCAAATGAGGAACTAATGGCATTGTTTGCCAAGAGGTTTCTCAAGATGGGGAGAAAGGAGTTCAGAAAGAAGTCTTCACGCTATGAAGACAAACCAAGGTATGATCGCTCTCCTGCTAAAGAAATTATTTGTTATGGTTGCAGGAAGCCTGGACATATCTTGCCAGAGTGTCCAGAGGAGAAAAACAAAGACAAGAGGAAAGAAAAAGAACAACACAGGAAGCACTCCAAGCCATCCTCCTACAAGAACAAGAAAAAGGAGAGAGGTTTCATTGCTGAAACCTGGAGTGATTCTGATGAAGAATCCTCCTCATCAAGCTCCAGTGAGGATGAGGAAGAGAAGAAGGCAAAAGAAGTTTGCCTGATGGCAATAGATGCCTGCAGCAACCACTCTGCTGCAGAGAGTTCAGATTCTGATGAAGAGATGCCTACAGAAGATGAGGTACTCTCTTCTTATGATTTTACCTCAGCTGAATTTAAATTAGAATTTAAATCTTTATGCTTAGATTTGATTAGCTCAGAAAAGGAGATAAAAGAACTTAGAAATAAGTTAGCTGACTCAGAATCAATAGCTACAGAAAATATTAGGTTAAAGGAAGATCTCACTACTTGTAGTGAAGAAATTAAATTTCTTAAAATAGAGTTAGCTAAGTCTAAGAGGCTAGAAGAATCACTTAATGGTAGAAGCCTTAAGTTGTTAGAAATTACCAGCATGACTAACACTAGGTCAGGTAATGACAAACTAGGCTTAGGAGCTTCTCCCAGTGAATCCCCAGTTCTACTTAAAAATAATCTTTCAACTCCAGTAAACTTCATTTCAGCTAGTGGAATGAAGAACACTGAGCAAGTAAATCTAGTTAATAAAACTTTAAATAAAGCTAAGAGAGAAAAGAGAAAGAAATTTTTTAAATAAATGCAAAGAGCGTCGAACGCCGCTCGACGATCGGAAGCTCAATGGTCGAACGAAGCTCGACGATCTGAGCACCCATCGTCGAACGTCGATCGACGTTTTCTATATGATTTTCAAAATCATAATCTGTTGGTACCCTAGTTTTATTTGAGTTTAGTCCTCTCCTTTGTGCCCCTTGACCCAAGAAATATCTATGGTCAATGGTTAGAAGTCTAGCTGTAGGGTCCTCGCTTTTCCAAATTAAGAATTTGGTTAAGTAGGTTTTTCGTTCGACGATAGTCGAACGCCGCTCGACTATCGTCTATCGGCTGATCGACGATCGTCTATCAGTTGGTCGACGCTCTGTTCTGCGCTGATAGTTCGACTATCTGTTGATAGCTCGACTATCTATTCTGCGCTGATAGTTCGACTATCTGTTGATAGCTCGACTATCTGTTCTGCGCTGATAGTTCGACTATCTGTTGATAGCTCGACTATCTGTTCTGCGCTGATAGTTCGACTATCTGTTGATAGCTCGACTATCTGTTCTGCGCTGATAGTTCGACTATCTGTTGATAGCTCGACTATCTGTTCTGCGCTGATAGTTCGACTATCTGTTGATAGTTCGACTATCTGTTCTGCGCTGATAGTTCGACTATCTGTTGATAGTTCGACTATCTGTTCTGCGCTGATAGTTCGACTATCTGTTGATAGATCGACTATCTGTTTCGTCTTGATAGTTCGATAATCGGTTGATAGTTCGACTATCTGATAGCTCGACTATCTGCTGATAGATCGACTATCTGGTTTGTTCTGATAGTTCGACTATCTTCTATATAGATCGACTATCTGTTTTCTGAGGTAGGTCGACTATCTGCTCGATAGCTCGACTATCTCTATGCGCTTGATAGCTCGACTATCTGTCCTAGATAGTTCGACTATCTGATAGTTCGACTATCTGTCCTGATAGCTCGACTATCTGCCGGGGTAGTTCGACTATCTTCTTCGATAGTTCGACTATCTGGATCGTTCGACTATCTGCCCGATAGTTCGACGATCTCCGTGCGTCGTTCGACGATCTTCGAAGGTCGTTCGACGTTTTTTGTCTGCCTTTGTATTTTGTATTTATTTATTATATTTAATTATTTAATACATTTTCTGGCACAGTATTTTAAGCTGTATGATAATATAACCAGGCAATATTTGCTCCATCTCTTTTGCCTGAGTCAAATCTTTTTAAGATAAAGTTGTTTGTCTTATTAGCTGTCATTTTAATTTACTTTATCTATTGTCAGCCCTTTATAGCCGTTAGACTGAAAAGTCTTCTTTTGCTATAAAGAGATTATTTCTGATGTGACTTTATTTAGTCCTTCTGTTATCTGATTTAAGCCTGCAGCTTCTTAGAAAGTGATTTATTCCCTTTATAGAATGTTTTGCTGCAGAGATATTTCTGTCTTCTTGATATTTACAGCCCAGGTCTCAAGGCTTAGAAGAAGACAAATAATTCAAATGGAAGAGAGCCGTTGCTTGCTGATGATTATATAAAGAACCCTTTGAAGAAGGATTCAAGCTAGTTAACAGAAGCTAATAGCTATCCAGTTGTTCATTCTCAAGCCTTCATCAAGCTCAAGCTTCCTGCTCTCAGCAATCTCCATCTAACTGAGAAGTGTTAAGATCTTCATCTCTTCTTCACCTGAGTTCTCCTGCTTTCAGCAAGTTCAACTCAGAGTTCCTTTGAAGAAGAAGAAGAAGAAGATAGCTGCTTGAAGATCTTTCATTTTATTATTTCTTTTCTTCCTGTAGCTCTTTCCTTCAGAACTTTCTGAAGAGTTTCTCTGCACTGAAGCAAGACTTCACCTGGACATTTTTGAGCCAGGGGAGCCTTGATTCTTTAGAGCATTCTAGCTCAGTGCAAGCTTTTTGTGCTTCTCTAATCTATTGAAAAATAGAGAAGACATCTTAACCTTCTTCCCCCTCCTGTACAGGGTTATTACTCCCTTCAAAAGTATCCCTTGGTGGCAGGGCACCTGATCAAAAACCTGTGCTTGGTTTTTAGACACCTGATCAAAAGTCTAAAGGGTTTCTGGATCTACCTGAAACAGATCCTGTTGGTGGCAGGGCACCTGATCAAAAACCTGAGTGGATTCCTACCGTGTGGGTAGAAGAGTGGACGTACCCAAGTTGTTTGGGGAACCACTATAAATTTCCTTGTGTCGTCTGGATTCCACTGTTTAATTCCTGCATTGTGGCTGTGATTAGATATAACTAGGTTGCTAGTTGCTGATTAGGTTTTTCCAAGCTTAACTGTAATTACAGTTAGCTTGTGTTTGTACACATCACTTGTGTTAGGCTTTAAGGTTAAATCAATATCTATAATCTTTTCATTCCGCACTTCACTCCAAGGGAGTTGGGTAGAATATTAAGTTTTGTCTGTGCAAAATTTGATAACTCTATTCACCCCCCCTCTAGAGTAGTATCTATCCCTTCACTTTCAATTGGTATCAGAGGGAGGTTGACTGACTGTATAGGCTAACACCTAAGTCACAAGATCCTGATAGATACCAAGAGCTTATAGATATTCACTATCATGGCCCAGTCTAAGGATTATTCTAGCACCAGACCTCCAGCATGCAACTTGGCAAAGTTTGGCATCTGGAAGGCAAGGATTAAATTATATATGAACTCTATTGATGAAAGCATTTTTGCTTCTATTTTGTCAGGTCCCCCAAGAGCACCTGCTGCTGCCACTGCCTCATCATCTGATATGAGTGCAGTGCCTCCTCCAGACTACAATGATGAATACAAGAAGGCCAAAATTGCAGATGCCAAGGCAATGAATATACTGGCTCAGACAATGTCTGATGAGGTGTTCCAGAAGGTGGCTGACTGCTCCTCAGCCAAGGCCATGTGGGACACACTGAACCAGATTGTAGCTGGTTCAGCTGATGAAGAGGAAGGACAGAAGGTCCAACCTTATCTCACAGTATGAGAACTTCAAGAAGACTGATGCTGAATCAGTTGAAGCCATGTACACCAGGCTCAGCTCAATCATCAATGAGCTGAGGACCCTGGACAAGGACATATCATTGACAGAGGTCAATGATAAGATCCTTATGTGCTTCCCTAGCACATGGGATCTAAGAATCTGGCCCATCAAAGAAGCCAGAAGTACCAATGAGATCTCAACTGAAGCTCTCCTCGGCAAGCTCAAGTCTTTTGAGCAAGTGCTGAAGACCAGAGAAGCAGAAGCTGAAGCCAAGACCCCCACTCCAACAAGAAAAGAGCAATCTCTAGCTCTTAAGGCTGCAGATGTGTCTGAAGGCAGCCAATCTAATGAGGAACTTATGGCATTGTTTGCCAAAAGGTTTCTCAAGATGGGAAGAAAAGAGTTCAGAAAGAAGTCTTCACGCTATGAAGACAAACCAAGGTATGATCGCTCTCCTGCTAAAGAAATTATTTGCTATGGTTGCAGGAAGCCTGGACACATTCTGCCAGAGTGTCCAGAGGAGAAGAACAAGGAAAAGAGAAAAGACAAAGAACAACACAGGAAGCACTCCAAGCCATCCTCCTACAAAAACAAGAAGAAGGAGAGAGGTTTCATTGCTGAAACCTGGAGTGATTCTGATGAAGAATCATCCTCATCAAGCTCCAGTAAAGATGAGGAAGAGAAGAAGGCAAAAGAAGTTTGCCTAATGGCAATAGATGCCTGCAGCAACCACTCTGCTGCAGAGAGTTCTGATTCTGATGAAGAGATGCCTACTGAAGATGAGGTACTTTCATCTTATGATTTTACTTCAGAAGAGTTTAAGTTAGAATTTAAATCTTTATGTTTAGATTTAATTAGTTCAGAAAAAGAAATAAAAGAACTTAGAAATAGGTTAGCTGACTTAGAATCAATAGCCTCTGAAAACATTAGGTTAAAGGAAGATCTCACTACTTGTAGTGAAGAAATTAAATTTCTTAAAATAGAATTAGCTAAGTCTAAGAGATTAGAAGAATCCCTTAATGGTAGAAGCCTTAAGCTGTTAGAAATTACCAGCATGACTAACACTAGGTCAGGTAATGATAAACTAGGCTTAGGAGCTTCTCCCAGTGAACCCCCAGTCCTTCTTAAAAATAATCTTTCAACTCCAGTGAACTTCATTTCAGCTAGTGGAAAGAAGAACACTGAGCAAGTAAACCTTGTAAATAAAACCCTAAATAAAGCTAAGAGAGAAAAGAGAAAGAAGTTTTTCAAAGAAATGCAAAGAGCGTCGAACGCCGCTCGACGATCGGATGCTCCATGGTCGAACGAAGCTCGACGATCTGAGCGCCCATCGTCGAACGTCGATCGACGATTTCAATATGATTTTCAAAATCATAATCCATTCCATAGAAACCTAAATGAGAATAGAAACCCTAGGTTTGTTGACCCATCATCAGCATGGAGAATCCCACCTAGGAGATCTCACCCACTAGGTTATCACCCTCAGCCTGCATTCTCTTATATTTCCAGTTTTTCTTATGTGAAAAACAAGGGACCCAAGGTTACCTGGGTCCACTCTGTCTAAATAATATTCTTGCAGGTGAAGGCCTATCCAATCACTCAAAATAAGTGGTATTTGGATAGTGGATGCTCTAAGCATATGACAGGAAATAAAGATCTACTGTCAAAGTTCAAAGCTAAGCTCGGCCCAAAGGTTATCTTTGGAGACTCCAGCTGTGGTCAGACAGAAGGCTATGGCAAGATCACAATTGGAGCAGTTACATTCAAGAGAGTTGCATATGTAAATGGACTGAAGCATAACCTGATTTCAGTCAGCCAGCTATGTGATGCTGGCTACCAGGTTTCATTTTCCAACTCATCTTGCAATATTACTTTGAATAATAATATTGTTTTAGTAGGTATTAGAATAGGTAATATTTATTTAGTAGATTTTAATTCATCTCAATCTGAAATCTGCCTGTTTAATGAAGTAACCCTTAATAATAATTCCCTATGGCATAAAAGGCTTAGTCATGTAAACCTTAAAAATATATCTAGGTTATCTAAGCACAACCTTGTTAGAGGTTTACCTTCTTGCCCCTACAAGAAGGAGAGCCTATGCAAGGCTTGTCAGCTAGGCAAGCAAACCAAGAATTCATTTAAATCTGTAAATAAAAGTGATTCTCCTAGAATCATGTATTTATTACATTTGGACCTTTTTGGCCCAATAAATGTACAGAGTTTAGGAGGGAAGTATTACACTTTAGTAATTGTAGATGACTTCTCTAGGTTCAGTTGGGTTTTCTTCTTGAGAACTAAGTCTGATAACTTCAAAGCCCTTACAGACTTTCTACTTTGTGTGCAGACTGAGTACTCTACTCATGTGGCCTTGATCAGAAGTGATCATGGTACTGAGTTTGACTCTCTTCTCATGCAAGAATTCTGTGAGAGAGAAGGAATCAAACATAGCTTCTCAGCTCCTAGAACTCCCCAACAAAATGGGGTAGTTGAAAGGAAGAATAGAACACTAATTGAAGCTGCTAGTACATTGTTGGCAGATGCTAACATGCCTCTATCCTATTGGGCAGAAGCTGTTAGTACAGCCAACTATGTCTTGAATAGAAGTTTGATACACAAACTTAAGTGTAAAACTCCTTATGAGTTGCTTAAAGGAAAGAAACCAAAAATTAATTACTTTAGAGTTTTTGGCTGTATTGTTTATATTCATAATAATAATAAAGAATATATTAGAAAATTTGAAGCAAAAGCTTCAATGGGAATTATGCTTGGATATTCCCAAGTAAGCAAAGCTTATAGGGTGTATAACAAATCAACCTGTAAGATAGAAGAATCTGTGCATGTGACTTTTGATGAGCATCAGATGTTTTACAAGGAGAAGGAAAATTCTCCTTCCTCCAGTTCTTTGCAGGTACCTGATGCCCCTCAAGAAATTCTTCAACTATCAACTCTTCAGATCACTGAATCAGACAGTGATGAAGACATTGCTGAAGCTGTTGAAGCTGCTATTGTACCACCAACAGTAGATCAAATTCCTCCTGAGGAATTAATCCCAACTGTTGCTGAAGATCACATCCCACCTGCTGATATTGTCACACTTAGAGATCACCCCACATCTCAAGTGATTGGAGACATATCAGCTGGTGTACAAACAAGACATCAATTAAGACAGGATGTGATGCATGCTTGTTTCCTCTCACAGGTTGAGCCCCTCACCTTTAAAGATGCAGAGCTAGATCCCCACTGGATCATTGCAATGCAAGAGGAGCTCAATCAGTTTGAGAGATGTAAAGTTTGGACTTTGGTTCCAAGACCTAAAGGCCAACTGATCATAGGCACCAAGTGGGTGTATAGAAACAAGTTAGATGCAAATGGAATAATAGTAAGGAATAAAGCTAGGCTTGTAGCTCAGGGCTACAGACAGGAGGAAGGTATAGACTATGACCAAACCTTTGCTCCTGTTGCAAGGCTAGAAGCAATAAGGATCTTCTTGGCCTATGCAGCCTTCATGAAGTTTAAGGTGTTCCAAATGGATGTCAAAAGTGCATTCCTAAATGGTGAGCTTAAGGAAGAGGTGTTTGTTGAACAACCACCAGGGTTTGTTTCTTCAACTCAGCCT
Source organism: Platanthera zijinensis (assembly GCA_039513925.1). Lineage (NCBI taxonomy): Eukaryota > Viridiplantae > Streptophyta > Magnoliopsida > Asparagales > Orchidaceae > Platanthera > Platanthera zijinensis. The sequence goes on along the minus strand of CM077080.1, from coordinate 84,069,135 downwards.
TCTCATGTTTTTAAGTTGCAGAAAGCTCTTTATGGACTAAAGCAAGCTCCTAGGGCCTGGTATGAGACCTTAGCTAGTTTCCTGTAAGAGCACAACTTTACTAGGGGAGTAGTTGATAGAACCCTTTTCGTCAAGCATCACAAGGACACAATCCTGTTAGTTCAGGTGTATGTAGATGATATTATTTTTGGCTCCACTGATCCCAAACTGTGCAAAAAGTTTTCCAACTTGATGCATTCTAAGTTTGAGATGAGTAGCATGGGTGTGCTGTCTTACTTTCTTGGTCTCCAAGTTAAGCAAGATGCTGATGGTATCTTCATCTCCCAATCCAAATATGCCAAGGAATTGGTAAAGAAATTTGGGATGGCTGATGCTTCAGCAATGCCTACACCCATGGCTACTAATGTAGTTATTGATTCTGATGATCACGGCAAGCCAGTTGATCAAAAGAATTATAGGGCCATTGTTGGTTCCCTATTATATCTAACTGCAAGTAGGCTAGATATAATGTTTGCTACATGCCTTTGTGCTAGATTCCAGGTCAACCCCAAGGAATCTCATCTGATTCTTCTAAAGAGAATCCTGAGATACCTAAAAGGATGTCCAAATCTAGGACTTTGGTACCCAGCTGAGTCATAGTTTGAATTAATTGGATATTCTGATTCAGACTATGCTGGTTGCAGAGTTGACAGGAAGAGCACCTCAGGAACTTGCCAGTTCCTGGGAGAGAGATTGGTCTCTTGGTTCTGTAAGAAGCAGGCTTCTGTCTCAACTTCAACTGCTGAGGCTGAATATATAGCAGCTGCCAGTTGTTGTTCACAGATCCTGTGGATTCAAAACCAGCTTGTGGATTATGGTTACTCACACAAGAACACCAAGATCATGTGTGATAGTACCAGTGCTATTTCTATTGCACAAAATCCAGTGCACCACTCTAGAACCAAGCACATTGAGATTAGGCACCATTTCCTGAGAGATTGTGTGGAAAAGAACAAGATCTGTCTTGAGTTCATATCCACTGAGTTTCAGAGAGGTGATATATTCACCAAGCCTTTAGATGAACAGAAGCATCTGTTCTTTTTAGTTCAACTAGGCATGATTAATGGACGAGACTAAGTGTGACTATATCTGCCTTTGTTGAAATCTGCTTGAAGATCGTCGAACGATGATCGAAGATCGTCGAACGGATTGAGCCTGTCGTCGACCTCTGGTTAATGATAGCTTATCTGTTTGAAGATCGTCGATCGACGTTCGACCATCATCGAACAGGTTGAGCTCATCGTCGATCTCTGAACGACGACAGTTTGTTGCGTGTGAAGCCAGAAATAGCCGAACGATGGTTCGACTACTCCGCTTTTGAGCCGATCGTCGAACGGCCGTTCGACTATCGGGTCAAGTATCTTTTTAATAGATCAACTATTTCCGGTATAATATAAAGCCGATAGTCGACCTAGGTTAAAAGATCTTTTGTTTTATCGTCGACGGAGCGTGCCCTTTCGCATTCTGCTTTCCCGCTTGCGATTTCCGGGCGATTCGTCTTCTTCGTTCTCTCCAGCTTTCTCGAGCCTTCTCCAGCAAATCAATGGCGATTTCCCCAGCTATTCTAGCCGTCGTAAAGTTTGATGCAGGATTCAGTGTGGATTTCGAAGCTTTCAGCAGTTGCGATGCCGGAATCGTGGAAGTTCTCCAGCTCTGCAGGGATCAAGGTTTGGAGAAGTTAATGTCTGAAAGGATTAAGATCAATATTCCAGAAATCAAAGAATGGGCTTTCACGTCGTCTTCCACAGATGAATCGATGACTGGTACCATAGGCAGAGAAGAAGTTATCCTGACTCCGGCCGTCTTATCTGATGTTTTTGGTTTAGTTATTGGTGAAGAGGATTATGAGCAAGACGCTCAGGAATTTGGAAGAATGCTGGTTGAGCTGGGACATGCTGAGGGCATTCCCACCAAGCTGCTCAAAGTAAACTTCCCCTTCAAGATCAAGTTCCTCGCTGAGGTAGTCGGAAAAGTGCTCCTGGGTAAGCACTCTGCCCACGATAATATAACAAGGCAGCAATTCGCACTCATGTGTGCGATTGTTAATCGTAAAAGGATAGATTGGGCAGCTGTTTTGTTTGATTTAATCAGGAAGAAGACTGGTAAGAAGGAAGTCACCCTAGGAAGGGTTATTGGAATTTTCCTTAAAGAGAAATATCCCCAGCTGCTGAGTTCCACTGCAACAACAATCAACGCCAGCAAGAAGATGGATCCCCACTTGTTCTCTAAGTGGAAGAGGACGTTTGTGAAATCTGCTCCAGCTACATCTGAGGACACAAGGACTGCATCAGTCGCTCCTCAACCTGTTGAAGCTGGCTCAGCTCTCCCTTCCTCCTCCTCTGCATTGCCGTCTGCCTCAGTTGAAGTACCATCAACTTCTGCTGAGGTACGACCTTCTTCCTCTGCTGCTCCTGAAACAACTACGGTTGTTCCTCTGTCTCCTCCAGCCTCTCCTCTACCTACTCATCTGGCTAGGATATCTGCTCCTAGCTTTGATTTGTTAGGATCAGAGAGAATTCTTACTCCTCCTGTATCTCCAATTCATTCCCCAATTCATTCCCCAATAAACTCTCCTGCTCCATCTCCTGCTCGATCCCCTGTCCACGCCATTTCTCATCCCAGCACCACTACCATATCTGCTGCAGCTCCATCCACCTCTCATCCTTCATCTTTTGAAATTTCTCCAGAGCTTATCTCCCGCATTATGGAGCTGATTACCCCGTCAATCAAAACCATGATTGACGAGGCAATCGCTCCCCTTGCAGCCTCCATTGATCTTTTGTCTGCCTCCATCAAATCCCTTACTAAATCTGCTGAGCCATCTTCCTCTAGGGGCCTGGTTTCAGTATCCACTGAAATCAGGCAGGGGGAGATGTTCAATGAAGATGCCTCAGATCATCCTGCCTCTCCTCCAGCTTTAAAAGATTCAGTCATGTCTGCTCAGGAAGAGATAGTTCCAGATGTTGTCATGACAGCTGAGAAAGAGATAGATCCAGCTGAGGAAGAAATAGCTCCAGCCCAGGAGGAATCTGCTCCTGCTGAGAAAGAGATAGATCCAGCTGAAGAAGAGACAGCTCCTGCTGAGAAAGTTTTAGCTCCAGTTTTGTCTGAGAAGGAAATAGCAGATGGAATCCTGCTATCTGAGATTGCAGTTAAGGTTTGCTTGGAAGATCTTTCCACTCCTATGATTGCTAGATTCCTGGAAGGAATTATAACTTCTTATCTGAATGAATCATGGGAAATGGTTAAATATGAAGGTAACTCTTTCATTCGTTTTGTTGATGAGTCGATTAATTTGATAGTTTGTGAATACCTTGAAGGAATGATTCAAGCTTATTTAGCAGATATGTATTCATAATTTTACAGATATTATTAAAGAAGATTTAACTGCTCAAATCATAGCAGTAGTTTCTGAGGCTGACCCAAGTATTCCTGCTACTCAAGTAGACCCTGAGTTGGAATCCTTCTTAGATAATAAAGAAGATGAGTCTGAGAAAGAGGAAGTCAAAGTTGACTCTCCTGTTCTGAGTTTGGAAGAAGCTCAAGCAAGAGCAGCATGGGAATTAAGAGTTCAATCTTTAAAAGAGAAAGAGAAAGATTTGCAATTTGAAAAGTCATCCATCTGGGATGACTCTCCAGGTTTAGATTTAGACTCACTTCTGGCTCTGGATGCCTTGGAAGAAGAAAAAGAGAAATCTGCTTCAAAGCTTAAAGAAAAGGCTGTCTCAGAAGCCTATGATCCTTATGAGAACCCTCCATCATCCCATTCTGATGATGATGATGATTCTGATATCTCTGAAAAGTCAAAGAAAAAGAAATCTGCTGCAAAGAAAAGAAAAGCTGCTCCTCCTCCACCTCCAAATAAGGATAATGACATTCCATATTACATTTTGAAGGGCATTGACCCCAAATCCAAGGATTTTAAGCATTGGATGTGGTTTTCGAAGAATCAGCAAAAAGAAAGAAAAAGAACCAAGAGGTATGACAGTCTTGTCTCAAGATGGACTCCCAGAGGTCCCCCTCCTCCACCTCCAGGTGCAGGAGCCTCTGGGAACCTTTCAGCTCATCCTACTGCCTCCTTTGGAAAATCTGCGTCTGTTCAGCCCCAGCCAAGGCAAGGTTATCAAAGTTCTCAAGGCAAATCATCTTATGGTTCTCAAAGACAAATGAAGGAGGTTGTGGCCCAAAGACCAACCTTTTCCCCACCTCCTTCTCCAGTTCAGACTGAGGAAACTGTATCAAAAGGTAAATAGTTTACTGTGTTTTAAAACCTTCTAGCAAGTCCCTTTTGCTAAGTATACTCTAATGTCTTATCTAGATATAATAGCTGATGCTGCTTCTCCTGAGCCCGTATATGAAAATCCTGAGCTCGATCCTAACTTTAGGATGGCTCGCTTTCAAGAACTTGTAGGAGCAGCCCAAATAAGAAAAGCAAGAGCCGAAGGTAAAGATACGACTGGTTTTACAACCATGTCAGCCTACAGAAAGAAAGAATTTGAAAAATTCCAAGTCAATCCTGAGATTTTTGATCCAGCAAAATACATGGAAAAACATCCTGAAGCTGTTGTCCCCAGAGCTACAGAACTGAAGATCATTGGTGCTCAGGACCTGAAGATGTCAAAGAAAGAATCAGATGACCCTCTAAGAAAAATTTCCTTTGTTTCTAGTTCTTCTGATCCTTTACCAGACTCTAAAGATGCTTAATAGTTTAATTAACTGCTGTGCTACATTTGTCTATCTGATTGATAATCTGCCAGTTTATTGTTAACTATTTGCTGAATTTATTTTCTAGTGTTTTATTGCTAGCTGTTTTAGATTTTGAGAGACTTAACTCAAATAGGGGGAGATTGTTGGTACCCTAGTTTGATTTGAGTTTAGTCCTCTCCTTTGTGCCCCTTGACCCAAGAAATATCTATGGTCAATGGTTAGAAGTCTAGCTGTAGGGTCCTCGCTTTTCCAAATTAAGAATTTGGTTAAGTAGGTTTTTCGTTCGACGATAGTCGAACGCCGCTCGACTATCGTCTATCGGCTGATCGACGATCGTCTATCAGTTGGTCGACGCTCTGTTCTGCGCTGATAGTTCGACTATCTGTTGATAGCTCGACTATCTGTTCTGCGCTGATAGTTCGACTATCTGTTGATAGCTCGACTATCTGTTCTGCGCTGATAGTTCGACTATCTGTTGATAGCTCGACTATCTGTTCTGCGCTGATAGTTCGACTATCTGTTGATAGCTCGACTATCTGTTCTGCGCTGATAGTTCGACTATCTGTTGATAGCTCGACTATCTGTTCTGCGCTGATAGTTCGACTATCTGTTGATAGTTCGACTATCTGTTCTGCGCTGATAGTTCGACTATCTGTTGATAGATCGACTATCTGTTTCGTCTTGATAGTTCGACTATCGGTTGATATTCGACTATCTGATAGCTCGACTATCTGCTGATAGATCGACTATCTGGTTTGTTCTGATAGTTCGACTATCTTCTATATAGATCGACTATCTGTTTTCTGAGGTAGGTCGACTATCTGCTCGATAGCTCGACTATCTCTGTGCGCTTGATAGCTCGACTATCTGTCCTAGATAGTTCGACTATCTGATAGTTCGACTATCTGTCCTGATAGCTCGACTATCTGCCGGGGTAGTTCGACTATCTTCTTCGATAGTTCGACTATCTGGATCGTTCGACTATCTGCCCGATAGTTCGACGATCTCCGTGCGTCGTTCGACGATCTTCGAAGGTCGTTCGACGTTTTCTGTCTGCCTTTGTATTTTGTATTTATTTATTATATTTAATTATTTAATACATTTTCTGGCACAGTATTTTAAGCTGTATGATAATATAACCAGGCAATATTTGCTCCATCTCTTTTGCCTGAGTCAAATCTTTTTAAGATAAAGTTGTTTGTCTTATTAGCTGTCATTTTAATTTACTTTATCTATTGTCAGCCCTTTATAGCCGTTAGACTGAAAAGTCTTCTTTTGCTATAAAGAGATTATTTCTGATGTGACTTTATTTAGTCCTTCTGTTATCTGATTTAAGCCTGCAGCTTCTTAGAAAGTGATTTATTCCCTTTATAGAATGTTTTGCTGCAGAGATATTTCTGTCTTCTTGATATTTACAGCCCAGGTCTCAAGGCTTAGAAGAAGACAAATAATTCAAATGGAAGAGAGCCGTTGCTTGCTGATGATTATATAAAGAACCCTTTGAAGAAGGATTCAAGCTAGTTAATAGAAGCTAATAGCTATCCAGTTGTTCATTCTCAAGCCTTCATCAAGCTCAAGCTTCCTGCTCTCAGCAATCTCCATCTAACTGAGAAGTGTTAAGATCTTCATCTCTTCTTCACCTGAGTTCTCCTGCTTTCAGCAAGTTCAACTCAGAGTTCCTTTGAAGAAGAAGAAGAAGATAGCTGCTTGAAGATCTTTCATTTTATTATTTCTTTTCTTCCTGTAGCTCTTTCCTTCAGAACTTTCTGAAGAGTTTCTCTGCACTGAAGCAAGACTTCACCTGGACATTTTTGAGCCAGGGGGAGCCTTGATTCTTTAGAGCATTCTAGCTCAGTGCAAGCTTTTTGTGCTTCTCTAATCTATTGAAAAATAGAGAAGACATCTTAACCTTCTTCCCCTCCTGTACAGGGTTATTACTCCCTTCAAAAGTATCCCTTGGTGGCAGGGCACCTGATCAAAAACCTGTGCTTGGTTTTTAGACACCTGATCAAAAGTCTAAAGGGTTTCTGGATCTACCTGAAACAGATCCTGTTGGTGGCAGGGCACCTGATCAAAAACCTGAGTGGATTCCTACCGTGTGGGTAGAAGAGTGGACGTACCCAAGTTGTTTGGGGAACCACTATAAATTTCCTTGTGTCATCTGGATTCCACTGTTTAATTCCTGCATTGTGGTTGTGATTAGATATAACTAGGTTGCTAGTTGCTGATTACGTTTTTCCAAGCTTAACTGTAATTACAGTTAGCTTGTGTTTGTACACATCACTTGTGTTAGGCTTTAAGTTTAAATCAATATCTATAATCTTTTCATTCCGCACTTCACTCCAAGGGAGTTGGGTAGAATATTAAGTTTTGTCTGTGCAAAATTTGATAACTCTATTCACCCCCCCTCTAGAGTAGTATCTATCCCTTCACTTTCATAATCAGTATCATAGAAACCTAAATGAAAATAGAAACCCTAGGTTTGTTGACCCATCATCTGCATGGAGAATCCCACCTAGGAGATCTCACCCACTAGGTTATCACCCTCAGCCCGCATTCTCATATATTTCCAGTTTTTCTTATGTGAAAAACAAGGGACCCAAGGTTACCTGGGTCCACACTGTCTAAATAAATGTCTTGCAGGTGAAGGCCTATCCAATCACTCAAAATAAGTGGTATTTGGATAGTGGATGCTCTAAGCATATGACAGGAAATAAAGATCTTCTGTCAAAGTTCAAAGCTAAGCTCGGCCCAAAGGTTATCTTTGGAGACTCCAGCTGTGGTTAGACAAAAGGCTATGGCAAGATCACAATTGGAGCAGTTACTTTCAAGAGAGTTGCATATGTCAATGGACTGAAGCATACAGTCAGCCAGCTATGTGATGCTGGCTATCAGGTTTCATTTTCTAACTCCTCTTGCAATATTACTTTAAATAATAATGTTGTTTTAGTAGGCATTAGAATAGGTAATATTTATTTAGTAGATTTCAATTCATCTCATTCTGAAATCTGCCTGTTTAATGAAGTAACAATTAATAATAATTCTTTGTGGCATAAGAGGCTTAGTCATGTTAACCTTAAAAATATATCTAGGTTATCTAAACACAACCTTGTTAGAGGTTTACCTTCTTTCCCCTACAAGAAGGAGAGCCTATGCAAGGCTTGTCAGCTAGGCAAGCAAACCAAAAACTCTTTTAAATCTGTAAATAAGAGTGATTCTCCTAGAATCCTGTATCTATTACATTTGGACCTTTTTGGCCCAATAAATGTACAGAGTTTAGGAGGGAAGTATTACACCTTAGTAATTGTAGATGACTTCTCTAGGTTCAGTTGGGTTTTCTTTTTGAGAACTAAGTCTGATAACTTCAAAGCCCTTACAGACTTTCTACTATGTGTGCAGACTGAGTACTCTACTCATGTGACCTTGATCAGAAGTGATCATGGTACTGAGTTTGACTCTCTTCTCATGCAAGAATTCTGTGAGAGAGAAGGCATCAAACATAGTTTCTCAGCTCCTAGAACTCCCCAACAAAATGGGGTAGTTGAAAGGAAGAATAGAACACTCATTGAAGCTGCTAGTACATTGTTGGCAGATGCTAACATGCCTCTCTCCTATTGGGCAGAAGCTGTTAGTACAGCCAATTATGTCTTAAATAGAAGTTTGATACACAAGCTTAAGTGTAAAACTCCTTATGAGTTGCTTAAAGGAAAGAAACCTAAAATTAATTATTTTAGAGTATTTGGCTGTATTGTTTATATTCATAATAATAATAAAGAATATATTAGAAAATTTGAAGCAAAAGCTTCAATGGGAATCATGCTTGGATATTCCCAAGTAAGCAAAGCTTATAGGGTTTATAACAAATCAACCTGTAAAATAGAAGAATCTGTGCATGTGACTTTTGATGAGTCTCAGATGTTTTACAAGGAGAAGGAAAATTCTCCTTCCTCCAGTTCATTGCAGGTACCTGATGCCCCTCAAGAAATTCTTCAACTATCAACTCTTCAGATCACTGAATCAGACAGTGATGAAGACATTGCTGAAGCTGTTTTTGTACCACCAACAGTAGATCAAATTCCTCCTGAGGAATTAATCCCAACTGTTGCTGAAGATCACATCCCACCTACTGATATTGTCACACTTAGAGATCATCCCACATCTCAAGTGATTGGAGACATATCAGCTGGTGTGCAAACAAGACACCAATTAAGACAGGATGTGATGCATGCTTGTTTCCTCTCACAGGTTGAGCCCCTCACCTTTAAAGATGCAGAGCTAGATCCCCACTGGATCATTGCTATGCAAGAGGAACTCAATCAGTTTGAGAGATGTAAAGTTTGGACTTTGGTTCCAAGACCTAAAGGCCAACTGATCATAGGCACCAAGTGGGTGTATAGAAACAAGTTTGATGCAAATGGAATTATAGTAAGGAATAAAGCAAGGCTTGTAGCTCAGGGCTACAGACAGGAGGAAGGTATAGATTATGACCAAACCTTTGCTCCTGTTGCAAGGCTAGAAGCAATAAGGATCTTCTTGGCCTATGCAGCCTACATGAATTTTAAGGTGTTCCAAATGGATGTCAAAAGTGCATTCCTGAATGGTGAGCTTAAGGAAGAGGTGTTTGTTGAACAACCACCAGGGTTTGTTTCTTCAACTCAGCCCTCACATGTGTTTAAGTTGCAGAAAGCTCTATATGGACTAAAGCAAGCTCCCAGGGCCTGGTATGAGACTCTAGCTAGTTTCCTCTTAGAGCACAACTTTACTAGGGGAGTAGTTGATAGAACCCTTTTCGTCAAGCATCACAAGGACACAATCCTGTTAGTTCAGGTGTATGTAGATGATATTATATTTGGCTCCACTGATCCCAAACTTTGCAAAAGGTTCTCTGACCTGATGCACTCTAAGTTTGAAATGAGTAGTATGGGTGTGCTGTCTTACTTTCTTGGTCTCCAAGTTAAGCAAGATGCTGATGGTATCTTCATCTCCCAATCCAAATATGCCAAGGAATTGGTAAAGAAATTTGGGATGGCTGATGCTTCAGCAATGCCTACACCTATGGCTACTAATGTAGTTATTGATTCTGATGATCACGGCAAGCCAGTTGATCAAAAGAATTATAGGGCCATTGTTGGTTCCCTATTATATCTAACTGCAAGTAGGCCTGATATAATGTTTGCTACATGCCTTTGTGCTAGATTCCAGGTCAACCCCAAGGAATCTCATCTGGTTCTTCTAAAGAGAATCCTGAGATACCTAAAGGGATGTCCAGATCTAGGACTTTGGTACCCAGCTGAGTCAGAATTTGAATTAATTGGATATTCTGATTCTGATTATGCTGGTTGCAGAGTTGACAGGAAGAGCACCTCAGGAACCTGCCAGTTTCTGGGAGAGAGATTGGTCTCTTGGTTCTGTAAGAAGCAGGCTTCTGTCTCAACTTCAACTGCAGAGGCTGAATAAATAGCAGCTGCTAGTTGTTGTTCACAGATCCTGTGGATTCAAAACCAGCTTGTGGATTATGGTTACTCACACAAGAACACCAAAATCATGTGTGATAGTACCAGTGCTATTTCAATTGCACAAAATCTAGTGCACCACTCTAGAACGAAGCACGTTGAGATTCGGCACCATTTCCTGAGAGATTGTGTGGAAAAGAACAAGATTTGTCTTGAGTTCATATCCACTGAGTTTCAGAGAGGTGATATATTCACCAAGCCCTTAGATGAACAGAAGCATCTGTTCTTTTTAGTTCAATTAGGCATGATCAATGGACGAGACTAAGTGTGACTACATCTGCCTATGTTGAAATCTGCTTGAAGATCGTCGAACGATGATCGAAGATCGTCGAACGGATTAAGCCTATCGTCGACCTCTGGTTAATGATAGCTTATCTGTTTGAAGATCGTCGACCGACGTTCGAAGATCGTCGAACAGGTCGAGCTTATCGTCGATCTCTGAACGACGACAACTTGTTGTTTGAGAAGCCAGAAATAGTCGAACGATGGCTCGACTACTCTGCTTCTGAGCCGATCGTCGAACGGCCGTTCGACTATCGGGTCTAGTATCTTTTTAATAGATCGACTATTTCCGGTCTAATATAAAGCCGATAGTCGACCTAGGTTAAAAGATCTTTTGTTTTATCGTCGACGGAGCGTGACTTTTCGCATTCTGTCTTCTCGCTTGCGATTTGCTGCCGCTTCGTCTCCTTCGTCTTCGCCGTCCTTCTCGCGTTTTCTCCAGCAATCAATGGCAGTCTCTCCAGCAGTTCTAGCAGTCGTGAAGTTCGTTGCAGGCTTCAGTGTTGATTTCGACGCGTTCAGTTGCTGCGAAGCCGGGATCGTGGAAGTTCTTCAGCTGTGCAGGGATCAAGGACTCATGAGATTAATGTCTTCAAGGATTAAGATAAATATACCTGAGATCAAGGAATGGGCTTTTACGTCGTCCTCCACCGACGACTCGATGACTGGCACCATCGGCGGAGAAGAGGTAATCTTGACTCCGGCCGTTCTGACTGATATTTTTTGTTTGATAAATGGTGAAGAGGATTATGAGCAAGATGCTCAAGAATTTGGAAGAATGTTAGTTGAGCTGGGACATGCAGAGGGCATTCCCACGAAGCTGCTCAAAGTAAATTTCCCTTTCAAGATTAAGTTTCTTGCTGAGTTGGTCGGAAAAGTGCTCCTCGGTAAGCACTCTGCTCATGACAATATAACAAGGCAACAATTTGCATTAATGTGTGCAATTGTTAATCGGAAAAAGATCGATTGGGCAGCAGTAATGTTTGATTTAATAAGGAAAAAGAACAGTAAGAAGGAAGTTACCCTCGGAAGGGTTATTGGAATTTTCCTAAAGGAAAAATATCCCCAGCTGCTGAGTTCAACCGCAACAACAATAAATGCAAGCAAGAAGATGGACCCAAACCTGTTCTCTAAGTGGAAGAGAACCTTTGTGAAACCCGCTCTCACAGGGGTTGCTCCAGCGATATCTGAGAGCACCAGGACCGATTCGGTCGCTCCTCACCCTGTTGAAGCTGGCTCAACTCTTTCCATTCCCTCTTCTTCTGCTATGCAGTCTGCTTCAGTTGAAGTTCCATCAACTTCAGCTGAAGTAAGACTTTCCCCTTCTCCTGTTAGAGAAACAACTACGGTTGCTCTCCCTTCCCCTCCAGCATCTCCTCTTCCTTCTCATCAGGCTAGGATATCTGCTCCTAGCTTTGATTTGTTAGGATCTGAGAGGATTCCAACTCCTCCTCAGTCCCCTATTCATTCCCCAGTTAACACTCCTGTTAACTCTCCAGCCCCTTCTCCACTTCGATCCCCTGTCCACACCATTCTTCATCCCAGCACTACAACCATATCTACTGCAGCTCCATCCACTACACTTCCATCTTCTTTTGAGATTACCCCTGAACTCATCTCCCGCATTGTGGAGTTGATTACCCCTTCAATCAAAACTATGATTGAAGAGGCAATCGCTCCACTTGCCTCCTCCATTGATACCTTAACCACTACCATCAAATCTCTTTCCAAATCTGCTGAGCCCTCTTCCTCAAGGGGCCTGGTTTCAGTTTCCACTGAAATCAGGCAGGGGGAGATGTTCTGTGAAGATGCCTCAGAACCTCCTGCCTCCCTTCCAGCTATAACAGATACTGTAATGACAGCTCTGAAAGAGTCTGCTCCAGCTGAAAAAGAAGTAGTTCCAGTGTTATCTGACAAGGAAATAGCTGATGGAATTATGCTATCTGAAATTGCTGTAAAAGTCTGCTTAGAAGATCTCACCACTCCCGTGGTTGCTCGATTCCTAGAAGGTATTATAACTTCATATCTAGATGAATCATGGGAGATGGTCAAGTATGAAGGTAATTCACTCATTCGATTTATTGACGAGTCAATTAATTTGCTAGCTAGTGAATACCTAGAAGGAATGATTATTGCTTATTTAGCAGATCTGTGTTCGTAATTCTACAGATTATATTAGAGAAGATTTAGCTGCTCAGATCATAGCAGTTGTTTCTGAAGCTGATCCAGTTGTTCCTGATATCCAAGTAGATCCAGAATTGGATTCTTTTTTAGATGATAGAGAAGATGAGTCTGAAAAACAAGATGAAATCAAAGATGACACTCCTGTTCTGAGTATGGAAGAAGAAAAAGCAAGAGCTGCCTGGAATCAAAGAGTACAAGAGTCTTTAAAAGAGAAAGAAAAAGAGTTGCAAGTTGAAAAGTCAACCATTTGGGATGATTCTCCAGGGTTGGATTTAGATTACCTTCTTGCTCAGGATGCTATTGAAGAGGAAAGAGAGAAATCAGATCTGAAGTTAAAAGAAAAGGCTGTTTCTGAAGCCTATGATCCTTATGAAAATCCTCCCTCATCTCATTCTGATGATGAAGAGGATTCTGATTTATCTGAGAATGCTAATAAAAAGAAAGCTGCTCAAAAGAAAAGGAAAGCAATTGCTCCTCCTCCTCCCAGCCGAGACAATGATACTCCATACTACATTCTTAAAGGAATTGACCCCAAATCGAAAGAATTTCAGCATTGGATGTGGTTCTCCAAGAACCAGCAGAAGGAGAGAAAAAGATCTAAAAGATATGATAGTCCTGTTTCATGATGGACTCCCAGAGGTCCCCCTCCTCCACCTCCCGGTGTAGGAGCCTCTGGGAACCTAGCTGCTAATCCATCTGCCTCGTCTGGAAAATCTGCTTCTTTTCAGCCTCAGTCAAGGAAAAGCTATCAAAGTTCGCAAGGCAGATCGTATTCTGGCTCTCAAAGACTAGTGAAGGAGGTTGTGGTTCAAAGACCAACTTTTTCCCCTCCTCCTTCTCCAAAGAAAAGAGTTCCATCTCTAATACCAGTTCAGTCTGAGAAAGTTGTTTCAAAAGGTAAGTAGTTCATTTTGTTTTAAAATTCTAGCAAGAACCTTTTTGCTAAGTCTGCTCCTCTGTCTTATCTAGTTAATCAAGATAAAGAATCTGATGCTGCTCCTCCTGAGCCTGTTTATGAAAGTTCTGAGCTTGATCCTAACTTTAGGATGGCTCGTTTTCACGAACTAGTTGGAGCAGCTCAAATAAGAAAAGCAAAAGCAGAAGGAAAAGATACTACTGGTTTAACCACCATGTCTGCATTCAGAAAGAAAGAGTTTGAAAAGTTCCAGGTTAATCCTGATGTATTTGACCCCTCAAAATATATGGAAAAGCACCCTGAAGCAGTTGTCCCTAGGGCTGCAGAATTGAAGATCATTGGTGTGCAGGACTTGAAGCTGTCAAAGAAAGAAGCTGTTGATCCTCTAAGGAAAATTTCTTTTGTTCCTAGTTCCTCTGACCCTTTGCCAGATTCTGTAGATTCTTAATAGTTTGATTGACTGCTGTGTTATATTTGTCTATTATCTATCTGTTTGAAAATTGCTAGTTAAATTGCTATCTATTTCCTGTATTGTTTATAGTGATCTATAGCTAGCTCTGTGTTTTTAGTTTTTAAGAGACTTAACTCAAATAGGGGGAGATTGTTGGTACCCCAGTTTGATTTGAGTTTAGTCTTGTCTTTTTAGTCCCTTGACCCAAGAAATATCTATGGTCAATGGTTAGTAGTCTTGCTGTAGAGTCCTCACTTTTCCAGATTGAGAATTTGGTTAAGTAGTTTTTCGTTCGACTATAGTCGAACGCCGCTCGACTATCGTCTATCGGCTGATCGACGATCGTCTATCAGTTGGTCGACGCTCTGTCTGCGTTGATAGTTCGACTATCTATTGATAGGTCGACTATCTGCTTGGCGTGGTAGTTCGACTATCTGTCCTGATAGATCGACTATCTGATAGTTCGACTATCTGTTGATAGGTCGACTATCTGTTCCGCTTTGATAGGTCGACTATCTGTTGATAGGTCGACTATCTGTCGTCTTTGATAGTTCGACTATCTAACCAGATAGTTCAACTATCTGATAGTTTGACTATCTGTTGATAGATCGACTATCTGGTCTGTTTTGATAGTTCGACTATCTGTTGATAGGTCGACTATTTGTTTTCTGAGGTAGGTCGACTATCTGCTTGATAGGTCGACTATCTGTTTATGCTTGATAGTTCGACTATCTGTCCAGATAGATCGTCTATCTGATAGTTCGACTATCTGCTCTGATAGGTCGACTATCTGTCGGGGTAGTTCGACTATCTTCTTCAATAGGTCGACTATCTGGATCGTTCGACTATCTGTCCGATAGTTCGACGATCTCCGTGCGTCGGTCGACGATCTCCGAAGGTCGTTCGACGTTTTCTGTCTGCCTTTATATTTTGTATTTATTTATTATATTTAATTAATTAATACATTTTCTGGCATATCTTTTCAGTTAATTTATGATAATATTTCCAGGCATATCTGCTCTATTCTTTTTGCCTGAGTAAAATCTTTTTAGATAAAGTTGTTTGTCTTATTAGATGACTTTGTATTTTACTTTATCTGCTGACAGTCCTTTATAGCCGTTAGACTGAAAAGTCTTCTTTTTGCTATAAAGAGTTTGTTTCTGATATGACTTTATTTAGTACTTTATTATCAAATTGCTTCCTGCAGCTTCCTAGAAAAAGGGTTATTCCTTTTATAGAATGTTTTTGCTGCAGAGATTGTTTTGTCTTCTTGATATTTACAGCCCAGGTCTCAAGTCTCATAAGAAGACAAGTAATTCAAATTGAAGAGAGCCGTTGCTTGCTGTTGATATAAAAAGGACCCTTTCAAGAAGGATTCAAGCTAGCGAACTAGTTACCCAGATATTTTCAAGCATTCAAGCCTTCATCAAGATCAAGTCTTCTGCTCTCAGCAATTTCCATCTAACTGAGAAGTGTTAAGATCTTCTACTCCTCTTCAACCTGAGTTCTCCTGCTTTCAGGAAGTTCAAACTCAGAGTTCTTTTGAAGAAGAAGAAGAAGAAGACTGCTGCTTGAAGATTGCTAATTTTATTATTTATTATCTTCTTGTAGTTTTTCCTTCAGAGTTTTCTGAAGAGTTTTCTACACTGAAGCAAGACTTTACCTGGACATCTTTGAGCCAGGGGGAGCCTTGATTCTTTAGAGCTTTCTAGCTCAGTGCAAGTTTTTGTGCTTCTCTAATCTATTGTAAAATAGAGAAGACATCTTAACCTTCTTCCCCCTCCTGTACAGGGTTATTACTCCCTTCAAAAGTATCCCTTGGTGGCAGGGCACCTGATCAAAAACCTGTGCTTGGTTTTTAGACACCTGATCAAAAGTCTAAAGGGTTTCTGGATCTACCTGAAGCAGATCCTGTTGGTGGCAGGGCACCTGATCAAAAACCTGAGTGGATTCCTACTGTGTGGGTAGAAGAGTGGACGTACCCAAGTTGTTTGGGGAACCACTATAAATTTCCTTGTGTCATCTGGATTCACTTGTTTAATTCCTACATTGTGGCTGTGAATAGATATAACTAGGATTGCTAGTTGTTGATTAGGTTTTCCAAGCCTTAACTGTAATAACAGTTAGCTTGAGTTTGTGCACATCACTCGTGTTAGGCTATAGGGTTAAATCTATATCTATAATCTTTTCATTCCGCACTTCACTCCAAGGGAGTTGGGTAGACCATTAAGTTTTGTCTAGTGCAAAATTTGATAACTCTATTCACCCCCCCCCCTCTAGAGTAGTATCTATCCCTTCACTTTCAATCGTACTTGCGGCTATAATAAAAGGCGCGGGTCGGCTACACCTTTCCTGTTCGGCACGAGGCCTTCTAGAGCTCGCAGCTCCAAATCGCCATAACGTCCACCAAGGACTGGCGTCATAATAGCCACACTATCTACTTAGGACTGGCTTCATCGTCCATCAAGGACTGGCTACATCGTAGACACAGCACATACAGCACGAGGGCATTTTCTTGGAGTTCCACAATCCAGTACTTCCTACTACTCCCCTTCACAGGCATAACCCAACGACCCCACTAACTACACCAGTGTACGCGGAGTCTTCTCCGGGGCGTTAATGCAACATCACCACTCCAGACCAACATGTCCAAATGGGCTTCACACAGCATGCCTATCCCGTACTATACTTTTCCGGATCTATATGCAGACTCAAGCTGGGTATAGAAACTATCACCCACTGGAATCACTCACTTTTCCCATCTTTTGGTGGAGAGGATTCCTTACTCATGCATAAAGGAGGACTTCACATGTCCAAGAAGGAAGATCGTTACCCTTGACGATCTCTTGGGAGCCATCAAAAATCTGGCCGGTTGGAAAGCACCGCAGCAGCTTTGCCTCCACTAAACTAGCCTCTGATCGCGAATCGGACCGCGGGAGCACCGCCAAAGCCTTGATCTTCTCCTACTTCTCCTTCCTCCAAGCTCTCTCTCTTTTTCTCTCTTGATAAGAATGAGAGAAAAAGCTGCTACTCAGTCTTATCATTACAGGAAAAGACTAGGGCCATTGGATCCAAATAGAAATAATTGAATGGCCAAGATCTGCCCAGAATTCAATTTTTGACTTGACATGGCCTGTGACACGCCCGTATCCCAGGCCGTGTCCCCCAAGCGGTGTACGAACCGACTGAAAATGAACCAGAACACGGGCTCCACACGCCCATGTTAGAGGGCAGACACGCCTGTGTTAACTTTTATACGGCCGTGTGACTTGTCGTATCACCTATTATAACACAAGCACAAATCACCCGAGCAGGACACGGCTAAGGCAAACGCCCGTGTCCCTGGCCGTGTGTCTAACACGCCCGTGTGACATGCCCGTGTCACAGGCCGTGTTCCACACTCAATGCCACTCAACATCATTTCTCTCAGCGCCACTCAACGCCATTAATTTTCTCCCGAGCAAGACACGCCATGGGAAATGCCCGTGTCCCGGGCCATGTCGCCTCTCGACGATCAGTTCTCGAGTACTCGAGTCGATGCCTCGAGAGAAGGACACACCCTGGAACATGCCCGTGTCCCAGGCCATGTGCCTGGACACGCCCTGGGACACGCCCGTGTCCCAGGTCGTGTCACCCAACCTGACTCCATCTTAAGATTTTGGGGTGTTACAGCCTCTCCCACCTCTAAACCGGTAATTGCACTACCATTCATACCTATTGTACGCCTCAACGTTGGTGCACTAAGCGGAGCTCCTGCGTACTCTTGCCGGCTGGCGCACCGGACTTAATTTAGCGAAGTGCTAAACCACACTTGCCGAGTCGACGTATTGGCGTCGGTGCATCGACCCTCCAATGCTAAAGACCCAACACCTTATACCTTATGAACATTCAACCTTATGTAACAGCTACCGAGCCAAGGCTCCCCGGACTATCCCGTCCGTCACAATCAACAACCGAGACAAAGCTCGCCGGGCCAACCTGCCCATCACCAAATCCACCGAGCCTACTGCCCGAGTGAGCCAACCTAACATCCCGAGATATTGAGGTGAGTGAGAGTGAACCCCTAGTTATACTAATTAATCTTGCGGTTATTTGTCCTAGAATTTAGGTTATCCCAGGATTGCCCCCAGCATAACCCGTGAAGGGCTCTCAAAGGGCACTAGGAACTATGATGGTAGCCGAAGCCCACCATTCCCTTTCGCAAAGCACTTATTGTTATTGGTTATTACCTGATTCCCGATCCCTTTAGTATTACTCTGGATCTAATCCTAATGTGTTTTGACCTTTTCTCTCCCTCCACAGGGAAGACGATCCTTCGTCGATCCTGAGCATCACCTAAATTTAGACAACTCTACTACCTACACTCCCCATCTTCTAATGGTATACTCAAATTCACATAACAAACTCAGTAAACACAAATCCCATCTTCATATGACCATTCTCATGTTAACACGATTTCTGCAGTTTTACCAAACGCAGACCACCTTAAACTATATGATGTATACAATGGGAGGTACACCAAATTATCATCCAATATCTCTATAATAATTATTGGGGATCTACCATGACAGGTTTAGCCTAAATCCAGAATTTCATAATTTTCCTAATTTTCTTGATAATTTATTTAATTCCCTAAGAAATCCAAATACTTTGGTTTGAACATGAAGTACCATTTTCAGACATGAAAAATGCTCCACAAATTTATGATAAATACAAGATGACTATTTAATAGTAAAATCAGAGTCTCCAAATTTTTTAGCAAGGTTTAGGCCTCTAAACCTAATTTTAAATATAACCAACATTAATCATTTTAAAGAGACAAGTACTGCAAAAATACTTTCAAAAATTCTGAGAAAATCCAAGCAAGTATATAATGATCAATAAACACTCTATGTCAAGTTTCATAATTTTCCAGTGAACAAAGAAATCTAAATTTAATTTTGAACAATAATACAAATTGGTAATTTAATGCACTAAGTAAAGAAATTATTCATCTAAAAATTGTAATAAAATTTCCACAAGCGCATGATGACCTAGAATCACTACTTATCAAGTTTCACAATTTTTCAACAAGTGGGGAGCTCTTAATTTTTTATTGAACATATTTTTACTTTTAAAAGCTTGTGAACAAGGTACTGAGAATACACATCTAAAAATTATATTAAAATTCAAGGAGATGTAAATTGACCTAGAACACTCTCTTCCCAATTTTCATAACATTCTATCAAGCAGTGTGATCATAATAATTAAAAGATTATCAAGGGAAATTTCATGTACTATAAAGGAGGTATTAAATGCATTGTTCCAAAATTACAAATAAAATCACCAGAGGCTCTAATTAACCCTAAGACACACTACCCAAGTTTCATGACTTTTTATTAAGTTTTGGTGGTCTATCTTGAATGTATAAAGGTTGTGCCCTAAACTAGGGTTAGGGTTTTGAGAGGTTTATCCATCTCCAAATCCTCTAAGATATTTACCAGAGGACTTTAGATACCCTAGTATCCTCCTTACCAAATTTCAAGTCCATACAAGGGCATTTGACCATATGTCCTTCTCAAACCCCCAAAGTCCAAACATTGGGTTTGAACTTGGGTCCTAGGGCAATCCTACCTCCAAACCACACCTTAACCCACATAGGGGTATTATATGTCATGCCAAACCAGTGGCCCAAATCTAAGCCTCTGTTGAGGGGATTTGACCACTCAAACCACAAAGTGCACTTTTGACCTAAATACCCTTATTATGGCAAGGCTAGGGTTTGCAGAAATTCAATCCAAATCATCTCCAAATGTGATAAAAAATTTTGCACAGCCTTATGATGACCACAAGGACCACTCACACTAATTTGGGAGGGTTTGGAGGTCATTAGGTCCCCTAATTAATTTAACCTAGGATATTTAAATAATTTCAAAAAATATAGACATATTGTCCCCAAAAATACTCATTTTCGCGCAGGGTCTAGGTATAGATTAGGGTAACTCTCTGTACAAATTTCAAGTCATTTGGACAAGGGATGAAGTGAGGTCACACATTTTAATCTCTGCCTAGACCTAGGTATAGACCCCACCAAAATGGGTGCCCTGGTCAAACCACTTAACCAAAATGGTTGAAATTAATTTTAAAATAAAGTAGACTCATAGGGATACAATTTATATGTTTACCACTTTTTCTGATTTAACCTCTAAGTTTTTTTAAAATAATTTACAAGGTGAATGAATAAATGTGACATAATTTGAAATGATATAATCATTTATCCTATAGTTTAAATAGTGGCGGCACGAATCTTGGCACACCTTTGGACGGCATCCTGTCATCGTCCCCGCGTGCCAACGGCCAGGATTAATTCCTCCTTGGCGAACTTCAAGACTCTACCGCCGGCCACCCGGCCACCTCCCTGGCTAGCCACCGCCACCACCACCTCCGTCGAGGTGGTGGCTATCGCCAGGCGGCGGCACAGCCGCCGGAGGGGCGGATTCCAGCGATCCTGACAAGTCAAAATTCTTAGAAAAACTAGGAAAACGAAGGCTTTGTTCGGGCTCAATTGAGCCCGATTATCATTCTAAATGAACCCTAGGATCTACCTATAATAGAAAGAGCAAGGGAGAACCTTGTTTGCGGCCTGTGAGCGAATGGTTTGCCTCCTTGCCATCTCCGGCCGCCGATTTGGGCTTCTTTGCAACTTCTACACCAACACCACTGGAACTGAAATGTAATCAGGGGAAAATCTTGCCCTTGCCCTGGTGAAGGTTTCTAATGAAGGAATTGGGGAAAGGTGGCTTGTAACTCCCTAATTCATCAAGGCACCATTAATGGCCATAAGGGTGAAATTTCGATTACACCCAAATTGATGGGCTGAGCCACCCCACTGGCCAGCCATCTCTTGAAAACTTCTCCCGTGCCTCCAAGGAGTTAATGCCCCATAAAAAGGAGGGGTTATGGAGCCTCCATGGCCATGATGGCCATTAAGCTCTTACTTTCTCTATCCTCCTAATTAGGGTAACTTCCTCTCTCTCTCCTAGTCACAAATCTCTGAATTTGTTGGACCCAAAATGTGTCTCTCCACCTCCTAGACCAATGGGCCACACTAGTTTGGGCTTAGCCCACTTGGATTGGGCTTGAGCTAGCCATTTAGGTTTGTTTTACCACTTTGACCTATGAGTTGACTTTGGTCAACTAAGCCACTAGGGTTGACCCCAATGGGTCCTTGGTGACCCTATGTACTACCCAAGGTGTTAAGGGTGTTGTGGTAGGGTTATGGGGTCAAGTTGAAACCTGAAAGTCAGACCTTAGGTCTGATGTTGAGGATGTGTTATAAGCAGACTAAGGTGATTTTCACCTTGGGCCTTGCCTACTTGATCTAGAGCTTCTGATGGTTTTGTCATGACCTAGTCATGACAAAACAAAGACCTAAGGGTCTAGTTGTTTGAGGAATGTTATAGTTTGAGCTTAGATAACTCAGCTCAAAGTGATGTCACAGATAAATTTCTCTGTGATAGATATAAATCTATTTCACTCCAGTAGGATCCAACTAGATCTGAGCTGTAGAGCCACTAGCCTGAGGTAGGGCAACTTGCCTGAGGTAGGGCAACTTGCCTGAGTTATAGGAGAGTGATGCACTCTAAGTGTAGGATCCCTTGTGGATTTGAGGTAGGGCTGTCCTTTTAGCCTGAGTGTAGGGCTTAACAGCCTAAGGTAGGTGATCAACTGATCACTGAGTTGTAAGCCCTTGTGGCTGAACTGTAGGTCTTGGAGGAGACTGAGAGATCCTGAGGGATCTGAGGTGTAAGTTCTGTGGAGTATTTTTTTGATAAGTTCCTTGACTAATAGGAAGTCAGCAAGGTTGGAGGAGAATGGATGTACTCAAAAGTTAGGGAACTACTATAAATCATTGTGTGCTTTTCTGTGGTGTTCTATTTATGCAGGTACATGAAAGCAAATTACTGCCAACTCACTAAGCATTAAAGGAAGAAACTTAAAGATATAAAAAGAAAAAGAAAACTTATTCACCCCCCTCCTCTCTAGGTTGCAAGCTGCCTTAAACTTAAGAACTTTCAACTTTATTTTTAAAGAACGAAAATATAGATCTAATTATTCTACAAATCTATGTGGATGACAACATCTTTGGGGAAACAAATGAGAAATTATGTAAGGAAATTGTGACACTAATGCAATCCGAGTTTGAAATGAGCCTAGTAGGAGAGCTTACTTATTTCTTAGGATTTCAGATCTCTCAACGCAATGACGGAATATTTATAGGCCAATCAAAATATGTCAAAGATATGCTTATATGTTTTGGGTTTAAGAATCTGAAACAAGTTAAAACTCATATGAGTGCATCTCTCAAATTAGAGAAGGATGAGAGTGGAATTTTGGTTGATCAAACCATGTATAGAGGTATGATAGCATCATTGTTTTATTTGAGTTCCTCTAGGCTTGATATCACATTTGCGGTAGGTATGCGTGCTAGGTACCAAGCTGACCCTAGAGAGTCACATTTGAAAGCAATAAAGCATATATTTAGGTATCTTATAGGAACACAAAATCTTCGACTCTTATACCCACACACCACCGATTTCACACTTCACGGGTAGTCTGATTCTTATTATGCAGGGTGCTCACTTGATCGCAAGAGCACATGTGGTACATGTCATTTCTTAAGCCCTGCACTAGTCTCCTGGTCAAGTCGCAAACAAAACTCGGTTGTACTCTCCACCGCTGAAGCTTAGTATATTGCCTTAGGAAGCTGTTTCGCTCAAGCACTGTAGATGGCTCAAATGTTAGAAGACTTTGGCCTAACTTGTGGGAATGTTACACTTAGGTGCGACAACAAGAGTACCATAGACTTGACATATAATCCAGTGCACCATTAAAGATCAAAATATATTGGTGTGCGTCATCATTTCATTCGAGATCATATAAAAAAGGAGAACGTGAGTGTAAGCTTCATTGGCACCAATGACCAACAAGCTGACATATTCACTAAACCACTCCCAGATGCACGTTTCACATTACTTCGACTCGAGCTTGGTGTTCTGGATCTCTCATCCTAGTCATTGATGTTTGTGTTTGCCAGTTCTTTTTGTTTGTGGTCATTTTTCTTTGTCCATGTTTCACTTTCTTCGTGTATTTGCTTATAAGTTGTTTACTTGAGTTTCCTTATCATTTTTCTTTATATATATATATATATAAACAAAAAAACTGTGAATTGATCATATTTTATGGGCTCACATGACTTTAACGTAGACCATAATGCATATGTACAATGTTTGAGTTCAGACCCTTAATCTATGTCAACATTGTCCTCCGGTCATAGTGGGTTGAATCTATAGGTGCTTATCTATTGAGTGCGACAAGACGGGGTCGTGTTTGTTGACTATGCCTCTAGGTATGTGTGAGGACTTAGGTAGGGGAATGACTTCACATGATACACACATCCCTAGCCGGTGAACTCAAGAAAAGAAAAGAAATGTTAAGCTTACATGTTATAAATCATGACACTATATTCTAACACGCTAGGAATACATTGAATAATCAATGTCATGATACATTTGTGATTATACTAGGTATGAAACTTTGGGCCAAATCTCTAGTACAAAAGTCATTTGTGTCCAACTTAAAGTGTATCTATCAAAGTGATAGCTCTACGCAAACAAAATAAACCTATGCAAGCTATCACATCTCATGTCATGGACCCCCCCCCCCCCCAAACACTACTCATTCCTCCTGATAAGTCTACATGAGCATTGTGAGGATGAGCACCTTGGTTAAAGAGTCACTTCGATCTTGTGCATCGACTCTATCTTTAGCTTAGTGCCCCTAGTTTTCGCCTATGTATGACATCCATTCACATGTGAGGTGATTATTCACCCTATTTCTCTTGTGTTAGGTTCCTAGACGATCGATATAACCATGTACAATATGATATTTTCCCCTTGGTGTTATCTCGCTTTCGATGCTACACGAACACATGTCATTGCCTTGTCTAAGACTTCCACACATAAGAATTGGACTGTAACTACACTATCTCTTTTTAGCATAATACGTACTAGAACATGATTTAAACTCATGACGTTTTCAATGTTTGTTCAACTTGATTACTTCCTAAATCATATAGCATTATAGACGTGCTCGATGCGTGCTTTGTTTAGTCTGTGCTGTCCAATTCATATTACCTCTGAAAAATTGAACTTCTCCGTCTGTGTACCTTGCTCTATTTTGTTACCCATGTGCTTACAATTCTCTGATATGTATTTTGTTTTGAGTCACCTCTATGATTATCCTGTCTAACTTTACTTTATGTGTGCAACATCTACTATTTGTCTAACGCTCATCATATCAACTATTTTTCATCCTGCATGTCTGGTTGGCCTTGACCGCCCCTATTTGATATTATCAAAGGGGGAGAATAGATTGTTCATAAGTATGAGTCACGGGTTAGGAGAGGTCACATGTAGGGGGAGCTTATTAACAATGTGTGCACATAAATATGGGGAGCAAGTCAAACATGTAGATAGGGGGAGCGTGCATGTAGGAGAGCTATATAGAGAACCTACAACCTGATGTTAACTTATAACTCTTATTATTTATATGCACTCTATCTCATTGTTATTTCTCATGAACGAGATTAGATATTATTAAAAGGGGGAGTTTGTTGGAACTGATGTTTCACATTCCCTGTGTTTGAGAATATTAACTTCCAGGTTGTATTTGATCACGTCTTGTGTTGATAGAGTGTGCATATTGATAGGTGCAAGCCAAGAAGAAGAAGACTCCTATGGACACTAACGTCGAGCGGTAGAAGTTACCGCCGAGCGGTAGCCGTGAATTAATTGGACAGAGTTCTCAAGAATCTACCGCTCTGCTCTAGTCCTACCGCCCGCGTTAACGCAAAGAATTATTCGGGTCGGCCTCTTGGGAAACTACTGCCAAACGGTAGTGCTTACCTCGCTGCGCTAGCCTCTCAATAAATGCCGAGTAGGATTTCTCGAGTAACCAATCTACTTCAAGGTGATAGTTGTTACCGTGCCACGCTAGCCTCTAAACTAGTATCAGGAAGAATTCCTCGAGTAACCGACCGACCACATAGAGCTACTTTCTAACACGGGGCACTAGCTCTATGAAAAAAAGGAAGATTCGTTTTGAAATATTATTCCAGATTTAGATGAAAGCTTACACAACAAGCCCGCGAACCTACCGCCAGGCGCTAGTCTTACCGCCGGCGGTAGCCTATTTTCATGAAGACGTATAAAAGGCCGCTCCGGTTTCTGTGCCTTGTGAACCAAGATGAAAATTAATAGAAGCTCCTGCACTCTAGGATTCGGCCACCTCCTTGCATCCATTTTGATCGTCTTCGTCTAAGAAGAAGAGAGTTGTCTCACTCACGGATGCGATCAAAAGACTCCGGCGATCCAAGATCTACATTGACTACGAAGAGCCGACTGGTTGCTAGCATACAAAGATCTCAAGCAACAGACGCGGATCGCTCCACGAAGAAATCTTTAAGAGGGAAAACTAAACCTTTAGATTATTTACATCTTTTATTCTTGAAATCTTTTCTTTTTCTAAATCTTGTGGTGAGGAAAATCAACAGGTAAGGGTCGTCAGAATCACGAAAGGATTCTGTGGTAAATTGTCCTGGGGATAGGGATGTCTAGATCGGAGGATCTAGCGGGGATCTAAGTGTAACACCCCAAATTTCTTGAGGCGTGAGATGCTTCACTGGGGGTTACAGCCCGGCGATAGCTAGTTACCGCGCGGCGGTAGCTCCAGGGTGTGAGTCGTGCTCTCGATAAAGCGTCGAGCTCTACAGTACCGCGCAACGGTAGTGACTACCACGTGGCGTTAGCTCGGATCACTCGACGCTCTTAACGCCTCTGCTCTTGCTAGCACGCGGCAGTAGAATTAGTGCTGGCAGTAGGTTTGGCGATTTACTTGGCCAAGTTCTCGGGATGATACCGCGTGGCGTTAGCCTTGCTGCGGAGCGGTAGCAGAGCAGTTATGACGCATCCACGTGTCAATGCCTGATTCTACTTTAGGGGCGGTGATGTCCTTAAGAAGCTATCCGATTAAGGTACGGCACAGCGGTAACTTCTTACCGTGTGGCGGTAGCTCTCGTAAACTGATTTCTCCTTTTAATCGTGGTCGTCTACTAGTTTTGGTAATGGATCCGACGGCTGGAGGTTATCTCTACAGGTATATGGTCGAGAGTGTAGGGTTTACATCTCATTTTTATTTGGACCTTCTCTTTCTAAGGGTTAGAGAGAAGTGAGAGTGAAGAAGTAAGAAGAGGAAGGATATCTTGCCACGGTGGAAGTTCCGGAGTTTCGATTCGCAAGCCGAGTCCGGATCTGTGGAGGCAAGATCATTGCGGTCGCATTAATCCGTCTTGGTCTTTGGCATGGCACCGAAGAGAGCGCAAAGGATAACGATTCTCTTCTTGGACATGTGAAGTCCTCTTCCTGTTGCATAGGAAACCCTCTCCCGCGAGTGTTCAGTGAGCGTGAGGTATTCCTTCGGGTAGATATGGATTATCCCCGTAGTTTTGCATATAGAGTTCGGAATCGAAGTACGGACATATGCATGGTGTGTGAAGCCCATCCGGACGGGTTGGTCTGGGTTGGTGATATTTTCATTATGCATGTATTGCCGGAGAAGACTCTGTGTCGTTTGTTTTTTGGGTTTCTACGTGGTAGATTGCAACAGGGAGCCTTGGAGACTAACCCCAAGGAGCACCCAGAAAACTTGGCAGAAATGCATTTCTTCCAGGTACATCGTGACGTTAATGATACCGTCGGCAGTAGCTCTGTGAGAGAGCTATTGTGAGGCCCATCTCGCAGAGACCTGGGGCTAGTATGTGGGGCTGAAAGCTTTGGGAGCCCATCTTGGTGGCCTGAGAGCCAACCTTGTGCATAATCGGGTTATGAATTATTGTATGATCGATACATCGGGAATCGGGGAGGCTGACCCACGTCAATGACTTAAATTGGAATGGCGATGTGAGAACCGGGTTGAGCTGAACCATACCTGCTCTATGTGGTTCGATTAAAGAGACCTAATGTACGTGGCACTTACCGGTGGCATAGAGGGTGAATCTTAGGCTTCGGCTGGAAAAACAAAAATGCTCACGATGGTTGCTCTCCTAGGGGTGGTGTTGAAGCCTCGATATGGACCGGATTCATTGATAATATACCCTAAGAGGACGGGCTGTGTGTTCGTGCGTGCCTACGCCTGTGATATAGTGTGCTTAAATTGTTCTTTCAATATCGTGATTGGTTATATTAATGAAATGCAGGGATGGAGCATCGCCGCCTCGAGTAAGGGGTGGGGTCATTATAATTTGGTCAGCTTTAGCTGACCGTTGCCTTGTTTTACCACCGTTTGGTTGATTGTTCTTATGCAAGAACAGGTGAGCCATGTGGCAAGTAGCGGGCTAAAGCCCTTGATGTTGTGCTAGCCCTTGAAGGCCAAAGCAAAGTGTTCTTATTTCTATGTTCATGTGTGGTCGGCCTGCGTGCCGAAGTATGTAAAACACTTATTGTTTAAGTAAACGGTTGTAAGGCCATAAGGCCGAGACTTTTGTGTTTGTTCTTTCATTCCTACTGTGACTGTAGTGGACATTCATGTTTTTTTTATGGGCTCTTATAATTGTTTTAAAAGTTTCCGCTAGAATGCTCTGAGTTAGGATTCGAATTCCTATGGTAGTATTTTGGTATTAATATGTAACTCCGCTGACTGTCCGTGGAATATGGCATGGGGCCCCGGCCGGACCTTCTGTTATATCCCATGTGACGGATGGGGATGTTATAATTTAGTATCAGACTAAGGTGTCGGTCTTACTTAGGAGAATTCATGGATGAATTATTTCTAATGGGTGGTGAGCACTGTCATGTGCATCATCGTTATAACATGAAAAGAACCCATGAATGTCCACTTAGGAATGAAAATAAACTTGTTTGAGGAACCTGAGTGTTCCAATAATTGCATTTAGGAAATTTTTTTGTCGCTTAATTGTGTGTTCTTACAAATAAGGGTGACCAGGAGTTGTGCAAGATAGTCGGAACGTCCGCATTCTGTGAAAAGCAGCGCACCTAATGACGTGCATGCAACCCCTCCTTCAGTTGAGACGATAAGACTGGTGGCTAAGGCGGTGTTCGCGATGTTAAACTCCCAGCCAGGGGGAAAGCTCAACCTCCTGCCCCTATTTTGGGATAGGTGCCGCTTCATACGACAGAACCTGGAGTGGTGGAAAGAGTGGTTGTAGAGCCTTTAGTGCCAAGAAGAGCGATAGAGAAGCATCTCAAGCATGTGTTGAGCTTCAACCCTCTAGTGTTTTCAGGGGCTAGAACCCCAACCCATGCCGAAGATTGGCTCTCTCGGGTTAAGTGAGTCTTGACGGCAACTGAAACGGAGGAATGGCAGAAGTCAATCATAGCCGCTTTCTTATTGGATGGAGAGGCGTGACTGTGGTGGGAAGAGTTGGAGCTTCACCTCTTGGTTGGAAGGCAACTCACTGATGTTTCGATGGACAAGTTCTTGAGATTATTCCTGGCTAGTTACCTCCCCTCGGTGCAGAGAATCTACATGGAAAATCAGTTCCAGAGACTGCCGCAGGGAGTTAGTAGCGTGGATGAGTGTCTCCATGAGTTCACAAGGTTGGGTCGTTACGCTGGCTCTACGTTTGCTAACGAGGAGCATAAGACTAACTGGTTCTACGAGGGTCTGCATGATGACCTGAGGCTACTGCTCTCTGGGCCTATGATGCAGGGTTTTCTAACTCTGGTCAATACCGCCCGATCTCTGGAGAAAGATATGAAGAGAGTTCAAGAGAAGGACTCAAGCTGGAAGAAGTCGAAGTTCAAAGTGCTGAGCTCCTCAATGTCTAGTTTCCGTAAGTGGAACAAGAAGGCTTAGACTTCGAGTCCAGGCCCTTCTTCGAGTGTGTATGGGGCAACTACAGGCCGAGCCCAAGGTGCTTGTTATAACTGTGGAAAGCTGAGACATTTTTCCCGAGATTGTTGGAGTGGACATCCGAAGTCCGAGAAGAAGCCTGGAGCAACTTACACGGAGAAGGGAAAGACGGTGGAGTCAACCACATCCCACTATGCTCCAGCCCAGCCTAGAGTGTACAACCTTGGCCAACAGGAAGCCATAAAGCAGGTTGATGTGGTGATATATATGATTTAAGTAAGCTTTATATACTTGTTTCCTTGTGTGTGTTTGCTTATGGCTTGTTGTGTTAGGCATTATTTTGATCCTTAATTGTATGGCGAGAGAACTGTTTGATATGGGAGCTTCACATTCCTTTTGTCCGAAGAATTTGTATCGTGCATCGGAGTACCTTCTTCGATGGCAAGGGACGAATTGGATGTGATACTGCCTAATGGGTGTTCTATGCGCGCGGATAGAGTTTTTTGCGTGAAGATATGGTTTGGGAGTTAAGAGTTTGACTTGCAAGCGTCATTACTACCGATAGTATAGTTCGATGTGATCTTTTGAATGGACTGGCTCTCATAGCAGCTTGTGTACATTGATTGCAACCGTAAGTTGGTCATACTGGGACTGGATACAGATCATGAGACGACGTTCTCTGGCATAAAGGGATCGAGCAAGACTTTGATGTCTGCTCTATAGGTGGTTAAGGCAGTTCATAGTTGTGCAGAACTATTTTTCACGCTAGTTGAGACTTCGAAGCCCAAACTAGGTCTGGATAGTATCCTAGTTGTATTAGAGTTTCCTGATGTTTTTCCTGAAAATCTCCCTTGAGCTCCACCTCAATGAGAGATTGACTTCACCATTGATCTAGTGCCAGGTGCCAAGCCTGTGTCATGCTCCCCGTACCTCTTAGCGCCTAAGGAGATGGCAGAATTGAAGGTACAGATTCAAGAGTTGTTAGATCAAGGGTATGTGTGTCCATGTTCGTCGCCTTAGAGCGCGCCAGTCCTTTTTGTTAAGAAGAAGGACGAGAGTTTACCGATGTATTCTGCTTAAGCACGGGAAGGTGATAGCCTATGGATCGCATTAGTTGAAGGTGCATGAGAGGAATTACCCAGTCCATGTTTTGTGAGTTGGAGGCTGTGGTATTCGCTCTTAAGCTTTGGAGGCATTAACTGTATGGGATTAAGGTCGATATCTATTCAGATCACAAGATCCTGAAATATCTGATGGATCAGAAGGATCTAAACATACAACCGTATAGGTGGATGGAGTTCCTTGGGGATTACACCTACAAGATTCATTATATTCCTGGGAAGGGGAACGTTGTGGAGGATGCTTTGAGCCGTAGGACCCATGCACGAGCCAATTGGTTACAGATGCACGACGAGCGGCTTATTCGGGATCTGGAGGCCTTGGAAATCTCTTGTGTTGAAAAAGGATCTAATACAAATTCATGTTTGGGTTAGACGGAGGTTCAATACGACCTCGTAGACAAGATTCGGCAGGCTTTAGAGTTGGACGTGAGCTCTAAACATCACTGGGCGGATGTCGTTGATGTGTCTAACAACCAGTTCTCTATCGACGATGGCCTTTTATGGAAAGGTAGTCAATTGTGCATTCCCAATGTGGGGAAGTTACGAGAAGAATTTATGTACGAGGCACATTTTACAAAATACTCGATTCACTGCGGAAGCACCAAGATGTTCAAGGAAAAGAAGGAACTATTCTGGTGGCCAGGTCTGAAGAAAGACAGTGTTATATGTGGCGAAGTGTCGGACTTGTGCCTTGGTGAAGGCCGAATGTCCGAAGCCTGGCAAATTCCTTAAATCCTTGCTTATACCGGTGTGGAAGTTTGATGACATCTCAATGGATTTCGTGCAAGGGTTGCCGAGATCGCACAAGGGGAACGATATCATTTGGGTAGTCGTTGATCGCTTAACAAAAGTGTCACATTTCATACCTAATAGGAAGGATGATTCAGTGGAGAAGCTGGAAAAGCTTTATGTGGACAGCATAGTCCGTTTGCACAGCATACCCAAGAGTATCGTTTGTGACCGAGATGGTAGGTTCATGTCTAATGATTGGAGGCTCATTCATCAGTTGTTGGGTACCAAGTTGCATTTTAGCACGGCTTTTCACCCACAGACAGATGGTCGGACTGAAAGGGTGAATATGATGTTGGAATATATGCTTCGCATGTGTGCTTTAGGTTTGGGAAAAGGTGGGAGGACCATCTTTTTATGATTGAGTTCGTGTATAATAACAGATACCAAGCCAGCATTCAGATGGCATATTTTGAGGCTCTATAAGGAAGGAGGTGTTGTACGTCGTTGGCTTAGGTAGAAATGGGAGAATCGAAGCTGTACAAGTGAAGGTGCGTTGAAGATTCTACTTCAACGATACGGTTGATTCGAGAATGTCTACTGATTGCTCAAGATAGGCAGGCCAAGTACTACAATGCCAAGCATCGGAACGTGGAGTTTGTGGTGAGCGATTGGGTATACCTCAAGATAAAACCATTTAAGGGTGTATCAAGGATTCGACGCTTAAAGAAGCTTAGTCTGAGGTATGTTGGGCCTTTTGAGTTCTTGGAGCGGATTGGTGAACCTCCTACAATTTAGCTCTTTCGGTAGAGTTGAGCGGTTTGCACAATGTATTTCACATCTCAGTACTGCGGAAGGCCATTCAAGAGCCTACTCAAGTGATTATTGTGGATCAAGTACTGGTTGATGACGGGTTGACGACGAAGGTCAAGCCCATTCAGATTGAGGACGTAGAGGTCAAGCTGCTGCGGAAAAAGTCCATTAGAATGGTCAAGGTCCTTTAGGACAACTGTGGCAGAGAGGAGCTACCTTGGGAGCGCGAGCAAACTATGAGGGAGGAGTTCCCTGAGCTATTTCTCTAAGGTAATCAGATGCATTGTTTACTTTTTATATCTTCCCGTAATGTTAAATTTCGGGACGAAATTTATTTAAGTGGGGGGAGATTTGTAACGTCCCAAATTTCTTGAGGCTTGAGATGCTTCACTGGGGGGTTATTGCCCGGCGGTAGCTAGTTACCGCGTGGCGGTAGCTCCAGGGTGTGTGTCGAGGTCTTGAGAAAGCGTCGAGCTCTACGGTATCGAGCAGCTATAGTGACTACCGCGTTGCGGTAGCTCGGATCACTCAACGCCTCAGCTCTTGCTAGCGTGCGGTGGTAGAATTGGCGCTGGTGGTAGGTTTGGCGATTTACTTGGCCAAGTTCTCGGGATGATACCGCGCGGCATTAGCCTTACCGCAGAGCGGTAGCAGAGCAGTTATGACACATCCATGTGTCAATTCCTGATTCGAGTTTAGGGGCGGTGGCATCCTTAAAAAGCTAATCGATTAAGGTACCGCGTGGCGGTAACTTCATACCGCGCGACGGTAACTCTCGTAAACTGATTTCTCCTTTTAATCGTGGTCGTCCACTAGTTTTGGTAAGGGATCCGACGTCTGGAGGTTATCCCTGCGGGTATATGGCCGAGAGTGTAAGGTTTACATCTCATTTTCCTTTGGACCTTCTCTTTCTAAGGGTTAGAGAGAAGTGAGAGTGAATAAGGAAGAAGGGGAAGGAGATCTCGCCACCGTTGAAGTTCCGGAGTTCCGACTCGCAAGCCGAGTCCGGATTTGTGGAGGCTTTGCGGTCGCGTTCATCTGTCTTGGTCTTTGGCATGGCACCAAAGAGAGCGCAAAGGGTAACGATTCTCTAAATGGACATCTGAAGTCATATTCCTTTTGTATAGGAAACCATCTCCCGCAAGTGTGCGGTGAGCGTGATGTATTCCTTCGGGTAGATATCAATATCCTCATAATTTTGCATATAGAGTTCGGAATCGAAGTAAGGAAATAGGCATGGTGTGTGAAGCCCATCCGGACGGGTTGGTCTGGGTTGGTTATGTTTTCATTATGTATGTATTGCCGGAGAAGACTCCGTGCGGTTTGTTTTTCGGGTTTCTATATAGTAGATTGCAACAGGGAGCCTTGGGGACTAACCCCAAGGATCACCCGGAAAACTGGGCAGAAATGCATTTCTACCAGGTACCACGCGACGTTAATGATACTACTTGTGGTTGTGAGAGAGCTATTGTGAGCTCGGTCTCACGGAGAGCTTGGGCCAATATGTGGGGATGAGAGCTCTGGGAGCCCAACTTGGTGGCCTGAGAGCCAACCTTGTGCATAACCGGGTTATGAATTATTGTATGATCTATACATCGGGAATCGGGGAGGCTGCCCTGCACCGATGACTTAAATTGACATGGCGATGTGAGAAACGGGTTGAGCTGAACCGTACCCGCTATATGTGGTTTGGTTAAAGAGACCTAATGTATGTGGCACTTAAGGGGGCATAGAGGGTGAGTCTTAGGCTTCGGCCGGAAAGACTTAAATGCTCACGATGGTTACCGTCCTGGGGGCGGTGGTGAAGCCTCGGAATGGACCGAATTCACCGAGAATGTGCCCTGAGAGCACAAGGTGTGTATCGTGCGTGCCTATGCCTGTGGTATAGTGTGATTAAATTGTACTTTCAATATCATGATTGGTTATACTAATGAAATTAAGGGAAGGAGCACCGCCGCCCTGAGTAACGGGTGTGGTCGTTATAATTTGGTCAGCTTTAGCTGACCGTTGCCTTGTTTTACCACCGTTCGGTGGATTGTTCTTATGCAGGAACACGTGAGCCAAGTGGCAAGTAGCGGGCTAAAGCCCTTGATGTTGTGCTGGCCCTTGAAGGCCAAAGCGAAGTGTTTTCTTTTCTATATTCATGTGTGGCCAGCCTGCGTGCCGAAGTATGTAAAACACTTATTGTCTAAGTAAACGGTTGTAAGGCCATAAGGCCGAGACTTTTGTGTATGTTCTTTTATTCATACTATGGCTGTAGTGGACATTCATGTTATATTTATGGGATCTTATAATTGTTTTAAAAGTTTCCGCTAGAATGCTCTGAGTTAGGATTCGAATTCCTATAGTAGTATTTTGGTATTAATATGTAACTCCGCTAACTGTCCGTGGAATATGGTGTGGGCCCCGGCCGGACCTTCTGTTATATCCCATGTGACGGATGGGAGTGTTACACTAAGACCCTTCCTTGTGAGGAGGTGAAGAGCTGGTTCGAAGAACTTTCTTGGAGGGAAAGAGAGATAGCCACTCGGTCCGTGGAGCGGATTGGTATAGAAACCAAAAGAGTTTTTCTCCTCACCGTTTTCGATCTCCGACGTCACGGAGATCACAATTTTGTAATCATCTAGAACAATTGACATTCTAATTCTTTCAATGAAATTCCTGTTTCTGTGTTGATTACTTATGTGATTGTTCTGGTTTGTTAAGTGAGTGTTTGTGTTGTGGGGCTTGCGGAAGCGTAACTGCCGAGGAAAACGAGTTACGAGACTTACCGCCGCGCATTAGCTACCTAACGTCCCGCGGTAGCTTCTAGAACTTTATTTTTGGGTCAATATATTTTAAATTATAATACACATGCCAAACTTTATTCACCCCCCCCCCCCCCTCTAAGGTTGGCCATGAGATCAAACACGAGCTTATCCTCTTAGAGTTGTTGGGAACATTTGACACAAGGGCAAGTCTATGGCATTTTATATGCACATGGTGGCTTCAAAGTGCCCGATGTGTTCCAGAGGGTCGGTCGACCCGTTAAATGTCTCGAAATCACAGATTTGGATCACAAGTGGAGCGGGATACGCCAACGGAGCTAGGGAGACGTGATGCAATTTTGTGTCATGGTGCCCCCCATGCCCGTATTCCTCCTCGATCATGTGCCTCACTTTTTCACGAGTGAGTCCTCTATCGGTCAGAGCGGTGGATTCCTTCATTGTAAAAATGTTTTCACGCACACGTTTAGGAAGTTCGTTAGGGATTGTGAGGTGCGTGGAGCTGTCAACGCCGGACGATTCGTCTGTGATGGGATCCTTGGAGCGGGCGATGTCTTCAGGTATTATGTGGCTTGGGATCTACAGCGGTTGACCTTTAGGAGAAATATCCGTGTTAGGAGCGTGGTGAGCCCTCAAGGTGCCTAGCGAGGAAAGTTCCCCTACGCGGCGCTCCCTTATCAGGTGCCTGCATTCTTCCCCTGATGTTTGGGATGCAGTGATAGTGGATCCACCTTTAAGCGATGCGTTGCCCGTGTGCGAGTTGGTGGGGGTTGGACTGGCGCGGTCCTCTAGCGTCGTGTCACTGGCAATTTGTGTGCTTATCTTCATCATTGTTGTTGGTTGAGGGATTTAGAAACTTATCAGTGCTTTTGGAAACACCTTCCTACAGACGACGTCAAACTGTTGTGGGTCGCTCTGTGTTCCCCTAGTCCAGAGAAATCGGATCGCCTTAGCTCGAAATCGGACCGAGTGTGCAAAGAGTCAAAGTAAATCGCAGCAAATGAGAAGGGCTTTTTTTGACATAGAAAACCCAGAAAGGGTAAAAATCCACGTGGCTGGATATGTGTTGAGTCAAAATACATAGCTTCTTGGGATTTTATAAATATTGATTTGATATTGGAGGGCAACATACTCCTACACTGTTACAAGTGCAAAGTACATAAAATAAGGAAAAATGGCTAAATTCTTGGAACCTCGATGGGAGCGCTCCGACCTTGGAGTATCGCTGGACTCACAGAATCTTGGTGGGAGCGTTCCGGCAGGAAAATTCTCTAGGTGTCGAAGCTGCTAGAGGGAGCGTTCTTGTTGAAGCAGAGCCCTGATAGAAGCGCTCTCGCGGAGACGATCGACGTGACTTAAGCTTCTTGAAACCTTAGCGCAAAGATAGAAGAGGAGGGAATTCATGAGCGGAGAATCAGCCTAAGTTCACGATCTCGCCGGAAAATCTCAGAGCTCTCTCTTGCCTCTGGAGTTACTTGTCTTCAAATGAAAGTTTGAGGACCTATTTTTAGTTTTTTGGATGGTTATAGTGGTAATTGTGCCGGAGAGTAATCTGT
Organism: Platanthera zijinensis; assembly: GCA_039513925.1. NCBI lineage: Eukaryota > Viridiplantae > Streptophyta > Magnoliopsida > Asparagales > Orchidaceae > Platanthera > Platanthera zijinensis. The sequence goes on along the minus strand of CM077080.1, from coordinate 84,033,149 downwards.
ACTGGCGAATGACGTCACTCCTTTCGATCACCTAAATCACCAAATTTAGCAAAATAACGAAGGTGCCTCTCGGACAATTCGGACAGCTCGGGCAGGATGCCCGGAGACGGCGGCGGCTGGAGATGGCCGGTGGCGACGGAGGCGGCCGAAGATGGCGATGGCGGCAGTGGCGGCCGGAGATTTCCAAACAGTGTTCGTTTTGTTTTGCCAACGCGCCTAGGTTGCACTTGAGGCGCACGTGCATTATGTGATGGGATTGTGGTAATAGGCATCTGGTGCAGCCGGTGCAGCACACCAACGAAGCACTTTTAACTACAACAACAAAACAGCTTTTTGGGAGAAAATGATAGGTAATGAGATTTGACTCATTCAATTAATCTCTAAATTATTTTGAGCTCAAATGGCACGGTAAGTGGAATTGGTTTCTATGTTGTACGTACGGTGAATTTGTCATTCTTTGGAGGAATTAATTTAGTGATTTAACTATCGAGACATATAATTTAAAAAATTGAATGTTCCTTTTAATTTTTTATTTAATAAGTCGTAATTTAATAATGAATTCTGGGAAAAAGTAGAGTAGCCTGACACAGGAAAATTTGTGTGTCCGATTCAGGTTATAAAATGGAGTCGCTAAGACAATTATTTTTAGGACAACATTTTTATATAAGATATATGTACCTTTTTGATGGGGATGAAGCCTCATTTATAGGTTTGGATATGCATTTAATCATCTCCCTCATGATCCCTCTTATTGTGGAGATCATGCGGTTGACCGGTCAACCAACTCCCCATGATCTCCACCACAATAGGAGAGATCATGGGGGCCTCCTACTCGCCAACTAACGCCGCCGCCGCCTACCGCCGACGCCGCCCGCATCCGTCCGCGGCCGGCCACCGCCGCTTACCGCCGCCGCCGCCGGTCACCGCCCACCGCCGGTCGCCGCCTGCCGCCGCCAGCCGCCAACCGCCGCCGCCGCTTGCAGGTTGGCCACCGTCCGATCACTACAGATCATTCGTCGTCGTCCGATCTGCAAGTAATCACCCACTAAACCACCAAGTTAGTGGGGGGCCGCCATAACCACCTCCTAGAGGCTATAAAAGGAGCCCCATGCCTACTCATTCCTCACCTTTTTGCTCCGGAGTCTTCTTCTTTCTCAGGCCAAAGCTCTGTCGAACTCCTCTCTCGGGTCATCTTCAAGCCGCCTACGAGTCAAGACCCCAAGTGCGCAGAGAAGGGAAGAAGACAACCACTGCCAATGCTCAAACACACTAGCCACCAAGTTAGCTTCTAACACTCCCTCGGCGCAGCCTGTTGCCCGTTGCGAGTCAGAAATTCTCTCTCACCTCCAAATTATAACGAGAAACGGTCTATCGCCCTCGATTCACTGAACATATTGTAACCGCAACCTAATAGTAGACTTTGACCGTCACAGATCCGGTCACGTGGTTTTTTACCCAGTTATGGGATTTTTCCACGTTAAAACCTCTTGTGTTAACTCTCTCTTTTCATTGACTGTGTGCGCGCTCGACCGTCCAGAGAGCTGAGGCGGTCCTGTTTATTCTGGACCGACCGGGACGCCAAATTAGTCTGCAATAGTCTAGTGTCGTCTGTGAAAACCACGATCCCCAACATCCTTCAGAAGCCAAGACCTCCATCTTTACAACGTTCAAGTTCCGCTTCAATGGAGAAAAGAAGCCCCTGTGCTGCTGAAGGATCCGTCCCCGTTGGACGCACTGAACTGGCACGCACCTGCTCACTTGTGAGCATATCGTTGGAGGCAGAAGCTGCATTCGCACCTGTTACCGCGCTCGAGAGGCGTGTTCGCTAGATGGAGGAGCGGCAGACCGAAATGCTCACTCTGCTCCGAAATTTAGCAGCACTCCCCGCTCCTCCTCTGCCACCAGCACCTGTCATTCCCCTGCCTCTGCCAAATTTTGGCCCGATGCAAGAATTTCTGCAAAGAGAAGAAAAAACTCTCATAGGACAGGAAGAATGGCGTCAGGCTGACCGTCGTAGTGACCCTCGAAGGAATGGGGCGCAACATCCACTTCAAGAATACTCCCCTCTGAACACCACCTGCACTAATGTGATGAACACAATTCAGAATGATCTGGCATTCCACCGGCCAAGAATTCCTTAGTCATTCAAGCAAGCTGATTCACCGCCATCAGGAGAACTCTCTGCCTCAACCATACATTGCCTTCACAAGGAGTACGAAATAGAGAAGTAATTCTCAAGTACAAGTAGCTCCCCCACGCCCGCAGCATTACTCCAAGAGATGCATGATAGCCACCTCGCCAATCCTCTATGAAGAGAACTTTGGAAACATGATGGGTCCCGACACCTCAGCCACGAAGCAGGGACTACGTGAACGTCTACCGAACTACAACTCACCTTACTACTGGGCAGGCCCGGGTTTAGAAGATGGCTTTGAAATCTACAGTTTCAGTGGAACCGGCAACCCGCTGGCACACGTGGAATGTTTTGAAGCTATCATGCACGCTCGCAACGCTTCAGATCAACTCATGGTCCAGGAATTTCCGACAACACTAAAAGGGAAAGCTCGAGTTTGGTTTCATTCTCTACAAGAAGAGAGGATAAAAAGCTACATTGAACTCGTAGCTCTCTTTATCAAAAGATTCATGACGGTCAGAAAGCCCGCACCTGAAAGTCCAAGCTCGTATAAAGTCCTTAAATGGAAACTAGAGAACAGTGTGTACCCCGAGCATATGAGAAACTGCGACCAACGCACAAGTACGTACAAAGGGCGAGAGTCGCGTCAATTTTCGGTGCTCAACGCTCCCCAAGGCAAGATCTTCAGAGCAATTCGTAACCACCCGACCTTGTGTAGGCCCAGGGCGCTCGGCCCTTGCCGAGGAGATTTGTCAAAGTATTGCGAGTATCACCGGGGTCATGACCACAACACCGACGGGTGCAATCGGCTAAAGGAAGAGATCCAGTGACTGACCAGTCTAGGGGTGGTTGATCAATTCCTATCAAGAAAGAGGCAGCCTCCTAGTCAGAGCATGAGATGTACAACCATCAGAATTGACGAGCCATCCACAGGGTTGAACCAAGTTCTGGTGGACGGAGAGATTACCATTAATGTGTTATTTTTATCAACACTACTTCAACTCAAACTAACCACTGACAACCTCAAGCTAACATCTTCCAGCGCACGTGTTTCAGGGAATGCCCCAGTACCAGTCATAGGCACCATTACTCTCCTAGTCACTCTTGAAGAAGTACCTGGGCAAGCACCCTACGACGTACAGATCGTCGTCATCCAAGCTGATTCTGACTACACCGCAATTCTCCAACAATTACTCCTGGATGTTTTCCAATCCCGCTCCCACCGCTTCCATCCTTGAGCTATTTCCTTTTCCGCTCATTTACTTATTTGATATTGTAAAAACTGCAAGCTCGGGCTTGCAAAAACTATCTTTTTGCTATTTGCTATATTAATGTCTAATTGAGAAATTATTTAGCCGGGTTATGGTGCGCAACCGAATTAAGTACCTACATTCTCCGACTGTCGGATTGAGTACTTACATTCTCCACCGGTACTGCAAACCAACACCCTTCCATCGTGGGGGCCTGCCCTTTTCACGACAAAGCTGTGAGCAACTCTCGCGCAAACTCCCTGTAGGGCCTGCCCCCTCACGGTCAAGCCACGAGCAACCTGTAATGTCTCCATCTGTCACTTGAAATATAACAGAGGGTCCGGTCGGGGCCCCATGCCATATTTCACAGACAAACGGCGGAATCACGTATGAATATCAAAATTACTTTCTACTCACATCTTAACTCAGAGCATTCTAGTGGAAGTTTATAACTTGCAAAAACTCATTCAATGAATGTCCACTAAATATATAAATAACACATTTATATAAAACACAAGGAATGTATACAAGAACACAAACACTCACGACCTTAAGGCCTTACATGTTGCTCTTTACAAGATGTGGTTTCATACATCGGCACACAGGCCGGCCACACATGAAATCCAATTCCTCGCACGGCCTCCAAGGGCCTACAAGCAGCAGAAGTAAGGGCTTCAGCCCGCCCAATCAAATTCAGCCCGCAGCACCTGCATATGGACATCCACCTCAAGGGTGATAAATAAGGCAATGGTTAGCATTCAGCTGACCAATTATAACGACCCCACCCCTTACCCGGGGCAGTGGTTCCTTCCCTGCATGCATTGCAATCACAACATATATATATCACAACAAGTGCACTCACGCACAACATCATCACAAATGCCAGCCTTTGTGCCAGACGCTCCGTGCACTCAGGGCACGCTTACGGTGTACCGAATCATCCTTGGTCCCACCACCGATTAGAGGATATTAGCTTGTTGGTCGGGCACTAGTCTACTACAACATGCATGTTGGAGACATCCTCGCTCATCCCACTCAGAGGTGTTCACCTCAAGGCAACCAGTGAGCGCTCTAGATCGACCTACCCCTGTAGTGTAACAAGACGGGAAGGCTCCTAGCCCTCTATTTGCATTGCCACCAATCGACCGCTCACAATGCAGGTACACAGGTCTAGCAGAGCGTATAATTCTAATGCCACAAAGGTTTCACCACCACAAAGAATGGCTCTCACGCCCACATCACATACATCTCATGCAGAGCATACAACACAAGGAGCTCACAAGCATCCTCACAAACTCTGTAACCTACACATTTTATACACGGAGTCTTCTCTGGTTCGCAATATCAACATCACCAATCCAGACTAATCGTCTGGATGGGCTTCACACAGCATGCCTATTCCGTACTACTCTTTTCCGGATCTAGATGCAGACTCAACCAGGGATATCAACTATTAACCCGCTGGAATCGCTTACGCTTTCCACCTCTTGGTGGAGGATTCCATGCACATGCATAAAGGAGGACTTCATTTGTCCAAGAAGGAGATCGTTACCCTTGACAATCGCTTTGGATCCATGGAAATCCAGCCATATGAAAGGCACTGCGACAGTCTTGCCTCCACAAATCTGAACTCGGCTCTCAATTTGGATCGCTGAAGCTCCTCCGGCAGCCGGATCTCTTCTCCTTCCTTCCTTCCTTTGCTCTCCCCTCTCTCTATCTCTTTTAGAAAGAGAATGGCCAAAATATATGAGAGTTTATCTTTCACCTCTCGGCCTTATAAAGCAGGAAGGATCTTGGACTAATGGATCCCAGATGAAGGAAATGAATGGCTACAATCCACCCTGAAATAACTTTTCCTGAGCTGACACGGCCTGTGACACGCCCGTGTCACAGGCCGTGTACCTTAAGCGACAAAGGAACCGACTCAAACCAGACTAGGACACGGACCATGGGACACGCCTGTGTCCCAGGCCGTGTGCAAGACACGGATTCAGACACGCTCGTGTACAACCCGTGTTCAGCTGTTTACACAGCCTGACCACAACCCGAGAAGGACACGGCCAAGTAACACGCCCGTGTCATAGGCTGTGTGCCCGACCGACACGCCTCTCGAAGATCATAAACTGCATTTCATCAAGTACTCACGACAACACAGTCAAGGACACGGCTTGGGACACGCCCGTGTCCCAGGCTGTGTGCCTTACTTGAGACACACTCGAGACCAAAAATCAAGCTCGAGCAAACAGAGCAGGACACGCCCTTGGACTCGCCTGTGTCCCAGGCCATGTTGCCTAGCATGAACTCAGATTTGGGATTTGGGGTGTTACAACCCTCCCCTCATAATAAATTTTGTCCCAAAATTTAGCTCAACTATAGACACCAACACAATAGCCATACTGTCCACCAAGGACTGGCTTCACAATTCAAAAAGGGGAGATAATGCCAGCGTTCCACGCAGTCGCTTGGCGGGTTCAACAGAACTCACTTTCTGCACCCAAACTCACCCAAACATGGCATACAACACAAGAATCATGAGGGCATTTTCCTGGAATTTCATTCCAGTACTTCCTACTACTACCCTTCACAGGCACAACCCATCGACTCCACAAACGACACGTTTATACGTGGAGTCTTCTCCGGTGTGCAAGATGCAACATCACCAATCTAGACCAACCTGTCTAGATGGGCTTCACACAACATGCCTATTCAGTACTACATACTTCTGAATCTATATGCAAGACTGGGGATTACAAGAATAAACCCAAGGAAATCCCTCAATAGCCACCTTTTGGTAGGGGAAATCCGCAGACATGCCAAAACGAGGACTTCACATGTCCAAGAAGGAAGATCATTACCCTTGATGATCTCTTGGGAGCCATGTAATTCTAGCCAGATAGCAAGCACCACAAAGCTCTCTCCTCAATAAATCTGGACTTGGCTCGCAATTCTGAACGCTGAAGCTCCACCGGCGGCCGGATCTCTTCTCTTCTTCCTCCTTACTGTCCCTTCTCTCTATTCTTTTATAAAGAGAATAACCAAGCTTTGAATGAGATATCTCTCTCTCAAATCCTAGACTTAACTCAGCAGGGAGAAGCTTAGACCCTTAGATCCCATCTGAAGGAAATGAATAGCCACAAATCGCCCTGAAATATCCATTTTTGGGCTGACACGGCTTGTGACACGCCTGTGTCACAGACCGTGTACTATAAGCAGCACCCGAACCGACTTACCCAGAACAGGAAACGGCCATGTGACACGCCCGTATTACAGGCCGTGTGTCCTGACACGGCTTTAGACATGCCCGTGTTCACCATGCCTCAATGCCCTGGACAAAACTAGAGAAGGACACGTCCCTGTGACACGCCCGTGTCACAGGCCGTGTGCCTAGACACAGCTGCAGACACGCCGTTACCTCGCCGTGTTCAATAGGACGCACAAACCTGGCCAAAACCCAAGGATGACACGACCTCTAACACGCCCGTGTCTCAGGCCGTGTACCCTCTCGACAAACATCGAGCGCATTTCATCGAGTACTCGAGACGATTCAGAGAAGGACACGACTTAAGATACACCCGTGTCCCAGGTCGTGTGCCTTACTCGAGACACTCTCGAGACCAAAAAATCACACTCGAGAAAACAGAGCAAGACACGCCCTGAGACACGCCAGTGTCCCAGGCTGTGTTGCCCAGCCAGAACTCAAATTTGGGATTTTGGGGTTTTACAACCCTCCCCTCCTTACAATAAATTTTGTCCCGAAATTTGCACACAGTAATAAAAAGCAACAATCAAGATGTTATAACTTCACAAAAGTTAGATACAACTTGACACACACTGTACAACAGTTTACACAAATAACTTCGGAAACTCAGCCCGCATGGTCTGCTCTCGCTCCCATGTTAGCTCCTCACGGCCATAGTTGTCCCATCGGACCTTGACCATCCCGATTGTCTTGTTCCACAACTATTTATCGGCTCTATCCTCGATCCGAATGGGCCTAACCTTCGTCGTTAGCCCAAATTCGACCGGTACACAATCGTTTGCAATCACTTGAGCTGGATCTTTCACGGCTTTTCGAAGCACTGAGATGTGGAACACATCATGCAATCCACTCAATTCTGCCGAAAGAGCTAGCCGATAGGTAGCTTCCCCAACTCGCTCCACCACTTCAAACGGACCAAGATATCTCAGACTTAACTTTTTCAGACGCCGAATCCTTGACACACCTTTGAAGGGTTTGATCTTCAAATAGACCCAATCGCCCACCGCAAACTCAACGTTTCGGTGCTTGGCGTTATAATATTTGGCTTGTCTATCTTGGGCTATCAGTAACCTCTCCCGAATAGAGCGTATCGTCGAATTAGCTTCGTCGACTAATTTATGCCCATATAGTTTAGATTCGCCCGTTTCCGCCCAAGCTAACGGTGTACGACATTTCTGACCATACAGAGCTTCAAACGGTGCCATAAGGATACTCGCTTGGTAGCTATTATTATAGGAAAACTCTGCCATATAGAGATGATATTCCCACCTCTTTCCAAAATCCAAGGTGCACATTCGGAGCATGTACTCCATCGTTCTGTTTGTCCTCTCAGTTTTGCCATCCGTTTGGGGATGAAAGGTCATACTGTATGATAACTTTGTGCCCAAAAACCGATTGATTAGCCTCCAATCATTCGAAGTGAATCGCCCATCACGGTCACTTACGATGCTATGGGCAACACCGTGCAATCATACCATCTGCTCAACATAGAGCTTTGCCAAGACTTCCATTGAATCGTCCCTCTTGTTCGGTAGGAAGTTAGCCATTTTAGTCAACCGGTCTACGATCACCCAAATCGAATCGTTCACGTGTTGAGATCTCGGCAAACCGTGCACGAAATCCATTGAAATATCATCAAACTTCCATTCCAGAATAGGTAACGACTTCAGGAAACCTCTGGGCTTCTGGCATTCTGCCTTTATCAAGGCACATGTTTGACATTGAGCCACATATTGTGCTATGTCCTTCTTTAATCCTATCCACCAAAACAACTTTTTCATGTCCTTTGTACATCTTTGTGCTCCCGGGGTGAATTGAGTATTTAGTGAAGTGAGCCTCATACATACACTCTTCCCTCAACTTACCCATACTTGGGACGCACAAACGACCCTCTTTTCGCAAAAGGCCGTCATCCCAGGAGAATTTTTCATTTGAACCATCCACTGCATAGCGTTGGAGACTTTCATCAAGCTCTGTTGCTCGCCGAACCCTGTCCGCAAGGTCATACTACCCCTCCATCTAGTTCAAGAATTCATCGGCTGTGGAATTCTTGTCAACACAAGAAATCTCTAATGCTTCCAACTCCAAGATCAGACGCTCATCATGCATCCACAACCAATTTGCCCTCACCAGAGTCCTATGACTCAAGGCATTTGCGACCACGTTTCCCTTTCCGGGAGTATAATGAATATCAAAGGTGTAGTCCCGGAGGAACTCCATCCACCTCTGTTGTCGCATATTGAGATCCTTCTGATCCAATAAGTATTTTAGGCTCTTATAATCTGTATAGATATCCAATTTTACACCATATAGATAGTGCCGCCACAATTTAAGTGCAAAGATCACCGCCACCAACTCCAAGTCGTGAATGGGATAATTCTCGCTCATGCACTTTCAGCTGGCGTGAGCTATAAGCAATCACCTTTCCAAACTGCAGAAGAACGCAGCCTTAGCCTCTCCCTGAAGCATCACTGTATATCTCATAGCCGTTTGTAACACATGGCGATGTCAAAACAAGCGTCGTGGTCAAACGACTCTTTAGCTCTTCAAAAGCTCGCGCGCACTCCGGCGTCCAAACGAACTTCTGATCCTTCCTTGTTAATATGGTAAGAGGCAAAGCGATCCGTGAGAAGTTTTCCACAAAACGTCTATAGTAGCTTGCCAGTCCAAGGAAACTCCTGACTTCGGCCACCGAATACAACACTGTCCACTCTCGTATGACACTTATCTTTGACGGATCCACTGCTATGCCCTATTCCACTTACCACGTGGCCAAGAAAAGCCACTGCCGACAGCCAAAACTCACACTTTGAGAACTTGGCATAGATCTTATTTCTCCGCAGGGTATGCAACACCAACCGTAAATGGTTCACATGATCAGCTTCAGAATAAGAGTACACCAAGATATCATCAATGAATACGATCACAAACAGATCCAAGTACTCTCGGAACGTTCGGTGCATTAGATCCATGAACACTGATGGCGCATTACATAGCCCAAACGGCATTACAGTGAACTCATAATGACTATAACATGTTCCAAATGCTATCTTGGGAATGTCACCTTCCCGAATCCTCAATTGGTAATATCCAGATTTCAACTCCAACTTAGAATAGAAGGTTTATCCCGCGAGCTGATCGAACAAGTCATCTATCCGCGGAATCAGATACTTGTTTTTCTCTGTCAGCTTATTCAATTCACGATAATCAATACACAACCGTAAACTACCGTCCTTCTTTTTCACAAACAGAATAGGTGCGCTCCAAGGTGACATACTTGGGCGAATATAACCCTATTCCAACAACTCTTACAACTGAAACTTCAGTTCTGCCATTTCTTTTGGCGCTACGCGATATGGCGAACGGGCCACAGGTTTCGCACCTGGCACCAACTCAATAGAGAAGTCGATCTCCCGCTGGGGTGGTAAGCCAGGAAGATCCTTAGGAAACACATCGGCAAACTCCGACACAATCGGAACATCATTCACACTGGCCCTTGGCTCAACAGCCTGAATAAGCATGAAGAATAACTCTGCGCCCTTCCGAACAGCATTGACAACTTGGAGAGTAGACATCAAGGTCCCGCCTACTCCTCGCATACCAACGAACTTAGTCTCAAGCTCGGTATTCTGGCCCAGTGGGATCTCCTTTGACTTGCAATCAATAAAGGCACGCTTCTCCGAGAGCCAGTCCATACAAAAGATCACATCAAATTCCGATATCGGTAGCACATATGCGCTTAAGCCGAAATCCGGACTTCCTATTTGAACTGCCACATCGCAAGCTCTATCCGCAAGCATCACACAGCCATTCGGTAAGACCATCTTAACACTATATGCTTCATCACATGAATAGGTACTCCAATTCGAGCTACGAAGTCCTTATACAGAAATGAATGTGAAGCACCCGTATCGAATAGTGCTCTCGTCGGGTTATTCTGACTCAGGACAAAGCCCTAAGATAAATACATCATACACAAGCTACACACAAGGTATGTTATATAAAAAGCAATCAATATCTTAACTCGTACCTGTGACGACATCACTTTGCTTTTATGGTCTCTTGATGGCCAATATTATAGACTCGGGGCTACGCCTGGGATGCAGAGGACTCCCCCACTACTTTTCCCTTCTCAGCATAAGACGCTCCCGTCTTCTTTTCCACCTTTGGTGGACCAACCCGACAATCACGAGATATATGTCCCACTTTGTCACATGTAAAGCAGGTACAAGACTCTTGCTTTGATGTTGCTCCCAACGCAACTGAAGAAGGGGCCTGTCCAGAAGATTTAGCTCTCTTGCTCCACTTCTTTTGGTAGTTTGATTTTCCAGGACGGGGCACTTTGAACTCAGACTTTGTCATAGCCAAGTCCCTATTTCCTTGCACCCGTTTCATATCCCTCTCTAGCGCACAAGTAGTATCAATCAACGCCTGAAATCCTTGGTTCACCGAACTCGAGAGCAGGAATCTCAACTCGTCCCGCAACCCTTCGTAAGAACCTATTGGTTTTCTGTTGTTCATCAGCGAAGATAGACCCCACATAACGGCCCAACCTTGTAAACTCGTGCAGGTAAGTATCAACACTACTTTCACCTTGCGTTAGATGTTGGAACTCATTTTTTATGGCAATATATGTTGCCGCTGGTAGGTGTTTTGCCAAAAACAGTCGCGAAAACTCCTCGACCGAGACTTGTGTTAATTGTCTGCCCGCTAGGTGATGCAACTCTATCTCGTCCCACCATAGCCGAGCCTCTCTTCCAACAAGAAGGTGACCAAGGTGACCTTCTGATCTTCCTCCGTCCTATCGCCGTCAATATACGCTTGACGCGCGCCAAACAATTATTCGCTTGTACTTGGGTTTCCGCACCCGTAAATGTTGGAGGATTGAAGCTCATAAAATGCTTCAACTATCGCTCATCTGCTCGAGGATCAACAACCTCAATAGGTTCTGGTCTTACAGCAACCCGTTCTGGCACCACTGCCGGTTGCGCTTGCCCAATAGTTTGTGCATGAATCATGACAAATAGAGCCTCAGCAACTAAGCGGACTGTTTCCGCAGAATGAGGAGGTGTGGGTCACCTCAGCTGGTGTCGCACTCTCATCAGAACGCTAGGGATCTGATTGCCTAACAGCACTACGAGTCACTTATAGGTGAACAAAACACACTTTAGCAACCTTGCACAAGCAATTAAAACAAAATAGGAACGTGCAAGGTTCCTCAAACAAGAGTATTTACATTCCTTAGTGGACATTCAAGACTTAATTAATGTTAAAGCGGATCACACTTATACGTGCTCGCCACCCCACAAAAGAATTCGACCACGAATTCGAAAGAGGAAGACCGAGACAAGCCGATACCAAAATGTAATGACTCCATTCGTTAAATAACATATAATAGAAGGTCTGGTCGGGGCCCACACTATATGCAACAAACAGGCGGCGAGGTCACAGGTTAATACCAAACCAGGTACGCATCCTAACACAGAGCATACTAGCGGAAGATTTTAATGTTAAATTGAACTCAAACCATGAATGTCCAATATATATAAATAACCACATTTATATATACACACGAAGGAATGCACAACATATACTCAAGAGTTTGGCCTTAAGGCTTTACAGTTACGCTTTACAAGTGTGGATTACAAACATCGGCGCGCAGGCCGGCCACACATGAACATAACAAAAGCCTTAGCTTAGCCTTTGAGGGACAGCAGCAGCAGCAGGGGCTTCAGCCCTTTATTTCCTGCTCGGCTCTCCAGCACCTACACAGGGATAGCCCACCATTTTGGTGGCAAACAAGGCAACGGTCAGCATTCAGCTGACCAATTTATAACGACCCTACCCCTTTACCGGGGCACTGGTATTCCTTCCCTACAAGCATAGCTTTCACAAGTAGATATATCATACAATGTTCACTCACGCACAATCAACATATCGAAACCGTCAGCCACGCGACCCGAGGATCCGTGCACTCAGGGCACATTCTTGGTGTACCGGCGAACCAAGGTCCCACCACCGTTCAAGGTCCGAAAACCAACGGTATTGAGCATTTATTCGTAATTGCGTGCATGCCTAAGACTCTCATTATGCGCTCCAACGAGACCAATAACTAGGTCTACCAGTCGGTCAGACATAATGCAGGTACAGATCAGCCACCCCCCGTTGCTCAAGTCGTCATGCCATCATTTAATACCGAAGTACTTCATGGCCAATTTATAGGCCCGAGTCGGTTTCACCTTTCCTATTCGGCACTAAGCCTTTTTAAGAGCTCGCAGCTCACAATAGTCATACTGTCCACCAAGACTGGCTTCAAAATTCAAAAAGGGGAGATAATGCCAGCATTCCACGCAGTCACTTGGCGGGTTCAACAGAACTCACTTTCTGCACCCAAACTCACCTAAACATGGCATACAACACAAGAATCATGAGGGCATTTTCCTGGAATTTCATTCCAGTACTTCCTACTACTACCCTTCACAGGCACAACCCATCAACTCCACAAACTACACATTTATACACGGAGTCTTCTCCGGTGCGCAAAATGCAACATCACCAATCCAGAAAACCTATCCAGATGGGCTTCACACATCATGCCTATTTCATACTACACATTTCCGGATCTATATGAAAGACTGGGGATTACAAGAATCAACCCAAGGAAATCCCTCAATAGCCACCTTTTGGTTGGGTAAATCCACAGACATGCCAAAATGAGGAATTCACATGTCCAAGAAGGAAGATCATTACCCTTGACGATCTCTTGGGAGCCATGGAATTCTAGCCGGATAGAAAGCACCGCAACGCTCTTGCCTCCACAAATCTGGACTCGTCTCGCAATTCTGAACGCTGAAGCTCCAACCGCGGGCGGATCTCTTCTCTTCTTCCTCCTTGCTCTCTCTTCTCTCTATTCTTTTAGAAAGAGAATAGCCAAGCTTTGAATGAGATGTCTCTCTCAATTCCTTGACTTATCTAGGCAGGGAGAAGCTTGGACCCTTAGATCCCATCTGAAGGAAATGAACGACCACAAATCTCCCTGAAATTTCTATTTTTGGGCTAACATGGCTTGTGACATGCCCGTATCACAGGCAATGTACTGTAAGCGGCACACGAACTAACTTACGCAGAACAAGACACGGCCATGTGACACACCCGTGTCATAGGCCGTGTGTCTAGAAACAGCTTCAGACATGCCCGTGTCTAGCCCATGTTCACCAGGCCTCAATTCCTTGGACAAAACCAGAGAAGGACACGGCCCTGTGACATGCCTGTGTGCCTTGACACAACTGCAGACACGCCCTTGCCCAGCCGTGTTCAATAGGCCGCACAAACCCGGCCAAAACCTGAGGAGGACATGCCCTATGACATGTCCGTATCTCAGGCCGTGTATCCTCTCGACAAACATAGAGCGCATTTCGTCGAGTACTTGAGACGACACAGAGAAGGACACGTCTTGGGACACGCCCATGTCCCAGGCCGTGTGCCTTACTCGAGACAATCTCGAGACCAAAAATCACACTCGATAAAATAGAGCAGGATACGCCCGTGTCCCAGTGATGAAGACGGCAACTTCCTACATGTTAAAGATGTTGATGGCGACGGCAATGGCGTTCTCCTACATGTTGAAGATAATGCGGTGACGGCAATGGCGACTTCCTACATGATGAGGAGCTACATGATAAAGACTACCAACTAATATTTAGTTCTTTTTATTGGCATTCTATTTTATCATGTTGCATTTTAATTTATCATGTTGTTTGTTTTTTTCATTTGGGCTGCTAATAGCCATAACTTTGTGATGGGCCTATATAAAGCCATGCTTGTGATGTTTTTACTTAGTGAATGAAAAAAATTAAGAAACCCTAAACCCCTTTGAATTCTCTTCTCCTCTTCTCCTTGGCCGCCCCCTTCTCTCCTCTCTCCCTCTTGGCCGCCGGCCTTCCTTCTCCTCCCCTCCCTTTTGCCTCTCGGCCTCCGCCTTTTACACCTCTTCCCCTCCTCTTTCTAGCATCCCGACATCTCCCACCTCCATAAACCTCAAGTTTGGCCACCCTCCACCATAGCCGCAAACCACCACCTCCTCCTCCACCAAACCCAACCACACACATTAACCCCTTCACAAAACCAAGCAGCCTCAACCATCATAACCCGAGCCCCTCCCTCTTCCCTCACAAATCCGACCACCACCTCTTCATCTCCTAATCCGAGACTCCCCTTTCCTCCACAAAACTGACCACCCCTTTTCCTAGAGAGATTTCGGCCAAGGGTCAAGATCTCTCCTTGTGAGATTTCCACTCCGGCGTGAAGCGAAGGAAGCAGACAAGTTTCTCTCCGGTCAGCGAAACTCCGGCAGAGTCGCGGAAGAACGATCCTTGAAAGTGAACCAGAATCATCTATTCCGGTTAGGTAACGAGATCTTCCACTGTTGTGTGTTTATTATTTTCGATTTTCATCTTGGTGGATTGCTATTTTGTTAACTTAGAATCATTTTATCGTTCGTGGTTTTCTCTCCGATTGATATTTTCGTTTCTTCCTTCTTGTAAAATCTTCGAGAGGTTTCGGCGAGCCTCGCTTTCCGTTTTGTTGGGGGAGATCTACCATTTCCGAACCGTACTTTTCGGTAGATCTCTTTTGGTAAGACCATCGCTCATTCGGATCGGGTGGATCCTTTTAGCTCGAAAGAACAACGGCCTATAGCCTTTTGTTCGATCTTATAACGGCGTGGCTACCGTATGTTAGCGTTAACTTGATAAAGTTGTTCAACGAGTGTGATGTGTGACGAATGTGCGAGTGTAGGATTGAATTGTTGAGAGGCATATGTGGCTAATTCGTAGATCTAATTCGCACACAACGTGTTCGCTTAAATCTCCCATTGGAATCCCTCTTGTCTTTTCGTGCCTTAATCCTACTTAGGGAGTGGCCTACATTAATTTGGTATCAGAGGGAGGTTCACGTCAATTTCCTAATTGGCACCACTCCCCCATCTTGTGGCACGTTACCCGCACTTCTGTTTGCATGTTAGTTGTCAAAAATCACAAAAAAATTATTATTTTTGGTCTGCCAATAGCGGCTTAAATTTCTTATTTTTCAGCAAAAACATCAAAAAAAAATTATTAATAATCTTCATATTTTATTTAGCAAGAAAATCTATTTTATATTATTATTACCCTAGTGGTTAAGCGGGAACAATTCCGACAAACTTATTTTAATTGAGCCAGAAACATTTCCCCTTGTATGTGCACAAATTCCGGATCAAGTCTTCTCTCCGGTTATCACAATATGGCCTATGACATCAATGCTTCCCGAGAAAAATCTTTAGGTTCCCTTAGGAACGGTAGAAAGCCATTCCATTGCCCGGTAGTGGATGATATTAAGGCGTTGATTGGCCAACTAAAGGCTAGTCAAGTTGCACCATTTCTCCCAAGGCAACACCCTAGTTACCCTACTGATGGTACCCTACTGATGGCAATAGTTCCATACCGATCTTTAGGAATGAAGATAAACCAAACGCCCAGGCCACGTGGCAAATAACTAATGATTGAGCTACCCTTAAACAAGGGAATAAGTCAGTCTCAGATTATATGCAACTCTTTAAGGATTTGACGGTTAGGAGCGGTGTGAAGGAATTGCCTGAGGTCACCCTTTCTAGGTTTCATAGGGGGTTGAGCCCCTACATCCACGGAAAGTTATTGCGATATGGTCACACTGATCTAGACGCCACCTTTTTCACGGCGTTGGAAATTGAGAAGCACCAAATTCCTAAGAGTAAGGTTCCATGTCAGACGATTACTATAAGTGAGTCTAGTGGCAAATCTGGTATTGGCTCTATTGAGCGTCCTACCCCGAATACGCCCGTAGGACATCTTGAGTCTTCCCCTGAGTTGCCTGATTTAGAGGTTGATTCCCCTGATGAGTCTAAGGTCGTTCCTAGGACTGTGCCCGTCACTGAGAGCGAGGATGAAATTACTGACGATAGTATTGATGTTGAAGAGATGGGTTACCCGAGTGACCTGGATGATGATTTATCCTTTGAGGAATCACCCCCATTCCCTTTCGACGATATTTCGGAGCCGTCTACCTTGATTTCCATGGAGTCTTCTGAAGACCCTGAGGCAATTGATATTCCGGTTGAGTCGGAAGAATTACCTTATATTGAGAGCTTACCCACTCGTGAAGTAGGCGATGAAATGTTAGGACTCGAGCTAGTTATTTTTAGTCCGAGACATATTGTAGTGCCCATTCCTGAGATTTTGACTGCGACTGACTTGGAAGTTATGGACGGATGAGTTGGAAGAATGTCCTAGTGAGAGAGTTATATTTTTTGAAGACGTTATTGATGTATACCCGGATGAGCATCCCCTGATGCTAACTCCATCGTATGAAGTTAATTTTGATCTTGGCTCTCTCCCGATTTTTAGTTTACCGACTCTCCCTCCTGATCTGCTGACTCGGCTAGCATACCATTTAGGACACGAGTTTGGAACGTCTGATCTTAGTCGTTTTATTGTACCACCTTATTTCATCCTGTTAGTACCGCCTGATGTAGTCCCGTTAGTGCCGACTGGTCGCGTTATATTTGTGCCACCAGGTCACGTTATATTGGCGCCGCCTGATGTAGTTCCGTTAACGCCACTTGTTATGTCAAGTAAATTTGCAGTAGTATTTGTCTCTCCTGTTCTCATTTTACATAAACACATTATGGTAGTGCTAGTCACACAAGTTTCTTCTTATCAATGTATCACTAACCTACATAAGAGAGTGTCCCCCTATAAGGTTTACGGTTTACTCTTGGTGTGTCTCGCCCCTGAACGGATGCCTTCGGGCACTTTAAAAAGGTTGGCATTTCGGCAAGTTGGAATTTATCGGATTTTTAATCAATTAGGAGAAACCACATATCTGTTGAAGTTAACCACTGAATGGGTATTTCCCCTAGTTTAAACGTTTCTGATTTCACGCAATGTGTTTTTCCACCATTTGAAATATCTAACCGTACGTTTGGTGCCACTATATTGTCTATTGGGTTGGGGGGTGAGCTTGTTCTTGGATCGTTCTCTCCAGTGGTCTCCAACGGAGGTACGTTGACTGTTGATGCAGAAATTTTTCTTCTTTATTTGCCTAATGCATTTCCCAAGTTCCGCAGGACAATCTTTTTGCTAGACAGGTTCATATTTGGTGATTTTCTCTCCTCTCCAAGCGGGGGTATTCAGCATTATGTGATATGATGGTGTACTCGCCTGGCCTCCGGTGACCCTTGGATTCCGGACTCGGCGATGGTTCTTTTGGAAGATGTTCTTCGGCGCCCGCACCTCCATGCCAACTCATTGGTGATGAGTTATTTTAAGTGGGGAGGATTGATGAAGACGACAACTTCCTACATGTTAAAGATGTTGAAGGCGACGGCGACGGCAATGGTGTTCTCCTACATGTTGAAGATAATGCGGTCACGGCAATGGCGACTTCCTACATGATGAGGAGCTACATGATGAAGACTACCAACTAATATTTAGTTTTTTTTATTGGCATTCTATTTTATCATGTTGTTTGTTTTTTTTCATTTGGGCTGCAAATAGCCACAACTTTGTGATGGGCCTATATAAGGCCATGCTTGTGATGTTTTTACTTAGTGAATGAAAAAAATTAAGAAACCCTAAACCCCTTTGAATTCTCTTCTCCTCTTCTCCTTGGCCGCCCCCTTCTCTCCTCTCTCCCTCTTGGCCGCCGGCCTTCCTTCTCCTCCCCTCCCTTTGGCCTCTCGGCCTCCTCCTTCTACCCCTCTTCCCCTCCTCCTTCTAGCATCCCGACATCTCCCACCTCAATAAAACTCAAGTTCGTCCACCCTCCACCATAGCCGCCAACCACCACCTCCTCCTCCACCAAACCCAACCACACACATTAACCCCTTCACAAAACCAAGCAGCCTCAACCATCATAACCCGAGCCCGTCCCTCTTCCCTCACAAATCCGATCACCACCTCTTCATCTCCTAATACGAGCTTCCCCTTTCCTCCACAAAACCAACCACCCCTTTTCCTAGATAGATTTCGGCCAAGGGTCAAGATCTCTCCTTGTGAGATTTCCACTCCGGCGTGAAGCGAAGGAAGCGGACAAGTTTCTCTCTGGTCAGCGAAACTCCGGCGGAGTCGTGGAAGAACGATCCTTGAAAGTGAACCGGAATCATCTATTCCGGTCTGGTAACGAGATCTTCCACTGTTGCGTGTTTATTATTTAAGATTTTCATCTTGGTGGATTGCTATTGTGTTAACTTAGAATCGTTTTATCGTTCGTGGTTTTATCTCCGATTGATATTTTCGTTTCTTCCTTCTTGTTAAATCTTCGAGAGGTTTCGGCGAGCCTCGCTTTCCGTTTTGTTGGCGGAGATCTACCATTTCCGAACCGTACTTTTCGGTAGATCTCTTTTGGTACAACCATAACTCGTTCAGATCGGGTGGATCCTTTTAGCTCGAAAGAACAATGGCCTATAGCCTTTTGTTCGATCTTATAACGGCGTGGCTACCGTATGTTAGCGTTAACTTGATAAAGTTGTTCAACAAGTGTGATGCGTGACGAATGTGCGACTGTAGGAATTAATTGTTGAGAGGCATATGTGGTTAATTCGTAGATCTAATTCGCACACAACGTGTTCGCTTAAATCTCCCATTGGAATCCCTCTTGTCTTTTCGTGCCTTAATCCTACTTAGGGAGTGGCCTACATCACCCAGGCTGTGTTGCCCAGCCTGAACTCAAATTTGGGATTTTGGGGTGTTACAACCCTCCCCTCCTTACAATAAATTTTGTCTTGAAATTTGCACACAGTAAGGAAAAACAACAATCAAGATGTTATAACTTCGCAAAAGTATTATAATACTTGACACACACTGTACATAAGTTTACACAAACAACTCGGGAAACTCAGCCTGCATGGTCTGCTCTCGTCCCCATGTTTGCTCCTCACGGACACAGTTGTCCCATCAGACCTTGACCATCCCGATTGTCTAGTTCCGCAACTGTTTATTGGCTCTATCCTCGATCCAAATGGGCCTAACCTTCGTCGTTAGCCCAAATTCGACCGGTACATGATCGTTTGGAATCACTTGAGCTGGATCTTTCACGGCTTTTCGAAGCACTGAGATGTGGAACACATCATGCAATCCACTCAATTTTGCCGAAAGAGCTAGCCGATAGGCAGCTTCCCCAACTCGCTCCACCACTTCAAATGGACCAAGATATCTCGGACTTAACTTTTTCAGACGCCGAATCCTGGACACACCATTGAAGGGTTTGATCTTCAAATAGACCCAATCACCCACCGCAAACTCAACATTTTGGTGCTTGGCGTTATAATATTTGGCTTGTCTATCTTGGGCTATCTGTAGCCTCTCCCGAATAGAGCGTATCGTCGAATTAGCTTCTTCGACTTCTTTATGCACATATAGTTTAGATTCGCCCATTTCCGCCCAATCTAACGGTGTACGACATTTCCGACCATACGGAGCTTCAAACGGTGTCATACTGATGCTCGCTTGGTAGATATTATTATAGGCAAACTCTGTCATATAAAGATTATCTTCCCACCTCTTTCCAAAATCCAAGGCGCACATTCAGAGCATGTCCTCCATCGTTCTGTTGGTCTTCAAATAGACCCAATCACCCACTCAATTGGTGATGAGTTGTTGAAAAACTCCATAGTTAAGCGTGCTTGGGCTGGAGTAGTACTGGGATGGGTGACCTCCTGGGAATTCCTTGTCCTGCCTGCTTAACCGGAGAGTTTCTCTCATCAAAGGGAGGCTGTGGCCACCAACAACCCGCCAGTGGGCTGGAGAGGGGTTGGGGTACTTGGGGTGCAGCCCGGTAGCGATGCCTAGAGCGGAGCAGTGACATTGTCACGTTGGATCGGCTAGGATCATTACAATACTGCAGAACTTTTAACTCTGCCTTTTTTGCCGCCAAGTTCTTCTTGTCCTGCACCCGTTTCAAATCCTTTTCCAACACACAGGCTGTATCTACTAACGCTTGGAAGCCTATGTTCACCGAACTCGGAAGCGCCAACCTTAGCTCATCACGAAGTCCCTCATAGAACCTATTTGTTTTCCGCGCTTCATCCGCAAAAGTAGACCCCGCATAGCGTCCCAGCCTGGTAAACTCATGTAGGTAATTATCAATAGTACTCTCACCCTGCACCAGACGTTGGAACTCATTCTCCATTGCAATTCACCGCGATGCTGGTAAATACTTTGCCCAAAATAATCGTGAGAATTCCTCGATCGATATCTCTCCTAGGCCTCTGCCTGCCAATTGGTGCAATTCGTCTTCATCCCACCAAAGCCTCGCCTCTCCTTCCAGTAGGAAAGTGGCTAAAGTAACTTTCTTCCCCTCGTCAGTCCTGATCGCTGTCAGGATCCTCTTCACTCTTGCGAGTCAATCCTCAGCCTGCGTTTGGGAACCCGCCCATTCGAACGTAGGTGGATGAAACTCCATAAACTTTTTCAGTTGCTCATCAGCAGCTTGCTCGTCAATCATAGCCTCAACACGCTCTTGCCTCGCACCAACGCGTGCTGGCTCCACTGCAGGCCTTGCCTGCCCAATAGACTTCCCAGCTCCAATCCTCGTCACCTATACGGGAATAAGACATCATTAACGTCCATTCCAAAAAGGCAAACATGCCTAATATACACGCTCACATTCCTAGTGGACATTCTTGAGTTCAATTATGTGATCCCTACCAAACCTCCCTCTGATACCACTTTATAATGTCTCCATCCATCACATGGAATATAACAGAGGGTCCGGCCGGGGCCCTACGCCATATTTCACAGACAAATGGTGGAATCACGTATGAATATCAAAATTACTTTCTACTCGCATCTTAACTCAGAGCATTCTAGCGGAAGTTTATAACTTGCAAGAACTCATCCAATGAATGTCCACTAAATATATAAATAACACATTTATATATAACACCAGGAATGTATACAAGAACACGCTCACGGCCTTAAGGCCTTATATGTTGCTCTTTACAAGATGTGGTTTCATACATCGGCACGCAGGCCGACTACAAATAAAATCCAATTCTTCGCATGGCCTCCAAGGGCCTACAAGCAGCAGCAGTAAGGGCTTCAACCCGCTCAATCAAATTCAGCCCGCAACACCTGCATATGGACATCCACCCCAAGGGTGATAAACAAAGAAACAGTCAGCATTCAGCTGACCAATTATAACGAACCCACCCCTTACTCAGGGCAGTGGCTCCTTCCCTACATGCATTGCAATCACAACATATATATCACAATTAGTTCACTCACGTAAAACATCATCACAAATGCCGGCCTTCGTGGCAGACGGTCCGTGTAATCAGGGCACGCTTACGATGTACCGAATCATCCTTGGTCCAACCACCGATTAGAGGTTATTAGCTTGTTGGTCGGGCACTAGTCTACTACAACATGCATGCTGGAGACATCCTCGCCCATCCCACTCAGAGGTGTTAACCTCACGGCAACCAGTGAGCACTCTAGATCGACCTACCCCCGTAGTGTAACAAGCCGTGAAGGCTCGCAGTCCCCCATTTGCATTGCCATCAATCGACCGCTCATAACGCAGGTACACAGCTCACGCAGAGCGTACAATTCCAATGCCACAAAGGCTGCACCACCACAAAGAATGGCTCTCACGGCCACATCGCATACATCTCATGCAGAGCATACAACACAAAGAGCTCACAAGCATCCTCACAAACTTTGTAACCTACACGTTTCACACACGGAGTATTCTCCGGTTCGTAATATAAACATCACCAATCCAGACTAACCATCCGGATGGGCTTCACATAGCATGCCTATTCCGTACTACTCATTTCTGGATCTAGATGCAGACTCAACTAGGGATATCAAATATCAACCCGCTGGAATCGCTTATGCTTTCCACCTCTTGGTGAAGGATTCCATGCACATGCATAAAGGAGGACTTCACTTGTCCAAGAAGGAGATTGTTATCCTTGACGATCGCTTTGGAGCCATGGAAATCCAGCCGGATGAAAGGCACCGCGATGGCCTTGCCTCCACAAATCTGAACTCGGCTCTCGATTCGGATCGTTGAAGCTCCTCCGACAGCCGGATCTCTTCTCCTTCTTCCTTCCTTGCTCTCCCCTCTCTCTATCTTTTTTAGAAAGAGAATGGCCAATATAGATGAGAGTTTATCTTCAACTCTCGGCCTTATAATAGCAGGAAGGAGCTTGGACCAATGGATCCCAGATGAAGGAAATGAACGGCTACGATCCGCCCTGAAATAACTTTTCCTGGGCTTATATGGCTTGTGACACGCCCGTGTCACAGGCCGTGTACCTTAAGCGACAAAGGAACTGACCCAAACCAAACCAGGACACGGCCATGGGACACGCCCGTGTCCCAGGCCGTATGCCAGACATGGCTTGGGACATGCCCGTGTTCAGCTGTTTACACAGCATGGCCACAACCCGAGAAGGACACAGCCAAGGTACACGCTCGTGTCGCAGGCCGTGTGCCTGACTGACACGCCTCTCGAAGATCGTCAACTGCATTTCGTCGAGTACTCGCGAAAACATAGTGAAGGACACGGCTTAGGACACCCTCGTGTCCCAGGCCATGTGCCTCACTTGATACACACTCGAGACCAAAAATCACACTCGAGCAGACAGAGCAGGACACGCCCTGGGACACGCCCGTGTCCAAGGCCATGTTGCCCTGCCTGAACTCAGATTTGGGATTCGGGGTATTACACAACCCTCTACAAACTAAGCAGCGAGAAACCCTCACGCAAACTCCCCGTGGGGGCCTTCCCTTCTCACGGCCAAGTAACGTGCAACCCTCGAGCAACCCTCATGCAAACTCCCCGTGGGGGCCTGCCCCCCTCACGGCTAAGCAGCGAGCAACCCTCGCGCAAACTCCTTGTGGGGGACTACCCTCCTCACCACTAAGCCGCAAGCAATTCTCGTGCAAACTAAGGCGCGACAACCCTCGTTCAAACTCCCTGTGGGGGCCTGCCCCCCTCACGGCCAAGCTACGAGCAACTCTCGTACAAACTAAGCCGCGAGCAACCCTCGCGCAAACTCCCTGTGGGGGACTTCCCCCCTCACGGCCAAGCCATGAGCATCCCTCGTGCAAACTAAGCTGCGAGCAACCCTCGCGTAAACTCCCCATGGGGGCCTTCCCCCCTCACGGCCACGTCACGAGAAACCCTCGTGCAAACTAAGCTGCGAGCAACCCTCGCGCAAACTCCCCGTGGGGTCCTACCCCCCTTAAGGCCAAGCCACGAGCAACCCTCGTGCAAACTAAGTCATGAGAAACCGTCACGCAAACTCCCCATGGGTGGCCAGCTCCCCTTATGGAAAAGCCATGAGCAACCCTCGTGCAAACAAAGCCGCTAGCTAGAACCACACAAACAAAGCTGCAAACTAGAGCTGTACAAACTAAGGAGCAGGATGGAACTATGAAAATGAAGTTGTAACTCTAGTTCGCGTAAAATACTTCGCCAACACACTCTCCCGCAAGCCAAACTTGCAAAAACAGTACTCAAAGTAGACAAAGGAAAGACAAAACAGTTAAGTGACATAAAAAAATAACAATGTCATACAAATCCACGCACAAGAGCGTACACAACAACTGCTAAGAAAAAACAACACATGACATGAATAGTTGGAGGAATAGTACGAGAACATACAAGTACATAAACATGAGGCCGCTACTCATCACCAGCGTCGACATCATAGCACTCATCCTAAGAAATGTCATCAAAACTAAAGCTAGAGGTGTCGCATCCTAGGTGCTGACTTATAAGTCGGAATGCCTTCGCCGCTCCATGTCTAAGGGCTAACTTACGAGCGTCTTCCACTTGAGGCTCCAACTCCTTGGAACAGATCTCGTAATGCACCTCCTCCGTAATTAGGCTACGGTCTCGTATGTAGTCCAACGACTGCAAGTACTCTGCAAGTCCAGCGGCCTTCAACTCTAACATACGGCTCTCAGAAGATAGCATCTCCACTTGGGCTCTCGCCGCCCGAAGTCGAGTTTCTAAACGGGTGTCTTCCTCTTGGGAATGCTTCACCATCTGGGTGGTCCTCTCCACCAATGCCTTCTCAACCTCCAATGCCGCGCTTGCATACTCCAACTCGGACTTCAGCCCAAACCCCATCTGACAGAATCATGAAATGATACGGGCATGCTCCTCCCTGTAGGAGGCGAGCAAGCTCGTCGTCGATCTAAGCTTCTCCTCAAGGGCCAAATACTCATCCTTTAAACTTACATAGTGGTCATTCCAAGTAACGGCAGTCCGACCCTGAGTCTCAACCTGCACATAGGAAAATTAAACATTTGCGTCACAAGATGAAAACTAAAAATTTCACGCAAACGAGAATACTTACCACGCCGCCACCGGCTGCCGCCTCTACAGAAAGAACCAGGAGGGTCGGGCGCTCAAGTACCTGAACCTCAGGGGTGGTGTCATCTCGAGAAACTAAAGGAGCTGCCCCATCCATCTTCTTAGCACTGCTATAAGAATCCGCACTAGTTTTTCTCTTACGACTACCACCGGAGGGTGCCTCGATACTCTGCGAAGAATCCGAAGAAATAACGCAATGCAACAGGTGCTTCTCCTCCATAAACGAAAAAATGTTGAACAAGAGGTTGGCAAATTCAAGGGCTCCGAAAACCCCAGCACCAGGGAAAATTCCGACTCTTTTAACTACTGGCGGTGACAACGGTCAGGAAGCGAGTTCCACACCTCTGGTAGGCCCTAAAGGTTTCTGATATAGCAAAAAATAATGTTCCCGTGAAGATGGTCTATCCGAGCCTCGAAATCAAGCCAGCACTTGTTACTGTGAATCTCCACGCGCTCCCCACAATCGAAGAGGACATTGCACAACTCTCGGAAGCACTCTAGAGAAATCCTCCAGCCATGCTCGCGGAAGAAAAAACCATACCCATAAGGCGCACTACTCCCAACGAGGTAAACTAGGAGATTGACACCCCGCAAAATTTTAAGATCTTGGTCACTTCCTCACAAGGCGGGAATCAAAAGTCAGATCTTAAAGTGCTCTCGCAGACTGTCAGCTAGCCTGGGGGGAGGGGGATTTTGCACTCTCTCCACGACATGTGGAATTCTCACTTCTAAATCAGCAGGTAGCCCGAACTTCTTCGTCCAAATGATAATTTGATCCTTGGTAAGGGAAGAACTCAAACGCAGTGGTCTCGCGACATGCTTCGAGCTCTGTCACCAGAAAGGAAATCAACTGCAGTACGAAAAGCACAACTCGCAACGATAAAATTAAAGGATAGGATCCTCGAAGCAAACCAAGAGGCGCCCCCGTGCACGCGCGCGCATAAAAATAGCTCCTACAGGCGCGCACAGGCATGCACGTCGTACAGGTGTGCGCATGTATTGTTACGCATGCACCCTATTGCGGGCGCATAGCTGCGCGCGCGCGCAGATGCGCCCACTATAGCACGCTACAGTTGCGCGCAACTGTAGCACGCTATAGTGCGCTCGCACAGTGCGCGCACTATAGCACGCTACAATTGCGCGCAACTATAGCGCATGCAACTGTAGCACGCTGCAGTTGCGCGCAAACAGTGCGCAATATAGCACGCTACAGTTGCGCATGCAATTGTAGCGAACTACAGTTGCACGCTAAAGTTGTGCGCACTATAGCGCGCTACATCAACGCGTACTGTAGTGCGATACAGTGTGCGCACAACAACAGTTTGCGCACTGCAGTGCATTGCAACACGCATAATGCAGCACGCGCGACCGGATGCGCGCCCCGCGCAACTCGATCCGCGCGCCCCCTCACGTGAACGCGCGTTTTCACGCCATCGCGTCGTCCAACCATGGGCATGTTGTACACCCTCTCCCGCACAGATCTTTTAACATGACATTACCTGAGCTCACCGAGCACCGCTCACGTACGTTTCTGGCATGTCACTGGACGTCGTCATAGTCGAAGGGAATGGGGAAAAATCCTTGTTCTCTCGCTTGTGCCAACCTCTGACAACAGAGGATCAAGGGGCAATTGACGGAGATGAAGCCCCATTTATAGGCTTGGGTGTGCACTTAACCATCTCCCCCATGATCCCTCCTATTATGGAGATCATGGGGTTGACCGGTCAACCCACTCCCCATAATCTCCACCACAATATGAGAGATCATGGGGGCTTCCTACTCGCCAACTACCGTCATCGCCGTCGGCCATCGCCGCTGCCACCATCATCGGCCGCCGCCTGCAGTCGGCCGCCCGCCTCCCACCACCCGCCGCCCACCGCCGGCTGGTGCTTGCCGCCAGCCGTCAACCGCTGTCGCCGCTTGCAGGTTGGCCACCGTCCGATCACTACAGATCATCTGTCGCCATCCGATCTGCAGGTGACCACCCACTAAATGACCAAGTTAGTGGGGGCCCGCCATAACCACCTCCTTGAGGCTATAAAAGGAGCCTCAAGCCTCCTCATTTCTCACCTTTTTGCTCAAGATTCTTCTTCTTCCTAAAGACAAAGCTCTATCGAACTCCTCCCCCGGGTAGTCTTAAAGCTGCCCACGAGCCAAGACCCCAAGTGCACGGAGAAGGGATGAAGACAACCACCGCCAACGCTCAAACACACCAGCCACCAAGTTAGCATCTAACACTCCCTCGACGCAGCCTATTTCCTTTTGCGAGTAGGAAATTCTCTCTCACCTCCAAGTTGTAATGAGGAGCAGTCTGTCACCCACAATTCTCAGAACACATTGTAACCGCAACCTGATAGTGGACTTTGACCGGCACAGATCCAGTCATGTGGTTTTTTACCCAGTTGAGGGGTTTTTCCACGTTAAAACCTCTTGTGTCAACTATCTCTTTTCATTGTCTGTGTTGATGAGTTACTCCACAACATTTCCCACATATATATGGTGCGAATTGATTTTATCACATGTCATTGCAAGTGGACTCGTGAGCCGCATGAGCGCTCTTTTCTAGGCATGTCGGTACTCGTGAATTACTACTAGTATTTAATTTGAAGTTGAGCAATGATTGCACTTGCACTTGTGTGGCGCATGATCGTGTCACATCTGCGGCGCGACCTTCTCTGGTCGGCCTCCCTCGGCCGTGCTCCCGCGACGCGGCCCTCCCTGGCCGGCCCCATTACTGCCCGGCCCTCGTCGGCCGGGTCTTTCCACCTATCGACCTCCTCTCCCCGGCCGACCCTTTTGCCGCCCTTAACCGCCGTCATTTGAACATCCTCGCACAATCTTCACGTTTGTTATACGAGTAACCACCCTCAGAACCACCAGTGCAGCCTTCTATAATGGGAGGGTACAAATATCTGAAATTATATCTATTTGCGCATAGCAAAAATATTTAAAGTTTATTAAACTGGTCTTCAGATAGTAAATAGGGTGGTTAATTTCTGCGCATAGCTGCGTAACCATCATAACCACCCTTGAACCTATAAATGGAACCTCAGACCCTCCTCATTCTCACCTTTTTTTCCTCCCTTGGTTCTCCTACGTGTCAGAGAGTTCCACGAGGAATCTCCTTCGCCTTCGAAGACGACCTTGAGACCTTCAAGCGCTTCGAAGATAACTCAACTGATTTCATACACCTTTGTCCACCTTTGCACACCCTTGAGCATTCCTCTCCGTAAGCACGTCTCCCACAACAACAAACAACCAGCACGCAACACTCTCAGAGATCTACGCCACCAGAAAATCACAAGTTCTCTCCGCTCCAGACTCCAAATTCCACTATGAATATCAAGAGGAAAGACACTCACACAAAAAAGTGTATAACGCACCACTCCAGCTTCCAATAATTAGCAGAAAAACACCAAACATCCGGAGCATAATGTCTTCCACTACGATAAAGAATAAAAACTTAGCTTCGTGAGCGGTGACCTATCATCGTCCGAATGCCACTTTCACTCACTTCGCTCAAAATGTAACAAACAGCGGCCTGTTGTCATCACGTTCTCTTCAAAGCCTTGTAAGTACCAGTAAATAGTAAAGTATGGTCAACACCGAACTAGTCACATGGTTTTTCACACTGTTCCTGGGTTTTTCACGTAAAAAAAATCTTTTTTCCTGCTCCCAGCATTTTCTGTCATTATTTGTGCGCTCGACCGCTCCACGGGGTAAGACATTGCAATTTAGTTTAGTCTATCAGAAGCCTCGAGCGATCCACAACACTACTTAATTTAATTAATTTATATTATTAATAATATAAATACTTGCACAAATCTCATATAGTAGGATTTATAAATTAAATGATGGAAACCTGAATGTGATTGATGGGGTCCTCTTAGAGCAATGTATGCACCCCCATGCTTTAGGGTGCTCTAGTAGCGCACCCGCCCGCGGCGTAATCACCTGAGGCGTAACCGTCCAGGGCTTCACCGCCCTTCCTCTCCCTCTCTAGTGTCGGGAGAAGGAAACCGAGTGGGCTCCCTGTCCTTCTTCTACCGCCCCATTTGGGGCGACCCCTTCCTCGGCCGAGATAGGCTACCAAGTAGGCCTCCCGTCCCTCGGCTGCCGCTCCCTTAAGGGATGACCCCTTACTTTCCCGAGACGGGCATCCAACTCGGGCGCCCATCCCTCGGCTACTGCCCCCTGAAGGGACGACCCCTTCCTCGCCCGAGATGGGCGGCCAGTGAAAGACATTGTTTTCAAGGTCAGCTAACACCTAGAGGGGGGGTGGGGGTGAATAGGTTTTAGACCTCTTTAAAATTATCTAGACCTAACCCTGATTAAACTGTGCTTAGTGTTTTAATTATTCTAGCTTTCAAGACATACACATAGAATAAATAAATGTTTTATAATGGTTCCCCAGATTATGAGTACGTCCACTATCCCTCTTAACCTTTCTAACAGTGTGTTAGACAAGGCTCTTCCCAAATACTCGACTCTTTAAGATCTTATAACTTAATCCCACAAGACCGCTCAGTCTCCTCAAAGACCTACTACTCAGGCACTATGCCCTACAAATCAGTGATTAAACAACCACCTACCTCAGGCCAACAACCCTACACTTCAGGCTGAGTGGACAGCCCTACACTTAGATCCAAAGTGGATCCTACACTCAAATCAACAAGTGATCCTACCTCATCCTTTATAACACGGGCTTACAACTCAGATTCTACACAGAATCCTACACTCAGATCCAAGAATGGATCCTACAGAAATTATAAATGTTGTGAAATAGTTAGACTCCAAAGAGTTTTCTCTGTGTCTATCTTACTGGGCTGAGCAGATTTAAGCCCCGTCTTCTTCACAGTAGCAAGTTGAAAAGATCTTCAGCACTGGACAGCTTATGCTAGAATTAAATCAGAATCAAGATTATGATCTGCTTATAAAGACAATGGATCTTAAAGTTTTGTATCTTCTTCAAACATCTACTTGACTTGCAGACACTGTGTTGAAAATGGTGAAGTGAAAGTGGCGTGAATGGGCGACCTGTCCACGCGGACTATGCGGACAAGACTGGTGATCAGACAGGTCGGCAGAGCTGTTACTGTCAGCTTGTTCTTTAGCGGTCTGGGCTGTCTGTTTGCACAGACTATGCAGACAGAGGCGGCGGCCAGCCAGGTCGGCTTATGCTCAACCGACAGTTTGGTCCAAGAAGGTAACCGAGCCGATAGCTTCTCTATCCGCGGAGTCCGGCAAGATGCAGACTGGACTAGAGCTTGGCAGACCGGCATGGCAGATGCCTTGGTCTAGCTCTGGTGGTGTAGTTGGTGGAAGTCGCATAGAGATCGCCAGTTAGAGAGGACTGGATCTGGAGGTCACCGGGATTGGAGGAATATTTCCAGTGTTCTGCCAGTAAGCGCGGACTGGACCTTGTGGCCAATGGTGTGGACTTAGTTAGTTCTAAACCAAGTCTAGGTTTGGCTCAGTCTGGCGAGGTCGCGCAGTTAAGCGTGGACTACTTCTACAGGTTTGGCTCAATCCAGGTTTTTCATGTGCCTTGGTTGCGAGCTTTGGGAATACAGACTGGAGTTGAGTCCGCAAGGCGTGCGGATTGGAGCTGTCTGCCTATTGTGCGGACTGTTCTCCTTGTCCGCCGAGTTCGGCAATTGACGTTGATGCCTTGGATTCGAGCTAGGGATACACGGGGTGGAGGTGAGTTTGCAGGGCGTGCAGACTGGGAGAGTATCTGCGGATAGGCGGACAAGGTATTGCTGTAGTGTTTGGCTATTGGCGGTGTCCTAGCTGGGCCTTTGGTGACAAGACAAATAGAGGTTGATGTCTGGCCTTGGTAAAGTTAATTGGCGGGCGGGATGGGGGAGGTTATCCTATCAGCTATGGAGGTGACCACACTCCTCATCGTGCCTATAAATAGGACCCCCTATCACATCAATTATAAGGGAATGAATAGTAACTGAACTCACGGATAGTTGCTGTTGACTGGTTTTTTGTGTCCGCGCGGTTGAGAAGATTGACCAGGTTGTGCGGATAACACTGGAAGGCCAGGACTTGGTTCTGACTGTGGTCAGGGACAGTGCAGACTCTACGGATAGCAACCAGCAATTAACAGTAGGTCGCGGGTTGCGGCTAAGCGGCCTCTCTTCTGCAACTAGTTTCTCGATTCAATAAGTTGTCCGCTTCTGGTGGCCTGTTCAGTTTGGCAGCAACTCGCACGGTCTGGCAGCTAGGAGACCTCGCGGTTAGGCGTCTTGCAGATCGACAGTTAGAGTTCAGCATTGGAACAACGGGTAGTCCGCGCAGCTTGGTTGCGGTATGGAGACCAGACGGGTTGAGCAGACTCCGTAGATCAGTGGTGCAGTAGCGGCTTGGAGGTCTTAGCGGACTCGGCAGTCTCTGAGGCAGTCCACTCGGCTAGTTTTGCCTTGTATTGTTCTGCTTTCCCTTTGGGTATTTTGGCGAAATCATGTCTCGCCTTTCAAAGAATGTTTAGTACAAGATTCTTGCTCTTCTGGTTTGCATCTGGGTTATTTGGGATCGGATTGGTTGAGTGTTCTTGCGCCTAGTTTCGCGTCTTCCGCTATATAAAATTTTAACATGGTATCAGAGAGAAAAAAGGCTTGTGCAGTGGATAAACCGACAGTTTGCTTCGGTGCTTTTGTGAGTCTAAGTGAACCAGTGTTAAGTGAAATGGAAGGTGATTTAGCAAGCGATCTTAAAATGGAGCTTCTTACATGGACTAACTTTGGAAAGTGGAAGTCATGTATGGAATGTTATGTTATTGGCGAGGATGTTTGGGAGGTGGTTTGCGGAGATGAAAGGAAAGAGGATACTGCTAGAAATGTTGAAGTGATGAGAGCTGGGAAGAAGACAAATGCGAAAGTGGAGGTTGTTATCAAGTAGGTGATCTCATCGGAACTCTTGGACCACATCTGTTGATGTCAGTCAGCTGCGGAGATTTGGACTTCCCTCGATGGGTTGTTCAACAAGGAGGTGAAGTTGGCTGCGGAGGTTGGTCCCTCTACTTCTGATCAATAAGAGAGGAGTGTTTCTCCTAGGCGTGAGGGGAAGAGGAATGAAGGACCAAGGTATTATAAATGCAAGTAGCCTGGTAACCTCAAGAAGGAGTGTAAGGTTGTCCTGCACTCGGTGAATGTCGCTCATGTTGGGAGCAAAGGGAAGAACTTGGTTGAGTCGTCAACAAGTTCTGATGTTGATCAATTGAAGGCCAGTGATAGTGCAGCTATCTGGAATAAAAGGCTGGGGTACATAGGGATGGACAAGCTAAAAGCAATGGCGATGAGAAGCCTTGTGAGAGGCTTGCCTAAGATGTCATCCTTCGGCGATGGTCAAGCTTGCGCGGGATGTTAACATGGTGAAGCTTTTTTGCTTTACGTTTGATAAGGCGCAGTCCAGGTGTAAGGCACCATTGGAGGTTGTCCATGGTGATCTGGTGGGACCGACCGTCACCACCAGTCTTGGAGGCAGCAGGTACATGCTGATATTAGTTGATGACTACTTAAGGTATACTTGGGTGTACTTCATGAGGGAGAAGTCGAACGCATTCTGTTTGTTTGTGGAGTTCAAGAAGCTTGTGGAGGGCCAGCTTGATCTGCGGATCAAGAAGTTGAGAACAGTCAACGGTGGTGAGTTCGGCTCAACCGTGTTCTCGAACTTTTGCAGGAAGCATGGAATCTGAAGGGAGCTTTCTTATAGACATACTCCAAAATGAAGTGGAGTAGCAGATCAGAAGATCCGTCTTTTTACGGAGACCTGCAAATGTTGGCTTCAGTGTAAAGACATTCCTAAGGCCTTTTGGGCGGAAGGGATGGCCTGCGTGGTTCATGTTATAAATCAGATCCCTTAGAGTCCGATCAACTTGAAGACTCTGTATGAGCTGATGTTCCAGACAAAGCCCAGCATGAAGCACCTTCGGCTGTTTGGATCTACCTGCTATGTACATGCTCCAGATGCTCTCAAGATGAAGCTAGTCTTTGTTGGGTATGATGAGCAGATGAGGTGATGGAGGTGTATGTATCCTACGACGAAGAAGTTCATCGTGTCGAGAGACGTTGTCTTCGATGAGCTGACATCGTATTGGGGTAGCTCAGATATGGAGCTAGAGTTTTGTAGGTCAGATGGTAAGCTAAAGTAGGTTGATTTTAAGGTTCAGATAGAGCTGTCTTGTTCACCAGGAGATCCAGGTTCTTCCAGCTCTGGGGCAGAGGAGTTTGGGTCGGGAAGCAGGGGGAAATGCTCCAGGTGCTTCTAGATCGAAGACGGTTGTTTCTTGTTCAGGAAGTAGGGGGAGCATTGCTCCAGGTGCATCTTGTTTATGTAGCAAGGGGTGTAATGTTCCATACTATTCTAGTTCAAGAGCAAAGGTTACTGGTTCAGGTAGTTGGGGGAGAGTTGCTCTAGGTGCTTCTTATTCCAGTGCGGTGGCTTCTTGTTCAGGAAGTAAGGAGAGAATTGTTTCGGGTTTGCCCGAGAACAGAGCTGGTTCAGAAGGAGTAGCGGAGGTGGTTAGTCATGATCAGACTCTTTGGAGGTCGAAGAGGGTCATCAACCCACCAGTTCGATATTGTGGAGGAAACACAGTGAGCTTGCTCTCATGTTTTCTCGCAGGCCCTCACATCGAGCAAGGGTCTTCTAGCTGTGATGACACCACTAGAGTCAAGGAGGTGAATGATGCCAAGGCTGAGGAGGTGAATGATTCCAAGGCTGAGAAGGTGACTACTCTAAGAGGAGACAAGGCTTGGGGCCTTATGCCCAAGATCATTGGTGATACTCCTGTGATGCACAAGTGGAGGTCAAGGCTGAAGAAGAAGGCAAAGGGAAGCATGACTCCTTTTTGGAGATGTTGGAGGGATCCCTCATGGTCTAGGATGTAACGACCCCATCCGTTATATGACGTATAGTAGAAGGTCCGGCCGGGGCCCCACACTATATGCCACAAACAGACGGTGAGGTCACAGGATAATACCAAACCAAACGAGTCCTAACTCAGAGCATTCTAGCGGAAGCTTATTAAGTGCAAGAACTCATACCATTGAATGTCCACTAATATATAAATATCACATTTATATAGATACCCAGGAATGTTTACAAAACCACACCGCACACGGCCTTAAGGCCTTACAAGTTACTCTTAACAACACATATAATTTCATACATCGGCACGCAGGCCGGCCACACATGAAATCCAACACTTCGCACGGCCTTCGAGGGCCTACCAGCAGCATGGGCTTTTGCCCGCTCAATCCATCAGCCCGCAACACCTGCATATGGACGTCCACCCCATGGGTGATAAACAAAGCAACGGTCAGCATTCAGCTGACCAATTATAACGACCCCACCCCTTACCCGGGGCAGTGGTTCCTTCCCTGCATGTATAGTAATTTCAACATATAAAGCACATACACCCAACATCACAAACGCCGGCCTCAATGCCAGGCGCTCCGTGCACTCAGGGCACCTTTTATGGTTTGTACTTGGTAGGCGGGCATAAGCCTCCAAACCCTTGTTGAAGACCTCACGCACCCGTCTCACTCAGAGGTACGCACCACACCAAAACCCGTGAGCACTATCAGTCGACCTACCCCCGTAGTGTAACAAGCCTAGGGAATTCGCCCTGCTGCTTTGCTACCAATCGACCGCTCACCCGATCTTAACATTGCCACTTGGTGAAATGGGCATAAGCCTCCAAACCCCTGTTGAAGACCTCACGCACCCACCCACTCAGAGGTGTTCATCGCCACTTGGTAGAATGGGCATAAGCCTCCAAACCCCTGTTGAAGACCTCACGCACCCACCCACTCAGAGGTGTCCGCACTCCATCAACCAGCTCTTACAAGCATGCAACCAAAGGAGCTATACAAAGCATCCAACACATCGTCCTCACCATCTCCGCAGGCTAAACGATGCATACACGGAGTCTTCTCCGGATCGCAATATAAACATCACCAATCCCGACATACGTCTGGATGGGCTTCACACAGCATGCCTATGCCGTACTACAGACTTCCGGCTCTAGATGCAGACTCAACTGCTGGAATCACTTATGCGTTTCCATCTCTTGATGGAGGATCCCATGCACATGCAAAACAAAGGGCTTCACCTGCCCAAGGAAGAAAGATCGTTACCCTTGACGATCGCTTCGGCGCCATAGAAAACTAGCCGGATGGAAATCACCGCAGCGGCCTTGCCTCCGCAACGCTGCACTCGGCTCTCTATTCGGCTCGACGAAGCTCCACCGGCCTTCTCCTCCTCCTCCTCCAAGCTCTCCTCTCTTTCTTAAGAAGAAAGGCTAAGTGGAATGAGCTTTCAACTCAATCCACGGCCTTAAAGAGGCTGGAAATGCTATGGACCACACGATCCAAATAGAAGGAAACGAACGGCCGAGATCTGCCCAAAACCCCAATTTTTGCCTGACACGGCCTGTGACACGCCCGTGTCACAGGCCGTGTACCCTTAAGCGGCACACGCGGTTTGGAACCGACTGAACAACACGGGGCTCGACACGCCCGTGTCGAACCTGACACGCCCGTGTCATTCTTGAGACACGCCCGTGTCCCCTGCTACACGGCACCCATCGACTTCCAAAACCAGTACACGGGTCGGAACACGGCAGCCGACACGCCCGTGTCCAGCCTGACACGCCCGTGTTCATGGCCATGTTCACGGCCGTGTACGGCTCTGACCCGAATAGGCCAACTTTGAGATTTAAATCGAACACGCCCTGGGACACGCCCGTGTCCCAGGCCGTGTACCCCCGACACGCCCTGGGACACGCCCGTGTCCCAGGCCGTGTCTACCAGCCTGCTACTCAAAATTGTGTACAAACATATTTTGAGTTCTGGGGTGTTACATAGGATATACGAGGAGGGGACTATGTCTCAAACATCTTCTCAAAGGAACTATCGGAGGGACCAGGTGCAAAGTTATAGGAATCGCTTGGGTTGCTCACCACTTCTCACTTCAAGGGGGAGTGTTGAAAATGGTGAAGTGAAAGTGGGTGATTGGGCGACCTGTCCGCGCAGACTATGCGGACAGGACTAGCGGTCAGCCAGGTCGGCAGAGCTGTTGCTGTCAGCTTGTTCTTTGGCGGTCTGGGCGGTCTGTTCACGCAGACTAGGTGGATAGAGGCGGCGGACAGCCAGGTCGGCTTATGCTCAGCCAGCGGTTTGGTCCCAGAAGGTAACCAGGCGGATAGCTTCTCTATCCGCGGATTCCAGCAAAATGCAGAATGGACTAGAGCTCGGCAGACCAGCATGGCAGATGCCTTGATCTAGCTCTGGTGGTGCAGCTGGTGGAAGCTGCAGAGATCGCTAGTTAGAGCGGACGGGATCTGGAGGTTGCCAGGATTGGCGGACTGTTTCCAGTGTCAGCCAGTAAGCGCAGACTGGCCCTGTGGCTAGTGGTGTGGACTTGGTTGGTTATGAACCAAGTCCATGTTTGGCTCAGTCCGACGAGGTCGCGTAGTTAAGCGCGGACTGCTTCTACCCCAGTCTCTAAAGTTTATCGATATTCTCAATCATCTTCAGTATGTGAGTCCCTATTGGGTCTCGAACTCCCATATTACACTAAAATAATGCCTTAGAAATGTCAAACCTTGAAAGTCTTTGTTTTCAAGGTAGCTTTCAACCTCGAGGGGGGGGGGGGGGGAGGGTGAGTAGGTTTATTTAATTCTTGTGACTATCTTTTAATTTCTTCCTTTAGTACTTAGTGTGTTGGCATTTGATTAGCTTTCAAGAACCTACACAAAGAAAACAACATAGAAAAGCACACAAAGAAATTTAGAGTGGTTCCCCAGATTATGGGTACATCCACTCTCCTCCCACCTTTCTAACTTTCAGTTAGACAAGGCACTTCTCCAATACTCAGCTCAAAGAGCTTACACCTCAGATCCCTCAAGATCTCTCAATCTTCTCCAAGACTTACAGCTCAGGCACAAGTACCTTATAACTCAGTGATCAGTAGATCATCTACCTCAGGCCAAAGGCCCTATAACTCAGGCTGAAGGACATGCCTACCTCAGATCCACAAAGGATCCTACCTTAGAGAGAATGACTCTCCTACCTCAGGCTGTTAAGCCCTACCTCAGATCCAAGTGATCCTACATCTCTAGCACAAGTGCCCTACAACTCAATGAGAATGACTCACCTACCTCAGGCTCAAAAAGCCCTATAGCTTAGTGATCAACAGATCACCTACCTCAGATCCAAACTGGATCCTACACTTAGAGAGTATAACTCTCCTACAGCTTAGGCAAATGTGCCCTACCTCAGGCCAAAGGCCCTACAGCTCAAATCCAAAAGGATCCTATAGAAAAATTGTGGTTTAATTAATTTGACACAGAGAAATATCTCAGTGTCAACAACTAGGGTTGAGTTATCTCAGCTCTATCTTTCTTCATAGTAGAAGGAAGAAATTTCTTCCTCTATTGGAAGAATCTTAGAATATAAATTCTGAACTTGCTGAAGGAGACGGAAGAGCAGTTATGTCTTGAGTTCCTCAATCAGCTAACTGAGCCCGCAGAAGACTGAAGACTCTCCATTCTTTCTTTATCAGAAGGCTTTCTGATCTTATTATAGCAGAAGAAAATGCAACAGCTAACTGACCTTTTGGTTCTCGCTGGAAGACTTCAAGCTTTTTCTTGGCAGTAATGGCGAGGAAGATAAAGTATAACCGCCTTTCACTTATTGAATAAAAACCTAAAAGTATTTTTCTTCATGCTGAAGCAGTCCATTTTATATTCCGCCGATTAATGGCTCCAAGAAGCAGTGGGGACCACCTGCAGTTGACTTCTGCAACTTGCTTTAATGGAAGAAGATGTATAGTAGCTCTCCGACACTAATTGTCGTATTCTGTAGCTTTCCGTAGCTTTCCCGCGAGTAATTTGATCCATATTGACTTTGTTGACTATTGCTGATGTCAGCATCTATGGACTTAGCAAAAATCAGACATCTTAGTATAGGTGTTGAGTGAGTAAGCTTCACTCAACGCAAAAACACTTAGAAAAATTTCTCTGCCATTAGGCCTTGAGTGAGTAACCTTCATTCAACGCCAAAACACTTAGAAAATATTCCAGTCATTAGGCGTTGAGTGAGTAAGCTTCACTCAATGCCAAAACACTTAGAAAAATCTTTCTGCCTCTTGGCATTGATTGAGTAAGCTTCACTCAACGCCATATCTCTTAGAAATGATTCTAGTCACTTGGTGTTTAGTGAGCAACCTTCACTCAACGCATTTGGACTTAGCCGATTTTTCTGCTTGGGAAGCGTTGAGAGCATTGAGTGTGTCTTCATCACTCAATGCCTTTTGCCTTAACCAAACTTTCTATTGGTAGGCGTTGAGAGCGTTGAGTGTGTCTTCATCACTCAACGCTTTTTGCCTTAGCCAAACTTTCTATTACTAGGCGTTGAGTGAGCCTTCATCACTCAACGCATTTGGACTTAGCCAAATTTCTGTAAAATCACAGTCTCTTACAGACTGAGGTTCAGTCAACGCTTTTTATCACATGGCATTGAGTTAGTAAGCTTCACTCAACGCCTGTGGACTTAGTCAAATACTTATACAAATTTTTTGTGGATTTGATTGACTGAGCAATACTCAACAATTTTGATGTTATGGCATTGAGTGAGTTGACTTCACTCAATGCCTATGGACTTAGCCTAATTTTCAGTTGTTTCTTCTTAGGCTTTGCCTGTCTCACATCTTTTAGTTGTATGGCATTGAGTGAGTACATTTCACTCAACGCCTGTGGACTTAGCCACATTTTTAGTTGTTTCTTCTTAGACTTTGCCTGTCTCACAACTCTTAGCTATATGGCGTTGAGTGAGTACACTTCACTCAACGCCTGTGGACTTAGCCATATTTTCAGCTTGCCAATTGTTTGACTGACTATACTCAATGATTTTACTTACCTGACGTTTAGTGAATAGACTTCACTCAACGCCTGTGGATTTAACTTAATTCCTACACCTAGCATTGAGTGGGTAAGCTGCACTCAATGCTTGAGGACTTAGGCAAATTCCTGCCTTTCCAGAATCTATCTTTATGTCCACCTGTCCAATCACTTGGAATACTTGTCCAATCAAAGCTTTAAGGATAACCTGCATGCATGAGCTTAAGCACACATCAAATACAACTTTATGTATATCATTGGCATGATCGACTTCTTCAAATCTAGGACATTGTGGGCAATGGACCCCAACAATCTCCCTCTATTTGAAGAAGTC
Organism: Platanthera zijinensis; assembly: GCA_039513925.1. Taxonomy (NCBI): domain Eukaryota; kingdom Viridiplantae; phylum Streptophyta; class Magnoliopsida; order Asparagales; family Orchidaceae; genus Platanthera; species Platanthera zijinensis. The sequence goes on along the minus strand of CM077080.1, from coordinate 83,993,849 downwards.
AAAACTCTAAAACAATTGAGTCAATGACATACATTAACATATGCAGCAGAAGAATGTTTAACTAAGATCAAGAGAAGAGATTTTAGTTACCAAACTTCCTTTCCTGCAAGGTGATCACCATCACACCTGCTCCCCCTGAATTGCTGCTACCTGGTCTTGATCAATTTGATCATAAACTTCTCATTCTCATAGTTCTGATAACACTTGTATCCTTCTTCTCCTGTTATGATTTGATACCAGATTCATATCCTTCTCCTCCCCCTTTTTGACTTCTGTTAATAGTCGGGGAGGTTCTGATCTTCTGCTCCCCCTTTTTTATTACAAGTAAGCAGCAGTAGAACCATTTGAGAGTGTTGGAGCAGTGCTGGACTTGATCCCCCTCAATTGAAGCATCATCTATCATGTTTCTTGATAGACCATTTGATCTGCATCATCTAGATAGTGCTTTAACCAGCATGATACCACTCAAGATATACAATCTTAAAGGATCTTCAATTCTCTAAAGTACTTGTCCACCTATAAGAAAAAGTATAACTTGCACACCATGGGGATCAACTGAAGCTATGCTAGGTTCAACATACCCAATTCAAACTTGAAGGTGTAGAACTTTGCTTCATCAAGTGGCTTAGTGAAGATGTCAGCAACTTGCTTGTCTGTTGGGACAAACTCAAGGTTTATATCTTCACATTCCACATGCTCCCTAATGAAATGATATCTAATCTCAATATGCTTAGTCCTATTGTATGAGACAAGATTCCTAGCAATTTAGATGACACTAGTATAATCACAATATAATGGATGTTTACTTATCTTGTGGTTATAATCCTGGAGTTGATGCTGGATCCACAACAACTAAGAACAATAGCTACCTGCTTAAATGTACTCTGACTCTACAGTTGAGATTACAACACTTGTTTGCTTCTTACTATTCCAAGACACTAGTCTTCCTCCCAAGAATTGATAGGTGCTATAAGTTCCCTTCTTGTCCTCTTTGCAGCCTGCAAAATCTGCATCTGAATAGCCAGTTAGTTCTAACTCCCCATTCCTAGGGTACCATATGCCAAGATCTGGTGTGCCCTTAAGATACCTCAAAATTTTCTTTACAGTAGAGTAGTGAGATTCTTTAGGGAAAGCCTGATACCTAGCACAAACACATGTAGCATATAACACCCCAAAAGGACGGAGGTGTTACATAGTATACATGATGTCAGGCCTACTTATAGTTAGATATAGAAGTAAGCCAATTATCCCTCTATACAAAGTTTCATCAACAGATTTTCCTGCCTCATCTTTTCCTATAGGCATACTTGACCCCATGGGAGTTTTCATATGGAGGAATTCTCCATACCAAACTTCTTGTTTAACTCCCTCGTGAACTTAGACTGGGATATGGACAAGCCATCATCAGTCTTTCTAACTTGGAGACCCAAGAAGAACTTAAGTTCACCCATACTGCTCATCTCAAACTTCCCTTGCATAAGTTTGGCAAACTTCCTACAAAGGTTGTCATCAGTAGATCCAAAGATAATGTCGTTTACATATATCTAGACTAGGATGATCTTACCCTTAGATTCCCTTAGGAATAGGGTATTTTCTATCTTCCCTTTTGAGAATGTGTTCTCAATGAGGAAGCTATACAAAGTCTCATACCATGCTCTAGGGGCCTTCTTTAGCCCATATATAGCTTTCTTAAGTCTATAAACAGAATCAAGATAATAAAACCTAGAGGCTGCTTAATATAGACTTCTTCTTTTAAGTCACCATTCAGGAAGGCTGACTTCACATCCATCTGGTAGACCTTGAATCCCTTGTGTGCAGCAAATGCAAAAAACAATTTGATGGCCTCCAATCTTGCTACAGGGGAAAAGGTTTGATCAAAATCAATTCCTTCCTCTTGCTTGCACCCCTTAGCTACCAGCCTTGCCTTATTCTTGATTATAATACCATTTTCATCAAGCTTATTCCTGTAAATCCACTTCACTCCAATGACATTATGTGCTTGTGGTCTGGGAACCAAATTCTAGACCTTACTTTTCTTGAACTGGTTCAGTTCTTCTTGTATTGCTACAATCCAAAACTGATCTATGTTGGCCTCTTCAAATTTCTTTGGCTCAACCTGTGACATGAAGCTTGAATAGAGTGTTGTATTGATGCTTCTGCTCCTAGTCACTACTCATTGGCTGGAATCACCAATGATTTTGTTTCTTAGATGATCCCTTAGATGCCTGATTACTGGAGGCAATCTAGCTTCAACTTCAGCTAAAGGTGCAGCTTCTTACCGATCTTCATCCACCTCATTTGTGTCTGACAGTTCTCCAACTAGAATATCCACTTTATCTTGGATAACTGGAGTTGCTTCCTTGATGGTTGGCTGAACCATCATATGTTCTGTACCTACAGCACTAGAAGAGGAGCTTGGCAGCTCCTTATTTATCATAGTAGACTCATCAAAGACTATATGAACAGATTCTTCTACAACTTGGCTTTTCAAGTTCTAGATCATGTAAGCATTGCTATGATTATTGTACCTAACAAAAATCTCATCAAAGGACTTGGCAGCAAACTTAGTCACATAGGATATCCCATTGTGAAGCACATAACACTTACTACCAAAGATTCTAAGATAGCCTAGATTTGGTTTTCTGCCTTTCAAGATCTCATAGGGAGTCTTCTTATGACTCTTGGTGATAGAGGCCCTGTTGAGGACATGACATGCAATATTCACTTCCTCAGCCCAGAAGTTTTCTGGGAGAGATGTATCACTCAACAATGTTCTTCCAGCCTCTATGAGAGTCCTATTTTTCCAATCAACAATCCCATTTTGCTGGGAAGTTCTTGGAGAAGAAAATTCTTGATGAATCCCTTTCTTTCACAGAATATTGCCATGCTTTCAGACTGGAATTCAGTTCCATGGTCACTTCTGATTTTGACCACTAAACTGTTAAACTCATTCTGAATTTTCTTGACAAACTTGATGAAGATGTCAAGGGTTTCATTCTTTTTCTTGAGAAATAACACCCAAGAAAACTTAGAATAGTCATTAACCACCAAAAGGGTGTAGACTTTCCTACCAAGACTATGAACTTGCATAGGACCAAACAAGTCCATATGTAAGAGGTACAAACACCTCACCGAGTTTTTGGTCCCAATGCCCTTGAAGGAGGCTTTGGTCTGCTTGTCCTTTTGGCATGCTAAGCAAATGTCCTCCTTGGTGCACTTTACATTAGGATCATTCCTAACTAGCTCTTGACTAAAGATCTTGCCAATAGTCTTGTAATTCAAATGAGTTAGCCTCTTGTGCCATTGGACATAATATGAGACTTTCTCATTTGCAACTAGACAAACAGGAGAGTCTATATCTAGACAAAGAAAGTTCAAGCAATAAACATTTCCACTCCTAGTGCCTGTCAAGATGACCTCTTGGTCACTTGACCTCTTGATCAGGCACTCATTCTTGTGGAAGACAATAACATAGCCAAGATCATAGAGTTGTCTTATGCTTATAAGGTTGTGTTGCACCCTTCAACATATACCACTTTTGTGATGGTGACAATGTCATTGGTAATCTTACCATAGCCTCTAGTTACCCCTCTATCTGAACCATCAAAGATGACTTTCGTTCCATCTTTTACTGGAGTATACTCCTTCAAGTTGCTCCTTGTCCCACTCATGTGCCTGGAATAACCACTATCCAAATACTATATAGGGGTATGGGCACTTGGACTAACCTACATCACACAATTTACTTTACCTTAGGACCCCAATTTCTATTGGGACCTAGGTGCATGTTAGTCTTATAAGGAACTTATCTACCAACAACATTTCTGACTGGTAGACTAACAAGCTGCTCTTGACACATTTTAATTGTGCCAGCAGTCTACAGTAAAGTGGCCCACTTTGCCACAACACCAACATTCATGAATATTGTATCTTATTTTTTGTGTACAGGCCTAAGCAGTTTGGTTAACTGTTAGGAAGAGGAGGAGCATCCTTCTTCAGATCCCTTTCAGCAAGGATCTGATTGATGGTAAGTCTTCTAGCTGGCTTTTTTTGCCTGCTCTAAGTGCCAGCAGCTACAAAATTCTTTTTAGAAAGCATGCTTCTTATATCATCAGACACAACCAAACCACGCTTGCTGGAAGACTGACCCTTGGTCAGATTCTTTGCTGAATGGTTTCTGAACCTTTGCTGCAGCCACAGTATTGAAAGTGGGGGCTGAAGCACCAAAGACAAATGGTCCATGATGGGCCATTTGAATTTCTTCATGATCAGCCTTAAAGGAACTCACTTTGATATACCTTCCACCCTGGCTGTGAACATCTTTGTTCACACCAGTGGATCTGCCATTTATCTAGTGACCAAAGATGCTTTCTTGGTCATACCTATTTGAAGGCAACTAAACTTTCCTAAAAGAAATTGGAGGCTTGGAAGAAAGAGGCTGAGCAAGAGCTGGAGCTTTTCCCTTCCCTTTGGAAGGAGCAACTCTTGTGCTTCCCTAGAATCCCAACATCTTCTTACCCTTCTGAGAGGGGAAGGAGTCTATTAAGGGTAACACAGTATATGTCTTAGAATAGATAGCCACTATTCTTTTCTCCCTCCCTAGTCTCTCTTCAAGATCCCTGATGAGACTATTTTTGTATTTGATGGAGCCTATCTGGATGTCATTCAAGACCCTAAATTTTCTAAGTTCCCTGCCCTTCTGATCCAGCAAAGATGTTGTTTCAGTCAACTGGGAAGCATCTATCTATAGAGAGGCAATCTCACAACTTGCTTCTTAGACAACTTCTTGCACTTCTTGAAGGCATCTAGAAGTTCTCCATATCTGTCAATCAATTGATTGACATCACCTTCTGATTCAGAATAATCTCCACCACTGGGTGAAGAGGTTTTTGTACAAGGACTAGTCTCATATCCTGACTTAGAAGAAGAGCTTGGTAGAGATTTTAACTTCCTTTGACCAGGCTGATCCTGGCTGGTTTCCTCATCAGTCTTTGCCATCAGCCCACAACAGTTGTAGGCATCTTCTTCATCTTCATAATCCACCTCTGAATCACTGTCTGGATGTGATAGAGGGGCCCTGATACCTATCCTAGCAGCAAGATAGTCTTCATCTACTACTTCAGCTACTTGATCAGCAGTAGGAGAAACTAGTCCAATATAGGCTTCTTCTTCTTCAGACTCAGATGAGGACGAGTCTATCTATCTCTTCTCTTTCTTGAAAACAAAGGACTTCTCCTTCTTGCCCTTATGCTGGTGTTGTTTATTCTCAGTACCTTCCTTCCTCTTCACGAGGCAGTCAGCTAGCACATGCCCTGGTTTGCTGTAATAGTAACAAACAACTTTAGAAGGATTATGTTTACTGGATTTAGAATCATAACTGTCAGCCTTGGAATGATTCTACCTGTAATGATACGAGGTGGAATGTATGCTCTTCCAATGTTTCTTCTTCATTAACTTTTGAAAGTTCCTGGAGAAGGCAACAAAGTCCTCATCTGACATGGTGCTTTCTGAGGCATCTGACTCTACGCTGTCTGAATTAGCTGGTCTTCTTGGAGGAGAGGGAATCCTCTCCTTACTCTTCTTAATGTTGTCTGCCTTGAATTCCATGGAATTCTCCTTGGCTTGGGATCTATTGGTGGCCTCCTCCTCTTTTCTTGCAGCTAGCAGCATCTCATAGGAGAGCATCTTTCCAAACAATGTTTAGGGAGGAGTTTTAACAAGCTTGGCCACCTCTCTTATGGCACAAATATTAGTATCCCAGTCACTAGTGAGAGATCCGAGGAACTTGTCATTTATTTCATAATGATTGAAGACCCTCCCATAGGTCCACAGTTCATTAATAATCCTGAAAAATCTTTCATAGCAAGTAGCTATGTTCTCTTTCAGGGATTACTTGAAAGCCTTATACTCTTGGTTGAGCATGAACATTCTATCATCTCTTACCTTTTCAGTACCCTTCATATAGACCACTAGGGTGTCCCACATCTCTTTGGAGGTCTGGCAGTGGACCTGAAAGGTAGAATCATCAATAACACTAACCATGATGTTTTAGGCTCTATTCTCCAATGCAGCCAACATGACCTCATCCTTGGTCATTTCTAATTAAGTCTTGGGAGTTTGGACATTTTCATCAAGAACTGAGACCTTCATAGGGATGAAGGGTCCCTCTTTGATAGTCATAAAGATTCTAGGGTCAGAGTCTTCCATGAACAACCTTACCCTCTTTTTCCAGATTCCAAAATACTCCTTCATGTAGATGGGGAGTTTCATGGAACCAAGCTCCTTATGGTTCTCTCCAGAACCCATAAGTTCAGATCTGTAGCTACCCTTGGAGATCACTCAGAATGTTAAATCCTTTTTTAGTAACCTCCCTCTGATACCACTTGAAAGTCTTTGTTTTCAAGGTATCTTGCAACCTAGAGGGGGGTGAATTGGTTTATTTAATTCTTGTGACTATCTTTTAATTTCTTCCTTTAGTACTTAGTGTATTGATAGTTGATTAGCTTTAGAGAACCTATACAAAGAAAAAAACACAGAAAATCACACACAAAAATTTATAGTGGTTCCCCAGATTATGGGTACATCCACTCTCCTCCCACCTTTCTAACTTTCAGTTAGACAAGGCACTTCTCCAAAACTCAGCTCAAAGAACTTACACCTCAGATTCCTCAGGATCTCTCAGTCTCCTCCAAGAATTACAGCGCAGGCACAAGTGTCATACAACTCAGTGATCAGCAGATCACCTATCTCAGGCCATAGACCCTACAACTCAGGCTGGGAGGATAGCACTTCCTCATATCCACAAAGGATCCTACCTCAGAGAGAATGAATCTCCTACCTTAGGCTGATAAGCCGTACCTCAGATCCAAGGGATCCTACAGCTCAGGCACAAGTGCCCTACAACTCAGTGAGAATGACTCACCTATCTCAGGCTCAAAAATCCCTATAGCTCAGTGATCAACAGATCACCTACCTCAGATCAAAACTGGATCCTACACTTAGAGAGTATAACTCTCCTACAACTCAGTCAAATGTGCCCTACCTCAAACCAAAGTCCCTACAGCTCAGATCCATAAGGATCCTATAGAAAAATAGTGGTTTAATTAATTTGACACAGAAATATCTCTGTGTCAACAACTAGGGCTGAGTTATCTCAGCTCTATCTTTCTTCACTATAGCAGGACAAAATTTATACCTCTATTGGAAGAATCTCAGAATATAAATTTTGAACTTGCTGAAGAAGACGGAAGAGCAGCTAGGTCTTGAGTTCCTCAATCAGCTAACTGAGCCCGCAGAAGACTGAAGGCTCTCCTTTCTTTCTTTATCAAAAGGCTTTCTGATCTTGCTATAGCAGAAGAAAATTCAGCAGCTAACTGAACTTTTGGTTCTTGCTGGAAGACTTCAAACTTTTTCTCGGTAGTAATGGCGAGGAAGATAAAGTCCAGCCGCTTTTTCTCTTATTAAATAAAAACCTAAAATTTGTTTTCTTCATGCTGAAGTTGTCCCTTTTATCTTTCGTTGATTAACGTCTCAAAGAAGTAGTGGGGACCACTTGCAGTTGACTTCTGCAACTTGCTTTAATAGAAGATGATATATAGTAGCTCTCTGACGCTAGTTGTTGTATTCTGTAGCTTTCTGTAGCTTTCCCACGAGTAATTTGAACCATGTTGACTTTGTTGACTTTTACTGATGTCACCATCTATTGACTTAGACAAAATTAAACATCTTAGTATAGGCATTGAGTGAGTAAGCTTCACTCAATGCAAAAACACTTAGAAATATTTCTCCTCCATTAAGCGTTGAGTGAGCAACCTTCACTCAACGCCAAAACACTTAGAAAATATTCCAGTCATTAGGCGTTGAGTGAGTAAGCTTTACTCAATGCCAAAACACTTAGAAAAATCTTTCTGCCTCTTGGTGTTGAGCGAGTAAGCTTCACTCATTGACATATCTCTTAGAAATGATTCTTGTCACTTGGTGTTGAGTGAGCAACCTTAACTCAATGCATTTGGACTTAGCCGATTTTCCTGCTTGGGAAGCATTGAGAGCGTTGAGTGTCTCATCATCACTCAATGCTTTTTTCCTTAGCCAAACTTTCTGTTACTAGGCATTGAGAGCATTGAGTGTGTTTTCATCACACAACGCTTTTTGCCTTAGCTAAACTTTCTATTACTAGGCATTGAGTGAGCCTTCATCACTCAATGCATTTGAACTTAGCCAAATTCCTGTGAATCACATTCTCTTACTGACTGAGGTTCAGTCAACGCTTTTTATCACATGGTGTTGAGTGAGTAGGCTTCACTCAACGCCTGTGGACTTAGTCAAATATTTACACATATTTTTAGTAGCTTTGACTGACTGAGCAATACTCAATGATTTTGATGTTATGGCATTGAGTGAGTGGACTTCACTCAATTCCTGTGTACTTAGCCACATTTTCAGCTGTTTCTCCTTAGGCTTGGCCTGTCTCACAAGTTTTAGCTATATGGCATTGAGTGAGTATATTTTACTCAACGTCTGTTGACTTAGCCACATTTTCAGTTGTTTCTTCTTAGACTTTGCATGTATCACAACTTTTAGTTGTATGATGTTGAGTGAGTTCACTTCACTCAATGCCTGTGGACTTAGCCACATTTTCAGCTTGCCAATTTTTGGCTGACTATACTCAACGATTTAACTTACCTGACATTAAGTGAATAGACTTCACTCAATGTCTGTGGACTTAACCGAATTCCTGCACCTAGCGTTGAGTGAGTAAGCTCCACTCAACGCTTGTGGACTTAGGCAAATTTCTTCATGTCCAGCATCTATCTTTGTGTTCACCTGTCCAATCACTTGGAATACTTGTCCTATCAATATTTCAAGGATAACCTGCATTCATGAGCTTAAGCACACATCAAATACAACTTTATGTATATCATTGACATGATTGACTTCTTCAAATTTAGGAAATTATAGGCAATGGACCCAACAAACCTCTCTTACTGAGTTTTCCCTTAAAACCTTTTCTTCAGGTGCTCAATTATCTCATAACCACATATGTTCTACTGTTGCTTCTGAATCTTATAGTTCATGGTAGCAAGCATGAGGCATTCAACATCTAAGGAATTGTCTTGATACTTCTTATAAGCATCTTTGTCGGCATTAGATGAATTCCCATTTGGCTCTTCGGGGGGATACTCTTCCAAGACATAAAGCTTGAGCTATTGCCTGAGAATAATATTCAGGTTTCTATACTAATTTAGGAATTTAGTCTCGTTGAGCTTGTCCTTATCAAGGATGGCTCTGAGGGACAAGGTGGCATAAGATCCACTTGCCATGGAATTTCTACAAAATTATGCAAAATATTTTAGTACTATATTTCAAAATACATTTTATTTTTTAAAACAGACTTAATTAAACGACTCCCACTATTTTAATCTAATTGATAACCCTTAATATCAATTCAGAGAGTTTATGCGAGCTTTTCTCTAGTGGACAAGATCCGTATTTCACCAACACCATAAGTCATCTTTGGCAAATGCCCATAATGTGGTTATTTAAGTAGGCAACCTTTGCCAATTTCATCAGCAAACAACTCTTATATGGTTGGTGGAAAACTCTTTATTTGTATCTATCATATGGTGCATGCCAACCCCATTCCTTTAAACACTGAACCTTTGAGGTCACCTAGTTAAGTTTTACCCGATGTCGACAGTGGGATATAACAATTATCTGCTCGCACCCTTACCAAGATAGATTAATGCACATTGCTTTGGCAAGCCCACATTTCATAAATCGAGGTAGGAAGAGTGTCATCCATCGAAAGGCATCTATAAACTTAATATTGGATAAGGGATTTTATGATAATTGATTAACATTTAATCATGATTAACATTAATCATTGTGCACATTCACAAAATTACAACATTCACAATCCAAATATATCCCAGATGTGCATAAAATAAAGTCATCAACACTTGATAAAAAGGGATATATCTGAACATTTAGAACCATTCTAAATCTTCAGATTTACATGCATTAGACACAGGCAAAACAACTCCACTTATACAGTAGACAAGCTTGTGTCTCAATGTTAGATTCAAAATCTAAGACATTTTGTTTCACAATCAAATCAAAGGGACGGTTGCTACTAAGGAGAGACAATTTAAAATTTAATATGAGTAGCTAAAAAAAACACGCGAACACCTATGGGGCAAAGCCCCTAATAGTGTCCAAGGGGCAGCTCCCCTGGCGGTGGAACATTTGATGCTCCAGGAATTGATGCAGGCTATGTCTCCGGACAAACCGCAACGGACAAAATGACACCGAATTGTTCTCACTCGTTCCAATTCTACACTCGCACAGTTTAAACGCAGCACACCCGATTCACAATAAAATCATTCTAATTCTAATGCATAGGTTCGCTACACCCTTAGAGATCAAATAGAGGCGATGAACCAATATTTTCTCAAGCAAAATGGATCGACCCAATCCATTCGAGCGTGTGTTATACCAAAAGAGATCCACCGAAAATAAACCATTCGAAAAGTGGTAGATCTCTCACAACAAAAGAAAATGAGGTCTGCCAATCCTCGTGAATATAAATAGATCAAAAGAAATTAACAAAATTGTTCGGATCAAAACCACGCCGAATTCAAAGATCGTAGGAAACGCTAAAGAAAACCACTACAAGAAATTAATCTAGGAGGGAAACACTCAAAGGTAGAGATTTTGTTACCCCAATCAGAATGGATGATTTCGATTAAAAATGGTTTGCTCTTCTATGGCTCCACCGGAGTTACGCCGAATGGAGAGAAAACTCGTTCGCCTTCCTTGCTTCATGCCAGGGTAGATTCATTGACGCCGGGGTTGTTGTCTTTGGCCGAAATCACCAAGGATGGAGGATTTGGTTGGTGGCCGAACCCTAGGTGGAGATCAAGGACTTGTCTTAATTCTTCAAGGGAGAAACTCCTTGTTTTTGTTTGCTCGAAGGGGAGAGGAGGAAGGATCTCGTGGAGGAGAAGAGAGGAGGAAGGAGGGGAGAAGTGGCTGAATTCCACAAATAGGGATAGAGGGGGCCAGCGGCTTGGAGGAAGAGGGGAGAGAGGGGCCAAAATTAGAAAGAGAGAAAGGAGGGGGGAAATCTCAATTTAAGTTTAGGTTTTCAATTTTGTATTCATCAATACATAATTCCTACATCACATGGCCTTTTATAGGCTACACCACTCAATCTCCACCATTCATGAAATTGAAATACAAAAGATGGTTATAAGTACCCATCATAACATGAAATAAAAATACAAATAGGATAATGCAAAAAAATAAAATGCATGAAAAAAAAATGCTTAAAATAAAAATGCTTAAAAATAATAATACATAAAAATATATAATTATAAATATTTAATTTATAATCATATATTTTTATATGTGTGTAACGACGACGGCGGACGACGTGCAAAACATGTAGCGGCATTGGTGTTGAATGTCGCGGCATCATCCCATCTTCAAGCTTGCGGCAACAATCATCCCAATCAACAAACTCTTTATGTCGGGGATCAAAGGCTGCCTCAGCAACGTCATCATGAACCAGTGGCGGGACAACGTCTCCATCAGGAATAAATCTGGTCATTTAGAACACTTCTAAATCTCCAGATTTATACGCACTTGATTCAACAAACTTCTAAAATAATGATCATCGACAACCTCCCTATAATAACACTGTTGGGTTTTCTATACAAGAGGTGGAACAACACATCATATGTGCACTGCAAAAATATAAACAAGAACAACTCAAAAGAGTAAACGGATCTTGTGATGAAACATTGATTAAGAAGTAAAACCAAAGCAACATATAGCAATATACCTGAGAGGGTTTGAGATAATATTCAACAAAGAAGCTCCAGAAAGCTCGTCTGAGTCCACACAGAAATAGATATCCAGCTCTACAGGTATCCATATGAGGGGTAGAGAACCCCAATATCTTGTCCAACAAGAACTAGGCTGGTGAAGGATTGCTCTATATGTCTCCACGAATTACAGTCGACGTGCGTCGATAATAACTCGATGCAGTATCGATAAGGAGTTGATGGCACTCAATGCAACTTGTATCGACAAGCAGTCGACACACTTGTGTTGAATAGAAGTCGACATGCCATCGATATATACTCGATGTAGCATCTACAAGAGGCCCGCAGATACATCGTGTTAGGCTGCGTCGATAGGAAGTCGGCGTGCGTCGGTACACAATCGACGTGCGTCGATACGCACTTGATGAAACCCGTCAGTATACTTTATGTCATAGGTTTGGTCCCTTAATCATATCCCATATGAATGGGGCCAACACAATCCTTCCTCCAGTTTCTCTAAGCACTCTTATGTGTGACCCTATAGGCTCAATTCGCGTTGGTAGTGAGACTAACTTCTTGACTACTTCCAGAACACCAAAGAGACGATTAATGTTGAGCAAGCCCTTAGGGTCCTTCAAGGAATAAGGATTGCTCTTAACCTACCCTTGCTGGACAAAAATAGACCTTCAGATTTTAATTTTCGAGCCTAGGAAAGAGTTGCATAGGATGTATAACTTGCAAAGAGAAGGAGGAGGGAAGGGATTATGCTACATGAAGAATATATGGACTAGAGGAGAGATGAACAAGCAAAAGTTCCAGAGTATGACTGTAGGAGTGATTATTCCAAGAATATCATCATCAATGCTTAGATCACTCAAGGGCAAATACAAAAATATATTGACAGTGTGTATCCTAGTGAGGAATAGATAAAGCATCTGAAAAGAAACTCTTTGAGAGAAAGGACTTACAAAGAAAATTTGGTAAGGAGGAATAATCCTAAGAGGATGCCCTCCAAGCACCTTCCCAAGCCTTTCCTGTACTTTAAGAGACAAGAAAACAAAGCAAAGAGTGCTGAAAGAAGGGTTGTTGAACAAGGTGATGCCTCAAGTGCTGCTCATAAGAGGAAGAGTTCATTATCATAATATGTTTTATTGTTCATGATTTTATTAACTGCTAGTTATCCGTGACAACATTTTTATATATGCTATTATATTAGCGTAATTTGTCTATTATATCATTATCATAATATGATTGTTTGGTTAATGCTTCTTAATATTGATAAGTGTTCTGGCTTCTTCAAATAGGGGGAGATTGTTGGGAATATTGCTCTTAATATTGAAAAAGCATCACTCTCAATGATTAGAGCATATTGTATTTGATAGCATGTCTACTTTCATGATCATGCAAGTTATACTTTGTTGTCTCTAAAACATGTTTAGAGTTTTGATGAAACAAGTTTGTATGGTTCTCCACCATACCATTAAGATCGTACATGGTTCTCTATAGTATCTTTAAGATCGTGGAGAATTTCAAGTCAAAATCATGGAGAAGATGGAGAATAGAGCAGTTCTCAGCGCCAAGGTCGATACCATTATGAATGAAGAGTTTGCTCAATGATATCGTGAAGGCCGGAATATATGTTACCGTGGAGCCCATATAAATTTACGGGATTTAAAATTGGCGTAGACGGATAAAGAATGGACAAAATATTATATTCTCATTCATACCTTTTATAAGGTGCATCATGAGGTCGTTGATGATGGTTATGGGGTATAAAAGAACAAGGTAAGGCAATGTAATAGAGCTCTTCAACCCGTGTCATCGTCGCTCACAAATAGAAAGATTCTGGATCATAAACAATGCACTTGAAGCGAGCTAGTTCTACCTAAAGATTCTCAGAAGAACAAAGAAGGTGTCAAGCTTTAGACTCTAGCGAGATCTTCCTTTTAAAGAAGAAGATCAAAGAAGGAGAAGCACTTAATTCATTGTACCTGAAGATAATCTCTTTTCAGGGGCTTCCTCCGATTACTTGCTTCCACTACAAGAATAAAATAAGATCTAAAAAACCATGGTCTATTTATTTAGGTCTTCTATTGTAATCTATATAATCATTCAAATTTCACTTTAGGATCTCTTAGGAGATCTGAGTGTATGGATGACCTCCCAACCTGAGTTGTAGTGCTTCTTAGTAGGCCTGAGTGTAGGATTTCTGTGGAGATCTGAGGTAGGAGACCAGATGGATCTCTGAGCAGTAGAAGTTGGAGGAATCTGAGTGATAGGGCTTTTAATCCTGAGGTAGGACTTCTTGATCAGTCTGAGGTAGGACTTCTTGATCAGTTAGAGGTAGGGTATGGAAGTAAACCTGAGAGATCCCAAGGGATCCATGTTGTAGGCTCCAAGGATCCAAGTTTTGGATGTGTAGTTGAGTCTAGCACACTGCTATATAAGCAGTGTGGGTAAGTGGATGTACCCATAATTTGGGGAACCACTATAAACTTATGTGTGTTTGCTGATTGTGTACTTTATATTTGCTGAAATTAAGTAGAAACCAACTAAGTTGAAAGACCACCTATTCACCCCTCCCCCCTCTAGGTGATTTAGACTATTACCAACATCAACTTATCACCCATTATGTACTCAAGCCTTTTCTTGTAATCCATCTCTTTGTTATAATCCAAAAGCATGCCGCAAGAGAGCCATTTGATGTAGTAATTCACTCTGTTGTTCACCGTTTCCAATAACACCTTCTTTTTAGGTATATTTTATGCTTATCAAGCCACATGTAAATATAACTGGCTGGTTACGGACTCAATTCTCTTCTGCAAACTCCCATGTCAATTATTGAGTGGGGAGAAACTAAGTGTCAAACTTTGCACTAATAGTTTGAACAAGCGACCTTCAAATCCAAGTGACTTGAGAAGTCACTCGGTAAGCGGATAAAATGAGGAGAGCCTGCTAGAGGCCCTCAAGGAGGATGCAGCTAAATGCTCCTCGGTGCTATAGGACACTTGTTGAGGATCACAAAATGGGTGCAGATGCCCAGAAATGGTTGGCGGCTAGGACAAGTTGGGTAGAGCTTGAGACCTATCAGAAAGTACAGGGATGTGTTTATCCCAGTGGAGATTGAAGAAGAACCATCTCTATCAACGCTGAGTTAGAAGGGAGGAGTAAAGTACTAATCATCCAATGCCTACTAGACATTCTAGACATCTTCGTGTGTTCACCCTCTGACATGACAGGAATTAGCCCGAACATCGCTTCTAACCATCTCAATAATAGCCCAGACTTTAAACTGATTAAGCAGAAGAAGCGAGTAGTGGCTACCACCCCCGCTAAACCCACCCGAGAAGAAGTCTCCTTGCTATTAGAAGCTTTGTACATCTGATAAGTTTAGTACCTGGATTATATTTCCAATGTGGTCATGGAATGGAAGGCCAATGGGAAGTGGGGGATATGTGTTGACTTCACCCGTCTCAATAAGGCATGTCCCAAGGATTATTAACCCTTGCCTTAGACAGATTCATTGGTTAACTCTATAGCAGGATTCTCGATAATGATTTTCCTGGACGTCTTTTTTGGATATCATCTATTAATAATGCATGAGCCTGACATTACATATACTTAATTTGTCATGAACAAAGTTTGTTATTGCTATCAGGTTAGGCCATTTGGATTGAAGAACACTTACACCACATATCAAAGGATTATGTGTAAGACACCCCTCCCGGAACACAAAACACGGCACGAGGGGAGTCTTATTCCCAAAACAGCCGCCTTATAGTAGCGCTAGTGCTCGGGCTAACCTGTACCACAAGATGCCTATCCTGCCGGCTATAATCAATATCAATCAATGCCAACCCAACCAAGAATATTAAACAGAAGAAGTCAAATACACACATAAGTAAAAGCTCCAAAAGTACAACAAATAAAGAAGCTACAACAAGCTTCTAAGATATCAGATTACGGGTAAAACTTGCCCAAAGGGGCTATATCATGAGTTTATCAACTCACATCGATCACTCACGGTAGCGAGGGCACCGTCCCTTCAGGCCCTGTCGTCCTGGCCTGGCTGTCCTGCTGCAAAACCTGCTATTGCTCCGTCTGCGGGGTTTCCTACTAAAAAGGAAGATATAGCAACCGTTAGTCATAAAGAATCAGTGGCTTTCATATCCGCTCCCCCGGCGACTCCTCGACACCGGGCAGAGAAAGGAACAAGAGTATAATATATTTACATAAGCAGTAGTATAAACAGGTGGTATAGGGTGAGCAATGTTAAGTATATCAGCAGTATAATGAATGAGTAAACATTCTACTCTAGCAGTTTTACCATCTACAGTAGTATATGAAATATGTAACGCTACGACAGAAAATAACTCAACTTATATGAATGCCCATATAAACATATAAGTTAAAGATCGGCTCAACAGTAAAGTAACTCATCGTATAGGAGTGCCCATACAAACTTATATGATGAGGATCTTGTGTATGTAATGTATGTAATGATATGAATGCAATGCAATAACTCACCCATGATCATGCACATGCAATTGCTATGTCGACAAAGACTTGTAGTTCCCACTATTCGAGCAGGTAGCTAACCTCTCATGTGTCATCCATCGTGGCCAGATGGTGACAGTAGAGCGGGCATCTCCACTACTAGGCCGGCATCCACACTACCTGGCCTAGGCCTCCATATGCCTCAACACTAAAAACACAACAACGGAGCTCGCATGCGTACTACGGCTCAGAAGGGGTCTCAGGTAGATGTGCACCAAGAACACAGCCAAACCTGGCCTATATCGTTGCATGGAGATGGCCTCGGGAATGAGCACCGAGGACACAGCCAAACCGCCCACTTGGAATGGAGAGGGCCTCAGGAATGAGCATCGAGGACACACCCAAACCGTCCAAAGTCTATCTGCCAACTCCCGTCGGTGTGACGACTAGCAAGCCCGTAGACCTGCCACATTATCCTTAACCCAGGATTACGACACCGCATGTCGACTCACACCGCATGTAATTTGACATCATCTTGGCATGGAAGGAACCTCGGGAATGAACACCGAGGACCAAGCCCAATCGTCCACTTATGTCTCTTCTCAACATTAACAAACCAGTGCAGTCAAACACCCGCACTTACACCCTTCCACAATCTAGTGCCACATGCACTTAAGAGTTCATCGTCGATATAAAGGTACCTCACATATTCATCAACCATACAACCATTTGTTCATAATAGTCGTTACCAATTATGTACAGTATCTTCAAGCCAAACTTATCGTTATTCAACGCATTACCCTTGCAAAGTACATCCTTATTGATTCACATATTTAAACCATTCTTACCATCCATACTCATCAATCCATTTGTTCTCCAACCTTCACCAAATCAAATTGATCAAGTACATTTTACCACATCATTTGTTCATTAAGGGTCTATCCAATAAATGTCATTGCAAATGCTTATAGACTCTCTACCAGCCCAAGGCCGATACAAAATAAACACGAGATCTACATGTGCAGGAATGATTACTGTACAACAACTTCAAATGGGGATTCCCGAGGCTACAAGAATCCAATGAAGTCGTTTAACCACTCGTTGAAAAGGAATTTCCAAGGTCTGTGACTTTCGTGTTTAGTCAAAAGCCCTGATCTGGCCGTATCATGTCTGAAAACGGTCTCGAAGACTGCTGCGTGCAGAAAATAGATTTCTGCACGCATCTTAAAGCAAGATGAACGGCATTGGTTCATCTTCTTCATCAAGCCATATGTTCAAACCATGTCCAGAACTTCCTCCACCCTTATTCACCCTTATGAGACCATTTCCTCTTCATGAACCAAATCCACCATCTACTCAAGGAGAGGGGAAAGGTTGAAGACATCAATATCCTTAGGGCACAAGCCCTAGAATGGTCTTTTCCTAGGAAATCTTCATCTCGCAAGTAAAAACACTCTTGAGTCAACATCTCTCCTAGAAATAACTACAGATCTCGCACCAAGGCAGAGGGTAGGAAGCTCACCTCGTTTTTGGTGTTTCCACCATTTCCAGCCATGGATCTTGTCATCCTTCTTGGCAGCATCTTCTACTCCCTTGTCTGTGTTAGTTCTTCACGGGAAAAAGATTGGCTCCAGTACCTTATTCCTCTCCAGCAGTTTTATACAGTAATGGCTTAGAAGGGAAGAGTAGAAACGGCTAGGGTTTTCTCTCTTTTTCATGTGGAAAGTGGATAACTGCATAACCACGTGTCGACCTCTCATTGGACCGCCAATCACTTAGTAAATGAGTCCCTTAAAAATGACGTGGCCAAAAAAATCCGTCAAAACACGAAATTGAATGACACGGGTAGGGACAAGCCTGTGTCACTACTCGTGTCCTGCTCGAGAGAACGTGATCGACGATCATCGAGCTCCGTTCGGCGAATCGTCGAACTGTTGTGGACACACACAGGTAGGGACACGCCCGTGTCTTGAAAGACTTTGTTTCAAGAGCCTAAACACCTAGAGGGGGGGGGTGAATAGGTTCTAATCTTTTAAACTCCTTTTTAGGCAAACCGTTAGATAGTTATTCAACACAGATTAATCAAATCACAGAACATAAACACATCACAGCAAACACCAGATCTATAGTGGTTCCCTAAGATATGGGTACATCCACTTTCCCCCTTCGCCTATCCAGAAGATAACTGGATTAAACCTATCTTCCTTCCACTGGCTCGGATCCGCAGATCTTACAATCTCAGAACCAAAATGGTTCTTACAGCTCAGACTTAACAAGTCCTACCTCAGATTCTTCCCCAGAATCCTACCTCAGGCCTCAGCCCTACCTCAGCCTTTATAACTAGGCTTATAACTCAAACTTTCCACAAGTCCTACCTCAGATTCTTCCCCAGAATCCTACCTCAGGCCTCAGCCCTACCTCAGCCTTTATAACTAGACTTACAACTCAGATCTGATAATAGATCTTACAAGAAATAGAATGTAATAAGAAACAAACAAATTCACCAGCTAGATTCCTCTATTGGTGTAGCCTTCTTGATCAGTTCTTAACTGAACTGATCCTTCTGATCCATCCTGACTTTGCTTCTCAAAGCTTCTTGATAGAACAAAATAAGATGGATCTTCTTGCTGTTGAAGTTGATCTTCAGTCAGCTTCTTCCTTAATTAAGATTGGAATCTGAAACTTTCTTTCAGAACAATTTTGAATCTGTTTCTCTTTTTCCTTTTTCTCCACACTTCTGTAGTTTCCGATCTGTCTCTTATATAGAGTTTGCTTCATGATTACCAGCTGATCCAGTTTCTAACAAACTACTGATAGATCTATCAGAGGTGTCAGACCGGTTGGATATGATAGCTATCAAGTCACCAGACATGTCAGTAGATTCTTTAGAGTCATTCCAACTCAGTACAAATCACTCAGCGGGTTGCTTCATATGTGTCGACATATATTGGTCATGTCAACGGTTTCGGTTACGGTTCAACAAGAACCAAAACCAAACCGGTCACTATCGGTTTGGTCCGGTTCCATGCGGTTCGGTCCGGTTCCAATCGGTTCCAACTAAAATCAAAATAAAGCTTGACGGAATGAAATAAAAGCGGACTGCAAATAGTAAAACTCAAAATAATATCGAACTAAAAATAATTATGTTGCGCACTTCTCGACAGTTTTTTCCGCGATTGGTGGGATAGTATCAATTTCCTTCCTACGCGTGTAGACTTGCCATGAATTCTAGTTGACTTGTGAATGTCTCATCGGCATGCTCAACCGTAACAACCGCCTACAATTAGTTGTCTTTCATGATTACTAATAAATAGTAGTTTTATATCTTCTATATTTTTTAAATAAAATATTTCAAAAAAATATATTAGTAAAATTAAAAATATATTATATAACTGTATAAAAATAAAAAATGCACTGCAAAAATTGACTCCAAACCGCACCAATGTCAAATCATACCTACGGTTTTTATGCGAAGAAGTTTTGTTCGGTCCAAAATCGTCATCTTTAGTGTGATTACGGTTTGAGTTCAAACTTCACAAGATTTACTCGTGATAGTAAGTATAAATATTATAGATAAATTATAAAATAATAACAATATAATAATAATAATAATAAACGGGTTGCGGTTCGGTTCTACCTCGGTCCGGTTCGGATCGGGTCTAAAAATCTTGAAACAGCTTGAGACTTGTATGTTGCGGTTCCGGTTCCGGTTCCG
This sequence comes from Platanthera zijinensis, assembly GCA_039513925.1. Taxonomy (NCBI): domain Eukaryota; kingdom Viridiplantae; phylum Streptophyta; class Magnoliopsida; order Asparagales; family Orchidaceae; genus Platanthera; species Platanthera zijinensis. The sequence goes on along the minus strand of CM077080.1, from coordinate 83,973,809 downwards.
GTCCGGATAATAAAATGTAAGAACCACACCCGGACCAATGTTGTTCACGGTTCCAAAATTCAAACCAAAACCCGAATAATTTGCGAACGGTTCGGTCCGGTTCTTTGCGGTTCTGGTTCGGTTCCGGTTCGGTTTGCGGTTTTCGGTTTTAAGTGACAGCTCTAGTCTCGACATAGCTGTTGTCGACAGATGGCGTTGAGTATGTGTCGACACAAGTCCTGTGTGTCGACACAACTGCTTCTGGTCTCAACATAACTGTTGTCGACAAACGGCGTTGAATGAATGTCGACAATGTTGAAAGTATCCAGACGGCGTTGACTGTGTGTCGACAAAAGTCCTGTGTGTCGACACAATTACTTCTGGTGTTGACATAACTCCTGGCTCAGGTGTCGACACAATTCTGAGTGTCGACACAGCTTCTTCAGTAGTGTTGACTTAGCTTGAGTGTCGACACAACTTCTTCATAAGAGTCGACACAACTTGAGTGTTGACACAACACCTCCATAAGTGTCGACATAACTTCAGAGTGTCGACACAAGTTCTTCATAAGTGTCGACACAGCTTCTGGATGTAGACACAGCTTCTTCACAAGTGTCGACACTTGTACTTAGAAAATTTTCTTCAAATGCTTAAACCTGCACAATATAACTCAAACTTCTATTAAATACAAATTGATGCATATCATTGACTAAGATGAGGCTTCTCCAAATCTGGTACACATTTTCCAATGTACCCAACAATCTCCCCATATTTGGAGAAGTCATAACCCTTAGTCAAAGACATATATCTCTCATAATAAAACAGAAATAGAAATAGATGAACATTCAATTTACAGCAAGTAAACACATAATCATTGTAAACAACAAAGAGATTAAAACTGAACTATTTTCATTCAATTTTTAGAAAAAAAAAGTGTCATGTTTACAGGGATTTCTTTCTAGATCAAAACACAGAATGTTACATTGTTCTAATACATAAGCCTATCTATCCTGTTATTGACTAGGCTTCTTAATGATGATTCCTTTGCTAGTCTTGATCTTTGCCTGTACAGAAGGTTCAGCATCTTCAGCAGGCTTCTTTCCTTTCAGGGCTTTCTTCTTTAGTTCTTCAGTCTTAATTTTCTTCCTTTCAAAATAGTGGAATAGCTTTGGGAAGTACTTGCTTGGCTCCTGAGCATTAGCAGGTAGCTTCCCAGCCTTATCTCTTCTTCTATTTTGAAGAATGGCTTCTTGTCCAGCTTGGTATTTATTCCATTCCTGTTCTGAATACCATTTACCCCTGTCATGGGTTTTATCCTTTATAGCTTTCCAGGCAGTAAGTATAATGTTTCTAGAAGTTGGGCTCCACTGCTCAAAGTCTGGCTTCAGCTCAGCCTGCTCTTTGAATCTCTTCTTGGATAGTTGAGCTTCCTTCTGAGCTTCTAAGGCAGCTTCTGACATCTCTACTTTTTCCAGAATTACATTTTGTGCCTCTTGTGGAGGACTATACATTTTCTGCACTTCTTCTTGAACCATTTCAAAGTCTGCTGGGGGGTAGATCACCTGAGAAACTTTAGGTTGACCTCCTTCAAGATAGGCAGGTTGTATCCCAGATTCTGCTACATTATCGTCATCACAAAGAGGATGATATCGAAGAGTGGCTCTGATGCTATTGGAAATCCATTTAGCATGGTCAGAGCTAGCTTTGACTAGTAATCTCTCCCCCTTTATGACTTCTCTTTCAATATGACTTCTCAAATCATCCTTTTGAAATCTGACCTGATTAACAACATGGTCAGTTCCTTCCTTAAAGTAATCTCTGAATTTTATCAAGAAATAAAATATATTATTTTGAGAAGCCTTAAAGGTGGCCTGAATTGCAGCTATATCTTCCTTGATTTGCTTTGAAACTTCATCTTTCACAGTAGTTGATAAATCATTTATCTTTGACAGTATAGAAAAGTGTGAATTTTGAATATTGTCATTCATTCTTATCTGATTTTCAAGTACATATCCTTGCTTTACTTCAAGTTCATCCACTTTAACTGTGATAGCTTGTTGTTGCTTGGCTAGGAACACTAAAACATTACCTCCTTTATGGAAGCAATCTGTCATCTCCTTCTTATTTTGATTCACTTCAAATCTAATGGATTTGATGTCCTGGGCCAATTGAAACTGTAACTCTTTATGAGTTTCATCCACATATTTTTCTATAGATTACCTTTGTTCATCCAATTTAATCTACATCTGGACCAGTAAAGAACTGAAGTCCAAGCTTGGTGCAGATGGTGCTGTGCTTATTCTCAATGCCTTTTTATATTCAGAACTCTTTTTCTTCAAAGAAGCTAGTTTCCTTTTCTTAGCCATTGTGGCTTCTTCATCTTCAGAAGATTCTAATTGTACTTTCAATATCAACTGTATTCTTTTCAGCTGGGGCATCCTTAGACAACTCCCCCTCAGTCCTTGGAATATCTTTTTCTTGCGTAATCTGCTCCCCTCAGTTCTTGCAGGAGGAAGATAAGAGAATAGGTCATCCATGGTGAATTCCTGCTGTATTGGCTCATTTGAGCTTCTGTCCCAACAGTTTCTTGAGCTGCAATGTTGATTTCAGATGCTATGTTCATGACAGTATCTGCAGCCAAGTCACTTTCTAAGACTGCATCATCAATGCCTCCCCCTTGGGCAGACAACTCGGTTGCTTATTCTGTGTGTCCTCCCCCTGGAGTTGTGTCCATTTGTTGTTCTTGGGGTACAGTGCCCTGCACTTGTTCTTGTGCATCCTTTTGTTGCTGGTCTTCATCAGAACTGAAGACCACTTCCTCCTCAAAATCACAGGTTGATCCAGCCCGTGGAACCACTTTCTTCTTTTTCTTATCTTTCTTAGTTTTCTCCTGAGGAGCAGGGACTTCCTTGATCAGAACTCTATCCCACCTTGATAGAATTCTTACATCCATACTCCTCATATGATTTATTTTTGATCCAGCCACTTGTTGCAATACATCTTGTATTACAGCAGATAAGCATAAACTAAGAATTCTTCCCATGTTTGGTTTCTTAGTTCCTTCATGAACGTTATCAAACACTACTGCTGCCTAGTCAGTGTTTATCTTGAATATGATCCTTACCATCAGATTGAACATGTGGACAGAGATTCTATCATGTCCACCAGTTTTGCAAAGAATCACTTTGCCAACTACTTCAGATAGGAATTTTCCTTGGGAATTCATCCCTTTTCTGGTAATAGACGATCCAATCTTAATATTGGGGCTCAGCCCACACCAGCTTAAAGCTTTTGTAATCTGGGAAGGGGTTATTTCATCTGTATCCTTGACTGATGGAAGCTGAGGTGATTTCCTGATAGTTTTTAGTTGTGAGTTTCACTAGGGAATTTGGAACAGTCCCTTTATTTTTCTTGCCTGCAGAATCCACTACAGTGGTTGAATAAAACTCCAGAACTTCCTTCTTCCATATCTTTGTTGGTTCAGAAACCAAGTACTCCAATCCATTTTCTGAAAATTAAGGCAATAACACCCTGAATTTCATCTGAAGCTATTGTGAAACCTTCACGAACCAGTTCATAACCTTCATTGACTTTGTATTCTTGACGAGGCGCCATTGACGTAAGAGTTGGAAGAGAAGAGAAGAGAAAAGAAAAGCTTTGTCGACAGAAGGCGGAATGTTAAGAATACTGAAAGTGTAGTCGACCAGATTGTGGTTTCACTTATTTATAGTATATGTGTAAGGGCAGATCAAAAGACGTGCCAGTGTCGACAAGTTTTCATACGTGTCGACAGAAATGACCTAGGTCTCGACAATACGTGTTTTAAGTCTACACGACTATGTGTCGACATACTAATGTCAGAGTCGACAACTCATCTTACGTTGACACATTTATGTGTCTACAAACTTGTGTCTGTGTCGACACACTTGTGTCTGTGTCGACACTTACTACTTAAGTCTCGACAGACTTGTGTCGACACTTGCTTTTGAGTGTCGACACATGAATCCTCTCGACATATGATCTCAACAAAGTTCTGTCGACATCAATTCTCCTGTCGACAAAGATACTGTTTCTGTGTCGACACTTCCTTTTACTTAGTCGACAAAACATATTGAGTGTGTCGACACAGCTTGTTTGTGTCGACACAAACATTATACTTAGACAAATTTCCAAAGAAATTTGATGCTTACATATTCACCTTAGGGATACTTATGATAACCTATTCTAGGTTCAACATTTCTAATTAAATTTTAAAATACTTGATTTTAGTTTCATCCAGAGGTTTTGTAAAAATATCAGCTATTTGATTATCAGTTTTCACAAATTCTAGGCTTATATTTTCCTTCTCTACATGTTCTCTGATGAAATGAAACTTAATTTCTATATGCTTGGTCCTACTATATGATACAGGATTCTTAGAAATAGAAATAGCACTTGTATAATCACAAAATAGAGGAATTTTACTTACCTGGATATCATAATCTTCTAGTTGATGCTTTATCCACATCAATTGTGCACAGCAGCTACCTGCAGCTATATACTCTGATTCAGCTGTTGATATAGCTACACTAGTTTGCTTCTTGCTGCTCCATTACACCAGCCTCCCACCAAGGAATTGACAAATTCCTGTGGTACTCTTCCTGTCTTCTTTGAATCCAGCAAAGTCTGCATTTGAGAAACCAGTTAGAAGGAAATCTATATTCTTAGGATACCAAAGGCCTAGATTAGGTGTACCCTTAAGATATCTCAGAATTTTCTTAACTGCAGTATAATGAGATTCCTTAGGGCAAGCTTGATACCTAACACAGACACATGTTGAATACATGATGTCAGGTATACTAGCAGTCAAATAGAGTAGAGAGCCAATTATCTCTCTATACAAAGACTCATCAACAGGATTCCTTGCCTCATCTTTGCCTATAGGCATACTTGTTCCCATTGGAGTTTTCATGGTAGAAGTTGAGTCCATACCATACTTCTTAATTAACTCCTTGGTGAACTTAGACTGGGATATGGACAATCCATTATCAGTCTGTCTAACTTGAAGTCCCAAAAAGAACTTCAGCTCACCATACTGCTCATCTGAAACTTCCCTTGTATAAGTTTGACAAACTTTCTACAAAGGTTGTTTTCAGTAGAACCAAAGATAATGTCATCCACATATATCTGGACTAGTATTATCTTGCCTTTTGATTCCCTATAGAATAGAGTTTTGTCTATCTTTTCTCTAGAGAATTTATTCTCAATAAGAAAGGCAGAAAAGGTTTCATACCAAGCCCTTTGAGCTTGTTTCAAACCATATAGAGCTTTCCTAAGCCTATATACATAATCAGGAAAGTGAGAGTCTACAAAACCTGAGGCTTGTTCAACATATACTTCTTCTTTTAAATCACCTATTCAGAAATGCTAATTTCACATCCATTCGGTATACCTTGAACCCTTGATAGGAAGCATAGGCCAAGAACAGCCTTATAGCCCCAATCCTTGCCACTGGAGCAAAAGTTTGATCAAAATCAATACCTTCCTCTTGCTTGTAGCCTTTTGCTACCAGTCTAGCCTTGTTCTTGACTATGGTGCCATTCTCATCAAGCTTGTTCCTGTAGATCCATTTAGTTCCTATTATGTTGTGATCCTTAGGTTTTGGCACCAGTTCCAAGACTTTACACCTTTTGAACTAACTGAGCACTTATTGCATTGCATCAATCCAGTTGGTGTCTTGCATTGCTTCTTCAATCTTCCTGGGTTCTATTTGAGACAGGAAGCTAGAACATAGAATTGTGTTCATGCTCCTGCTCCTTGTTAGAACACCTTGACTCTCATTGTGTCTCCTTGTTGGAGGAAATCTGTCAGCATTATGGCCTTCTCCAAATTCCTCAACTTGATGCTCCACACTGTCTTCTTCATCCAGAGAGACTTGTTCTCCCCTGGATAGTTGGAATCTTTATCTTCATCCAACCTATCAGGAACATCTTCATTGATGGTCAGCTTGTCCAGCCTATCTGTTAGACCTGTAGAGCTAACAGAAGAACTAGAAAATTCATTGTTAATAAATTTTGACTCATCAAATACAACATGCACAGATTCTTCTACAACTTGGGTAGTCAAGTTGTAGATTATGTATGCTCTACTTTGGTTGCTGTACCCAACAAATATCCCTTCTAGGGATTTGGCAGCAAACTTAGTTTGGTAGTGCTTACCATTTACTAGTACAAAACACTTGCTACCAAAGATTCTGAAGTAAGATATGTTTTGTTTTCTTCCTTTCAAAATCTTGTAGGGAGTCATCTTGTGTTTCTTGTTGATGGAGGCTCTATTGAGCACATGACATGCAGTATTAACTACCTCAGCCCAGAAATATTCAGGGAGAGTAGTATCATTTAGTAAAGTTCTACTAGCCTCAATTAGAGTCCTATTCTTTCTTTCAGTAACACCATTTTGCTGAGGAGTTGTAGGTGAAGAGAATTCATGATGAATCCCAAGTTCTTCACAGAATCTTGTCATACATTCAGACTGAAATTCAGTTCCATGGTCACTTCTGATTTTGACCACTGAACTGTTGTATTCATTCTGTATTTGTCTAACAAAAGTCTAAATAACAGATGGGGTTTCAGATTTCTGCCTCAAGAAGAAAACCCATGTATATCTGGAATAGTCATCCACAACAACAAGTGTGTATACTTTCCTACCAAGACTGTGAACTAGAATTGGACCAAATAAATCCATATGAATGAGATACAAACATCTCATTGAATCTTTGATGTCAAGTGCTTGGAAAGAGGACTTAGTCTGCTTGCCTTTTTGGCAAGCTGAACACACACCCTCTTTGATGCACTTAATTTGAGGACAAATCCTTTCACTAATCCCATGCTGAACAGCAGTCCTATAAACTTATAATTCAGATGAGCTAGTCTCTTATGCAATTTGACACATAGGGAAGCTTTCTCTCCTGCAACCAAACAAATTGGTGAGTTGTTAAACTCACAATCTAGGTTAAGACAATACACATTTCCTTTCCTAGTGCAAGTCAAAATGATATCTTGATCACTTGACCTTCTTATCTGGCACTCCCCTTTGAGAAAATAAATGACATAACCTAGATCACTAAGTTGACTTATGCTAATTAGGTTATGTTTTAAACCCTTCACATAAGCCACTTTAGTGACAGTAATTGAATCACTAGTAATGTTACCAAATCCTTTGATGATACCATTTTCTGAGCCACCAAAGATAACTTTGGGTCCATTCTCTATGGGCACATAGTCCCTCAACATTCTCCTTGATCCTGTCATATGTCTGGAACAGCCACTATCCAAGTACCATATAGGGGTATGGTCACTTGGATTCACTTGCAGCACATAAAGAATTACTTACCCTTAGAACCCAACTTGCTAGTGGGTCCTAGGTCCTTGTTAGTTTTAAATCCTGCAACTGTTCTAACAGGAAAACTACTCTTGGTTTTAACACTAGTGTTAAACCAGTAATCCATGGCAAAGTGCCCCACCTTGCCACAACACCAACACTCAAACCTATTATACCTTTTCTTAGGTATAGACTTTACTGCTTTGTTGCCAGCAGTCTTGTTGAGTGTTGGTGCTGGAGCATCACTCTTCAAGAAATCCTCTTGAACCTGATGGGCATGCCTATAGTGTGGTCTATAAGCATTTGCACCCTTACCCATGTGATTTCCATGCTCACAGTGACCAGGTGTAGTGTCATGATCATACCTGTTAGTAGGATTCACCACCTTCCTAAAGAAAATAGGGGGTTCAGCAACTAGACGCTGAACTGGGCCCTTACCTTTTCTATATGAATTGAAAGCCCTAGTTCTTCCCTTAAATCCTAGACAAATCTTCCCTTTTGTGAAATAAAATTGTCTATTAGCGGTAAGACAAATTTTGGCTTGGAGAATTTAGCTAATAGCTCTCTCTCTTGCTGAAGTTTTGCCTCCATTTTCTTGATATGATTCTCTTTGAAAGAGATTGTACCCATTTGAATAAATGTAATGTTCTTCAATTTGACAACCTCATTCAGTTTTAGATCCAACATCTTAGTTGAATCTGCTGCAGCCATCTTAAGAGACTCAATCTCTTTGGCCTGCACTTTAACAAGAAATTTGCTCTTCTTCAGAGCTTGCAACAACCCACCATACTCATCAATGAGTTGGTGTACATCCCCTTCAGACTCAGATCCATCCACTTCTTTTGAAGCAGATGCTTCTGATTCTGATCCAGTAAAGTAATCTGAAACTAAGGGAGAATAGTTTACCTTACTTGGTACAGGCTGATCCTAGCACTGATCATCTTAAGATTGAGCCATCAGCCCTCTACAGCAATGTTCTTCAACTCCATTTATGGAGTCCAGCATCTGTAGGAATTATAGTTCCCTAGACTCCTCTTCTATTGAGAATACCCCAACATATGCTTCTGCTTCTTCTTATCCAGATTCTGAAGATGAAGAGTCTGTCCAACTCTTCTCCTTCTGAGCAACTAGAGACTTCTCCTTCTTACCTTTGACCTGCTGCTTCTTCTTGTCCTTTGACTCCTTTCTTTTGTCAGGACAGTCGGCTATGACATGTCCAGTCCTGTTGCAGCAATAACACACAATCTTAGTATTAGATTGTTTACCAGGTTTAGAGGCATACCTGTCCTCCTTGGGTGTCTTCTTCTTCCTATAGTACTCATCCTTGGAATAGGATAAATATGATGGCCTGGTTCTCCACTTCTTTGATGGTACATATCTTAGTGTCCCAATCCTTTGTTAGAGACCTAAGAAACTTATCATTCAGTTCATAAGTTTTGAAGACCCTTCCATAGGTCATCAGCAACTCATTCACTATTCTAAAGAACTTCTTATAGTATTCAGCTATGCTGTCAGATTTAGCTTGTTTAAAGCTCTCATACTCCAGGTTCAGCATAGACTTCCTGTCCTCTCTGACTTCTTCTGTGCCCTCTATGTAGACAATCAATGTGTCTACAATTTCTTTTGAGGTTTTACAATGCACCAGATTCTGAAAAGTGGCATCATTTATAGCACTTACAATAATGTTCTGTGCTCTTTTATCTAGTGTTGTCAGGATGATTTCATCCTTGGTCATTTCAGAATAGCTCTTTGGAGTTTGAATGTTTGCATCAAGAACTGATACCTTCATTGGAATGAAGGGGCCTTCCTGTACTGTGATATAAATTCTTTGATCAGATGCTTTCATAAACAACCTGACCCTTTCCTTCCAAATCCAGAAGGATTCTTTCCTGCATATAGGTAATTTCATAGATCCAAATTCCTTTTGATTCTCATTTGAACCCATTTTTGATATCTGTTATTTGCCTTGGAAAATAACCCTGACTGTTAAGTCAATCTTTTAGTAACCTCCCTCTGATACCACTTGAAAGACTTTGTTTCAAGAGCCTAAACACCTAGAGGGGGGGGGGGTGAATAGGTTCTAATGTTTTAAAGTCCTTTTTAGGCAAACAGTTAGATAATTATTCAACACAGATTAATCAAATCACAGAACATAAACACATCACAACAAACACCAGATCTATAGTGGTTCCCTAAGATATGAGTACATCCACTTTTCCCCTTCGCCTATCCAGAAGATAACTGGATTCAACCTAACTTCCTTCCACTGGCTCGGATCCGCATATCTTACAATCTCAGAACCAAAATGGTTCTTACAGCTCAGACTTAACAAGTCCTACCTCAGATTCTTCCCTAGAATCCTACCTCAGGCCTCAGCCCTACCTCAGCCTTTATAACTAGGCTTACAACTCAAACTTTCCACAAGTCCTACCTCAGATTCTTCCCCAGAATCCTACCTCAGGCCTACCTCAGTATTTATAACTAGGCTTATAACTCAGATTTGATAATAGATATTACAAGAAATAGAATGTACTAAGAAACAAACAAATTCACCAGCTAGATTCCTCTATTGGTGTAGCCTTCTTGATCAGTTCTTAGCTGAACTGATCCTTCTGATCCAGCCTGACTTAGCTTCTCAAAGCTTCTTGATAGAACAAAATAAGATGGATCTTCTTGCTGTTGAAGTTGATCTTCAGTCAGCTTCTTCCTTAAATTAAGATTGGAATCTGAATCTTTCTTGCAAAACAATTCTGAATCTGTTTCTCTTTTTCCTTTTTCTCCACACTTCTGTAGTTTCCGATCTGTCTCTTATATAGATTTTGCTTCATGGTTACCAGCTGATCCGGTTTCTAACAAACTACTGACAGATCTATCAGAGGTGTCAGACCGGTTGGATATGATAGCTGTCAAGTCACCAGACATGTCAGTAGATTTTTCAGAGTCATTCCAACTCAGTACAAATCACTCAGCAGGCTGCTTCATATGTGTCGACATATATTGGCCAAGTGTCGACACAAGTCTTCATGGTGTCGACACAATACTCCAAGTGTTTACACAGACAAACTTCTGCTTCTCGACACATCTTCTGTTTAATGTGTCGACACAAGTCCTATGTGTCGACTCAAATGCTTCCGGTGTCGATACAACTCTTGTAGGAAGATGGCATTGAGTATGTGTCGAGACAAGTCCTGTGTGTCGACGCAGCTGCTTCTGGTCTCGACATAGCTGTTGTCGACAGATGGCGTTGAGTATGTGTCGACAGAAGTCCTGTGTGTCGACACAACTGCTTCTGGTCTCGACATAGCTGTTGTCGACAAACGGCGTTGAATGGATGTTGACAGTGTTGATAGTATACAGACGGCATTGAGTGTGTTTTGACACAAGTCCTATGTGTCGACACAATTACTTCTGGTGTCGACATAACTCCTGGCTCAGGTGTCGACACAATTCTGAGTGTCGACACAGCTTCTTCAGAAGTGTCGACTTAGCTTGAGTGTCGACACAACTTCTTCATAAGAGTCGACACAACTAGAGTGTCGACACAACACCTCCATAAGTGTCGACACAACTTCAGAGTGTTGACACAAGTTCTTCATAAGTGTCGACACAACTTCTTCACAAGTGTCGATACTTGTACTTAGAAAATTTTCTTCAAATGCTTAAACCTGCACAATGTAACTCAAACATCTATTAAATACAAATTGATGCATATCATTGACGAAGATGAGGCTTATCCAAATCTGGTACACATTTTCTAATATACCCAACATGTCTCTACCCGTGTCCTACTCGGGAGGAACACGGTCGACGATCGTTAGGAGAGCTCTGCTCGAAGAATACACGCACACGGGTAGGGACACGCCCGTGTCACTACCCGTGTCCTGCTCGGGAAACACGGTCGACGATGTTGGTCGATCTCTGCTCCAAGAATACACACACACACGTGTAGGGACACACCCGTGTCTCTACCCGTGTATGAACACGCCCGTGTCAAACACACACGGGTAGGGACACGCCTGTGTCACTACCCGTGTCCTTTTCTGGAAATTTCACAAAGAAAAACCAAAGACTCCAGAGCACCACATGGGTATGGACACGCTCGTGTCACTACCCGTATCCTACTCTGGACCAACTTCTCCTCCCTTACACAGGTGTAAGCCTAGCTTCCAACACTCCCTAAGCCCAAGTCAGCTCTCCTGACTTAAAAGCGTGCACGAGGGGCCTAGCATGAATTAGCATGAAATAAAATAAATTATGTTTTTAAAATTACCTTCAGGAAACAACTCCATGTAGCACTTTTGCATCAAGTCCACTGGCTTCCATGTATACTCCTCCTTCCCATGATTAGACCATAGCACCTTTACCAAAGGAACACTCTTTCGGTGCAAAATCCTTGTCTCGTTGTCTACTATCCACACCGGCTTTAGTCGTAAAGATCTATCAGTTGCTACTGCTCCATCAATGGTGGGAATATGTTTATCGGGCTGCAACAACGCCTTATGGAGAGACGACACATGGAATACATCATGAAGGTTCTCTAGCTCTGGTAGTAACTTCAACTGGTAGGCCAAAGGGCCAATCTTTTCCAATATGGTGTAAGGTCTAATGTACCTTGGGCTGAGCTTCTTCATACCACGTACCCGTGACACTCCATGCATCGGCCGGATCTTCAGGAACACATTGTCACCCACCTGAAATTCTACAACCCAGGTGCTTTGCATTATAATATTTAGCCAACCAACTTTGAGCCTCAAGCATGCGGTCCCGTATTTGTCTAACAACCGCATCAGTATCATCGATGTACTCAATTCCTAAAACCTTCGGGTCTTCATCTTGTACCTATGATAAGGGGGTTCTACACCTTCTTCCGTAAAAGGCTTCATGGGGTGCCATCCCGATACTGGCCTGGTGACTATTGTTATATGAAAATTCCACCAGGGGTAAGAGCCTTTCCCACAACTCTCCTCTATCCAACACACACAGTCTCAATAGATCTTCCAAAGTTCTGATGGTCCTCTCAGACTACCCATCTGTCTTAGGATGAAAAATTGTGCTAAAAGTAAGGCGTGAGCCCAAATACGCCTGTACCACCTTCCATTCTTTAGAAGTAAACCGACCATCCCGGTCAGAAACAATTATCTTTAGCATGCCATGATACCGTACAAACTGCTCCACAAAGAGGAGTACCAAAACATCCACATGAGCTTCTTTCTTCATAGGAATAAACCTGTCTACCTATGTCAGGCGGTCGACGATTACCCACACTGAATCATTCCCTGAGCGTGAGCGAGGCAATCTGTGGACGAAGTCCATGGAGACATCCTCGAACTTCCACACGAGGATGGGCAATGACTGTAATAATCCACCGGGGCTCTTGCATTCTGCCTTCACCCTTTGACAGGCCTCACAGTGCGTAACAAAATATATAATATCCCTCTTCATTACCGACCAACACATGCTCTTCCGCAAGTTGGCATACATCTTGGCAATCCCAGGATGCACAGAATACTGAGTGCAATGTGCCTCTCTCAGGATATCTTCCCGAATTTTACAACCTTTGGGAATGTAAAGCCAGCCAAAGAGATGAATGAGGCTGTCTTTTAGGGAATACTCGTCAGTAGTCCCATCTTCAATTGACTTGATTGTCGGAGGCCAGTGCCACATCCTTTCCTTGCTCCGCCTGGATTCGGTCTCGAATATCACAGACTATGCTCATCGCGGTTAAGTACTCGGTATACCCTTCCGATTGGGCTTTATATACCAGGGTAATCTCCATCTCTTCAAGCATCCGAGCTAACTTCATACTCATCAATCGGGACTCAGGGCTCGATTTCGGTACCTTTTTGCTCAAAGCATCAGCTATGGAATTTGCTTTTCCTGGGGTGGTAGTTCAAAGTAAATTCATAATCACATAAAAACTCTAACCACCTCCGCTGTCTCAAATTCAATTCCTTCTGAGTATGAACATACTTTAAATTCTTGTGATCCAAAAAGATTTCACAGTGGACTCCATAGAGATAGTGTCTCCAAACTTTCAAGGCGAACACCACTACTCCCAATTCCAAATCATGTACTGGGTAGTTGATTTCATACTTCTTCAGCTCTCTTGAAGCATATGCAATCACATGCCTGTGCTGCATCAATACTGCTCCCATCCCTTGATACGACGCGTCAATATAAACTTGAAATCATCCCGGATGGAAGGGCAAGGATGAGTGAGGATGTAAGTTTGTCCTTCAGTTCCTAGAACGCACCTCCACACTGGGGTGTCCACTCATATGGCACACCTTTCTTTGTCAAAGAATTAATAGGAAGGGCAATCTTTGAGAACCCTTTTACAAACATACGATAGTACCCGACAAGTCCAAGGAAGCTCCGCACATCGACCGTTGACTTCAAGGGCGACCACTCACTCACGGCACACACTTTGGCCGGATCCACAGCTTGTCCAACCCCAATGATCACATGGCCCAATAAGGCAACCTCTTGGATACAGAATTCGCACTTGCTGAACTTGGCAAACAAGGCCTACTCTTTTAGCTTCCTAAGTACCAAGGTCAGATGTTCGACATGCTCTTCCTCTGTCTTTGAGTAGACCAATATATCATCGATGAAAACGATGATGAATATATCTAGATATGGCTCGAACACTTTATTCATCAAACTCATGAAAGCTGAAGGCGTATTTGTGAGCCCAAACAGCATCACGGTGAACTCGTACAAATAGTACCTTGAGCTAAAAGCCATTTTCTGAATGTCCTCCTTTGTATCCTCAACTGATAATACCCCGAGCGCAAATCCAACTTGGAAAAACAATGTGCTCCTACCAATTGGTCGAACAACTCGTCGATCCGGGGCAGCAGATAGGTGTTCCATACCGTCAATCGGTTGATCTCACGATAGTCTATGCATAATCATAAGGTTCCATCCTTCTTCTTAACGAACAGAAAAGGGGCTCCCCAAGGTGATGAGCCTGGGCGAACAAACCCTGATTCCACCAGTTCTTGCAACTGAACTCTAAACTCCGTGAATTCCTTTGGGGCCATTCGATAAGGGGTCCTGGAGACGGGCTTGGCACCCGATACTATCTTAATTTGAAAATCCACCTCTCTATGCGGGGGTAATCCTGACAATTTCTCAGGAATTACCATGGGGAAATCCCGCACCACTCGCACATCCTTCATATCTATTGTCCTCTCTTTCAATTCGAAACATATCATGTAAACTTCATTCCCCCTCATGTGAGCTTTCAAGGTCTGAATCGAAGATAATAACAAACGAGGTGCAAATTTTATACCTTGAAAGACGAGATCAGTGTCCACATGTCTCAAGTAAATTCGCTTCTCCGCGCAATCAATTATTGCGTAGTGCCAATCCAGCCATTCCATGCCCAGAATGAGATCGAATTCTGGCATTCTCAAAACTGTGGCAGGGGTATCAAAGGTCTTTCCCCCTATTGAGTATCTCCAATTCGCACTTGGCAGTTGCGGTCATCTCAGAGCCTTCTGGAAGGCGTACTCTTTGAGCAATACCAGTGAAGGATTGTGCTCCTTCTAGGTCTTTAATGAAGTCCGCAGACACAAACGAGTGTGAGACACCGGTATCGAATAACGTATAGGCCGGTTTCCCGCCGACCACCATGGTGCCTAAGTACTAATAGTAATACTCAAAGCTAGATATCTAGTAAGTCTTAAGCAACTTAAGGTTAATAATGAATATGTGATAACTAACTGTAACATACCTGCAATCACCTCCTGAGGGTTCCGCTCATGTGTCATGTCCAGCGCGAACACCTGATTCCGAGCAGGTCCGGGGTTTCTTCCTCGTGGTCCTCGTCCTCGACCTACACATATGTCCCCACCCTCGCGGAGCTGCTGGAGGGAGATCAAGAGGAGCATTCCCAAATAGCTGCAACCAGAAACGTCGAATATGGCCCGGTTGGTTGCATTGGAAGCACACTCGCTCATTCCGCCCCTCGGGTTGCTAAAACTGTTGAAGATGTGGAGGTGGAGGCAATGCTGGCAGCTGTGGAACCGGGTGCTCAATTCTAAAATTCTAGTGGAAATGTCTGCCACCTCTCTAATGTGCTCTTCCTCCTCCGTAGTCGTGTCTCCTTCAATTGCTAGGGCCAGCTTCCATCACACCCTTAGCAGGTCTCGCACCACTTCCCAAGTGGTCTACCTCTAGCCTCTTCGCCATATCAAATATTTCCGCCAAGCTGGAGTCCGTTATAAACAAAAAGGCCTGCCTCAGGGGTCCCGCGGCCCTTTGTAGAAGCACTTAGTGTATCCTCTGTCGTCCAAGTCATATGAGTCAGCAAATCTCGCGAGATGTTGGAAGTCTCGTTGGTACTCCGTAACCGACTTTGATCCCTGCTTCAGCTGTAAAAATCTCTCTTCGAGTTCATCTCGAGCAGACAAGGGAGTGAAGTGCTCTAAAAAAACTCCTGAGAACTCGCTCCAGCTAATCTCCGTATAAACTCTCCCTTGAAAGGTTGAGCCCATAAGGGACTTCCACCACCTCTTGGCATACAGTTCCAGGAGTGTCACTACCAGGGTCACAACCATATTGTTCGGACATCTAATTCACGCCAACAGTTCTTGCACGGTGTCGAGCCATTCCTCCGTATGCACTATCGACTCTGTCCTACGGTAGTTAGGAGGGGAGAGAGCTCGGAAAGTGCTCACCAAATTTGAGCCTAGAGTTTGTTATTGTACAGGGGCTTGTTGGGATCTAAAGGCATCTAAGATAGCTGTGAGCATCTGCCCTAGCTCAGATTGTTGAAACTACGTGGAGTATGGGTGGGGTGGGGGTGCCCCCCACTAGCTCAATGTGCACTGGAATCTACACGTAGACTACAAACCTAAGGTCATAGGTTGGCAAATCTTAAGGTCAAAGTTGGACATACTTAGTGTGAATTACAAATGGGCACACCACTGCTTCCGCTAAGTCAGTTTGTCCGCAAACAGACTAATCGAGCGGGGGTGGCACCATTGTTGAATTTAGTTCCGGAATCATAGCAAGCTGATACCATTTGTAAGACCCCCTCCCGGAACACAAAACCCGGCATGAGGGGAGTCTTATGCCTAGAACAACTGCCTTACAGTAGCGCTAGCGCTCGGGCTAACCTGTACCAAAAGACACCTATCCTGCCAGCTATAACCAATATCAATCAATGTCAACCCAACCAAGAATATAAAATAGAAGAAGTCAAATCCACACATAAGTAAAAGGTCCAAAAGTACAACAAATAAAGAAGCTACAACAAGCTTCTAAGATATCAGAGTATGGGTAAAACTTGCCCAAGGGGGCTACATCATGAGTTTCTTAACTCACATCGGTCACTGACGGTAGCGAGGGCACCGTCCCTTCAGGCCCTGACGTCCTGGCCTGGCTGTCCTGCTGCAAAACCTATTGTTGTTTCGTCTATGGGGTTTCCTCCTAAGAAGGAAGACGTAGCAACCATTAGTCATAAAGACTAAATGGCTTTCACATCCGCTCCCCTGGAGAATCCTCGGTACCGGGCAGAGAAAGGAACAAGGGTACAATATATTTACATAAGCAGTAGTACAAACAGGTGGTATAGTGTGACCAATATTAAGTATATCAGCAGTATAATGAACGAGTAAACATTCTACTCTAGCAGTTTTACCATCTACAGTAGTATATGAAAGATGTAAAGTTACGACAAAAAATAACTCAACTTATATGAATGCCCATACAGACATATAAGTTAAGGTTCGACTCAACAGTAAAGTAACTCATTGTATAGGAGTGCCCATACAAACTTATACGATAAGGATCTTGTGTATATAATGTATGTAATGATATGAATGCAATGCAATGACTCACCCATGATCACGTACAAGCAATTATTATATTGACACAGACTTGTAGTTCCCACTATTCGAGCAGGAAGCTAACCTCTCAGGCATCATCCATCGTGGCCTAGACATTGACAGTAGAGCGGGCATCTCCACTACTAGGCGGGCATCCACACAACCTGGCCTAGGACTCCATATGCCTCAATGCTAAGAACACAACAACGGAGCTAACATGCGTACTACGGCTCAGAAGGGGTCTCGGGTAGATGTGCACCAAGAACACAACCCAACCTGGCATATATCGTGGCATGGAGAGGGCCTCAGGAATGAGCACCGAGGATACATCCAAACCGCCCACTTGGTACGGAGAGGGCCTCGGGAATGAGCACCTAAGTCACAACCAAACCATCCAAAGTCTATCTGCCTAACTCCCGTCGGTGGGGACGACTGGCGAGCCCGTAGACCTACCACACTATCCTAAACCCAGGATTACGACACTGTGTGTCGACTCACACCGCATGTAATTTCACATCATCGTGGCACGGAAGGAGACTCGGGAATGAACACCGAGGACCAAGCCCAACCATCCACTTACGTCTCTTCTCGACATTACCAAACTAGTGTTGTCAAACACTCACACTTACACCCTTCCATAGTTTAGTTTTACAGGCACTTAAGGGTTCATCGTCGACATAAAGGTACCTCACATATTCATCAACCATACAACCATTTGTTCATAATATTCGTTACCAATTATGTACAGTATCTTCAAGCCAAACTTATAGTTATTCAACGCATTACCCTTGCCAAGTACATCCTTATTGATTCACATATTTAAACCATTCCTACCATCCCAACTCATCAATCCATTCATTCTCCAACCTTCACCAAATCATATTGATCAAGTAAATTTTACCATATCATTTGTTCATTAAGGGTCTATCCAATAAATGTCATTGCAAATGCTTATAAGACTCTCTACCAGCCCAAGGCCGATACAAAACAAACACAAGATCTACATGTGCAGTAAGGATTACTATACAACAACTTCAAACGAGGATTCTCGAGGCTACAGGAATCCAGAGAAGACCTTTAACCCCTCGTTGGAAAGGCATTTCCAAGGGCTGCGACTTTCGTGTTTAATCAAAAGCCCTGATCTTGCCGTATCATGTTTGAAAACGGCCTCGAAGGCTGCTGCGTGCAGAAAACAGTTTTCTGCACGCATCTTAAAGCAAGATGATTGACATCAGTTCATCTTCTTCATCAAGCCATATGTTCAAACCATGTCCAGAACTTCCTCCACCCTTATTCACCCTCATGAGACTATTTCCTCTTCACAAACCAAATCCACCAACTACTCAAGGAGAGCGGAAAGGTTGAAGACATCAATATCCTTAGGGCACAAGCCCTAGAATGGTCTTTTCCTAGGAAATCTTCATCTCGCAAGTAAAAACTCTCTTGAGTCGACATCTATCCTAGAAATAACTACAGATCTAGCACCAAGGGAGAGGGTTGGAAGCTCACCTCATTTCTGGTGTTTCCACCATTTCCAGCCATGGATCTTGTCATCCTTCTTGGCGGCATATTCTTCTCCTTGGTCGGTGTTAGTTCTTCACGGGAAAAAGATCGGCTCCAGCACCTTCTTCCTCTCTAGTAGTTTTCTACAGCAATGGCTTGGAAGGGAAGAGTAGATACGGCTAGGGTTTTCTCCCCTTTTAATTTGGAAAGTGGATAACTGCATAGCCATGTATCGACCTCTCATTGGACCGCCAATCACTTAGTAAATGAGTCCCTTCAAAACGACGCGGCCAGAAAAATTCGTCAAAACACGAAATTGAATGATATTGGTAGGGACACGCCCGTGTCACTACCCGTTTCCTGCTCGGGAGAACGTGGTTTACGACCGTCGAGCTCCGCTCGACGAATCGTTGAACTGCTGTGGACACACATGGGTAGGGACACGCCCGTGTCTCTACCCGTATCCTACTCGGGAGTAACACGGTCGATGATTGTTAGGCGAGCTCTGCTCGAAGAATACACACACACGCACATGGGTAGGTACACGCCTGTGTCACTACCCATGTCCTGCTCGGGAAACATGGTCGACGTTGTTGGTCGATCTCTGCTCGAAGAATACACACACACGGGTAGGGACACGCCCGTGTCTCTACCCATGTCTTGCTTGGGAAACACAACAAGGAATTTGCAACATTTCTAGAGAGCAACACGGGTATGAACACGCCCGTGTCAAACACACATGGGTAGGGACACGCTCGTGTCACTACCCGTGTCCTTCTCTGGAAATTTCACAAAGAAAACCCAAAGACATTGGAGCACCACACGGTTATGGACACTCCTGTGTCACTACCCGTGTCCTACTCTGGACCAACTTATCCTCCCTTACATAATTGTAAGCCTAGCTGCCAGCACTCCCTGAGCCCAAGTCAGCTCTCCTAACTTAAAAGCGCGCACGAGGGGCCTAGTGCGAATTGGGATGTTACATTATGAACTATATATTGCAGCATCAGATGGGACATAATTTGGAGGTTTATGTCAACGATCTTCTCATTAAGATCCATAAGATGGAAGGCCGCCTTAAAGATTTGATGAAGATATTTTCCACTCTTTGCAAGTTTAACATAAGGCTTAATCCAGCCAAGTGTAACTTTGGAGCCAGTAAAGGGAAATTTCTTGGGCACCTGCTCACCCCTCATAGTCTGGAACCCAATCCTAACAAGATGAAGGACATTTTGGAGATGCATCCCCTGAGAAGTTTGAAGGAGGTCCAACATTTGGCAAGAAGTGTAGTATGGCTTAGACACTTCGTCTTATGCTCTGGGAACAAGTGTGATCTTTTTTTAAGACCCTTTGTGGAGGAAAGAAGTTTGAATGGACTGAGGAATGTAATCAAGCATTTAAGGAGTAAAAGTGTCAGCTAACTTCAACTTTGCTTCTCTAGAGTCCTCACTAGTTGGAAGATCTATTCTTGTGCATAGGATTCGGGAAAGACACCTTCAGTTCGGTCCTTGTCTGAGTAGAGGGCAAGAAGAAATTTCCAATTCAATATGTCAAACATGATTTGAAAAGCTCAAAGACTCGTTACACAATTTTGGAGAAGTTGTCCCTAGCCTTGATTTTTTTTAGTCTAAAGGCTTCGGCCTTATTTCCAAGCCCATTCTATCAAGGTAGTTACTGATCATCCCTTAAGGTTAGTCCTAGGGAATCCGGATCATTCAGGATTACTAGCAAAGTGGGCCTTAGAGCTTAGCAAGTTTGATATAATGTATACTCTAAGAACCGCAACCAAGGCTCAAATCCTAGTCGATTTCCTCATTGACTTTATAGATGATGGTAGCATTGCATAAGAGATTCCAGTCCTACTATGCTAGAAAATGTTCATGGATGGAGCTTTAAGGTAAAATCCATTGGGGAAGGGATCATCATAGTCAGTCCTTATGACACTAGTATTGAGCAAGTAGTCAAGTTCTACTTTCCCGTCATAAATAACCAGGAGTATAAAACACCAATAGTGGGGCTAAGATTGGCCCGAGAAATTTGTATTGATGATATAGAGGTAAAGACAGATTTGTTGGTTATGGCGTCACAAGTCAACGTTACTTTGGAAGCATGTGAACCACTCCTACAAAGGTATTTGCCATCATCAAGTAAAATATTGGCTGTTTTTGCACCTTTATCATCCAACACAATCTGAGGGAAGAAAATGCAAAAGCTGATGAATTGGCCAAATATGGGCATCCTGCTAGAGGGACTCTTACATAGTTATTTTTCCCTATGATATATGAGGTAGATGTCATGGATATTGGTCAACGCTCATCTTGGGTAGACCCATTCATTCACTACTTCACAATTGGAGAAGACCACCCTTCAGTAAGCGATACGAGAAGATTCATGCTGAAAGTGGACCACTATACCTTGGTCTCCAGAATTCTCTACCAAAGGACTCTCCTCTCACCCCTGATAAGATATGTGAAGGAAGATGGGATCCCTAGAGTTTTGCAAGAGGAACACTCGGGGAGTGTGACAGCCATTCAGGCGTTAGAACTCTCGAGAAAAGAATTCTTCGTCAAGGTTACTTTTGGCCAAAAATCAGGAAAGATTGTGAAGGCTATGCTAGGAAGTGTGGGAGGTATCAAAAGTTTATTCCCCTCCAAGTTCAGTCAGTGCAATAGCTCAGGTTCATCTTTATTCCATGGCCATTCTCCATCTAGGGAATGGATTTACTAGGTCCTTCCCAACAACAAGTGGGCAGCAGTGTTTCCTCCTAGAAATGATTGACTATTTCAACAAGTGAGTAGAAGACAAGGAGTTAGCCAAGACAATAAATCTTGTTAGGAATTTCATCTAGGGAGAGTTTATTTGTCATTATGGGATCCCTACAACCATCATTATAGATAATGGTTCCCAGTTGGTAAGCAATGAATTGACAAGTTTTTGTGCTCAGGTAGGGGCAGAGCTTTGGTTTTAATCAGTTCATTTTCCACACACTAATGGTCAAGTAGAGGTAGCAAATAAGTAGATCCTAAACTTGCTTAAGAATAAGGCAGAGAACACTCATGGGAATTGGGCAGAATAGTTACCAGCGGTGTTGTAGACTCACTGAACAACTCCTTCAGTAATTTGGAAATCCCATTCAAATTAACTCATGGATTGAGGCTATCATCCTAGTGGAATTCAATGTTGAGAGACCTCATGTGTTTCTCTTTAAGGCAATGACGAATAGATCGATGGAATGTAATGACGAAGAGTTAGGTGTAGCCTCAACCTAATTGAGGAGCACAAAGTCCAATCAGTGGTGAGACAAGCTGAAGCAAAGCGGAGAATGACCAAGTAATTTAAAAAGAATGTATGGGTGAAGAAATTTGAAAAGGCCGATCTTGTGTTGAAGAAAGTAGATGCCTTAATAAGAGCCACCTTGGTGGGAAAGCTCAATCCCAACTTGGAAGGGCCTTTCATCATCAATGAAGCACTTAAGAATAGGGCCTATCGACTACAATCTTATGGAGTCGAGAAAGTACCCAACACCTGGA
This sequence comes from Platanthera zijinensis, assembly GCA_039513925.1. NCBI lineage: Eukaryota > Viridiplantae > Streptophyta > Magnoliopsida > Asparagales > Orchidaceae > Platanthera > Platanthera zijinensis. Next base: position 83,951,599 of record CM077080.1, on the reverse strand, counting down.
GTGGTGAAGATCTAAAGAGGTATTATTACCAAGCCAAGGTACTCTCTCTCTCTCTCTTTCTTTTTTAAGATGCGACACATGACTGTCATTTTTAGTGTGAGCGTGTATTATAAGACTCTGTATAGGAGATCACCAATTCTTCTCTCAATAAAAAGAATGCAAAAACTCTTTTTATGGCACAATACGTTGAACGATAATTATTTTTAACCGACCAGTCCTAACCCTTAATTTTCCTCCAGCATTGGTGAGTCTCGGAGCTTAATTAGATCCCTTCGGGCGTATCCAAATGTCTTGAATGGCAATCATCAATCTACTGACCCTCCTGCCAGTATGAGCTACTTCCTCCACCCTAAGACCACTACGATTGCCCTTGTAGAGAAACTTCAGAGAAGCATATGTGGTAGGTCTGGACGTGTTAGCTGACTGCGTATTGATCGAGGTATTACTATTGTTACTGGTTCCCTTTCCGGGGACAAGCTCCGTATAACAGGCACTTTATACCCCTTTCAGTGTCTTTAAGTGTGGTTTGTGGATGAGAACCTTATGGATAACTTATGCCTAATTGACGACCTTAACCTCTGGTAATGGGCCCAGCTGTTGTGATTGGGTCGCCACTTTACCCCTGGATGTTCTTTTGATAGAGTGCTATATTCTTAGGATACCCATAATCAAACTAAAGTCTGATGTTGTGCCTCTGATTTTTTCCTTAAAAGATTGAGTCTAGGTATATCCACCATGATCACGTGAGTACCCACCACTATCAAGCACGTGTCTTTCATAGCCCTGTGAGGTGATCATCACCTAGCTAAGTGTGAGGGATAGCCCGCAAATGCGAGTTCTCAAACCATGCACACGAGAACTCCAATTATGGAGTACGGTCTTATATCATGCATTGTGCGAAGGCAGGCGAGTATGTACAAAATAAATATGTGCGCCGACATGGTCTTCTAAGAGGATAGGGCAGACTCCTCTTCATTAGTATCTCTGACAGGAAGCCATGCTTCTTCAGGTAATAGCTATTCATATGTAACATTCGTGAATTCATCTTTGGGGGAGTCTAGCTCCAGAAGATGATTCAAGACGATCTTCGCGGACTTGTTCCCCACCTTCAAAATTGACCTCACAAATTTCGGGTTTCCTACTATCAAGCTCGCCTGGCGGGTACAAAGAAGATGTTCAGAGGTCAAGTCAGAGGTGCGCAAAGTAGTATGTTCACCGAGGTCGTGACACTTGAGGGAATGTGTTGGAACACCCTATTACTAATTTGGGTCAAGATCACTATGTCTATAGGATTATTGCTTTGACCTTGTTGTATAGAGTAAAGGTCAACTAGTTAAGGTCTAAGGCTTGGGACTTAGGTTTGAAGCTTTCCCCAAGACCTTCTAGTTCAGATGAGAAGCCCAACTTTAGAGTTCAACTTGTCGTCAAGCTCAAATCGATGAAGCGTCGAACCCAGTTCGACTATCTCTGAGCTCAGGTCGACGAGGCGTCGAACTCGGTTCGACGATCGCTGAGCTCAGATCGATGCTTTCTGTCTAAGCCTAGTTCCAATCTCTCTGAGCTCAGTTCAACGATAGTTGAGCTCAGATCGACGATTATCTTTTGAGATCGACGATTTCTGGAATTCTGTCAGTTTGTTAAGGTTTTCAAATGTCTTCAAGTCAGAGCATTTATTGAAGAAGATTTCTAGCCGTTATATTAAATCTGGAGCAAGTTTCAAGGAAACAAAGAAGGAATGTTATTTAGGTTATTCCTCCGAAGACAGTTGACATTTAAGGAAAGCTTTATGTTTTTGCTAACGGCTATCTAAGAGATTTGAAGACTGGATTTCATATTATTATTCAGACAAGAAGAAACATAGACACACAGAAGAAAAAGAAAAGAAGTTCAATAACACTGAACAGAGAACAAGCTTTTATTCCTTCTAATTCATTCTGATTCAAAGTTTCTTAAATCGTCATCATTCATACTCCAGACAACACACATTTCAGTTCTTGCAGGAATCATCTATTGCTGGAGCATTCTTTTCATTAAAGACTTATCACCTTTGCAAAGCTTCTATTCCTGAACTCTTGCTAATCTTTGGGGGAGCTTTGACAACATCAACATCCACTTATGCTTCTCTCTGATTGTTGACAGAGAAGACAACCTAACCTTTTTCTTTTTCTTTCCTGTAAAAGGGTTCTTTAAACTCCTTTCAAAAGTTTTGTTTTGGTTTCTGAGACCTGATCAAAACTCAGTGGTGGCAAGACACCTGATCAAAAAATCTGGTTTGGTTTTTGAGCACCTGATCAAAAGCTCATTGGTGCCCAGGACACCTGATCAACTCATCCTGCAGTGGATTCCTACCAAGGGTGGTAGAAGAGTGGATGTTCCTAGGTTTTGGGGAACCACTATAGTTCCTTGTGTTTTCTGGTTGCTTGTTATTTTCTTTGCTGTGTGATGTGGATTTACTTCTTATATTTGTTTTATTCTGATTTCTGTTAATCACTCTACACTAAGTAAATTAAGTCTTCCACTACTAAAGTAATTTTTATATTTGCAAAATTATTTTAAAACACTCTATTCACCCCCCTCTAGAGTGAAGGGTTGATATTACACTCACTTTCAGAATGTTTAGATTTTTGAGCCTAAGATTTTGCGAATCTTTTTTTGACTTCTGGGAAATACTGGATGAGTAGGCAGGAAGAACCCTGGTGTCCATGTGAAGGACGACCTGTGCTTTGCCCATACTGCTCGTCCTCAGGTCTGGGTAGGTCTTTTTATATGCGTTGAGGTCAGAAAGACTTTGGAGTATGCAGGCTATTATAGGCGTGGTCTTCTTCACCGTTAATGGTTTCATTATCGACTTCTTCGAGGAACTACCGAACGACTTCTTTAGCGGCTTCCTCGACCTATTAGGGTGTTATTTCTTTATGGTCTCCTTCTTGAGGCCTATCTCAGTGAACAAGGTGGCATTCAGACTCATTCCGAGGAGAGATCGCGAGTAGCAGCTGATAGGTTTTCAAAGATGTCTCATAAGGATGATGGTCTGCACTATTTATAGATCTCAAGTGGCGCGAAGTTTGGGTCGTAGTTTTCATAATTACCATCATACTTTTTTAGAGCCTACACTAGCACAAAATGTGTTGGGATTATGTTAACCCAAATCCTATGACGGGAGGAAGAATTAGAAAACACCGGGAACAAGACAGTCAGTTGGACACTTTGGATACATGCATACACTCTCTAGCTGGCGGCAAGTACAGTTGTGTTTAGCGCAAGGTTAAATGACCTCTCAAAAGACCGTTTAGAAGTTTGCCCAAGAATTCATGGCATGTGTCTCTCACAATTTCGCACAAACTTGTCTCCTCGACATTCGTATATGCAACGTTGTGCTGTTACGTGCAGCCTCTTCTCTCAACCCCTAGCTGCATGACTCTTAATATACCTCGAGCAGCAATACATTTAACACTACATTAATTGAGATACTGAATGCTCTTCTCTTCATGAACTGTCTGAGCAGTCTACCCTTAGGTATAAATATTAACCAGGGGTTCTTGATGTAACACCCCATCCATCACGAGTAATATAATAGCAGGTCTAGTTGGGTCCCACATCAGATTAAATGGACAGACAAAAGAGTCACGCAATGAAACCATAATTCATTCTAATCTAATCATGCACCCTAACACAGAGTTGCATTCTAGCGAAAGTTTAAGGAGAAAAATAAACCCATCCAGGAATGTCCACTACTAAAATAAACTAGGACTGAAAGTTGCACAAATTCTTATGATCTTAAGGCCTTACAAACTGTTGTTCCAGTTTACAAGAATGTGATTTCCATACATTGGCACGCAGGACGGTAACACATGAAAATCAAAATAAAATGCTTGGGCTTTTAAGGACCCGCTCAGCAAAAGGGCTTTAGACTGCTATTTCCTGCTTGGCTCTGCAGCACTTGCACAAAAGCATTCCACCAATCAGTGGTAAACAAAGCAACAATCATTATTAGCTGACCAAATTATAAGGACCCCGCCCCTTTCTTGGAGTGGAGGTTCTCCTTCCCTGCAAGCAATTTATATGATCAAATATATCAGGAATGTGCAACTTAAGCACCAATCACCACAGATGATGGCACGACTGTATAGACATCATGTGCACTCATGGCACATTATCGGTGTACCGGATAACCCAGGGATCCACCTTTTTCCATCATGGGCAATCACCGGTGCATTAGCACCCAAAAGGAAACTCCACGAGTCCCACCACCATCCTCATTCCCAGACTGGATGGTCTCACCTGTGCAATACTAGCCTGCATAAAGAAACGACTCTCTCCTATGCCAATGACAACTGCCACGTACTTTAGGTCTATTTAGCTGAATGACATAGTATAGGTACAGTTCAGCTCTTTCTCATTTCTCAGAACATTGTGTAAATTAATGACAACGATGCAGTTTAGCCTCTTAATGGGCGCAAACTTCAACTATTATTTAATTAGTATGCTAGGGTAAAATTTTACGGATGATTTAAGTTTAAAACAAGTTTTAATGAAAGGAGACAAGTGTACCTATCACGAGTTGTACAGGATATTCAAGGGGAATATCGAGGTCGTATATTTCTCAAGGTGTGTTGGTTATTTCTACTCGTCTAGGAGCTACTATTATTTTACCAAAAATAAGGTGTCGGATTTTAATTAGCTAGAACGACTATATAAAAGCTGTAAAGAGAGTTAGAAAATTCGATGAAGTAATAACACTCGGTATCAAATTGAATTAGGAATAAAATAACTTTTAATAACTAGAGAACCTAAATTTCATTTTAATTCATGGCAACTTGGCTGTGGAGGTTCCACAAATATGAGCTCACCTTTTTCAAGGAATATCACTCACCTGAACATTAAGACTATTTGACCGAGTTCTCATTCGACGAAGGATTTCTCTTATTGCCTGCTTTACGCTAAGAACCCCGCTATTTGGTAGGGAACCCAATCCGATAGAATTCCGCTCCTCCACTCTCGAGGTTTAGTGCGCAATTCTCTTTACCCAAGGGTGATCGGTCCATACGCAGGCCTCTCGGCTAGCTAGCATATGTATAACAGAAATAGAGCACATACATCGATATACGGTTCTACGCATCGTATACCCGGGGTAAAACTTAAGTTCTTTAATTAGAGTGAGAAAAAGACCTTTAATTATTATTATTAGTGAGTTTTTATGTCCCAATGCTCTTCGATACCGAGGGCTAAGAGTGATTAGCCACTCATTGGAATTGGGACGGCTTATGAATTTGATGAGGCATGAATTCGAAACAAAGCGCTAAAGGATTGTAAATAAAAACATAAAATAACAAAACATTAGAAAAATATAAAACTCACTAAAAAGAGAACTCACGCACTCAACGAAATCATAAATAAGAAATAAAAGCTAAGTTACAAAAAAACTAAATTACAAGAAAGAAAAATTACAAAAAGTAAACTAAGTTACAAAAAAGAAAAATTACATAATTGAAATTGCATAAATTAAAATAAAGCAAGTCCTACTCGAACAAGTAGGCGGGAAATAAATGCAAGTCCTACTCGAACGAGTTGGCGGAAAATAAATGCAATTGCATAAATTAAACTAAGTTATCAAAAAAAGAAACTATATTATAAGAATTAGAAAGGGGTAATCTCTCTCACACACACACTCTACATAAATTAAATAAAGCAATAAAAACTACCTCATACACACACACACACTATACATAAATTTGAAGGAACAAAATAAAGCTTAACCTCATACACTCACACACACAAATTAAAGAGAAAAACAAAGTGATCCAATAATTAAAATAACAACTCTTCTACCCTTAGAATCTCATCGAAATCAAGAAAAAGTGAAAGTAAAAATTAAAAGAACAAAAGTTTTACAAAGTTATGGGAAAATCAAAGTCATCCAAAAATTAAAACAACAACATATCCATTCTGATAACTTCATAAAATTCATTAAAAAGTTGAAATAAAAATCAAAGGAACAAAAAGTTTACAAAATAAAAAGAAAAACTAAGTTAAAGAAAAAAAATAAAAACACTTTAAATCCACCTTTATAAACCCATAAGAATGAATAACAAGTAAATAAAAAGCATAAGAGCAAAACAAAGTAAAAAAGAACCTTGAAAACATAAAGAACAAACTTACTCTCATACACCCACTCACCCATAGAAAACAAGGAAAATAAGAGATAAAAAGAGAAGAAAAGTGGGGCACTCACATACAATCCATCACAACATAAGGATGAAAAATAAAACCTATTTTATTAATGAAAACATAGGGTTAGAAAATCTATAAGAAACATTAAAGAGAGGGGAAGAAATATCCTTACATAGAAAGAAAGAGCACCAAAGCAGCCCACATACAGTAAATTGGTCAAAAAAAAGTGAACCCTTGGGTCTTACAGAAAATTTCTATTTATAGACAAAATATCAAGATTACATGCCCCGGTCACGGGCGTGACTCGGGGGCGTGTAAGGTTGGCGTGCTAGAGAAGCCGAAAACTTGGTGACTGGTGGAATTCTGGAATATTCTAGAAATTTCATGTGGCAGTCACGGGCGTGACTGAAGGTCACAGGCGTGTAGGTGGGCGTGACTGGATGTCACAACCTGCATTTTCACCGCATAAAAGGTGTATATCAAAGTAAGGGAAAATCTGCGTCTTGATTCCACGTCGGCAGGGGATAACTGCGGACGCTAAAGCAAAACTCCTACTAGACACAAACAGAACGATTTTCAAGTGATTTAGTAAAAATCCAATTTAAGTTAAGCATTTAACCATATCCCTCGGCTTGGTGGCTCATCAAGTCCACGAAAGTGTCATCAAGCTTTGACACCTCTCTGATGGCATAGATTTTAGTATCCCAGTCTCTAGTTAGAGACCTGAGAAACTTATCATTCAGCTCATAAGTGTTGAATAGTCTGTCATATGTCCTCAACTCATTGATAATTTTGAAAAATCTCTCATAGCAATCTGTTATGCTATCAGTCTTAGTCGATCTGAAAGCTTCATACTCTTGGTTGAGCAAGGACTTTCTGTCATCTCTTACTTCCTCTATACCCTCCATGTAGACCACTAGTGTATCCTACATCTCCTTTGTAGTCTTGCAGTGTACCAGATTTATGAAGACGGAGTCATCTATGGCACTAACTATTATATTTTGTTCCCTCTTGTCTATAGTGACAAGGATGACTTCATCCTTTGTCATTTTAGAATAATTTTTGGGAGTTTGGACATTTGCATCCAGTGCTGACACTTTCATAGGGATGAAAGGTCCCTCTTTGACTGTGATAAAAATCCTAAGGTCAGTTGCCTCCATGAATAGCCTAACCCTCTCCTTCCATATGTCAAATCCTTACTTCCTATAGATTGGAAGTTTCATGGCACCCAGCTCCTTATAGTTCACTCCTGAACACATAAGGACAGATTTTCTTACTGACTTTGGAGATCTTACTCATACTATTGAGTTTTTAAAGAGCAACCTCCCTCTAATACAACTTGAAAGTCTTGTTTTCAAGGTCAGCTAAACACCTAGAGGGGGTTGAATAGGTTTTAGGTCTCTTTTTTATTTATTTAAAGAGCAACCTCCCACTGATTTGGTTGTGCTTAGTGATTAGGTTAGTTTGGCTTTCAAGATCAATCACAGATGACATAGTTGATTTATAGTGGTTCTCCGATCTTGGGTATGTCCACTGTCCCTCCCACCTCTCTAACAGTGTGTTAGATAAGGCACAACACCAACACTCGGCTCCTAAGAGCTTTCAACACAGATCTCACGAGACCTCTCTGTATTCTCCAAGATCTACCACTCGGGCACTAAGCCCTACCTCAGATCCAAAGGATCCTATCACTCAGGCCTAAGCCCTACACTTAGATCCAAAATGGATCATATTCTAAGATCAACAAATGATCCTACCTCAGCCTTTATAACATAGGCCTACAACTCGGATTTACGCAGGAATCTTACCTCTCAGCCTTTATAGATCAAGCCTGCACTCAAATCCTAAAGGATCCTATAGAATAAACAATGAATATGTTGATTTTGACACCAGAGGATTTCTCTGTGTCTGCATTTCCTGGACAGAGATTATCTCAGCCCAAGCTTCTTCTCAGCAAAAAGAAAACTGATCTTCAGTATTGGACGGCTTGTGCTAGAAGTTACTCAGAGTCACTGTTCTAACCTTCCTGTCGCATATGAAAATCGCTTCAGTTATCTCGATTCGCTTTCAGGTTCATTGATCTGGACATCTTCTTCAGGCTCAACAAGAAGGCGAGGAAGAAGACGATGTTCAGCCGTAAGAATACGTAAACAGAAAACCATAATTATTGTCGTCGACTCAACCAATTTTCCATTTTTTGTTGTACGCTGATCAATAGCTCTTTTCTATGTGGGCCCAGCCTTAATTGTTGGAATATCACCTTCCTTTAACACAAGAAGACAGCCAGCTGGCCATCGGCGCCATTAACGTTGTTTTACAGCTTTCCCGCAACTATTTTGAACTGTGTTGACTTTGTTGACTTTTGCTGATGTTGCCCCTTTGTGGACTTAGCCAAATTCTCAAAATCCACTCAGGCGTTGAGTGGCGTTTATTTAATAGCCTTCACTCAATGATTATGTACTTAGTCATTTTACAGCTTCCTTGGCATTGAGTGGTGTTGAGTGAATGACCTTCACTCATCATTTTTATACTTAGCTTAGCTTTCTGCTTTTTCTGCATCCTAGGCGTTGAGAGTGTTGAGTGTAGCTTCATCACTCAATGCTTTTTGCCTTATATTATTTTCTGCTTCTTCAGCAACCTTGGCGGTTAGAGCATTGACATCACTCAATGCTTTTGTACTTGGCTGCAACTACTAGAGCTTGACTCAACGCTTTCTATCATCTAGCATTGAGTGAACTGGCTTCACTCAACTCCTATGGACTTAGACGAATTTTCCAGTCTATCTTCTATGGTGTTGATAGAATCAGTATGGCGTTGAGTGAACTGGCTTCACTCAACGCTTCTGGACTTAGCTATTTTTCTTTGACAGAAACTTTATATCTTCACTATGTCGGGACAGTTGAATTGTCTCGACACTACAGTCTGCATGGTGTCGACATCTTTAAGTTTGAACTTAAGTTCTTCATTGTGTCGAGACAGTTGTATTGTCTCGACACTACTGTACTGAGCTATAAGGTTCCGAGATATCTGACTTATCTCAATACTGCTGACTTGATCTTCAAGGTATTGAGATAACTAAATTGCCTCGACACACCTGTCTGTACTGTCGAGTGAAGTGTTGTGTCTTAATACTATTGTCTTCTATCTTTATGATCTCGACACTTCTCCTATAAGGTGTTGACATAGTTATGAAGTGTGTCGACACTTTTTTACTTAGTCATTTCTTCAAGTTTTCATAAGGTATATGAAACTTAACCATACATAAAATACAACTAGGTGTATAGCATTGACTTGTTTGACTTCTTACAAATCAGGGACATTGGGAGCAATGGACTCAACATCGGGTTATAGAGAAATAAGATGTGCTCAGCCTTCTTCTCGAAGCAGCTCCGCTAGGAACCTGTAGACCTCGGTCCCAACCTTCTGCCTCCGTTTTGAACTCACTAGAGGGTCTTCACTGACATTTATGGCCTCGATACCATCTGAAAGTCATGCATAGAAGTCCCGACTTCCTTCTTCCTCCTTTGACTCAAGCGAAAAAAAAGAACAAACAGAATGACTCGTAATTCTCTGATCCTTACCTTATAACCTAGATGGTATAAAATCCTAGTCATACGATCTAACCTAATTAGAATGGACGGACAAGATCAATCCTAACTCTTGATTCAAAGACCACCGTAACTTAGCTTATTAAGGGCCAGAATACACGTGTTCGTCAAGACTTCTCGACAAATCGTCTTACCACTCGATGAATTCACGTGATCACTCGATGAATTCATTTAGAAAATTCGATGAATTGTACTTGATCACTCAACGAATTTACCTTTATCACTCGACGAATCCTGATAACCACTCGACGAGTTCACGTGTCCACTCGACGAATCCTCTTAACCACTCGATGAGTTCACATGTCCACTCGACGAATCCTCTTAACCACTCAACGAGTTCACGTACCCACTCGATAAATTCCCTTAACCACTCGAGACCATTCGCCAAATTCACTTAGAAAATTTTGATGAATTTACTTAGTCATTTTTAGCTGGAGGACAAGGGGTATTACAAATCTCCCCTCTTTTAAGAAATTTCATCCCGAAAATAATCGTACAAGAAAACAAAAATTATACCTCAGTGGAATAGCTCGGGGAAATCCTCTTGCTTGGTTTGTATAAAATATACAAAAATTTGTACCCCAGCAGAATGGCTCGGGGAAATCTTTTAAGAAGTACAAAATATACAAAAATTGGTGCCTCAGCGAAACAGCTCGGGAAATCCTCTAGCATGGTTTTCTCGCTCTCCAATATAAGTTCCTCACAGCCACATTTGTCCCAACAAACCTTCACCATCCTGATCACATTATTTCGAAACTTCTTGATCTTCGTGTCTTCGATACGAATAGGATTGACTTTTTTCTTTAATACACTATCAACCAGCACTTGATCTCTAGCAATGACTTGTGTAGGCTCTCGAATAGCCTTCCTTATCACTAATATGTGGAACACATCGTGCAAACTACTTAGCTCGATTGAAAGAGCTAGTCGATAGCTTGCTTCACCGACCTGTTCGACAATCTCAAATGGTCCATGATATCTCGGACTTGGCTTTTTCAAATGCCGAATCCGGGATACACCTTTAAATGTCTTGATTTTCAGATACACCCAATCGCTTATCGCAAACTTAACATTTTGATTCTTGACGTTGTTGTACTTAGCCTATCTATCCTTAACAACCAACAGTTTCTTCAAAATTAAATGTATCATCAAATTTGCATCTTCGACTTATTTATGTTTATACAACTTAGTTTTGCCTGTCTCCGCCTAATCTAAAGGCGTACGACACCTCCTACCATAAAGGGCATTGAAGGGCGCCATTTGAATACTCGTTTGGTAGCTGTTATTATAGGAGAATTCAAACATGTAGAGATGCTCTTCCCATTTCTTCCCGAAATCCAGAGCACGCAAATAGGGTATATCCTCTATCATCTTGTTGGTCCTTTCTGTTTGACCATCCATTTTAGGATGAGAAGTCGTGCTAAACTTCAGTTTTGTACCCAACAGTTGGAGAATTAGCCTCCAATCATTTGAAGTGAAGCGCTCATCTCGCTCACTTATGATGCTATGGGGCACACCGTACAATCGTACTATGTTATCCACATAGAGTTTTGCTAACTTTTCCACAGAATCTTCTTTCCGATTCGAAATGAAGTATGACACCTTCATCAGACGATCTACGATTACCCAGACGGCATCGTTCCCATACTGCGATCTCAAAAATCTATGCATGAAATCCATAGATGTCATAACCCGCATTTTCTCCGTATATAAACGACATATCAGAGTAAGAGAAAACACTCGCCATGATGTCACGCCGTGCAGGGGATTACTGCAGACGCTCAGGCAAGACTCCAAATCTACATTTTATATGAAATTCATGAGTTATTGTGAAGAAAATCCAGTATAAGTTTAATTGGATAGTCGTATCCCTCGGCTCAGTGGATCAACTAGTGCACAAGTAAGTATATAATTATATGTTGTAGAAAATAGTTTGTTTACAATGGTTAACATCCTACATGAGCATAAACATCTGTATAGGATAAATCATGTTATGCATGACTCTAGATTTAGTATAAGCATAGAAAATAGTTTGTACGTTCAATAAGATATAGTGACTTTAGCTTTTAAAAGATGGCATGTGCATGAGACAGTAAAAACGATACTTTTTATAGTTAAAGTAACTAACATGCAATCCTAGCATAAAACCTTCCCAGAGAGCAAGTAAAACTAATAATCCACAAAGGAATATACTAACAGCTATCAAGGACTAAACATTCAATAGAATCCAGTGGGCATCAACAACCTGACATGAACCCACTAGAAACATGTATGTCTAAACTACAAGGAAGAAACAACCAAAACTACCTCACAATAGTGAGGAAAATTACTGCAACCGCTACATACCACCAGCAACCACCAAACCTAGCCGCTCAACCGGCTACTGCTCTGAACCTGAGGCATTCACAAGAAAAGAATACCTCAATAAGAAAAACAAGAGGTGATCAAAGATCAGTAATGGCAACAAGTAAGAGGAAACAAAAAGGGGTACCAACCGAAACAAGAACAAGCTGTCAGAAAACAGCAAAATAGCTATAAGACAGCAATGAAAGAGTTAATTTATAAAGTTCAACGGTAAAGAAGTTTGCACCAAGTGCGAATGGATCCATGCTCCGATAATCTGCAAGAGTAAACAAAATAACATATGTCTAAACCATAGAAAGAAGAGAGACTAACAGCTCAATAAAACGTGAATCATTAACACCGGTAAAATAAACAGGTCAGTGTCGGCCACCAAAACGTCCAATCTGAACTATCAGACCCAAACATCTCAAAAAGGTCGTGCGGTGGTGGCCACCTGACCCAACACAACCCAACAGTCCATAAGAAGAGACAAAAACATACCCAGTGCAATGACTCACAAAACTGTGTCAAGTTGGTGGTCCTTTATCCACTGCCAACCAAGACAAAACCTCACACCCAAGCACCGATAAAACTCCAAACCTAACATCAAAATACTCCCACGACAAAGAGGTGGGAAAACCCAAAATTTCACCATAAGGCCCATACTCGACAAATCAGACATAAATTTGCAAAATACCCTAAGTCCAGCCAAATTCGTCGTATATTCCCGACAAATCAAGGGATACTTTACAAATATAACATGGAGATAACGGCTATACTTAGCGATACTCGACGAATTTGAAAGTGAGGGATAGATCTACTTTACACTAGATGGGGGGTGAATAGTGTATATTAAAACTTTAATTATTTTTATAGTTGATTTAAAGTAAGTGATATATATATATATAAAGCAAAAGATCACAACACACAACTAAGAAGAATAACAATCACAGATGACACAAGGAAATTTATAGTGGTTCCCCAATAAATCTGGGTACATCCACTCTTCTACCACCCTGGTAGGAATCCACTATAGGTTTTGGATCAGGTGCCATGCCACCAGATGATCTATTTTCTAAGGGAGATCTAACAACCCTTTGAGCTTTTGATCAGGTGCCCAAAAATCTAGCTTAAGTCTTTTGATCAGGAGACTTAGGAACCAAAAGATAACTTTTGAAGGGAGTTAAAAACCCTGTATATAGTTTATGAAATAAACTAAAAAAGGTGATGATGTCTTCTCTATCAAGATTCTCTGAGAAGACTAGTGGATGTTGAAAGCAAAAGCTCCCCCTGAATTGCGTAGAGATTATGATCAGGAGAGGGAGACTTTTCTTCAGGGTATAGGCCTTCTTGAACAATTTCACTGTCCAAAAAATGTTTCTGAGAGATTTGAAGTTGAATCTCAGAATGAAGATTTGTTCTTCTCGAAGAAGCTTGACGCAGAATATCTTATTCTCTGTAAAAATAAATTTGTACTTTCCAAAATTGTATTATCTATCAGTCTAACCATGAGGCAGAAAACTTCTGTCAATATATAAAGAATACCTAAGAGGAATTAAAACATTTGAATTCATTAATTCTGAAATGGCTGAAGCATTCCTTGAGAATTGTAACGGCTATATTCAAATATTTAGAATTAAGGTCATTCCTTAACTGACTTGGTAATTAATTAGAATAATAACTCTGTGATAATTCCATATTTAATGCTGCCAGAAAAAGCTATATTCATTAAGAATATTTAGCATTAAATACTAGAGTGTAATTGATTTAAATCACGCCATTCAAAATCAATCTGCCTCTGAATATAAAATTTCCTAGACACTGTAAAGAGTTTGTCGAACTGAATCCTGGAAATCATCGAACAGACCCTGGAATTCGTCAAACTGAGAATGGAGTTCGTCGAGCTGAGCCTCTAGTTTGTCGAGCTGAGCCGCAGAGTTGAGGTCAGAGTTTGTCTACCAGAGCTCAGCTTTCGTCGAGCTGAACTCAGAGGTAGAACTCTGAGTTCATCTAGCTGAGCTCGACATTTGTCGAACGCAGCTCTGCTTTCATCGAACTGAATTTCTGCTATCGTTGATCTGCATTTTTGCTGGAATTCCTTCTGAGACAATAACCCTTGAAATAACCTATGATCCTAGACTATACAAAATAGGTAAAACTAATCATCCTAAACAAAAGATAGTGATCCTAGCCCAAATAAGTAATAGGGTTCCAATAATCTCCCCCTATTTGGGTGAGGATACTATTTACAAAGGAAAAACACAAAGCATAAAATATCTAGCAGAAAAACTTTTTAGCAGATATATAATAAAGTGCTTTGAGAGTATAAAAACATAAACACAGTTTAAAGGGCATAAAATCAAAAATCAATTATCTTTCTTAGAAGCATCAGAGAGAGAATCTGAAGATGGTTTATTAAAGATAAACTTCCTGTTAGGATCTGCAACTTCTTTTTGACTCATCTTCTAATCCTGAGCTCCAGTGATCTTTAGAGAGGTAGTCCTTGGCACAATTACCTTTGGATGCAAGCTCATGTACTTGTCCACATTGAACAAGTTCTTTACCTGATATTTGTCAAGCTCCTTCTGTCTGTAAGAGGATATAGTGGAGAACTGTGAGGTGCCCTTTCCTTCTGCTTTAGCTTTCTTTATTTGTGATAGAGCAATAAGCTCATTAAATCTAGCCATTCTGAAATTTGTATCCATTTCTGGATCATAAACTAGTGAAGGAGGCTTCTCTTGATCTGATTGTTATGAATTTCTTTGTCTTGACTGTTGGCTGCTTTGAGAACCAAACCTTGAAGGTCTGTCTTGAGAGGGTCTAGAATGATGAGAAGAAGTAGGCCTTTGAGAAATATTTCCTGCTGCTCCTGTTGCTAGAGGAGGAGGAGCTCCTCTCTTAGTTTTTGGAGGTGAAGAGTATTTCCTCATCTTCTTCCGGTTCTTTTGTTCATTCTTAGAGAATCTCATCCAGTTAGAAAGATCAGGAGTGAGGGGAATTCCATGCAAAATATAGTATGGAATATCAGATGTAGAGGAGGGTTTATCAGCAGCCTTTGTTGGAGCTTTCTTTTTTTTGAATTTCCTTTTCTTAGGATTAGAATCTTCTGAGTCATCTGATTCTACATCATTATCATATTCATCCTCTGGATGATCATATAAATCTTCTAACTGTTTAAGAAAATCAGACTGATCAGGAACTTGAACTTCTAGCTGAGTATTAACAATATCTGTATTGAGTTGTATATGTACACTATCATATTCTAGTTCCATGTCTTGAAAAAGAATATCATAAAAATTGGGCATTGGAGATTAATCCCATGCATAAGTAGGAGGGGAAGAAACTTGCTCTATAATATCTATTATATTATCAGCTACTATAGTCTCAAGGAGTGGGTTATTACTGGTAGAAAAATCTTTAAGGATGTTCCTTAGCAGTTCTAAATCTGAAGGATTAATAGGAGCAGCATAGCATACTATAGCTTTAGAAAGATTAAGCTCAACAATTGGAGAATAACTATGCAGAGTATCAAAATAAGATAATAAGGAATACAAGTTGACTGTGGGATGAATAGAGGCATCACCAACAGTAACAAATTCTGGAATTACTGCTACTGCTTCTTCAACTAAACTGAGCATCTCTGTATCCTGAAAAACAACTACTGATACTGCTAGACTGACTGGAGAATCTGCTGCTGCTGCTAAAGCTTCTTCATAAAACATCTCACCCTGCCTAGATTCAGGGAGACCTGAATCTAGGCCCCCAGAAGAAGGGACAAAGGAGGAAGAGGATATCTTAGAAGATAGATCAGCTATAGAAGCAGTAAGAGGAGCCACTGCTTCATCTATCAGCTTCTTGAGGGTTGGAGTGATGAAGTCAAGAATGTTGGAAGAAATGGAAGAGAAATCAACATACAAAGACTCAGAAGGATTTTGAGCAGATGCAGAAGTAGATGGAATGAAAGTAGAAGGGATGGAATTATTTGCACAGTTTGAGCAGAGATAGAATGCTTGAGGAATGGAGGATGGAGGAATGATAGTAGGAATGTCATCAGGAATGATTTCCTAGATTGGTGAATGAGGTGGAGATATATGAGATTGAGGTGGAGACTGAGGAAGTAGATTGAAATGAAGTGAATTAGAAAGTAGAGAAGATAAGCATGACTGATGAATTGGTGAATCTGTATGAAAATAAGTGGATGGAATATCTTCAGATATAATAAGTGGTAGAGGTGACTGAGGAAGAGAAGCATCAATAGGTGGAGTTGATGATGGAAGTTGTTCAGATAGAGAAGTTAGTGGAGAATGTGAAGATGGCTTCCTAGGAGAATGTGGAAGAGATGAAAGAAGAGAAGAAATAAGAGGAGCAAAAACTTCTGCTAGGGTTGGGATAGTGGCTGAAATAGCCCTTGTGCTTTCAGAAGTTTTCCTAGAAGAGGTAGCAATGGATGGCTTAGGGATTACCCTCTCCCTCTTCCAAAGAGGGCAGAGGTTAGCCTCTTTGAAGCATTAGTAAAAATGGTATGGGAGACCAACAGTTCAGGACACTTAGCCTGTAAGAATATCCCAAAGATTCTGCCATAACCAACATCATTTTTGTTAATCTTTTTCTTAATTGAATCAAACAAAATTGTTTCCCAGTTAACTTAGTTCTGATTAACCAAGGCACACATCAAGAGAAACTGGTGCCTGATTATATAATCATGAGCAAAATGTTTTTCTAACAGAACCTTACCGACCACACCAGCCAAAAACTTATAATCTATAAAAAAAAGTTCTTTTTTAAGAGATGGTTAGGCTTCCTTGAGAATGACCCAACCATTCTAGCATTTCATTAAACTCAGAACTAGATAATTCAATATCATCTTCACCATTGATGAAACCAAAAATTTTAGATAAAATATCAGGTGTTAGAGAATCCTGATGTCTTGTGATTGATCCAGTAATAGTTTTAAGGTCTTGAATCTTTGCAGTATAGACCAATTCCTTAATTTCCATGATGGGGAGCTTGATTATGGTTGACATAAAGTTTTGTAGATGTTGTGCCTCAAAAAGTTGCAAAATATCCTTAAAGATTTGGTCTGAATGATTGAAAGAGTCCATGTCTATATCAAATCCAGCGTCAAACTTCATTGCTTTGAGAATCTCCTGTGACACCGCCATTTTCCTACAAAACAAAAAAGATCAAACGCAAGAGAAGGGTAATGGAGAATATGCGGGATAGAGTTCGATGAAAACCTAATAGAAGTTTTCAGAAGTTGAAAAGGCGAACTCTGTCCAACGAAAAACAAACCCTCGAACTCTTGTTCGACGAAAATTTCTCAAAATAAATACATTTCTTCGATCTCCGATCGACGAAAGTTTTGCGAAAGAAATATATTTCGTCGAGCTCCGTTTGATGAAAAATACTTGAAACTAATCTGTCAATCCCTGTTTGACGAAAATTTCACAAAGACAGTTTGTCGATCTCCGTTTGACAAATATATTACGAAAAGTTCACAGATCGTCAATCTCCGTTCGACGAATGGTGTCCAATTCGTCGATCTCAAAACAAAAATCAAATTAATGACTCTTCATTAATCATGCCTAACTGATTTAAGAAGAAAAGATGTTCCTTTTCATCTAAGGGTTTAGTGAAAATGTACGCCCTTTGTAAATTAATAGAAATGAAAACAAGATTAATTTTATTTTTGTCTACATTATCTCTAAGAAAATGATGTCTTATTTCTATATACTTAGTCCTACTATGATGAACTGGATTTTGTGCAATTGATATTGCACTGGTATTATCACAAAATATGGTTGAATTATTTAATTTGTATCCATAATCTAGAAGCTGATTTTGAATCCACAAAATCTATGAACAATAACTACCAACTGCAATGTATTCAGCTTCAGCAGTTGAAGTAGACACAGAAGTTTGCTTCTTGCAAAACCATAACACAAGCCTATCACCAAGAAACTGACAAGTTCCTGATGTGCTTTTTCTGTCAACTCTGCAACCACCATAGTCAGCATCTGAGAATCTAGTTAATTCAAATTCTTACTTTATTGGATACCAGAGTCCTAGATTTTGGCAACCTTTTATATATCTTATCCTTTTTACTAAAATTAGATGAGATTCTTTGGGATTTACTTGAAACCTAACACAAATACAGGTAGCTAATATTATGTTTGATCTACTAGCTGTTAAATATAATAAGGACCCAACAATAGTCCTATATGTCTTCTGATCAACAGGTAGAGTTTGTTGTTCAACTATTTATGCTGCTAATTCCTCTGGTGGAATTTCATTAGCCATAATATTTTCAGCATAAATTTCTAAATTTTCTTCATCACTATCATCGTCAGCAATCTGTTGAGAAGGATGTACTCTATCCTCTTGTGTTAGGATTAATTCATCCATTTTCTCACATAGATTTGGTACCTGAAAAGATTATATGGTAGAGATATTTCTCTCCATATAAATAATATTAGTCTCTTCAAAAGAAACATGCATAGATTCTTCTATTTTAAGGGTAGATTTACTAAACACTTTGTAAGCCTTGCTAACTTGAGAGTATCCAAGGAAAATTCCTTCTGCAGCTTTGGCTTCAAATTTTCTTAGATGTTTCTTATTATTGTTATGAATGCAACACTTGCAACTAAAAACTTTAAAATAGTTTACTTTAGGTTTCTTAGATTTAAATAATTCTTAGGGAGTCTTACCCTTTAGTTTATGTATTAGACTTCTATTAAGCACATAGTTTGTTGCTCTTATTACCTCTTCCCAAAAAGATAGGGGCAAGTGAGCATCTGCAAGTAATGTTCCAGCAGATTCAATTAGGGTTCTATTTTTCTTTTTGGCTACCCCATTTTGCTGAGGAGTTCTAGGAGCAGAAAAACAATGCATGATACCTTCCTTCTCACAGAATTCTTTCATCAGAAGAGATTCAAACTCAGTGCTATGATCACTTCTGATCAATGCAATCTGAGTAGAGTACTCAATCTTGATGTTCCTAAGAAAGTCTGTAAGAACTTTAAATTTATCTGACTTGTTTCTTAAGAAAGAATACCCAAGTGAATCTAGAAAAATCATCTACAATAATTAAGGTATATGACTTTACTCCCAAACTTTGTACTACAATAGGTCCAAAAAGGTCAATATGTAGCAAATACAAAATCCTAGGTGAATCACTCAAAGAAATGGATTTAAAAATATTTTTGGTTTACTTGCCTAATTGACAAGCCCTGCAGAGTCCTTCTTTCTTGTAAGAACTAGAAGGTAGTCTTCTAACAAGGTTGTCATTAGATAGTTTAGTAATTGTCTTAAGGTTTATATGTCCTAACCTTTTATGCCATAATTCATTTGTTTTACTGATTTGATTAAACAGACAAATTTCTGAATTAGCAGAATTAAAATTAACTAAGTAAATATTGCCTTGTCTAATTCTAGTTAAAACAATTTTGTTTTTATCAGAAGTAATAAAACATGATGACTTATTAAAATATTTCTGATAACCTTCATCACATAACTGACTTATGGAGATGAGGTTATTCTTGAGACCATTCACATAAGATACCTTCCTGAAGGTAACTACTCCAACCTTGACATTGCCATAATATTTTATCTGTCGACAGTTGGAGTCTCCAAAAATGACTTTAGGTCCATGCTTAACTTTGAAGTCACTCATCTTTGCTTTTCTTCCTGTCATATGTTTTGAGCAACCACTATCCAAATACCACTGTTCCTCTGCGGTAGGATAGTTCCTTTCCTGTACAAAACAAAATTAGATGTTCTTGACCCAGGTTACCTTAGGTCATTGCTTTCTTTCATAATGATAATTATAAATATAAGAATATTTTTTGTTGATCTTTATATCCAAGTGGATGAAATCTCCTAGGAGGGATGATCCACTGAGTAAAGGGATTTATAAATCTTTGAGTTTGATTATAATTTTGAAAAGAATTAAAATTTCTATTTTGAAATTTTGGGTTCGACGAATTATAATGAGTTCGTTGAGCCGAGGTTGACGAATGGGAATGAGTTCGTCGAGCTCCATTAACAGAATGATAATATTCATTTTCTGTGTTCCACATTCGTCGATCGCAGTTCGACGAATCATATTGATTTCATCAAGCACCATTTGAATAATTATACCCAAATTCTGCGCTCATAGTTCGTCGAGCTCTGTTCGACGAATGATGATTATTTCGTCGAGCTCGGTTCGACGAATTATTTTGGACATAATTTTTCTGAAAATTTTAATTTTTATTTTGTTTATTCTTTTGTAAAACTTTAGTTGTATTTGATGCCCTATTTTAGTTATGTGTTTGCAGGATATAATTGCCAAGTGTAGACCAATATCAGTGTACAATGAGTCACCAAACACAGGACCATACAATATAATCCCTTATTGTGTGATCCATGGTGTTGACTCATATGTAGCCTCTCTATTGGGACACACTTCTTTTTCAAGCACTAAAGTTATAGGAGAAAGACTAGTTGTTGAATTCCTTGAAGAAAGAAAATTTTCAGAAAGCCAAAAATTTTCTAAGTATTATACTTGAGAAGGACCAATAAGTACTCGAGTAAAATTTATAGCCAATTCTCGAGTGAGCTAAGTATAGTTTTCGAGTAACAGAAGTAGTTCTCGAGAAAGATTAATTTAGTTCTCGAGAAGCTATGCAGTACTCGAGTAAAACTTGCTTCGTTCTCGAGTCAACTGAAAAATCTAGCTCATAATTTTTCTAAGTCTAGTACTCGAAAATCTAGCTCATAATTTTTCTAAGTCTAGTACTCGAAAAGCTAAGGCCATTACTCGAGAAGGCCAAGACTTTGTCTCGAGAAACAGAAGTCTAGTACTCGAGAAGTATAACTTATTATCGAGAAGTCCAGTTAGTTCTCGAGTAGTCAGTTTCTATTTCTCGAGTAGAAAAAGTTACTTCTCGAGAAGCTAGGAATTATTTCCAATGTTTTCTTTAAGTCTTGTTCTCGAGAACCTTATACTCTTTTCTCGAGAAGCAAAAGTTATTACTCGATTTGTTTATAATCCACTCGAGAAATGAAGATCATTCCTTGAAATTTTTCGTTAAGTCCGATAGAAATTATTTCAAACTAATCTCATTTATTATTGTTCCACGTGTACAGTCTTTATGATTATGACCGTTAGGCTTGTCCTACAAAAGGTCTTATCAAATTGATTAACCCTAAGAAGAAGAATATCAAAGTTTCTGAATCGTTCTTATATTTCCAAATCGAGAAGCGCCGCTGCCGCCGCTCTATCTTCTTCGCCGATCTTCTCTCTCGATCCAAAGATTCAGAACAAGAAGTTTCAGCAGATCAAGATTTTCGACATCTCCAGATCTATTCCTTGATCGTGCTTATTCTAAAGTTCTCAGATCCAAGGTTTCTCAGATTTCTTCCTCATCTTTTCTAATAAGGTCTATTTAATTTTTCAAGAAGAAAGAAGTCGAGTTCAACAAGATCTGTGAAGATAAGATAGTTTTTCTGATTATAAATTCATTATATTATTGTAGGAGTTTTACTTCGAGTTGTAGGAGATATTCTCCGAGTTGTTGTAGGAGTTTTTTTTTGCTCCGAGTTGTAGGAACTTTGTTCCGAGGTGTAGGATTGTTTTCAATCCGAGGTAATAGTCAAGTAGCCGAGTCTAGCGTGTTACTAGATCAGTGAGGTGGAGAGTGGACGTTCCATAGATTGGGGAACCACTATAGATCTGGTGTTCTCTGTGATGTGTTTGCTTATTTTCTGTGCTTCGTTCGTTCAATTTTTTATTTCGCAAAAGACGCAGACCTCACCTATTCACCCCCCTCTAGGTGATTTAGGTAGACAACTAAAAACATCATGACTCATTATAAACTAACATTGTTCTATATTTGGCAATTATAACCTGCAAACACTTAACTTGAACAGAGTATCAAATACAAACTTAATTTATCTTAGTTCAAGGGTGACTTCATACAAATCTAGGTTATTGTGGATACAATACCCAATAATCTCCCCCTATTTGTAGAAGTTAGAACCCTCTACACTAAGGTGAATTACATCAAGATAAACAAATAAAATAACTACTAAGCAGAATAATGGAAGAAATGTTATGCAATAGAAAATTTAGATCAATAAAATTTAAAGATTTATATATATATAGACATTGTCCAGGAAAAAAAATCGTATTCCACAAAATCTCATATATGAAACTTCTGATCATCTTCAATTGCTGCTTGCTCTGATGTTGATGCTGCCTCTCTTTCTTTTCTTGCTGCCTCTTCTAATAGTTATAGGGTTTAGGGTAGTACTTAGTAGGTTTGGGAGGAGCCTTGGGATTGTTCTTGTCATATTATCTATCATATATTCTCCTCTTGGTAAGAGATTTCTCATACAAGTCCCATTCATGGGAGCTGTAATGTTCCATTCTATTTTCATTAAAATCAACAATAAGTTTTAGAGTGTCAAGAATTAGTGACTTGGAGGCAGGGCTCCATACTTCAACAAATTCTTTAGCTCTTCTTCTTTCAGCTTCTGGATTTGGAGTGGACCGGCTTGCAGAGGCACCATCACCATATTTCCTTTTCTTATGAGTTGGAATTTCTGGAAGTGGATTCTAAATCATCTCTTGTTCTTACCAAACTTGGGAATACTCTACAGGAGGAGCTTCATGATCTTTAGATCTAGGAGAGAATGAGGGCATCTGGGCAGGAGGCTGCAGGATAATAGGATTGAGATGAGGAGGAGGAACAACATTTGGATCTACTTGAAATTAAGGAAATATCTGGTTATGCATCCACACTGCTGTATCAAATGTGTGAAATTGAACACCAACAATTTGGGTTAGGACATCAGTATTTATCTCTTTTAGCTTTGCTTCCCAAAGAGTTTTCATGTTTTCATCAGACTTTTCTAGATATTCCTTTACCAATTTCTCCCCCTTTCTGACTTCTACAGATAGGGTGCCTAAGGCTTACTCTTTGAACTTTCCAACTTCTTCACATGTCTTGAAGTTGTGCCCTTCAGCATTCTTTTCCAATTGAATCTGATTATTTGTCAAGGTGACTGATTGGTCCATGACGTGACCAATACTAGTAATTGTGTGATCTAAGGCTTTCCCACCTATTTGGAACAGGTGTTTGAGGGAATCAGTATTATGCTGAATTTCATCGAATCCTCTGCTGATCTCTTTCTCTATAGCAGTTATTTTGTCAGTAAAAACTTTAAGAGAGTCGTCAAAATATGTTTGTTACTGGGCTAATAAAGATTCAATCTTACCTAGATGGGTATCTTCAGTAGTTGCTACAGCTGGAGGAGGTAGGATTAGAGCTATCCATGGAGCTACTTCTTTAATGCGCACAGTAGATGCGGACTGATTTCTTCTAGTAGTTTGTATTTTATCTTCAACATCTTAACCTATGAAAGTAGGAATGTTGAAATGTAGGCTTTGGAGAGGAGGTTCAGCTGCTTTAGGAGATAATTCTTCATCATCATAAATAGAAACTATCTCTTCACTCTGTACATCCTCACAGGAGATTGGGGGTGAGAGGATTCTGGTTCAGAAGGATGTTCTGGTTGAGATGGTTCTGGTTGAGAAGATTTTTCTTCAGGAAGATGGAAGGGAGGATCTTTAGAGGTGAGTTCCTCTATCATCATGTTAATATCAACTTCTGTAGATATAACTTGATCTTATACTTGGGCATTAATGAAAATTTCTTGATCAGGCAGGTCAACATCAATAATACTTGAGTCATCTTCTTGCATAGAAGTGTCCTTTGCAGCAACAGTTGAAGCTATAACTTCTTCTATAACTATAAGTTCAACATCTGGAGGAGTTGATACTTGGGCCTGAACATCAGATAAAACTGGAGTTGGATCTGGAACTGTCACTTATGCAGATGGACCAGGCTCCCCCTCAATAACTGGATTAAATGTGTCAGTTATTTGATGAGAGAGGGAAGATGGGGTCCTGTCTTCATCTACAACTGCCTCTAGAGCTGGAGGGGCTTGGCCTGGCCTTTGAAGCTTGATTTCCCATATCTGGATGGAGGTTATGGAAACCTTCTTCATGTGATGAATGGCCATGCCCTTAGCTAAGGTAAAAATATCTGGCTTCAACTGATTGAGATACAGAGACAGAATTCTGCCATAGTTGGGGCTTTTTATTCTCTCTTTGATTTTTTTCAAAAATCATCATCCCCCATTGGAATTTCTTTCTGCAGATCACTATTGTCATCCTGTCAAAGAATTCAGTGTGATGTAGCTTATAGAACTAGTACGGCAGAGAAGGACCTTTCCCAGAATATCTGCAAGAAGTTTGCTCTCTGCATTTATATTCTGTCGGTAAACTGTGATGGTCGAGTCAGGATGGCCACAGAAGTTGAAAGCCCTGTTATAATCTGTGCCTTCTAGGTAGTCTTCCTCATCAATCAACAACAGCTGCAGAAGTTGAGAAATAGAGGTAGAAGTCATCTTGATTTTGATGTCCCGTACCTTAGTTTTCAGAAGTTTGCCATTGCGCTTGACTTTAGAATTTTGGAAGAACTCTTCTACATTAGATATGAGAACTTTGCAAGGATGTTGAAGAATGAAAGGTAGTCCAGCGGTGTCGAGCAAGATGAGAACGTTTCTGAAGTCATCTGAAATTTCGGCGATTTCGTTTGAGATAAGTTCACTGCCGATGCCTAACTTAGATGAAGGAGCCATTGATTTAAGAACTGAATGTCTGGTAGTCAGCGAGAGGAGGAGCAAGGTTGTTGGCGAGAGAATCGGCAGAGACGGAGAAGTCGAAAGGTTTTCTCGAGAACGGGATTTGAAATTCGGGAATTTTGATTTTTCTGGACTTATTCTATTTATATAAACCCTAAATCTTGATGATTAAGGAAATAATAAAAGTAAAATACCTGAAGTATGGCGGTTGAGGTGCCCGGGTGCCAATATCAAAAATTTGAACTTGGAGGAAAATTCAGCATAAGACTTCTCGAGAGACAAATCATTTCTCGAGAGGAGGCATATATTTTCTCGAGAAGACAGGATCTTGTTCTCGAGTAGAGATATTCTTTTCAAGAGGTAAGTCTAAAGTTCTCTAGAATAAGTGAGGTACTCGAGTAAAATTTCTCGGGAAGGAGCTGTAGTTCTCAAGTAGTAAGCTAAGTACTCGAGTAATAGAATTCTTCTCGAGAAATGAAGTCCAGACATAGAAGTTTCTTGATTTTTGAAAGTTAACACGATTCTTGAACTTGCTGTGGGGCCCTTTTATTCATCCTTCCTTGTTGAGCATGCCAAGTTCTATTTTGAAGAACGAGAACTTGGTCTCGTCCAGTTGCTTCGTGAAATGTGTGTAATCTGCCTATCAGTTTGAACATAATGGAGATTGATGTCTCCTTGCTCCACATGTTCCCTGATGAAATGGTACCTCAGCTCTATGTGCTTTGTCCGGCTGTGAGAAACTGGGTTGTTGGCTATTGCAATTGCACCGGAGGAGTCATTGAACAGTGGGATGTTATTGACCTTTAAGTTATAGTCTTCAAGGTATTTCTTGATCCAGAGTACTTATGCACAACAACTGTTGGCATAAATGTATTCTTACTCGGTCGTCAAGATTGCGACACAATTTTGCTTTTTGCTGCTCCAAGAAATGAGTCTCCTTCCAAGAAATTGGCAAGTCCTAGAAGCGCTCTTTCTATCATCTTTACTACCTATAAAATCTGCATCTCAAAATCTAATTAGCTCGCCATCATTACTTCTTGGGTACCATAAGCCAAGATTTGGTGTTCCCTTAAGGTATCTCAAAATCCACTTTGCAGTAGTGTAATGTGATATATTAGAGTTCACCTAATATCTAGCACACACACATATTGAAAACATGATGTATGACCAACTAGTAGTAAGGTAGAGCAATGATCCAATTATGCTTCTGTACTTGGTTTCATCAAAAGATTCCCCTTTCTCATCCTTGTCCAGAGACATAGCTGAACCCATTGGAGTCCTCATAGAGATTGCATTCTCCATTCCGAATTTCTTAACCAACTCTTTGGTGAACTTTGTCTGAGAGATGAAAATTTCATCCTCAGATTGTTTCACCTGAAGTCCTAAGAAATACTTCAGCTCTCCCATACTACTCATTTCAAACTTACCTTACATGAGTTTGGAAAACATCTTGCAAAGGTTGACGTCTGTATAACCAAAAAAATGTCATCGACATAGATTTGCACTAGCAAAATCTTGCCTTTTACTTCCCTAAGAAATAATTTCTTATCTATCTTTCCCCTTGTGAACTTGTTCTCAAGAATAAAGTTAGACAGCATTTCATACCAAGCTCATGGAGCTTGTTTCAAACCATATAGCGCTTTAAATAATACATAAACAAATTTAGGATGTTCAGGATCAACAAAACTTGGAGGTTGTTCCACATACACTTCTTCCTTTATGTCACTATTAAGGAAGGTTGACTGATAGTACGTTTTGTAGTCTAAACTATT
Source organism: Platanthera zijinensis (assembly GCA_039513925.1). Classification (NCBI taxonomy): domain Eukaryota; kingdom Viridiplantae; phylum Streptophyta; class Magnoliopsida; order Asparagales; family Orchidaceae; genus Platanthera; species Platanthera zijinensis. The sequence continues at coordinate 83,925,012 of CM077080.1, read as the reverse complement.
AGAGTATTTTAAGGTTTTTAATACACGGATCATGTCTTGTAAGCTTTTATATTGACCTCCTTTTGTATATTTTATTGCCACTAATGATTTCTCTTCATTTTGCAGATTTTCTCAATTTTCGGCAAAAATGCCCTGACACGCCCCCCTTACACGCCCTCCCTGGGAGTGTCACCGGGCGTATAACCTGATCCCGAGGAAGATTGCTTCTAGAAACCAAATACCGAGAAAACACCTGACACACACCCCTGACACGTCCTCCTTAGGCATATATATGGGCGTGTCACACTCATCCCGAAGCCTGTTGTCGCATTTAAAGATTTTTCGTTGCTGCACGTCAATAGTACTAACACGCCCCCTACACGGGCGTGTCACCGTGCGTGTTCCACCTTTTTTGACGACTGGCGGATTTCCGACAAATTATTGATACATGACGTTCCTTACACGCCCCTCCTACACGGGTGTGTCCCAAGGCGTGTCCACCGACATACAGAAGAAATCATCATTTCCTTCAGAATTCAGCTCCCGAGGTCAACCCCGTACCTAACACGCCCCCCTGACACGCCCTCCCCGGGCAAGATAGGGGGTCGTGACCAACCCGAAAAAAGTCTATAAATTAAGACATCCCCCTTGTGTCCAACAAGTAGTTTAGGGTGAGAGGGGAGGTACTGCCCTTTTATTTCTTGGAGTTTTTCATGCTTCTCCTCTCCCTCTTTCTCATTTTAAGCTTTTTAATCCTAGTTTGTGTACTCCTTTTGTATTAGTTTTTTTAATTGCTTTAGTAGCTTAATGTAAATACTAGCATAGGTTTTTATTTTATTGCACTTGTAATCCTTTATTCCAAGTTGTAACTCTCTTTTAGTATAAATATAAAGTGCCCTTTTTATCTTTGTTCTCTTAATGTTCTTCTACCCAACTCTCTTCCTCCACTTATCAATGATTAACTAATCCTCCTTGTACTCGATCTTGATGATTCGAGGTTCGAGTTGATTAAGTTATGATGCTTTAAGTTTACTTTTTCTTTTAGGGTTTAGGCTTTTGATTTACTCTTAAAAAATCATGTTTGGAGTTATATCATCGATATATAATTTCCATATTTGTTTTCACTCTTAGCTATCTGAGAGGCTCGTAGTTTGAAGTGAACACTTAAGAGTAAAGAGAGTTGCACGCACCCCTCAAGAGAGGCAGACGTTAAATCTCCCGGATTGGAGTGAAATCCAATAGTGGGGTTCACTGCGTAAAGCGAGCTTTAGGTCTTTGATTTGGACGAGAGTTCGGTCGAACCTTCCTAAACTCAGTTGGGCCCGACTTCGAGAGAAGCGTGTTCAAGATTTAGGAACCTACACGGTCAAGGTCCTTTACTTATTAATTTAGAGTTTATTATCGCATTTTTGATCAACTTAGGCTGAGGTGATTCTCGATCGAGTGCTTTTCTATTTCATCATTTCAACCCCTTGTTGTAATCGCATTTAGTAGCTCTTTATTTAACTGCAAGTAGTTCTCTTTTTAGCGCAATATTTCTTTTCTCAATTGCAATTAGTTTTCTCTTAACAAACCCTAAAACAATCCTTCAATAAGATAATAGTCTTTGTGAGTAAGATTACTCAACAATTCCCGGATTTTAATACGACACTTGTGTGCCCTAGGTACAATTCGATAAGTATACTTGCCTAGTTAGATTTTTAGTTTGGACTCTTTGCGAATATTCTTCCACCAGGTTTTTGGCTTCATTGCCGGGGAGCAACTTTTGTTGATAATTCGAAAACACGAACCTATTACTTTTATCATTTCTCTTTCTCACCCACTTTCTTAAAAATTAAAAATTCAAAAAAAATATTAACACTCTTAATAGAAACCCGCTTCACAATTTTTCTACACCACCTAACTCTCTCGAAAAGGGCAATGTGGCTTAAATACCACTATCTTGTCAAGTACCTTGCGAACTCTAGATCGGGTAGCCCTTGGGAAGTTCGGGAGTTAAAACATTAAAAAAATCTATTTCAAAAAAAAAGTAGTTCTCTTTTTCTAGTTTATTTTCTCTATCTTTATCTTCTCTTCTCATAGACCCACGGAAATCCGTAGGTTAATTTGGACTTGGACCACGAAATTGAGCATACTCTTCGGAGAAGATTGTGATTTCAAGGCCCTACTCTCCAAATACCGGTTGAGAATTCCGAGTCATTTTCTACTTTAAGAATAGAAGAGCCCATCGTATAAGAAGCCCTACATAGGCTTATGTCCTATTATGTACGACCGAATCTAGAGGGTACAGAATCAAGCATAGTTCTCCCTACTATATCTAATAATAATTTTGAACTTAATCTTAGCATAATTCAAATGGTGCAGCAGTATGTGCAATATGACGGACTTCAAGATGAAGATTTGAACGCGCATATAGCTAGCTTTCTTGAGATTTGTGACACCTTTAAAATCAATGGTGTTACAAATGATGTTATTAGGCTAAGACTCTTCCCCTTCTCCCTTAGAACTAAAGCTAAACTGTGGTTGATGACTCTACTAAGAGGGATCATCGCCACTTGGGATCAACTAACCGAAAAATTTCTAACAAAGTATTTTCCGCCGGCTAAAACTGCAAAACTTAGGAACGATATTTCTACCTTTTTCAAATAGATTCTAAATCTCTTTATGAAACCTGGGAAATATTTAAAGAACTCTTAAGACGATGCCCCCATCACGCGCTACCTGTATGGTTACAAGTGCAGTCATTTTATAACGGGCTAAATCAAAATACAAAACAAATGATAGACACAGCTTCCGGTGGTACTTTAAACCACAAAACCCTGGAAGAAGCTCTTGAGCTTTTCGAGGACATGGCCATGAACACATATCAGTGGAATGTTCCTAGACCTCGCCCAAACAAACCTACAGGTATATTTGAAGTAGACAACGTCTCCCAGCTGGCCCTACAAGTGGAAATACTAATAAAAAAGATAACGGAGATGGTTGCTACCTCCGCCCCTCGGGTATGGGAATCTGCTACTGCTGTCCTCGAACAAATAGATTATGTTAGCAATATGCCTGGGAATGCTTTTAATAATTTTTCTGCTGCAAATTTTCCTGCGCCAGGCTTTGCTTTTCCGAATAGTTATAATCCCTCTTTACGAAATCACCCAAATTTCTCGTTGAGTAACCCTTCGAACGTAATGCACCCGCCACCACAAAATGATTTTTCTGCACCACCTCCACCTCTTCAAAATTATCAAAAACCTCTAATCTTGGAGGAAATGTTTTCAAAATATATGAATGTTAATGATGCAACTATAAGAATCCTAGCCAAATCCGTTTAAAATCTAGAAAATCAAGTAGGACAACTAGCTAAAATTATATCTGAGTAACCCTCCGGGTCTCTTTCTGCCAATACCGAGCCCAACCTGAGAGAGAAAGCAAAAGATATAACTCTTCGAAGTGGGAAGCAAGTTTCTTGTATGGTTAGCGAAGAGCCTGAGGCAAGCTCCGCCCCCATTTTGAATATTCTTCCACCACCTGCTTTAAAAGAAGTTATCACTCCGCTCTCTACTTTAGAAAAAGATATCGCTCCACCACTCATTTTTAAAAATGATCTAACTCCACCATACCCTTCCCAACTTAGCAAACAACATCTTGATGATCAGTATACCTGCTTCTTAGAAATGTTTAAGCAAATCTACATAAATCTACCCTTCCACGAAGCGATTACCGATATGCCAAAGTACGCTAAGTACCTTAAGGACCTCCTAAATAATAAGAAAAAGTTAGAGAACTTATCACACATCACATTAAACACCGAGTTCTCTGCTATCTTGACAAACGGTTTACCAAAGAAGATCAGTGATTCGAGTAGTTTTTTTATACGTGTGTCATTGGTGATCTTTTTTGTCAAGCATGCATTGGCCGATTTAGGTGCAAGTATCAACCTAATGCCCTTCTCATTATATAAGAAGTTAGGAATTAGTAGACTTAACCCCATGCGTATGAGTAACCAGCTCGCTGATAGATCTGTTAAGTACCCGTTAGGAATAGTGGAGGATGTTCTAGTCAAAGTCGAAAATTCATCTTCCTTGTGGATTTCATCATATTGGACATCAAAGAAGACATCGAGGTTCCCCTGATCCTTGGCCGACCCTTCCTTGCCACCTCTCGAGCTATCATTGACATAAGCAAAGACAAGCACTTCCTATTAGTAGGCGACGATGAAGTGACCTTCTCTATCACCCCTTCGATGAAAAATACCCTGTAGAATGATGACTCCTGTTTCTTATTAGATACCTTAAGTGATGAATCTTCCTACATCATTTCTGAATATGAATTTCCTGATTTTTGTTCTTCCTTAACTTTTCCTACTGAAAGTCTACAAGAAACCGCCATGGCCATTGATTCACCCCTTCAAATTTTCTGTATAAGTTAAAAGTCTACGATGATATTATTATTGAAAAAGAAAGAACTTCCAAAACATTTTATGAAGAACCACCTACCCTAGAATTAAAAGAACTTCCTGAACATCTTAAGTAAGCCTTCTTGGAAAAAAATTTCCAAACTGCCAGTGATAGTTTCGGTCTATCTAACTGAATTACAAAATGATAAACTCCTTCTAGTTTTACAAAAACATCGTCGAGCCATCGCCTGGCAGATATCTGATATCAAGGGCATAAGCCCATCTTTCTGCACCCACAAAATCTCAATGGAAGATAATTTGTGTAACTCCATCCAACCTCAGCACCGTATAAATCCGAACATGAAAGAAGTCGTAAAAAGAGAGGTTATGAAGATGTTGGACGCATGAATTATCTATCTTATTTCAGATAGTAAGTGGGTTAGTCCTATTCAGGTAGTGCCAAAAAGGGAGGGATAACCATAGTTGTGAATGAAAATAATTATTTAATCCCGACACGGACGGTGATGGGGTGGCGAATGTGTATTTACTATCGTAAGTTAAACGACGCCACCCGCAAGGACCACTTTCCCTTGCCGTTCATCGATCAAATCTTAGAGAAATTATCCGGTCACAGCTTCTACTGTTTTCTTGTTGGCCTCTCGGGGTACTTTCAAATCCCCATCTCTTCCGAGGACTAAGAGAAAACTATGTTTACTTGTCCCTTCGGCACCTTCGCTTACCGAAGAATGTCGTTTGGGTTGTGCAATGCGCCAGCTACATTCAAGCGATGTATGCTCATTATCTTTGACAAGTACGTAGAAAGCATTATGGAGGTGTTTATGGATGATTTCTCTGTGTTTGGCGATGACTTTGATAGTTGCTTAAAAAACCTAAAAAATGTCTTAAAAAGATGCGAAGAAACTAATCTTGCCCTAAATTGGGAAAAATGTCATTTTATGGTGAGGGAAGGGTTAGTTTTGGGTTATAAGATTTCTGCGAGAGGAATTGAAGTAGATATCACTAAGATATAAGTAATTGAAAAGTTGTCGCCACTTACGAACGTCAAAGCTATAAGAAGTTTCCTAGGACACCCCGGTTTCTACCGCCGTTTCATAAAAGACTTCTCCAAAATCACCAAACACCTTACTCATCTTCTGGAAAAAGACGCTCCGTTTATTTTTGATTACCTTTGTCTATCTGCTTTTGAAACAATTAAAGATAAGTTAATTAATGCCTCTATTATGATAGCTCTGATGTGGGACCTCCCATTTGAAATTATGTGAGATGCAAGTAGTTTCGCGGTTGGAGCCGTATTAGGAAAACGAATTGAAGGTGCTAAGTTGGTAGCCTATATCACCTAGAGGGGGGGGGGTGAATAGGTGAAATGCGTGTCAAAAGCGGAATTAAAAATTTAACGCAGCGCACATCAAGCAATCACAGAAGACAAGAGATTTATAGTGGTTCCCCAATCTTGGGTACGTCCACTTTACTCACCGATCTAGCAAATCACTAGACTCGGCTACTCCACTATCTCGGATTGAAAACAATCCTACACCTCGGAACCACGTTCCTACAAATCTCGATCCAAAACGGATCTACAAAACTCGGAAGAAAGGTCTTCCTACAAATCTCGGAGAAAAACTCCTACAATGAAATTTTGGTTTGAGAAAAAAATCAAAACAACAATCTCAGATCTGGATCTTTGACAGTCTTCTTCTTTAGGAACTTCGGCTTGATCAGAAAAGGTTGAAGATGACTTGAGAGAGATCCACGAATCTGAAAACTAGAACCACCTCGATCGAGAAGATAGATCTGAAATCTTTGAGGCTCGGCGAGATCGAGTGATTCACTTTTTTCTGGATCGCTGGAGAAATAGTCGTTGAAGACGGAGATCGGCGATCTAGAGTTTCTTCCGTGAACAACGATGGCGGCGGCGGCGTGAGAATTAGGGTTCACGGAATTTTCTCTTTCTTAAAAAGAATATCTCTGTAATCTTGTTTTTTAGTCAATTCTGAAATGACCTATTTATAGGTGGACTCCAACGGTCATAATCTTAATTAAGGATGACACGTGGACCAATCAGAAATGACGGATTCAAAATACTTATGGCGAATTCGAACTTAGAAAAATTCTGGAATAGAGAACTTCTATACTCGAGTAAGAGAAGATATACTCGAGTATGGGAATTTAGATACTCGAGTGACAAAGAGGAGTATACTCGAGTATGAGAAGAGAAATTTACTTGAGTGAAAAATGAACTACTCGAGTATCAGAAGAGATATACTCGAGTATCAGCAAGATATACTCGAGTGAAAGGAGAATTACTCGAGTATCAGAATATGTATCCGGGAAACATTCACTTACTCGAGTTATGAAAGTCAATTACTCGAGTATAGAAATACTTACTCGAGTATTAAAATCAACTACTCGAGTATCGAATAATTTACTCGAGTATGAAAATCAATTACTCGAGTATAGAAACACTTACTCGAGTATGAAAAGAAACTACTCGAGTATGACTACTTGAACTTGCAGAGAAGAGAAGAAATGGATCTACTCGAGTATGATACATGATTTACTCGAGTGATTAAGTTACTTACTCGAGTATGAAAAGAACTTACTCGAGTGACTAACTAACTACTCGAGTATAGATTTATCTACACGAGTATTCAGAGCCTACTCGAGTAAGTCTAACTGATTACTCGAGTATATCTAACTAACTACTCGAGTATGTCTAACTAGCTACTCGAGTATTAAGTCTGATACTCGAGTATAAAAAGGGGTTACTCGAGTATTTTGGACTTAGAAATATTTTTCTGAGGAAGTTAGCTCCAATGCTTCTGTCCATCAATCCAAGTGCATGAATGAGAAGTGTATCCCAATAGAGAGGCTATACATGGGCCAACACTTTGGATCACATAATGAGGGATTACATTGCATGGTCCTGTGTTTGGTGACCCATTATAGACTGACATTGGTCTACACTTGGCAATTAGAACCTGCAAGCACATCTAAACAAGTGCATCAAATACAACTGCAATTCACTTTAGTTTTAGGAGGACTTCTTCAAATTAAGGTCATTGTGGAAACAAGACCCAACAATCTCCCCCTATTTGAAGAAGTCAGAACACCATCTACTAAATTGAATTGCTAGAGATATAAAGACAAAATGACATGAAAGAGGATGCATTGTCTTACATTTCTTTACTATAATTGTCCAACAATCTCCCCATTTCTGTACTAGAACTGTTTTGCATTTCTCCCCCTTACTGAAATCTTCATTTGGATTTGCATTTCCTTTTCCTTTTTCATCTCTATAAACCATTTCCTTTTGCTCTCCCCCTTTCTGACCTCTTTAAATAGGGGACTACTAGAAACTCCCCCTTAATCTTCTAGTTCCAAGAATTTTCTGGAACAACTACTTGTCCAATTGCCAGATAAGAATTTTATTGGCCTATGGACATACCTGCATAAACAAGATTAGAATCCCTTAGGAGCCCAAACAAGATTGGGTCCTAGGTCTTTTGTTAGTATTCTCCCCCTATGAGAGTTAACATTATGAGTGGTCTTTCTCATATTATCAACTTGAGGAGTTAAAACATATCTGGGATTAAACCAACAATCTATGGCGAAGTGACCAACCTTGCCACAACACCAACAGTTAAACCTGTTGTACCTTCTCTTGTTCTCTTGCTTTACCTTATGGATGGGGGGTCTAGCAAGAGCAACTGACTTGGAGGAGGAAGCCTCATGATTGCAACAGGTACATGGCTTCCTTGTCTCCTTAGCCTTTGTTACACCAGTTTTAGCTTTCGGTGTCTTCTTCTTATTTGGCCCATGATTGTAAGGATCATATTTCAGTAAGGCATCGGTTTGGCTTGGGAAGGCCTTGCCTTTACCTTTGGCTGATTTATGTCCTATACTGCTATTTTTCCCAAAGAAGGTTTCTCCACTAGTGATTGGAAGCACAGTTGTAGGCATGGTGAGAGTTTCAACCAGCTTTCGTTCGATGACTAGCTTTGCTTCCAGTTCATCTAGGAGAGAATCTTTATGATTTACTAATTCAGTAAAGTCTTTAATTTCCTCCTTTAAAGATTGAACTTCCTCTCTGAGAGGGGTCAATCGGTCAGTCTCCTCCCTCAGATTTGATTCCACTTCTTTGAGGGATGCAATCTCTTTTGATTGCAATTTGACTACCTTCCGGCATTTGTCAAATGCAGTCAATAAGACTTGATACTGATTTACCAATTCAAAATCATCCTCCCCTGAAGAATAGCCATCATGACCATTTGAGTCAGAATCTGAGGCAGAAAGAGGTGTGTGAGAATTTACCTTCCCGGTATATGAGGAGTTACCGTTGTCTTTGTCCTCTTGGTCAGAAAAAGCCATAAGCCCGAAGTAGGCTTCTTCATCCGCACTTGACTCAGATGAGTCAGAGTCACTGAGGGTCTTTGGCTTTTTGGCAATAAAGCTTCTTTCTTTCTTCCTTTTCCCTTGAGGGGAATTCTTTTCTATGCCTCTTCCTTCTTTCTTCTTCAGAGGGCACTCAGTGCTTATATGCCCTGGCTTACTGCAGGAATAACAAACAACGTTAGAAGAAACATGTTTGTTCGGTTTAGATTTATACCTGTCATGTCTGCTGTGACGATCACCATCAGGACGTGATCTTCTGGACGAGGAATCATTTTCTCTCATTTGTTTCTTATTGCTAAGAAACTTCTTGAATTGTCGGGAGAGAAGATGAAACTCTTCATCTGATGAATCTGAGCCTGAGGTGCTTGGCTCGGACTCTTCTTCTTCATAGTCTCCTTGAGTGGAAGCAGCTTTGTCCTTTCTTTAGCTGTCTGCCCTTAGTGCAACTGGCTTATCTTGGAATGAGGAGTTGTTGCACTCTTCTTCAGCCTTTCTATTATTGATTTGAAGCTCATATGACATAAGCTTTCCGAAGAGGTTCTGAGGGTCAGTCTCTGCTAATCTTCCAAACTCTCTGATGGCACATATCTTGTTGTCCCAATCCTTTGTCAAGGATCTTAGGAACTTGTCGTTTAGTTCACCATCTGTGAACACTCTGCCATAGTTCCTCAATCCATTGACAATCTTGAAGAAATTTTCATACGTATCAGCAATAGCTTCCTTTGGTCCTTGCTTGAAGGCTTCATACTTCTGATTTAGAAGGGATCTCCTATCATCCCTTACTTCTTCTGTACCTTCCATCAAGATAATTAGAGATCTCCACATCTCCTTGGCAGATTGGCAGTGAATGAGGTTTTGCAACATAGAATCATTGACTGCACTTGCGATGATGTTCTTGGCTTTCTTGTCTAGGGAGACAAGTGCAATCTCATTCTTATCAAGATCCATCAACTTCTTTGGCACCTCCTTTATAGGATCACTAGTAGAGGCAATCATAGGGATATAAGGGCCTTCCTCCACTATCATGAATAAGCGGGGGTCAACAGCTTCCATGTAAAGTTTTATTCTCTCTTTCCACATGGGAAAGTTTGCCTTATTGCACACTGGGAGCTTAGAAAAATCCTTGGCTCTGTCCATGCTTGATGCTTTTCAAGAAACAACTTAGAAGGATAAGATCAAGGTGTTAACCTTTTAACGATCAACCTCCCTCTGATACCAATTGAAGGTGCTAAGTTGGTAGCCTATATCACCTAGAGGGGGGGGTGAATAGGTGAAATGCGTGTCAAAAGCGGAATTAAAAATTTAACGCAGCGCACATCAAGCAATCACAGAAGACAAGAGATTTATAGTGGTTCCCCAATCTTGGGTACGTCCACTTTACTCACCGATCTAGCAAATCACTAGACTCGGCTACTCCACTATCTCGGATTGAAAACAATCCTACACCTCGGAACCACGTTCCTACAAATCTTGATCCAAAACGGATCTACAAAACTCGGAAGAAAGGTCTTCCTACAAATCTCGGAGAAAAACTCCTACAATGAAATTTTGGTTTGAGAAAAAAAATCAAAACAACAATCTCAGATCTGGATCTTTGACAGTCTTCTTCTTTAGGAACTTCGGCTTGATCAGAAAAGGTTGAAGATGACTTGAGAGAGATCCACGAATCTGAAAACTAGAACCACCTCGATCGAGAAGATAGATCTGAAATCTTTGAGGCTCGGCGAGATCGAGTGATTCACTTTTTTCTGGATCGCTGGAGAAATAGTCGTTGAAGACGGAGATCGGCGATCCAGAGTTTCTTCCGTGAACAACGATGGCGGCGGCGGCGTGAGAATTAGGGTTCACGGAATTTTCTCTTTCTTAAAAAGAATATCTCTGTAATCTTGTTTTTTTAGTCAATTCTGAAATGACCTATTTATAGGTGGACTCCAACAGTCATAATCTTAATTAAGGATGACACGTGGACCAATCAGAAATGACGGATTCAAAATACTTATGGCGAATTCGAACTTAGAAAAATTCTGGAATAGAGAACTGCTATACTCGAGTAAGAGAAGATATACTCGAGTATGGGAATTTAGATACTCGAGTGACAAAGAGGAGTATACTCGAGTATGAGAAGAGAAATTTACTTGAGTGAAAAATGAACTACTCGAGTATCAGAAGAGATATACTCGAGTATCAGCAAGATATACTCGAGTGAAAGGAGAATTACTCGAGTATCAGAATATGTATCCGGGAAACATTCACTTACTCGAGTTATGAAAGTCAATTACTCGAGTATAGAAATACTTACTCGAGTATTAAAATCAACTACTCGAGTATCGAATAATTTACTCGAGTATGAAAATCAATTACTCGAGTATAGAAACACTTACTCGAGTATGAAAAGAAACTACTCGAGTATGACTACTTGAACTTGCAGAGAAGAGAAGAAATGGATCTACTCGAGTATGATACATGATTTACTCGAGTGATTAAGTTACTTACTCGAGTATGAAAAGAACTTACTCGAGTGACTAACTAACTACTCGAGTATAGATTTATCTACACGAGTATTCAGAGCCTACTCGAGTAAGTCTAACTGATTACTCGAGTATGTCTAACTAACTACTCGAGTATGTCTAACTAGCTACTCGAGTATTAAGTCTGATACTCGAGTATAAAAAGGGGTTACTCGAGTATTTTGGACTTAGAAATATTTTTCTGAGGAAGTTAGCTCCAATGCTTCTGTCCATCAATCCAAGTGCATGAATGAGAAGTGTATCCCAATAGAGAGGCTATACATGGGCCAACACTTTGGATCACATAATGAGGGATTACATTGCATGGTCCTGTGTTTGGTGACCCATTATAGACTAACATTGGTCTACACTTGGCAATTAGAACCTGCAAGCACATCTAAACAAGTGCATCAAATACAACTGCAATTCACTTTAGTTTTAGGAGGACTTCTTCAAATTAAGGTCATTGTGGAAACAAGACCCAACACGAATATCTAAAAACTTCCACCCCATCTATTATGCAAGTAAAACACTTACATCGGCACAAGAGAATTATTCCACAACCGAGAAGGAGCTCCTAGCTGTTGTTTTCGCTTTTGATAAATTCCATCCATATATTATGCTTTCCAAGATTATCGTTTTTACGGACCACTCGGCCCTCAAGTACTTACTTGCTAAGACGGATGCCAAGCCACGCCTAATACGCTGGGTCTTACTCCTCTAGGAGTTTGACTTAGAAATCCGTGATAAGTGAGGAGCCGAGAATTTGGTCGCCGACATTCTCTCACGATTAGATAATTCGTATATAGAAAAATTAGATGAAACATCTTTTAATGATTTCTTCCCCGATGAGAAGTTGCTTTTAATTAACACATCCACTTCTCCTTGGTTGCACACATAGCCAACTATTTAGTGGCTCGTGTCCTCCCGAAAGAGTTCTCCTCTCAGCAAAAAAAGAAATTCTTTTCTAAGTTGAAGAACTATTTTCTAGGAGGACCCGCATCTTTTTCGAGTCTGTGCAGACAATGTGATAAGGAGATGTGTTCCTTTTGAAGAAGGATTAGATATTCTAAAACACTTACATGAAGGTCCGACTGGTGGTCACTATCAAGATGCTCGCACCGCTCACAAAGTGCTTTGCACAGGTTTTTACTGGTCTAGCCTCTTTAAAGACGCGCAATCTTTTGTGAGTATGTGTGATAGTTGCCAACGGTCAGGCAATATTTCCAATAAAAATGAAATGCCGTAAAATTATTTCCTCGAGTGCAGAATTTTAAACCTCTAGAGAATTGATTTTGTTGGGCCCCTTCCTTCTATCTTCAGGAATAAATACATTTTAGTTGATGTAGATTATGTTTCACGATGGGCTGAGGCCCAAGCTCTTCCTACTAATGACTCCTAATTCATAATTACTTTCTTAAAAAAATTATTTTCTCAATTCGGTATTCAACGAGCCATCATTAGTGATAGGGGTTCACATTTTTGTAACGCGCAATTTTTTAAAACTCTTATAAAATATGGCATTACGCATAAGCTTTCAACTGCCTACCACCCCCAAACTAACGGATAAGCCGAAGTAGTGAACAGAGAGATAATTTTTTTTTAGAAAAGACTGTTTCCACCTCTAGAAAAGACTTGTCAACCAAATTAGACAATGCTCTATGGGCCTACCGAATAGCGTACAAATCCGCCATCGGATGTACGCCTTATCGGTTGGTTTATGGAAAATCATGTCATTTACCCGAAGAATTAGAACACCGTGCTTTTTGGGCCTTAAGGTTTTTAAATTTCGATCCCCACTCTGTCGGCAATTTGTGAAAATTTCAACTTAACGAACTCGACGAGTGGCGCTCTTACGATACGAAAATAACAAATTTTATAACGAGCGGATGAAAAGTTTTCACGACAAACACTTAAGGCACCTAAAAACCTTCAAACCGGGCAACCAAGTTCTTTTATATAATTCACATTTACGTTTATTTCCTGGAAAACTAAAGTCACGATGGTCTGGGCCATTTTCTATTAAAGAAGTTTTTTCGCATGGCACTGTGTTAATTTTGCACCTTAATAAGGGTGATTTCAAAGTGAATGGTCAGCGTCTTAAAGTTTATTTTTCCGGTGATTATGATGTCAGTCTGAACAATGTTAATTTTCTTCTGCACGAACTTTAAACTAACTTAAGACTTTTTATTTTTGTAAAAAACTTTAAATATTATTTTGGAAAATATTATTTTTGGACAATATTATTTTGTTGCGTCAAGCTCAAATGACATTTTAAACAAAGGGCGCTCTTGGGAGGCAACCAAAGTTATTTTTCTATTTTCTTTATTTTACACTTTTTGCCCTGGACGGCTCCAACAAGCTGAAGCTTCTGCGATTGCCTTATCAAATGCTGTTGAATCCATCATGAAGTCCAATGATGACATTTCAAGAAGTTCCAAAGCATAAGCATGGTGGAGCAGCTTCACTCAATATTCGCGATGCATAAATCCGAGGAAGTACCTATTTTTCAATTTTGTACTTTCATTTCTATTTTAATTTCTCTCTCTCCTTCCCCTCCTTTCTCCATTGAGGACAATGTCAATTTTAAGCTTGGGGGAGGATTTCCTCCTTCTCTTATCTTTATTTTGTTTCCTTTAAAAAATCAAAATAAAATTTTTTTATATATATATCTTAAAATCCAAAAAAAGATAATATCTTTAAAAATCGAAAAAAATAAAATATTTAAAAATCAAAAAAATTTATGTTATTTGTTTTTACTTTAATAGGTTAAACTAATTTTTGTATTTCAATAGTACCCCTTGTTTTTGTTTTGTTTTTCTCAAAATTTCATATAACGACTTAGCTAATTATAATCTCTCTAATCGTTCTTTTTAATTATGTTTCACAAATAAAATGTTGGTTATGTTGTGTTTCTAATTCACGGTAGCATGTTAAGGTGAAACATTTTTCTAAAACTCGCATTTTTAGTATGGCTTTCGTTCTTTATTTTCTTTACTTTCTTGAAAATCTTTCATCCACTATTTTCCTTCTCATTTTTGGATAATTTTTGTAATGTCAACTTTTGATTAGCGTAGTAGATGTGAACGATCCAAGTTGCCAATTATTTCTATTTTCAAGATAATTTCATTAGTCTTCTATTATTATCTAGGATTTGTTTTTTGAAATTTTTCAAAGCTTATGTTTTAGATAAATTTAAAAACATGAAAATAATTTAGGCCGTTTTTGTTTTCGTTTGAGTCCTCTTGCCAACCTAAAATTTTTTATCCCTAGTTAGCCACTTTTGAGCCTTTTTCCGATTTCAATTGATAGCTCCACTTATCATTTCATGTTCACCAAAGCTAAAATTTTCTAACCTATCTAATCACACTAACCTTTTGAGTTTCATAAAAAAAATCATGATTATGATAGGGTTATTTTGTGATATATTTAGAGAACTTTTTGAAAAAATATGGTCAAAATAAGTGTTTACTTTTGTTTGGCCAATTTCCAAAATGAAAAGAAAAATTATTTTTGGCCTTTGTTTTGAAAAGGAAAGAAAAGAAAATAAAAAATAAGTATATTTTATTTATGATGAAATTTTTGAAACTCTTTATTTTGGTTTAGTGTGATTTTTAAGCCTCCTTGTTTATCTTTGAATTCCACTCCTAATCATAATCCTAAACCAAACATTTTGGTCTTAGTAAGCCCTTTTGATTCATGTTTTTGAATTTTATTATTAGCTAAGTAAAGAAGAAAAGTAAAATAGTAAAGTTTTGGATTTAAATTTAGATTTTTGTTATTTGATTGATATAGTTATAATGTGTCTTTTGGATCTAGTAACAACTCAATGAATTTTTTTAATTTGTTGCTTTGCTTAAATTTATTTAAAGAATTTTGTTAAAATTTTGGATTATTTACTTTTGTTAGTAAAGTTTATTAATTGTTATTCTATGTTTAAGTAATTGTTTTAGGTTTACGTTTCACCTTCTCCCTACTTAGAATTTTGCATAGTACTTGTATAAGCATAATTAGAACTTTTTGATTAGTCACTTTTTATGTTAGCTAGTTTTTATATCTTTGCTTGGGGACAAGCAAAGCTTAAGCTTGGGGGAATTTGATTGTAGGTTTTGTAGCCTAAACTATTAGAGTATTTTTAGTTTTTTAACACTTGAATCATGTCTTGTAAGCTTTTATATTGACCTCCTTTTGTATATTTTATTGCCACTAATGATTTCTCTTATTTTTGTAGATTTTCTCAGTTTTCGGCAAAAATGCTCTAATACGCCCCCCTGACATGCCCTCCCTGGGCGTGTTATCGGGCGTATAACCTGATCCCAAGGAAGATTGCTGCCAGAACCCAAATCTCGAGAAAAACACTTGACACGCCCTCCCTGGGCGTGACTCTGGGTGTGTCACCCTCATCCCAAAGCCTGTTATTGCATTAAAGGATTTTTCGTTGTTGCACGTCAGTAGTACTGACATACCCCCCCCCCCCACTACACGGGCGTGTCACCGGGCGTGTTGCACCTTTTTCGATGACTGATAGATTTCTGACCAATGATTGAGACATGATGTGCCTTACACTCCTCTCCTACACGGGCGTGTCCTAGGGTGTGTCCACCGATGTATAGAAGAAATCATCATTTCTGTCAGAATTCAGCTCCTGAGGTCAACCCCGTACCTAACACGCCCCCCTGATACACCCTCCCCAAGCGTGATAGGGGGGCGTGACTAACCCAAAAAAATTCTATAAATTCACACCTCCCCCTTGTATCCAGCAAGTAGTTTAGGGTTAGAGAGGAGGTGTTGCCCTTTTGTTTCTTGGAGTTTTTCATGCTTCTCCTCTCCCTCTTTCTCATTTTAAGCTTTTTAATCCTAGTTTATATACTCCTTTTGTATTAGTTTTTGTAATTGCTTTGTTAGCTTAATGTAAATGCTAGCATAGGTTTTTATTTCATTGCACTAGTAATCCTTTATTCCAAGTTGTAACTCTCTTTTAGTATAAATATAAAGTGCCCTTTTTATCTTTGTTCTCTTAATGTTCTTCTACCCAACACTCTTCCTCCACTTCTCCATGATTAACTAATCCTCCTTGTACTCGATCTTGATGATCTGAGGTTCGAGTTGATTAAGTTATGATGCTTTATGTTTACTTTTTCTTTTTAGGGTTTAGGCCTTTGATTTACTCCTTAAAAATCATGTTCGGAGTTATATCATCGATATATAATTTCCATATTTGTTTTCACTCTTAGCTAGCCGAGAGACTCGTAGTTTGAAGTGAAAACTCAAGAGTAAAGAGAATTGCACGCACCCCTCGATAAAGGCAGACGTTAAATCTCCCAGATTCGAGTGAAATCCGATAGTGGGGTTCACCGCATAAAGCAAGCTTTAGGTCTCCGTTTTGGACGAGAGTTCGGTCGGACCTTCCTAAACTCAGTTGGGCCCGACTTCAAGAGAAGAGTGTTCAAGCATTAGGAACCTCCACGGTCAAGGTCCTTTGCCTTATTAAATTATAGTTTATTATCGCATTTTTGATCAACTTAGGCCGAGGTGATTCTCGATCGAGTGCTTTTCTATTTCATCGTTTCAACCTCTCATTGTAATCGCTTTTAGTAGCTCTTTATTTAACTGCAAGTAGTTCTCTTTTTAGCGCAATATTTCTTTTCTCAATTGCAATTAGTTTTCTCTTAACAAACCCTAAAACAATCCTTCGATAAGATAAGAGTCTTCGTGTGAATAAGATTACTCAACAGTTCCCGGATTTTTATACGACACTTGTGTCCCCTGGCTACAATTCGATAGGTATACTTGCTTAGTTGGATTGCTAGTTCGGTTTTATTCTCTTTGTGAATATTCTTCCACCACTGACTTCGCATCCATTTGGTAGACAGTGAAGCCTTTGAGTGCAGCATATGCGAGGAACAACCTGATTGACGCCAGTCTTGCCACTGGATCATATATCTGATCGAAGTCGATCCCTTCTTCCTATTTGTACCATTGGGCGACGAGTTTGGCTTTGTTCTTGATTATGGTTCCATCTTCATCCATCTTGTTCCAATAGACCCACTTTGTTCCAATCACATTCTTTCTAATGGGTCTTGGTACAAGCTTCCAGACTTGGCAATGTTTGAACTGATTTAGTTCTTCTTTCCATTATCATTACCCAAGATGCAACTTTTTTTGCTTCCTCAAACTTCTTTGGTTCAACCTGCGAGAGAAAACTCAAATACAAATTCTCATTAGTTGTACCTTTATGAGTTTTGACACCTTCACGAGGGTCTCCTATGATTTCAATTGGGTGATCCTTCAAGTGTCTGAGCTCTAAGGTCCTTACATTTGGAGCTTCCTCTATCATAGGAGTGACTTCATCAGCTTGAATGACATCTTCATCATGTTGATCAACCTCTCCAATTGGGGTTGGAGTGGTGATTGTGATGAACTCTTAACCTTTTTCTTTAACTAGCTCATCCAAGCTCAATTCCTTTAGTCTTGAACCTGCATCTTCAACAAACACACTAGAAGAGCTGCTTTGTAGCAAGCTCGTCTCATCAAATATAACATTAATAGATTCATCTACGACAAGGGTTTTCTTGTTGAAAATCCTATATGCCTTACTATGTCTACTATATCCTACGAAAATACCTTCAAAACTCTTTTCACTGAATTTAGTTGTGCGATATTTCCCATTGTTGAGTACGAAGCACTTACTACCAAAGATTCTAAAATATGAAATAGTCGGTTTCCTACCCTTTAGAAGTTCATAAGGTGTTTTATCATGGTTCTTGTTTATGAGTGCTCTATTTTGCACGTGACAAGCAGTGTTGACAGCTTTAGCCCAGAAGTATTCTGGTAGTGAGGCATCACTCAACATGGTTCTGCAGAGCTCTATGAGTGTTCTATTCCTTCTCTCAGTGACTCCATTCTGTTGAGGAGTACAAGGAGAGGGAAAATCATGAAAGATACCTAGGCTTTCACCGAATTCTGTCATGGCGCCAGATTTGAACTTATTCCGTTGTCACTTCTGATTTTGACAACCGAACAGTTGTATTCATTCTGTATCTGCCTGACAAAATTAGTGAAAATATTAAAAGTATCTAACTTGTGTTTTAGAAAGAACACCCATGCAAAACGAGAGTAGTCATCTACAATAATCAGTGTATAATCCTTACTTCTCAAACTTCTAATTTGCAAGGGACCGAACAAGTCTATATGAAGTAGGTGTAAACACCTATTAGAATCTTTGCAAATAATGCTTTTAAAGGTAGCCCTTGTTTGCTTGCCTTTTACGCATGCGTGACAAGGTCTATCTTTAACGCACTTAACATTGGGTACATCACGTACTAAATTAAGAGAAAATAATTTATTAATAGTTTTGAAATTTATATGTGCTAATCTCTTGTGCCATTGGTCACCAAGAGACGCACTACCTTTTGCCAAAAAGCATACTGGTGTAGAAGAGTCTATGTAAATAAAATTTAAACAAAATATATTTCTACTACGAGTGCTTGATAGAATTATTTCTAAGTTATCTACCGATTTTATCAAGCACTTGTCTGCATGAAATTCTACTATGTATCCTTTATCACAGAGCTAGCTTATGCTTGTCAGATTATGTTCTAAACCTTCAACATAAGCCAAATCTGAGAATGATACACTACCGTTAGTGATCATACCGTAGCCTTTTGTGATTCCCCTATCAGAACCTCCAAAGATAACCTTTGGCCCATTCACAACTGGAGATACTTCTGAAGAAGGCTTCTTGTCCCGATCATGTGCCGAGAGAATCCACTATCCAAATACCAGATAGGCGATTTGATGGCCTTTGGACATACCTGCAAAAATAGAATCAGTTTACCTTAGGAACCCAATTGCGTTTGGGTCCTTGGTTATGTGTCAGCATCTCCCCTAGGAGTGTTAACATTATGAGTGGTCTGCCTCGTATGATTAACTAGAGGAGTTTTAAAGCTTCTAGGATTAAACCAGCAATCTACAACAAAGTGACCAACTTTGTCGCAACACCAACAGTCAAACTTGTTGTATCTTTTCCAAGTCTCTTGCTTGACCTTTTGAACGTGTGGTCTTGTAAGGGTGACTGATCTGGAGGTTGAAGACTCATGATGGTGGCACTCACAAGCCTATTTCACCTTTTTTTCCTTGGGTACAACTGGCTTAGCCTTAGGTTCCCTCTTAATATTATGGTCATGAATGTATAGACCATAGTATTTCATTTGGATTTCCTCATAAGGTGCCTTGAGCACACTTTCACCAAAGTTTCAGGGATAGGTCTATCCTTGGTATTGTGACTTGGGTTCTACATAAGTAGGCCTAACAAGGTGACCGTAGGATGAATCAAAACAAAACATGTTTGTTGGGAAGATGACCATCTTAAACGAAGTTTGATATAAAGGAGCTTTCCCCTTCTCCTTAGTTAAAGCTTTCTTAGCAGCCTTATTCCTTCTTTGAGCTTTATTCCTCCAATAAGATTTACTAGGAGCAGCTTCATGGCCTAAGCCAGCTCCTTTGGCATGAGCAGATAATTCAGCAACAAGTGGAAGGACTGTCTTGGGCATAGAGAAACTTTCAACTAGTTTCTTTTCAGCGAACAGTTGTTTTTCAAATTTCTCGATAATTTTCTCTTTCAGGTTTAAGTGCTCGAGAGCTTTATTGTATTCTTCCATCGCGGTATGGAATTCCTTTCTGAGTGAGTCCATCCTTGTGAATTCCTCCCTCAGAGTGCTCTCCTAAGCCTTAAGAGATTTAATCTCCTTGGCTTGAGTTCTCGCGATGCTTCAACATTTGTCGTAAGCCTTGATCAACTCCTTGTATTGAGTCATGAGTTCAGACTCATCATCAGAGGAGCAGTCCTCATGATCATGGTTCGAAGCATCAAATTCTGAGAGATGGGTGTGATAATTTACCTTCCCAGTGTACTGGGGTTCTTCTTCCTCATCGTTCTGTGCCATTATCCTAAAGTAGGCTTCTTCTTCCTCACTTGACTCTGATGAGTCAGTGTAACTGAGATTTTTGGCCTTCTTGGCTACTAGGCTTCTTTCAGATTTTTTTACTATAAGAAGACTTCTTTTCTTCTCTTCTTCCACCCTCTTTCTTCTTGTGTGGTCAATCAACAATTACATGCCCTGTCTTATTACAATAGTAACAGACAATGTCAGATGAAATATGTTTGTTCGGTTTGGATTTATACCTATCGTGGCTACTTGAGCCTTTCTTATGACGATCACCATCGTGATGTGATCTTCTGGAGGAAAATTCTTTGCTTTTCCATTGCTTCTTCTTACTCGGGAACTTTTTGAACTGTCTAGAGAGTAGGGAGAACTCTCCATCTGATACCTCTAAGCCTGAGGAGCTTAGCTCTGAGTCTTCTTCTTCACTGTTTTCCCATACAGGCGTAGGAGATGCAGCTTTGACCTTCCTTGAGCTGTCTGCCTTTAGTGCGATAGACTTCTCCTACAATGAGGATCTGCTTCCTTCTTCTTCAGCTTTTCTTGTATTTATTTGAAGCTCATATGACATCAACTACCCGAAGAGGTTCTGAGGATCAGACTTAGCTTGCTTTCCAAACTCCCTTATGGCACATATTTTGTTGTCCCATTCCTTAGTTAAGGATTGATAGTTTTACTTTCAAGACTACTTAAACACCTAGAGGGGGGGTGAATAGGTACTTTTACTTGATTTAACTTAAGGCAGAAAATAACTACAGTTCTTTGAGTAAATCAGATATTTCTACAGCAAACACAGCACAATAATCACAATCATACACACATCACAGATTGCACACAGTTTTATAGTGGTTCCCCAAGGTCTGGGTACATCTACTTTCCCCCTTCACCTATCTAGCAGTATGCTAGAATTGGCCTAACTTCTTCCTTTATCTCAGATCCTCAGATCCTACAGCTCAGAATCCAGAAGGATTCCTACAACTCAGAATGTCTCCACATTCCTACAACTCAGGCTAACAAGCCCTACCTATGCCTTTCCATAAGGCCTACAACTCAGAGAATACCTTCTCCTACAACTCAGGCATAAACAGCCCTACCTCAGCCTTGCCACAAGGCCTACAACTCAGAGAATACCTTCTCCTACAACTCAGGCATAAACAGCCGTACCACTCAGAGAATAAATCTCCTACACTCAGCCTTTATAAAATAGGCTTACAACTTAGATCTATGAATAGATCTTACAGAATTTGATAAGGAATTTTATAATCTCTTACCCCTGTTGAGAGAGAAGGGATAAGAACTTTCTTAATCAGCTTCTTGAAGAGGCTGATGGCTGAAATCAACTTGATCTTAGCTTTCTTCAAAGCTTCTTGAATTTGAACTTAGTTGGGTTGATTTCCTTTGAATATAACTGACTGGCAGCTTCCTTCTTAGACTTCAGAAATAGATCTGAATCTTCTTGACAGATTAGTTCAGTATCTGCTTCTTGAAAGACCTGTGAATATCTCCTGCTTGACTTCAAATAGCTGGATCTATCTCTATCCAAACCTCTTGAAGATACTTCTGAATTCTTGATTGAATTCAACTTAGACAGAATCTGAATGGAAAACTACTTCAGAACGTCTTCTTAGATCTTCTCGCGAAGATCTTCTTCTTTGTGACTTTTACTTTCTTGATCAGAGATCAATCTCACAATCGGTGTGTTAGTTGTATGTATTATCAACTCCTTTCTTCTTCTTAATCCATCTATTTATAGACTTCATCCATGGTAACCGGCTGATCCGGTTTCTAACTAACTCCTGACAAGTCTGACAGCTTCAGTAAACCTATTGTAACTCACAGTTGTCAAGTCTTCAAACAGTTCTTGAGCCTTTGACTCTGTCAGCAAAGCGTCGAGACTGACTGTCATAAAGTGTCGAGACCATCTGTCAATATGTGTCGACACAAGTGACTTAAGTGTCGACACAGACTTTGGTGGTGTCGATATAGCTTCCTTAATGTCGACACAGCTTCTTGATACAACATCTTGAGAATGTGTCGAAATAGATTATTTGTGTCGACAAACACTTCACCATTCATCAGCAATCAACTTGGTCTAGACTCAGCTGTGTGTCGACACAAGTCTTGTGTGTCGACACAATTGATGTAGACTCAGAACATAGCGTGTATCGACACTGCCTCCAGGTGTCGACACAGTTGTTGTTGACTCTGCCTCTGTGTGTCGACACAGCCTCCCGGTGTCGACACATTTGATGTCGACTATAATCTTCTGTGTGTCGACACTGCCTCCCGGTGTCGACACAAACTCACTGAAGTGTCAACACAGCCATTTCCAAGTGTCGACACAATCTTACTAAAGTGTCGACACAGCTTCCTCAGGTGTCGACATATGGACTTAGAATCTTTTTCCTGCATTATAGCACATTCTTAACCTGCACATATAAACTCAAAATAACATCAAATATACCTTGATGTATATCATTGAGCTAAGTGAGGCTTCTCCAAATCAGGTACACATTTTCCAATGTACCCAATAATCTCCCCCTATTTGGAGAAGTCATAACCCTTTAGCCAATGATATACACCACTTAGAAAATAAACATGATGATGTACATAAGCATTATATTACAGGGTACTTTATAACAAAACACATATCATTGTTACATCACAGAATAAAGATGTAAAAAAGAGAATGATCACAGAACAATGTTTTGTATATTAACTCAAAAAAGTTTGTTACAAGTTGTTTACATTGATTTCTTTAACAAACTAACAATTACATAGTTCTTGGACAAAAACTAGTAAAACTTAGACTAAGGTTGGACTGGCTTTTTGATGACAATCCCTTTGCCAGATTTAATCTGAGCCTGCACAATAGGTTCTGTATCTTCAATAGGCTTCTTGCCTTTCATCTCAGCTTTCTTTTGTGCTTCAGCCTTGATCCTTTGCCTTTCAAAATAATGAAAAGGCTTGGGGAAATACTTGCTAGGCTCTTGTGCATCAAGAGGTAGCTTCCCACTCTTAGCCTTTCTCCTGTATTGAAGTATGGCCTCCTGCCTGGCTTCATACTTTTGTCATTCTTGCTCATTGTACCATTTTCTCCTTTCATGTACTTGATCTTTTACAGTTTTCCAGGCAGTTAAAATGATATTCCTTGAAGTGGGGCTCCACTGCTCAAAGTCTGGCTTTAATTCTGCTTGCTCTCTAAATCTTTTCGTTGATAATTGAGCATCTTGCTGAGCTTTCAGACCAACTTCTGGCATGTCTACCTTTTCAATAATAACATTTGTAACTGGTAGAGGAGGGTTGTACATAGACTCAACTTGTTGATGTACCATTTCAATATTTGTAGGAGGGTAAATGACTTGGGCAACCTCAGGTTGATCACCTTCAAGTAGAATTGGTTGCACCCCTGACTCAGCCATATTATCATCATCACATAAGGGTGGATATCCCAGAGTGGCTCTTATGCTGTTGGTTACTCATTCTGCATGATCAGAGCCATCATAGACTAACACCCTCTCCCCCTTTATGACTTCTCTGGTCATATGATCTCTTAAGTCCTCTTTTTGAAATCTGATTTGCCCATCAAGGTAATTGATACCATCTTTAAAGAATGGCTTTAACTTTTGAAGCTTGTCACTAATTAACTTTTGAGATGAAGTGATGGCAGTTTTAACTGAATCTAGGTCAGCCTGAAGTTTCTTATCATAGTCTTCCATTTCTTTAGCCCCTACAGCAGTCATTCCAGTAATAGCATTTTTTAACTCAGTGACTAACTCATTGTGAGATTCAGTCAGATTGTCATTCATTCTTATTTGATTTTCAAGGATATAGCCTTGTTTGACTGCAATCTCATCCACTTGCTTCGTTATTTCTTCTAATTGCTTGGCAAGAAATACCACAGCATTGCCTCCCTTATGGAAGCAATCTGTCATCTCTTTTTTATTCTGATTGACCTCAAATCTGATAGACTTAATCTCTTGGGCTAGATCAAATTGAAGAGCCTTTTGGCTTTCATCCACATATTTTTCTAGAAGCAATCTCTGCTCATCAATTTTACTTGTAAGTCAACCAAGTACTTGATGTAATCAATCTCAGGAGTAGAATGTGAAGTAGTTGTTTGGAGAGCCTTCTTATAGCTTTGACTTCTTCTCTTAAAGACCATTAGTTTTCTTTTCTTTGCCTCCCTGACTTCTTCATGCTCAGACTCTGAATAACTTTCAATATTAACTCTCTCTTGAGGAGTGGAAGAAATTTATTTCTCAGCTCCATGTTGCTCCTCCTCAATATTAACCTGCTCCCCCTCAACCCTTACTTGCTCCCCCTCAAATCTTAGGGTCTCCATTTTATCTGCTGATCCTCCAAGATCAGGAAATAACTCTTCAAGAGTGAATTCTTGTTGTGTGAGAGCAGGAGTTAGTACTTTCTCAGCAGTAGCAGCAACTCCAGAATTATCAAGACTAGTTTGAGAAACTATGTCTTCTGATAAATTGATTCTTTCTTCCTCTTGGACCTGTTCAGAATGTGGCTCCCCCTGCAACTGTGCAGTAATTGGATCCCCCTACACCTGTGTAGATATAGTCTCTTCCTGAACTTGTTCTCAAATTTGTGCTTCCTGTTCTTGTTCATCTTCATGACCATGATCAGTAATATTATACACTAGGGATTTTTCTGTTAGCTCTTGCCTGTTCATATCAGGCAACTCCTTTGAAAGAACTCTATCCCATATTGAAAATAACCTTATGTCCATTCTCCTCATGTGATTTATCTTTGATCCAGGAATCTGTTGCATCACATCTGGAATTATTCCAGCCAAGTACAGACTCATGATCCTAGCCAAGTTTGGATTCTTGATTCCTTCTTTTACCTTATCAAACAGTACTACAGACCAATTGGTTTGAATATTAAATATTACCCTTGTCATCAGGCTAAACATATAGGCTGATATCCTATCATGGCCACCTGGTTTACATAAGATCACTTTTCCTACTATTTCAGATAGGAATTTCCCTTGATGATTCATTCCTTTCCTGTTGATGGCAGCTCCTATCTTTAAGGTTGGATCTAATCCACACCATTGAAGCGCCTCCCTGGTCCTTGAGGCTGGAACCTCTTCCTCATCATGGATTCTAGGTAGATGGAGAATCTTGCTCAACCTCTTCTGAGACAGCTTGACTTTTTCTCCATGTATAGTGGATTTGATCTTCAATCCTGTTGAGTCTATTGAAGCAGCATTATAGAACTCGAATACTTCTTTCTTCCATATCTTTGTAGGTTCAGAAACAAGATATTCCAATCTGTTGTCTGCAAGAAGAGAAATGACCTGTTTGATTTCCGTTGCGGCATCGTCGAATGCATGTCTAACCAACTCATATCCTTTATTGATGTTTTCTTCAACCTTTGGCGCCATTGGAATGAAGAGAAAGCTTGATTGGAGAGGAGAGAGATTGTCGACACAAGGTTTTTGTCTCGAAACCCTGGTGAGCGTGTCGACAGAATAAGTTCTTGACCTATT
This sequence comes from Platanthera zijinensis, assembly GCA_039513925.1. Classification (NCBI taxonomy): domain Eukaryota; kingdom Viridiplantae; phylum Streptophyta; class Magnoliopsida; order Asparagales; family Orchidaceae; genus Platanthera; species Platanthera zijinensis. The sequence continues at coordinate 83,899,266 of CM077080.1, read as the reverse complement.
TATACCCTTCTAATCAAAGAAGGTCAAAAGGCTGGCAAAAACAGTCTAAAAGTGTCGACACTGTTGAAAAGTGTCGACACAAACTTATATTGTCTTGACCACGGCGCTAACTACTATGTGTCGACACCAATTGATTATATGTCGACACAGGAGATACTTAGTAGTTCATCAGAAATTCTGTGTCGACTCTTATTATAAGTGTCGACACAAAATCTGGAAGTGTCGACACCATTACTCTGGTTGTGTCGACACTGCATTTCTGGATGTGTCGACTCTTTGTCCCTTAGGTGTCGACACATTTTCTCTGTGTCGACACAATTTCCCTGAATTGTCGACATGACTTCTCTGTGTCGACACTTTATCACTGAATGTGTCGACACCATTGTACTTAGCCAATTTTTGGTAAACTAACCTATGGTCAGCATTCCTAATTCAATTTTAAATCAATTGAATTTAGTTTCATCCAGAGTCTTAGTAAATACATCTGCAATTTAAAAATTAGTTTTAACAAATTCTAATGAGATGTCTTCTTTTTCTACATGTTCTCTTAGAAAATGGTATCTTATCTCTATATGCTTAGTCCTACTATGTGAAATAGGATTGTTTGCAATAGAAATAACACTTTTAGAATCACACAATAAAGGTGTTCTACTTACTTGAATACCATAGTCCCTTAGCTGATGCATAATCCACAACAGTTGTGCACAGCAACTTCTTGCTGCCACATATTCAGACTCAGTTGTGGATATTCCCACACTAGTCTGCTTCTTACTGCTCCAGGATATCAACCTTCCTCCCAAAAATTGGCATGTACCTGTAGTACTTTTTCTATCTTCTCTATAGCCTGCAAAATATTCATCTGAATAACCTGTTGTAGAAAATATCCATTCCTAGGGTACTAAAGGCCTAGATTAGGAGTGCCCTTTAGATATCTCAGAATTCTCTTGACTGCAGTATAATGTGATTCTTTAGGGCATGCTTGGTACCTAGCATAGACACATGTAGAATACATAATGTCTGGTCCACTAGCAGTGGAGATATAATAGAGAGCCAATTATTCCTCTATACAAAGACTAATCTACAGGTTTATCTGCATCATCTTTGCATATAGACATACTTGTTCCCATATGAGTTTTCATGGTGGAGGATGATTCCATACCATACTTCTTAATTAACTCATTGGTGAACTTAGACTGGGATATGGACAAGCCATCTTCAGTCTGTCTTACTTGGAGTCCCAAGAAGAACTTAAGTTCCCTCATACTGCTCATTTCAAACTTCCCTTGCATAAGTTTGGCAAACTTCTTGCAAAGGTTGTTCTCTGTAGACCCAAAAATTATGTCATCTACATAGATCTGAACTAATATTATCTTACCTTTAGATTCCCTTAGGAATAGAGTTTTGTCTATTTTACCTCTTGAGAATTTATTCTCAATAAGGAAAGTAGACAGGGTTTCATACCAAGCCCTTGGGGCTTGCTTTAACCCATACAATGTTTTCCTAAGTCTATAGACATAACCAGGTTTAAGAGAATCTACAAAACCTGATGGCTGCTCTACATAGACTTCTTCTTTTAGATCACCATTCAGGAATGCTGATTTCACATCCATTTGGTATACCTTGAAGCCTTGATATGCTGCATAGGCAAGGAACATCCTGATTGCTTCCAGTCTTGCTACTGGGGCAAATGTTTGATCAAAGTCTATTCCCTCTTCCTGCCTGTTTCCTTTTGAAACCAATCTTGCTTTGTTCTTCATAATAACTCCACTCTCATCCAACTTATTCCTAAAAATCCACTTTGTACCAATGATGTTGTGTTCTTTTGGTTTAGGAACTAACTCCCAGACCTTGCATCTTCTAAACTGATTAAGCTCCTCTTTCATAGCATTAATCCAGTGTTAGTCTTGGATAGCTTCTTCAAATTTCTTTGGCTCTAGTTGAGATAGAAAACTTGAGTGCAGGACTGTATTCAGATTTCTGCTTCTGGTTTGCACTCCTTGTCTTGGATCACCAATTATATGATTTGTTGGATTATCCATTAGATGTCTTACAGCTGGAGGTAAACTTCCTTCTGGCTGAACACCTCCAGTTTATTCATTATGCTTCACCTCTTGGTTATCATCAGCTTCTAGAGAGTCTTGTACTCCCCCTGGACAGTAGCCATCATTTTCCAATACTTTATCTGTAGTTGAGCCTTCTGCAATGGAAAGCTTGTCCATTCTACTGCTTATACCTGTTGGACTGCATGAACTACAAGGCAACTCACTGTTGATTAATCTAGTTTCATCAAATAATACATGTACAGATTCTTCTACAACCTGAGTAATCATGTTGTAGACTCTATAAGCCTTATTATTGTTGCTGTACCCAACAAATATCCCATCTTGGGATTTGGCAGCAAACTTAGTTAGATAAGACTTGCCATTGTTAAGGATATAACACTTGCAACCAAAGATTATAAAATAGGATAAATTTGGTTTTCTGCCTTTCATGATCTCATAGGTTGTCTTTTTGTGGCTTTTGGTAATAGAGGCCCTATTGATCACATGACATGCAGTACTAACTGCCTCCGCCCAGAAATATTCTGGGAGAGAACTGTCACTCAATAGAGTTCTACCAGCCTCAATCAATGTCCTATTCTTTCTTTCAGCAATACCATTTTGCTGTGGTGTTCTAGGTAAGGAGAATTCTTGGAAAATCCCAAATTCTTCACATAATCTTGTCATACTTTCAGATTGAAATTCAGTGCCATGGTCACTTCTGATTTTGACCACTATACTGTTCAGTTCATTCTGAATTTGTTTGACAAAACTATGTAAAACACTTGGGGTTTCAGATTTCTGTCTCAGAAAGAACACCCAGGAATATCTAGAATAGTCATCTACAACCACAAAAGTGTAGACCTTCCTACCTAGACTATGAACTTGCATAGGACTAAATAAATCCATATGCAATAGGTATAAACACCTGACTGAATCCTTGTTTTCAAGGCTATGAAAGGAGGATTTTGTCTGCTTTCCCTTTTGACAAGCTGAACATATCCCATCCTTTATACACTTAACCTGAGGACCATTCCTCACTAACTCTTTGCTAAAGAGTTGGCCAATTGTTTTGTAGTTAAGATGAGCCAGCCTCTTGTGCCATTTGACACAATGAGATGCTCTCTCATCAGCTACAAGACAAATAGGTGAAACCTTGTTCTCACACACAAAGTCAAGACAATAAACATTTCTTTTTCTATACCAAGTCAATATGACCTTTTGATCACTTGACCTTTTGATATGACATCCATTCTTAACAAATGAAATGTCATATCCTAGATCACTCAGCTGACTTATGCTTATCAGGTTGTGTTTCAACCCTTTTTGAAAGTCAATCTAGTGTAAACTAGCTTCACCTATGGGGGGGATAGGTGATGTGCAGTCTTTTGCGGAATTAAAAATTAACCGGCACAAGAAAACAAAAACAACCACAACATAGAAACACACAAGCAATTATAGTGGTTCCCCGATTTGGGTACGTCCACTCTCCCCCTTCGACCTATCTCCCAACCAGGGATGACTCGGTCACTTCACCAATCGGATTGAAATCCAATCCTCACACTATGGAAGAAACCCTTCCACTCGAAGGAGTCACTACTCCTCCACCACGGGTTGCACCAAGCCCTTACAACGAGGAAACAAAGTTCCTTTACAACAAAGTTAAAATAGAATGTACAAGAAATACAAACTACGTTTGGAGAGCCCAATGTCCCTCTTTGTTCAATGAAGCTTTCTTGATGAAGACGAAGAGTCCACGATCGGAGAACTCTCTTGGAGAGGATCTTCCCAAGATCGGCGGCGGCAAGTGAATGCGGCGGCGATGCTCTGTAGATCCAAACTTCTTGACGAAGAAAGCAAGGTCTACCAATGATCTCAATCGGATTAGTCGTCTCAATCGATTCGGAATGAAGAGCTATCCTCGTTCAACAAATCGAGAGACAAGAGATCTCGAGAGAGAAGCGTGAGATGTTAGGCTTGCCTCGGTCCTGTCGCCGGAACGATCAAAGAGGATCTAAGATCTATGGCGGCGACGACTTGCGAGCGGCGACTGCGAGCGGTGGAGTTCCGCGATCGGCTAGGTCACGCCCGGCGGCTTGTTCTTTTTCTCGTGAAGCGTTGTTGTTCAAGTTCGAAATAAGCGAGTATATATACTGTAGACCAACCCTAAATTACCATTGTGGGCCCCATAAGGAGAATGCCCTAAGCCCGGTCCAAACAGCTCCAAGAAATCTTGGTTCGGTCCAGTGAGCAGGTAGAAATCGCCTAAGGCAAATTCGGCGGGAATCGCTGGTGTTTCCCGTTGAATTCGGCGGGAATCACTTACGATTCCCGTCGAATTTTCCTTGGTAGAATTCAAGTCGGAATTTCTGGTCATCCGGAGGGAATTGACGGGAATGCGCGGTGTTTCTCGACGAATCAGCGAGAATCACATGGTGATTCCCACCGATTCTGCCTTAGCAGAATTCTTGAAGGCGTTGAGTCAGTCGGATGCAGTCGGCGGGAATCGGTGAGTGATTCTCGACGATTCGGCGAGAATCACTAGTGATTCCCGTCGAATCGGCGAGAATCACTTGGTGATTCCCGTCGAATTTTCCTTGGAAGATTTCTTCTTCCTTCCTCTGCACTTGGTCTTTAACCCATCTTTGCTCCTCTTCTGCTCTTGATCTATCTCAGCCCTATACTTGAAAATAAGTACACTCCAATAGAGAGAGTGCACGTAAGCCAACACACTGATCTGCTCAACGAGGGATTACGTTGCGCAGACCCGTGTATATTGACCCACTGCACCCTGACATTGGTGTGTACTTAGCATAGAATAACTGCAAGCACAACTTGAAGATATATCATCAAATATATTGTGAATTCATCTTAGCTTGACAGGAGGCTTCTTTAAATCCAGGTAATTGTTGGATACAATACCCAACACTTTTACATAAGCCACTTGAGTGATGGTAATTTGGTTTGAATAAATGTTACCAAATCCTTTGATGATTCCACTTTCAGATCCACCAAAGATTACTTTAGGCCCATCCTTGATAGGTGTGTACTCCTTTAGTAGCCCCTTTGTTCCAGTCATGTGCCTAGAACATCCACTGTCCAAGTACCATATAGGGGCATGGCAACTTGGACTTTCCTGCAATATAGAATTACTTTCCCTTAGAACCCAAGTAAGTCTTGGGTCCTTGGTTCAAGTTAGCACCATTCATATCAAAACTACCAGCAGCTCTTCTAACTGGTAGACTGTTGTTCTTCCTGACACTTAGGTTATGCCAGCAGTCTAAGGCAAAATGGCATGTCTTGCCACAGCACCAGCATTCATACTTGTTATATCTAGGTATAGATACATTTTTGGCAGAAAAATTTTTGTTTTGTGCTGGTGCTGCTGCAGCTACACCCACTGATTTCTTATAACCATAGGGTTTATGAACATAGGCTGACTTATTGGCATTAACACCCTTGTTATTCAGAACATCAGTCTTATTATGACCATGAAAGTTTTCAAGATCATATCTGTTAGAAGGCACTTGTACCTTTCTAAACATTACAGGCACTTTAAAATTTACTGGTTGGACTGGTGCTTTGCCTTTTCTCTTGAATTGGACAGTCCTGGTGTCACCTTTAAAGCCTAATCCTGCCTTACCCTTTTGAGCAACAAACTCATCTATTAAGGGTAAGACTGATTTTGGCTTAGAGTAATAAGTCACTAGATCTTTCTCCTTTCTGAAGTCTGACTTCCAGACTTTTAATTAGATTATTTTTATATGTGATTGTACCCATCTGAATAACAGATATAGTTTTTAGCTTGGCAACCTCATTTCAATTTTTGATCCAATTCTTTCTCTAAACTAGATGCAGTCATCTTAAGATCTGCAATTTCCTTAGCCTGAGTTTTGGCCAGGTTTTTGCTTTTCTTAAGTGCCTGCAATAAGTCCCCATACTCATCTATCAACTGATGAATATCTCCTTCAAATTCTGATCCATCCTCATCACTTGATGAAGATGAATCTGACTCTGAACCAGTACTGTAATTCAGAAATTCTAGAATTACTTTGTACCTTACTGGGACAAGGCTGATCCTGGCACTTGTTGTCTTCTGATTCAGCCATCAGTCCCATGCACTGATGCTCTTCTTATTCATTGATGGAGTCCAACAATTGCATAAACTCCTCTTCTTCACTAGCTGCATACAGTCCAATGTATGATTTAGCTTCAGATTCTGACTCTGAGGAGGATTGATCTGTAAGACTCTTCTCCTTCTTAGCAATAAAGGATTTCTCCTTCTTGCCCTTTTGTTGAGTCTTCTTTTTGTCTGCTGACTCCTTCCTCTTTTCTGGACACTCAACCACCACATGTCCAGGCCTATTGCAGCAATAACAAACAATTTTTGATGTTGTAGCTTTGTTGGGCTTAGACCTGCTCCTTTCCTTTCTTGATGATTTTCTCTTTTGATAGTAGTCATCAACTGGCTGTGTTTTGGAGGGCCTTGACTTCCACTGCTTCTTCTTCAAGAACCTCTGAAACTGCCTTGTAAAGGCAGCAAAATCTGCATTTGAATCACTGCTATCTGAGTTCTGATTGTCTGAATTCTCTGAGATAACTTCAACAACTTCCTTAGGAGGAGATGGAGACATCCTCCTGCTCTTTCTAGTGGCTTCAACCTTTAAGGCCACAAACTTTTCTCTATGCTCTCCTTTTGTATTTCTTTCTTCCTCCTTCCTAACCATTAGTTGCATTTCATATGATAGCAACTTTCCAAATAAGGTTGGAGGAGAAATGTCTGCTAGTTTGGCAACTTCTCTAATGACACAAATCTTGGTATCCCAATCCTTTGTTAAGGATCTTAGGAATTTGTCATTCAACTCATAAGTACTGAAGACCCTTCCATAGGACATCAGTTCATTCACTATCCTATAGAATTTCTTGTAGCATTCAGATATGCAATCAGACTTCCCTTGTCTGAAACTCTCATATTCTTGATTGAGCATAGACTTTCTGTCTTGTCTAACTTCTTCAGAACCCTCCATGTAGACAATCAAAGTGTCCCACATTTCATTGGAGGTTTTGCAGTGAATCAGATTTTGGAAAGTAGAATCATCTATGACACTCACTATGATATTTTGAGCTCTTTTATCCATAGTTGCCAGTATAATCTCATCCTTGGTCATTTCAGAAAAATATTTAGGAGTTCTTTGATTTGCATCTAGAACAGACACATTCATTGGGATATATGGACCTTCTTGTACTGTGATATATATCCTTGGGTCAGAGGCCTCCATAAACAACCTAACCCTTTCTTTCCAGATTCCAAAAATCTCTTTTCTGCAGATGGGTAATTTCATTGACCCTTGTTCCTTGTGATTCTCTCCAGAACCCATTTTCTTGATTCTTAATTCTTCCTTAGGGATCTAACTCAGACTGTTAAGTCCTTCTTTGAGTAACCTCCCTCTGATACCACTTGATAGTTTTACTTTCAAGACTACCTAAACACCTAGAGGGGGGGGGGAATAGGTACTTTTCCTTGATTTAACTTAAGGCAGAAAATAACTACAGTTCTTTGAGTAAATCAGATATTTCTACAGCTAACATAGCACAACAATCACAATCATACACACATCACAGATTGCACACAGTTTTATAGTGGTTCCCCAAGGTCTGGGTACATCCACTTTCCCCCTTCACCTATCTAGCAGTATGCTAGAATCGGCCTAACTTCTTCCTTTATATCAGGTCCTCAGATCCTATAGCTCAGAATCAAGAAGGATTCCTACAACTCAGAATGTCTCCACATTCCTACAACTCAGGGTAACAAGCCCTACCTCAGCCTTGCCACAAGGCCTATAACTCAGAGAATACCTTCTCCTACAACTCAGGCATAAACAGCCCTACCTCAGCCTTGCCACAAGGCCTATAACTCAGAGAATACCTTCTCCTACAACTCAGGCATAAACAGCCCTACCACTCAGAGAATAAATCTCCTACACTCAGCCTTTATAAAATAGGCTTACAACTCAGATCTATGAATAGATCTTACAGAATTTGATAAGGAATTTTATAATCTCTTACCCCTGTTGAGGGAGAAGGGATAAGAACTTTCTTAATCAGCTTTTTGAAGAGGTTGATGGCTGAAATCCAACTTGATCTTAGCTTTCTTCAAAGCTTCTTGAATCTGAACTTAGTTGGGTTGATTTCCTTTGAATATAACTGACTGGCAGCTTCCTTCTTAGACTTCAAAAATAGATCTGAATCTTCTTGACAGATAAGTTCAGTATCTGCTTCTTGAGAGACCTGTGAATGTCTCCTGCTTGACTTCAAATAGCTGGATCTCTCTCTATCCAAACCTCTTGAAGATACTTCTGAATTCTTGATTGAATTCAACTTAGACAGAATCTGAATAGAAAACTACTTCAGAACGTCTTCTTAGATCTTCTCATGAAGATCTTCTTCTTTGTGACTTTTACTTTCTTGATCAGAGATCAATCTCACAATAGGTGTGTTAGTTTTATGTATTATCAACTCCTTTCTTCTTCTGAATCCATCTATTTATAGACTTCATCCATGGTAACCGGCTGATTCAGTTTCTAACTAACTCCTGACAAGTCTGATAGCTTCAGTAAACCTGTTGTAACTCACAACTGTCAAGTCTTCAAACAGTTCTTGAGCCTTTGACTCTATCAGCAAAGCGTCGAGACTGACTGTCATAAAGTGTCGAGACCATCTGTCAATATGTATTGACACAAGTGACTTAAGTGTCGACACAGACTTTGGTGGTGTCGACATAGCTGCCTTGATGTCGACACAGCTTCTTGACAAAGCATCTTGAAAATGTATCGACACTGATTATTTGTGTCGACACAAACACTTCACCATTCATCAGCAATCAACTTGGTCTAGACTCAGCTCTGTGTCGACACAAGTCCAGTGTGTCGACACAGTTGATGTAGACTCAGAACATAGCGTGTATCGACATTGCCTCCAGGTGTCGACACAGTTGTTGTTGACTCTGCCTCTGTGTGTCGACACAGCCTCCCGGTGTCGACACATTTAATGTCGACTATAATCTTCTGTGTGTCGACACTGCCTCCTGGTGTCGACACAAACTCACTGAAGTGTCGATACAGCCATTTCCAAGTGTCGACACAATCTTACTAAAGTGTCGACACAGCTTCCTCAGGTGTCGACATATGGACTTAGAATCTTTTTCCTGCATTCTAGCATATTTTTAACCTGCGCATATAAACTCAAAATAACATCAAATACACCTTGATGTATATTATTGAGCTAAGTGAGGCTTCTCCAAATCAGGTACACATTTTCCAATGTACCCAACAAGGATCTTAGGAGCTTGTCGTTTAATTCTCTGTTAGTGAAGACTCGGTCATAGTTCCTCAGACAGTTCACGATCTTGAAAAAAATTCAAAGGTATCTGCTATAGTTTCTTTGGGGCCTTGCCTGAAGGCCTCATACTTCTGGTTAAAAAGAGATCTTTTATCGTCCCTTACTTCTTCGGTGCCTTCCATCAACGCGATCAGAGACTGCCACATCTCTTTGGTAGATTTGCAGTGAATGAGATTTTATAGTATAGAATCATCGACTACACTTGCGATGATATTTTTAGATTTCTTATCTAGAGAGACAAGTGCAATCTCATCTTTATTTTGATTCATCAGCTTCTTTGGTACTTTCTTTGAAGAATCAATAGTGGAGGCCGTCATAGGAATGTAGGGGCCTTCTTCCACTATCATGAAAATCCTTGGATCCACTGCTTCCATGAAGAACTTCACCCTTTCTTTCCACATGGGGAAGTTTGCCTTAGTGCATACGGGGAGCTTAGCAAAATCCTTGACTCTATCCATGCTTGTATACTCTTAAGACAACTCGGAGCAAATCGTGTTCACGGTGTTAACCTTTTGATGAACAACCTGGCTCTTATAACAATTGATAATTTCTAGTTATCTACCAAAATCACCTAGAGGGGGGTGAATAGGTGAGTTCTAAGTCTTTTTGCAGAATAAAAAATTGTACGAGAGATGCCCAGGAAATAAACAAGCAAACCACAGACGACACCAAAAATTATAGTGGTTCCCCAACCTTCGGTACGTCCACTCTTCACCTCATCGATCTAGCACAACGCTAGACTCGGCTACTTCACTATTATCTCGGATTGGAAAACAATCCTACAACTCAGAACAATGTTCCTACAACTCGGAGTAAAACCACTCCTACAACAACTCGGAGAACAACTCCAACAAAACTCGGAGAATAACTCCTACAATCTCGGTGAATAACTCCTACAAGAATAAAATGAATTTGCAATGAAAATACACAAATTGTCGTTATAGATCTTGCTGAATCTCGAGAAGAAGTACTTAAGGAAATTACCACGATCGAGAATTTTTGGATCGAGAAAATCAGCGATGAAGAACACGTATTAGTCGGCGGCGGCGTTTCCCGATTTAGAAGTTAGAAAATAATTCAGAATTCTGTAAGAAATCTTCTTAGGGTTTGTCAAATCTGACAAGACCTTTTATAGACCTTTCTTAACGGTCTAAATATCAGTAATTGTAAGCCACGTGGACCAATCAAGAATTAATGACATTTGAAATCGAATCCATCTGACACTTAAAGAAAATCTATTTCTCTATAGAAAGATAGACTTCTCGAGAGCAGCTTCTGTTTCTCGAGAAAGGATATAGGCTTCTCGAGAAAAGTACTTAATGAAATTACCGCAAATGTGTTCCAGTTTCTCGAGAAGAATAGATCTTACTCAAGAAAAGAAATTTTGACTTCTCGAGAAATTAAGAATGACTTCTCGAGAATTTCTTTGACTTCTCGAGAACAACATTGATTTCGTAAGAAATGATTTCGGCTTCTCATGTAAAAACATCTGCTTCTCGAGAAGTAATTTCGACTTCTCGAGTAATGAACTTTTATTTCTCGAGAACTTATCTGGGATTTCTCGAGAACAGTCCTTGGCTTTCTCGAGAAAAAGACTTAGAAGAATTTAGAGCTTATTTTAAGGTCACTGGATAAGGAGAGTCAAGACCTACTCGAGTACTGCATGGCTTTCTTGAGAACTGCACTAGACTTTCTCGAGAACAACTTCTGCTACTCGAATATCTGACTGAGCTGACTGGAGTACTAAATTTAATTCTACTCGAGTACAAAAAAAAGTCCTCGATAAAAACACTTAGAAATTTTTTTTTGTTCTAAAAAAATAATTTTGTTCAAGGAATTCAACAACTAATCTTTCTCCCATAGCTTTAGTACTTTGAAAATGAAGTGTATCCCAATAGAGAGGTTACATATGAGTCAACACCATGGATCACACAATGAGGGATTACATTGTATGTTCCTGTGTTTGGTGACTCATTGTAAACTAACATTGTTCTACACTTAGCAATTATAACCTGCAAATACTTAACTTGAACAGAGCATTAAATATAAACTTAATTCATCTTAGTTCAAGTGTGACTTCATACAAATCTAGGTTATTGTGGATACAATGCCCAATAATTTGTTCAGAAGCAATTCTCAAATCATCTTAAAGTTTTATGTTTTCATAATATAAATTATTTAATTTAGTTATTTTCTCTCTGAGAAGTTTTATTTCCTTCTCAGATTTTATTAAATCTTTACATAGTAATTTAAAATCTATTTTAAACTGATCTGAAGTAAAATCAAAAGAAGAAATTACCTGATCTTCTTCAGATTATGATTAGGACTCAGAATTGCTGCATGATGCATAGATTGCCATCAAGCAGACTTCCTTAGCCTTTGCTTCTTCTTCATCTTCACTTGTGCTAGATGAAGACTCATCATCTGATTCACTCCAGGTTTCAGCTATAAAACCTCTCTCCTTTTGTTTGTGTTTACCAGAAGAGGGTTTGTTAAAGTGTTTCCTGTAGTCTTTCTCTTTCTTCTTATCCTTCTTCTAATTCTCAGGACATTCTAGAAGAATATATGTCATGGTTTCCTGCAACCTATAACACACAATTTATTTAGTAGGTGTTTTATCATACCTTGGTTTGTCATTATTTCTGGAAGATCTTCTCCTGAAGTATTTTCTTGCCACTTTGTAGAATCTCTTAGCCAAGATACCTATAATATCTTCATTCTCTGGAAGAACTTCTGCTTCTTCTGTTGCTTGGAAAGCAATACTTTTCTCCTTCCTTACTAAAGGTGAAGTCCTTTGTTCAGCTTCCCTTGTTCTGATGAGTTGCTCATAAGATTTGAGCTTGCCCAACAGGGTCTCTGTTGTAATCTCATTTAAACTTCTGGCTTCTTTGATTGGACAGATACTTGAATCCCATATGCTAGGGAAACACATGAGGATCTTATCATTGACTTCTGTCAATGTGATGTCCTTCTCCAAGGTCTTCAGTTCATTGATTATGATACTAAGTCTTGTGTAAATTTCATCTACAGATTCAGATTCTCTCTTTTTGAAGTTCTCATATTGAGAGATAAGGTGAGATCTTCTGTCTTTCTTTCATCAGCAGATCCAGCAACCATTATATTGAGGGAGTTCTAGATGTCCCTTGCTGAAGTGCATTCAACAACCTTTTGGAAAATGTCATCTAACATTGTTTGAGCTAAGATGTTCATTGCTTTTGCATCAGCAATCTTTGCTTTCTTCTGGGCTTCTGTCCATTCTAGAGGTGGTACAACACTGGTACTTGTTGTTGCCACTGGTAGAGGTGGACCTGTCAAAATGGAGTTGTAGATATCTTCATCAATAAAGTTCATATATAGTCTAATCCTTGTCTTCCATAGTGCAAACTTATTTAGATTGCACACATGAGGTCTAGTACTTGAATATTCCATATTCTGTGCCATGATAAATTTTTAGGTAAAAATAAAATCTATCAGATCTTATGGTTCAAGTGTTAGCCTGTAAAACCAAAGAACCACCCTCTGATACCAATTGAAAGTGAGGGATAGATCTACTTTACACTAGAGGGGGGATGAATAGTGTATATTAAAACTTTAATTTATTTTTATAGCGGATTTAAAGTAAGTGATATATATATAGAAAGCAAAAGATCATGGCACGCAAATAAGAAGAATAATAATCATAGACGACACAAGGAAATTTATAGTGGTTCCCCAATAAATCTGGGTACATCCACTCTTCTACCACCCTGGTAGGAATCCACTATAGGTTTTTGATCATGTGCCCTGCCACCAAAAGATCTATTTTCTAAGGGAGATCTATCAATCCTTTGAGATTTTGATCAGGTGCCCAAAAACCAAGATTAAGTCTTTTGATCAGGAGACTTAGGAACCAAAAGATAACTTTTGAAGAGAGTTAAAAACCCTGTACACAGTTTATGAAATAAACTAAAAAAGGTGATGATGTCTTCTCTATCAAGATTCTCTGAGAAGACTAGCGAATGTTGAAAGCAAAAGCTCCTCCGGATTTGTGTAGAGATTATGATCAGGTGAGGGAGACTTTTCTTCAGGGTGTAGGCCTTCTTGAAAAACTTCACTGTCCAGAAAATGTTTTTGAGAGATTTGAAGTTGAATCTCAGAATGAAGATTTGTTCTTCTGGAAGAAGCTTAAAGCAGAATATCTTATTCTCTGTAAAAATAAATCTGTACTTTCTAAAATTGTATTATCTATCAGTCTAACCATGAGGAAGAAAACTTCTGTCAATATATAAAGAATGCCTGAGAGGAATTCAAACATTTGAATTCATTAATTCTGAAACGGCTAAAGCATTCTTCTAGAATTATAACGGCTATATTCAAATATTTGGAATTAAGACCATTCCTTAACTTCCCTGGTAATTAATTAGAATAATAACTCTGTGATAATTCCATATTTCATGTTGCTAGAAATGACTATATTCATTAAGAATATTTAGCATTAAATACCAGAGTGTAACTGACTAAAATCACGCCATTCAAAATCAATCAGCCTCTGAATATAAAATAGCCTGGACACTGCAAAGAGTTAGTCAAACTGAATCCTGGAAATCGTCGAACTAAGAATGGAGTTCGTCAAGCTGAGCCTCTAGTTCATCGAGCTGAGCCTGCAGAGTTGAGGTCAAAATTCGTCGACTGGAGATCAGCTTTCGTCGAGCTGAACTAAGAGGTAGAACTCTGATTTCATCGAGCTGAGCTCGGCGTTCGTCGAACACAGCTCTGCTTTCGTCGAACTGAATTTTTGTTATCGTTGATCTGCATTTCTGCTGGAATTCCTTCTGAGACAATAACCCTAGAAATAACCTATGACCCTAGACTATACAAAATGGGTCAAACTAATCATTCTAAACAAAAGATTGTGATCCTAGCCCAAATAATTAATTAGGTTCCAACATAATTTAACATGATTCAGCGTGTATACTCAATGAAAAAGACTTGGTTGCCAGATCACTCGACGTTTTCTAAGCTTGAGCCATACTCGAAGAATTTGTCGAATATACTCGACGAATTTGCCTTCACTCAACGCCACGCCACCGATACTCGACGAACTCGACGCCTAGATACTTGACGAATCTACCTTATACTACGTTGCGATTAGCGATACTCGACGAATTTCATTCACCTATATTCGGTGAATATACTAAGTTGCTATCCATACTCGGCAAGTTTAACTTAACGTAATCAATAAATTTTATTAAGCTAATCTACCTATAATTGACGATTCCCCTTCGGCTTAACCTCTACATCTGACGAATCCCTAGCCAAAAATCAAACCATCTTATGGATTCTCCAAAACTAAACCCTACAGCAAATCTATTTCTAAGGAGGGAAGAAAATGGAAGAAAGACAAGGAAATAAAGAAGCATAATAATCAAAGCAAGGGGAAGAACCACCACTTGCCTCCAAACTCTGAAAATCCGCCTCTCCAAGCGTTCCTCGACAAGAATCGGTCGCAGGAAGTTCTAAGCCACAATTCCTAAACTTTTCGGGGGGGAATAGGTCAAAACCACAAACCCTATTGCCTAGAAATCCAAGAAACGGGAAATACTTACCACACACGCGTAGATCTAGGCGAGAGCTTTCTGGATCTCTACTCCTCTGACGAAACCGACCACCGAAATGATCCCTATCGGCGGTCGAAGGCACGTGGCGACACCGCCGATTCTTCTCTTTCACGAAACAGACGGATGACAGAGAAGAAGGAGAATAGGGTTCCATCACATCGCTTCTATTTATACTTATATATATATAATATAATATTAATTATTAAATAAACGTCCAAATGACCCGAAACTCAAACCAACTCGAAATTCTATGAAAATCGCACCGTAGCTAAATACCGACGCTACGAATCCAACGACGAATTCGAAATTGACATCCAACAAACCAAACTCGGGTAAACACCTCCCGAAGATAAAAATGTCCACATCCCTATAAAAAGCTCGATTGAGTCACCAAAATAGACCCGGGCCGTGAAGGAAATTACACGACCGTGCTAAAGACCAAGCACACTGAAAAACCTACGGAGCAAAACCATGCTCCAATAATGGCACCCATTAACTACGCGTCAATCGTAACGCCCTGATGTCATAAATACGCCACTAACGGAAATTAAGATAAACATCAAAATATCAAGGGCATTACAGCCACCCCCCCCCCCCCTAAAAAGAAGTTTCGTCCGGAAACTTGGCATGAAAAGAATCAAATCCAAAATAGAATGAGAAGTTACCGAAGGTTAATGAAGAAAACACATACCAAAAAAAATTAGGAAAATAGATGAGGATGAGCCTCCCTCATCGCTGACTCCAACTCCCAAGTCGCACTCTCCACGTCTTGGTTCTGCCACAAAACTTTGACCATGGGTATTGTCTTCCTTTGCAACACCCAATCTTGAGTATCCAAAATGCGAACATGCATATCCACATAATAATGGGTAGGCTCCAACTGGGGCATAGAATCAAGAACTTGTCAGTCGCTAAGAACACACTTCCGTAATTGGCTCACGTGAAACACATCGTGCACACCAGGAAAATTTGCGAGCAAATCCAGCCTGTAAGCTGACACTCCAATGCGCTCAACAATCTCTAAAGGTCCCACATACCTAGGGTCCTACTTGTGGTTCCTTCCAAACCTCTTAACATCATACATTGAGGAAATCTTAAGAAAAACCATGTCCCCAACAGCAAATTCCAAATCGGGCCTTCGCCGATTGGCATTCTTCTCATATCGCTCCTGAGCTATCCAAAGCTTCTCTCGAATATGCGTCACAGAAGTGTTCATCTCTTTTAAAGACTCTGGACCCAACAACTATCCTTATCCAACCTCGGCCCAAAACAAGGGAGTTCTGTAACGTCTCCCATACAAAGCCTTAAATGGGGTCATCTGCAAGCTTTCCCGATAACTGTTATTGTAAGCGAATTCCATCAATCTCAGCCGCTCATCCCACGCTCCTCCGTGGTCCAAGATGTAACATATTATCATGTCTTCCAAAATATAATTTACTCTCTCCGTTTGACCATTGGTCTGCGGATGATAGGCGGTTGAATATCTGAGGCCGGTACCCAACCCTTCCTGTAAACTTTTCCAAAAAAGAGAAGTAAACCTGGAATCTCAATCCGATATAATACTAATAGGTACTCCATGCAGTCTGATGACTTCATCCAAATATAACTCTGCTATTTTCTTCATGAATTAATTAATCTTGAATGACACAAAGTAAGTACACTTCATCAGTCTATCCACTATAACCCATACAGAATCATGTCCCTTAGGAGATCTCGATAACCCAGTAATGAAGTCCATAGAAATACTCTCCCACTTCCAACTTGGAATCTCCAAAAGCGTTAACTTGCAACCAGGCCTTCCATGATCAGCCTTAATTCACTTACAGGTGAAGCACTCAGACAAGAACTTGGCTATATCGTTCTTCATTCCATACCACCAAACGATTTGCTTCATATCACTAAACATCTTAGTAGAACCAGGGTGGTAGGCAACACTAGAACCATGTGCCTCATTGCATAACTTATCTTGAATATACTCAACTGCGGGGATACAATATCTACCGCGGTACTTCAGAGTACCCGCGTCATCAATCAAAAAGTCTGGTAATTCTCATTTCTCAATTCTATCACGAAGGTGCTGCAAATCAAGGTCGTCCTTTTGATGTAGCCTTGTAAGTGTTATCCAGGAAGGCTCTAACACTTCCAAACCACTTGGCAAGTCGCTACTCCTAACTGATATATCCATTAAGAAAAATTCCTCCACCGGGGATTCCATAGAGTCCAAAGATCCGTGTGATCTTCCTACTCATGGCATCAGCTACCACAATAGCTTTGCATGAATGATATAAAATATCAACATCATAATCCGCGAGATATTCTAACCATCTTCGCTGGCGCAAGTTTAACTCCTTCTGAGTGAAGACATACTTCAAACTCTTATGATCCATGTGAATCTTGCACAATGCGTCAAACAATAGGTGTCTTCATAGCTTCAAGGTATAAATCACTGCTATGAACTCTAAATCATGTGTAGGGTAGTTCCTTTCATGAATCTTGAACTACCTCAACCCATACGCCATCACTTTGCCTCCTTGCATCAACACGCAACCAAGTCCCACGTGCAATGTGTCCACATAAACGACATACACTAATCCTTTGTTAGGCAAGGTCAACACTGGATTAGTGCACAATCTCTTTTTCAATTCCGGAAAAGTTTCCTCGCACATAACACTCCAGAAAAATAATGTGTTCTTCTGCATAAGCTTTGTCAGCGGTGCAGACTATATAGAGAAACCTTCCACAAAAATCCTATAATATCCCGCCAACCCTAGGAAACTTCTTATCTCTTTGGGTGTGGTAGGTCTGTTCCAATCCATTACAGTAGCTATCTTTTTTGGGTCGACAATGATTCCTTCCTTTATTAACCACATAACCGAGAAAGGAAACTTGAGGAAGCCAAAACTCATACTTGCTTAACTTGGCAAACAACTTATGCTCCCTCAAAGCAGACAAAACCAAACGCAAGTGTTGGGCATGCTCTTCAGCACTGCGGGAATATACCCGAACATCATCAATGAACATGACCACAAAATAGTCTAGAAAATCCTTGAACACTCTATTCATCATATCCATGAAGGCAGAGGGCGCATTCGTTAATTCAAAGGACATCACCAAGAACTAAAAATATCCATGCTGGGAACGAAAAGCGGACCGTGGAATATCTGTCTCACGAATTCTCAACTGATGTTAGCCTGAACGAAGGTCGGATCTTCGAAAACACGGTAATACCACGCAACTGATCAAACAAATCATCTATTCTCGGCAAAGGATACCTGTTCTTGATGGTTACCTTGTTCAGTTCCCTATAGTCAATACACAGCCTCATCAATCCATCCTTTTTCTTCACAAACAACACGGGAGCACCCTAAGGCGAAGAACTTGGCCTAATAAATCCATTTTGCAACAACTCATCCAGTTGGGTACACAACTCTTCCAGCTTATGCGGGGCCATACGGTACGGTGCCTTAGTAGTAGGATGAGTACCCGGTTCCATATCTATGATAAATTCCATGTCTCTCTTAGGCGGAAGACCAGGAAGATTAACTAGGTAAACATCCGGAAACTCACGCATCACAGGAATTTCCTCTACACACTACAAACTAGCAACAGTCTCCAAATCAGAAACCAAGTACACTAAACAACTGAAATCTAAAAGCTTCCGAGCATATACCGCATAAATAATAGAGGAATTCTGGCGGGGAAAACCATAAACACTCCTAGGTCGGACGTTATCCAACTTAAATTCCAAACGCTTGACCTTGCATTAGATAACCGCATCATATCTGGACAACCATTCTATGCCCAAGAACATATTGAAGTCTTCTAGGTCAATAACCTTCAGATCAGAAACGGCTAGAAGATCGCCTAACAGGATCGGACAACTCTAAATACCTTGGTCCGACACCACTGAATCACCAGAAGGAAACTTGATATGAAATGCATTTCCATCTAAATAGAGGGTTAAATGATGATGCTTCACAAAGGTCCTAGCCACGAACGAGTGGGTAGCACCAGAATCGAAAAGAACGCGCGCTCAGCGGTTCTTTACCTTAAACTTCCCTATAAAATCGCATATGTAACTAAGAGAACTAACATCAAAGTACAGCTATGAACTAAAGAGCTAGAACTAGGTTAGAATCTAACCTGAGATTACTTGGTTAGACGTCTGCACTTCCTCCATAGACACCACGTTCAGCTTGCCCTTCCCTTTGTCCAAATGTTGCGATAGCGTCAAGGACTGAAGTGGAACTGGCTGTAGCAGGGGTAGAGTCTGCGGGAACTTTGACTTGAAATGTCCTTTATGTCCGTACTGATAGCAGACCCTTTCCCTTCCCCAATAGTGGGCAGCGTCATCCCCCTTTTGCTTGCACGAAGTACAAACTAAATCTCCTTTAGGAGCGCTCTGGATCGCATGCACTTGCTCCTACTTCTAAGCTACTATCCTCTTGTAACATTTCTAGAATGGATGGCCTGGCCGGCCATAGTGTTGAAACCAAAAATCGGCCTCTTGTGGAGTTCACCCTTGGGGAAGGGGTGGTTGCGCACGTACTTCGCTCCTACAAGAAAAACAACAAGGAAAAGAGAGCAAAGGACTAGACCAAGGGCTCGGCTCGGAGGTGCCACCACAAACCCGGAAGATCACTGAGCGCTTCCCCTCCTTAGCCAAATGCCGGGCTAAGGTACCTCAAAAAGCGCTAGAAGACTGGGGAGCAAGTGAGCCTGCCTTCTGAGGTACCCCTTGGGTCCTATTTATAGGATTTTGAAGATGGTCTATAAATAACTAACCTCTACTATCTTGAAATTACTAAAAGCTCCTCGGGCTAGCCTGCCAACAGCCGAACCACGCTGTTCTAAATAGCTATATGCAGCCCACCTGGGTCTGCCAACAGCGAGACCCCACTGTATTGACCGGCTAGGGGCAGGCCGATTGGGGTAAGACAGTAAGAGATCCTCCCCATTGGGAATCGAGCGAGCAGCCCTTCGATGCCTCCACTCGGCGTGAGGCGCGGGCCGGGGACGCGAGCCGGGAAGGCGCAGACCGACCCGCCTAGGAGAGGCGGACGGGGCTGGCCCGCCAAGATAGGCGCGGGCAGGGCTGGCTCGCTGGGAGGGCGCGGGCCGGAGGATGGCCCGCCTAGGGGGCGCGAGCTGGCCCGCCTAGGAGTGTGTGGGCCAGGCTGGCTTGCTAGGGTAACCCCTCGATGCACGGGTCGGGGGCGGCCCGCCTGGCTACCTGAGCCTCTTCGGCGAACATGGGGTTGTACACACAGAAACTGCATAACTCCTTGCTCCTTTTCCTTAAAGCAGAACCAGATTCCTGAGATCTCTTACCCTCATCAAACTTTCTCTTATCTTTTCTCGCCTACTAGCCTCGATTCTTAGCATTGTCGATTGCTTTGACCTTCAGGGCAGCTTCTACTACTTCAGCATAGCTTTCAGATCCATAAGCACTGGACAGCTGTTGGATGTCACTCGTAAGACCACCTAGAAAACATTTGACTCTACTGGCTTCAAAAATAACTAAATCTGAGGCGAACCGGCTCAACTTGCTAAACTATACCTCATACTCACCGACCATGCATTGTCTTTGCTTCAGATGCAGAAAATCATTCATCAAACGGTCTCGCTCGACCGACAATAGAAACTTCTTCAACAGCAACTCCTTGAATGATTACCATAAACATCCATCCGTAAAGTTCTCCTTTTCCCTCAACCACCAGCTCTTTGCAAGGCCCTTGCACTAATATGCAGCGACCATCACTCTCTGGTCCGCAGAAACTCTTAAGTAAGAGAACAACTCCTCGATTACTAAAATCCAATTGTCCAAGGCCATGAAATCCACTCTACCATCGTAGGTAGGAGGTCCTAATCGCTGGAAATGCAAGATAAAGTTCATCTCTAATGGCAGCAGGATTGGCGGCACCAAAGGAGCAGGAGGAATGGGAACAACTTGTCCCACAATAGGGTCCTGCACTCTCTATTATTGTCCTGAAATGATAGACAACAATGCCTGGATCTGCTACTGCATCTCCACCATCTGCCTAGACAGAGCCTTATTACTCTGCTGCAATCCCTCAATTACGGCCTCACTCTGCGCATAAGATGACTCGCCCTCAGACTGGAGAGTCACTCTCATTGCAACGCTCTTAGGCGGCATCCTAAGAACACAACAAACAACTAATCAAAACCTAGCTTAACCACTAGAACTACGCAACTTAGTTTAGACCATACATGCATAAATACTTGCTCAAGCTGCTAACTTGCTCTGGGATTTTCATAATGATGTCATGCTTAAACTTAGGATAATATACCATCATCCTATTGACTCATGTGCGTAGACCATGAATGCATGAATTACCATTCTTTTTTTAAACCCATGTGTGTATGTATGTCATCATGTAAATCTTTAGCTTGGCACGTGTGCTAATGCTATGTTATGTTATGCATGTTGTGCTATGCAATCTAATAAAGGCCTTAGTGCATGTTATGAGCGTCGTACACATGAAATATTATGCATCTCATACTACATAATATCGCATGTAATGAAAAGTAATATCTAATGTGCATTCATGTAATGATTGTTATGCATCCCATACTACATAACAGTCACATGTTGCCTCCTATGAGGATCCATATACAAACACATATTATGCATCCCATACTACATAATATGCCCCGTATACTTCTTTTCATGCTTTTAAGTGTAGTGTTCATGCTTAAGCTAAGACGTACTATTGACACATTGGTGTGTATATGCAATGGAACAAGTCAACCAAAATCTACACGAGATAGTTGTTCGACCAATTTCCAAACAACCTATCCCTCTGATACCAACTGTCACAACCCGCATTTTCTCCGTATATAAATGACATATCAGAGTAAGAGAAAACATGCACCGTGATGCCATGTCGTGCAGGGGATAACTACAGACGCTCAGGCAAGACTCCAACTCTAAAATTTATATGAAATTCATGGGTTATTTTGAAGAAAATCCAATTTAAGTTTAATTGGAAAGCCGTATCCCTCGGTTAGTGGATCAACTAGTCCATAAGTAAAGATATAATTATAGGCTGTAGAAAATAGTTTGTTTACAATAGTTAACATCCTACATGAGCATAAACATCTGTATAGGACAACTCATGTTATGCATGACTCTAGATTTAGTATAAGCATAGAAAATAGATTGTACGTTCAATAAGATATAGTGACTTTAGCTTTTAAAAGATAACATGTGCATGAGATAGTAAAAAATGATACTTTTTATAGTTAAAGAAACTAACATTCAATCCTAGCATAAAACCTTTCAAGAGAGCAAGTAAAACTAATAATCCACAAAGGAATAGATTTAGCAGCTATCAAGGACTAAACATTCAACAGAATCCAGTTGGCATCAACAACCTGACACGAACCCACTAGAAACATGTATGTCTAAACTACAAGGAAGAAATAACCAAAACTACCTCATAATGGTGAGGAAAACTATTGCAACCGCTGCAGACCACCAGCAACCACCAAACCTATCCGCTCAACCTGTCAACTGCTCTGAACCTGATGCATTCACAAGAAAAGAATACCTTAGTAAGAAAAACAAAAGGAGATCAAAGATCAGTAATGGCAACACGTAAGAGGAAACAAAAAGGGGTACCAAACCAAACAGGAACAAGCTGTCAGAAAATAACAAAATAGCTATAAGACAGCAATGAAAGAGTTAATTTATAAAGTTTAATGGTAAAGAAGTTGGCACCAAGTGCTAAAGGAGCCATGCTCCGAGAACATCTGTAAGAGTAAGCAAAATAGCATATGTCTAAACCATAGAAAGAAGAGAGACTACAAACTCAATAAAACATGAATCATTAACACCGGTAAAATAAACAGTTGGTGTCGGCGAACAAAACATCCAATCCGAACTATCAGACCCAAACATCTCAAAAAGGCCCTGTGGTGGTGGCCACCTGGCCTAACACAACCCAACAGTCCATAAGAAGAGACAAAAACATACCCAGTGCAATGATTCACAAAACGACGTCAAGTTGGTGGTCCTTTATCCACTGCCAACCAAGCCAAAACCTCACGCCCAAGCACCGATAAAACTCCAAACCTAACATCAAAATACTCCCACGACAAAGAGGAGGGAAAACACAAAATTTCACCATAAGGCCCATACTCGACGAATCAGACATAAATCAGCGAAAATACCCTAAGTCCAGCCAAATTAGTCTTATATACCCGATGAATAGAGGGATACTCGGTGAATTTAACATGCCAATAATGGTTATACTCGGCGATACTCGATGAATTTAACATGATTCGGCGTGTATACTCGATGAAAAAGACTTGGTTTCCAAATCACTTGAAGTTTTCTAAGCCTAAGCCATACTCGATGAATTATTCGAATATTGAAAGTATCTAGCGTTTACCTAAATCACCTAGAGGGGGTGAATAGGTGATGTTTGCGTCTTTTTGCGGAATAAAAATTATCTTAAAGAACAAGCACACAAACGCAGAGATTTATAGTGATTCCCCGTAGTGGGTACGTCCACTATCCCGCCTCGCCTATCTACCACGAAGGGATAGATTTGGCTACTTCACCTTTCTCAGATTATCACAATCTTATAACTCACATCCATGCTCCTACACCTCAATCCACAACCGGATCTGCACCTCGATCCACAAATTGGATCTACAAACATGATCCACACATAGATCTACAAACTCGATCCACTAACGGATCTACACTCGGAAGAACAAACTTCCTACAATCTCGGAGACAAAGCTCCTATAATAGTAAAAACAATTTTCACAACAAACAATAAAAATTTTACTCTTCAATATCTGAAATCTCCACGAATCTTCCTTCTTGAAAACTGAAAAGCTCTGTGAAGAAAGTTGAGGAAGAAATCTGAGAAAACTTGATCTGAAAACCTTGCATCCGACACGATCAAATAGATGTTAAAGAATCTTGGATCTGTCAAATCATATCACTTCTTGAATCGCTGGATCGGCTAAGAGCAACAGAGAAGAATGTCGATGGAGTCGACGGCTTCTCCCGATTTTTGGAAAGTGTGAAATGCAATTCTGATAACTGTAATTACAATTAGGGTTTTCGATTCTGATTGAAAAGACTATATATCGATCATCGTCTAAGGATCATGAGTCATTAAGGAAAGATCCACTAATGGATCAATCATCATTAACTTAGATTAATTTGAAATCCCGTCAGAATATTTGAAATGAAAAATCTGTAAGTCCATTTCTGGAAAATAAATAGATTTCTCGAGAAATGACTAGCTTTATCGAGAAAAGACTTGGCGAAAAATTTTCTGAAGAAAAGTACCTGATTTCTCGAGAAGGATATTATTTCTCGAGAAAAGTACTTAGCGCAAATTAGAACTGAAGACAGATTTCTCGAGAAGAATATGATTTCTCGAGAAAAGAATTGCTTTCTCGAGAAATGGTCTGACCTTCTCGAGAAATTCAGTTAGCGAAAATTATGAGAACTGAAGATTTGATTTCCCGAGATAGAATTGATTTCTCGAGAAAAAGACTTAGCTTCTCGAGAAATGATTTCGACTTCTCGAGAACTGCTTTGCTTTTCTCGATAACTAACTTGGCTTTCTCGAGAAATCTTCAGGGCATTTCTCGAGAAAAAGGACTTAGAATATTTTCAGACAATTTCCCTAGAAGTCTTATGGTTTCTCAAGAAGAGCTTTGCTTTCTCGAGAAATTTACTTAGACTTCTCGAGAAATACATGTCATTTCTCGAGAAATGGACTTAGGAAATTTTTTTGAAAATTTTTCTTTTCTTCTTGTTGAAACCAGCAACCCTTCTTTTCTTCCATTGCTCTAGTACTTGAAAATCAAGTGCATCCCAATAGAGAGGTTACACATGAGTCAACGCCATCGATCACACAATAAGGAATTACATTGTATGGTCCTGTGTTTAGTGACTCATTGTAAACTAGCATTGGTCTACACTTAGCAATAATGACTTGCAAGCACTCAACTACAGAATAGTATCAAATATAAACTTAATTCATCTTAGTTCAAGGGTGAATTCATACAAATCTAGGTTATTGTGGATACAATACCCAATAATCCCCCCTATTTATAGAAGTCAGAAACCTCTACACTAAGGTGAATTATATCAAGATGCTCAAATAATTAACTAACAAGTAAAACAATATAAGCAATGAGAAATAAGAAATATTAAGATCAACAAAATTCCGAATTTTATATATATAGAGAGAGGTTGTTCATAGGAATATCCTGGTCCACAAAATTCTATACAACTAACAAACATAAAATCATTTGAATTGTTGTTAGTGCAGTCTTTCCTTCTTCTCTTGCTGTCTCTTCTGATAACTGAGTGTCTTGGGATAGTACTTAGAAGGTCTAGGAGGAGCTGTAGGATTATTACGACCATATTCTTGATCATAAATACTTATTTTATTCAATGACTTCTCATATAACTCCCACTCTTTGTGACTGCAGTGATCATCTTTACTTTCATTATATTCTACAACTAGCTTCAGGGTATCCAGAATAAGAGACTTTGAAGTTGTACTCCACACTTCAGCAAATTCTTTTTCTTTCCTCTGGGCAGCTATTTGGCTTGGGATGGATCTATTTGTAGAAGCACCATCACCATATTTTCTCTTCTTGAGCACTAGAATCTCATGAGGTAGATCTTGAAGTATCTCTGGCTGTTCTGAAGTCCATACTTGAGAATAACTTTCAAGAGGAAGTTCATATAGTTCAGGTCCAGGAGAGAAAGTAGGCTTGAAGACATTAGAATCAAGATGAGGAGGTGGAGCCTCATTTGGGTCAACCTGAAAATCTGGAAAGATTTTGTTATGCATCCATACTATAGTCTCAAAAGTATATATGTTTACACCTTTAATCTACTTTTCCACACTTGTATTGATTTCTTTCAATTGATCATACCACTAATTTTCATCTCTTGAACTTTGTTGTCTATATTTTCTTTTATTATATCTTCCCCCTTTCTGACTTCTACAATAAGGGTTTCTGTGGCAGCTACCTTGAATTTTCAAACTTCTTCATAAGTCTTGAAGTTCTGCTATTTAGTCTTCTTCTGTAATTGGATCTGAATGTTTGCCATTGTAACTGCTTGATCAATGACCTGACCAACACTAGTGATAATGTGGTCTATAGCCTTGCCACCAATGTTCAGCAGTCTTTTAAATTCATCTGTATTATGCTGAATTTTAGCAAACCCTCTGCTCATCTCTTTTTCAAGAGTAGTTACTTTTACAATTACCTCTTGGAGAGACTTGTCAAAGTACTCTCTTTGTCTTGTCAACATAGATTCAATTTTACCCAAAAGGGTATCTTCAGGAATAATATAAGTTGGAGGAGGTGGAGGAGGTAGAGCTGGAGCTGTCCATACTAGAATTTCTTCAATTTCAACTGTACTTCTCCCTCTTTGGGCAAAAGTCATAATATTTCCTTCCTCTACAAGAATGATAGGCATTGAAAAATCTAAGTTCTTGAGAGGAGGTTCTGTTGATTCTGGAGTGACTACATCCTCATCAGAAAGTAATAACACATTCTCCCCCGCACTTTGTGCCTTGGGCTGAGAATCTTATGGAGTTTCTTCAGGGATCTCTTCAAGTATCTTTTCAGGAGACTTTTTAGGAGTCTTTTCTGGAGAGAGGAACATAGGATCATCTGAAGTTAGATTTTCTAAAAATCTATCAATATCAGCTACAGTAGTGTAACACCCCAGTCACAACCCGCATTTTCTCCGAATTTAGCAATTATCAGAGTATGAGAAAACACGCGTCATGATGCCACGTCGAGCAGGGGATAACTGCTGACGCTCAGGCAAAACCATCTACTTTACTTTATGAAAGAAATTCATGAGTTTAAAGATTAGAAAATCAGTTATATTTTAGAGGTCGTATCCCTCGGCTCGGTGAATCACCTAGTCCACAGTTAAAAACTATACTTATGCGCTGCGGAAAAATACTTTATTCAGGTTTGACTTCCTAAGGAGTGCATAAAGAGGACCACTTATGCTATGCAAGACTCTACATTTAATTTATATAATATATAAGAAAACGATCTTTATACGTTGTTTGGAAAATAGTGATTTAGTTTTATAAAACATGCTGATCATGCGATATACTTATAATAATAATTGTAGTTTTAAAATAACTAGCAACCTAGCATAAATCCTCCTCAGAGCAAGTAGACTATCTCCAGAAAATGGTAGCAGCAAAAGTAATATATCTAGTACAAAGGTAAAAACAACCAGTGGGCGCAAACAACCTGACACAAACTCACTGGCAAATATGTATGTCTGTAAGAAAAGTACAAAAAAACTACCTCACTAACAAAGCAATAAGATCTCCAAAGTCCAAGAGACCACCAGCAACACCACCGCAACCTATCCACCAAACTGGCTACTGCTCAGAACCTGAGGCATTCAAAAGAAGAAAGAATACCTCAGCAAGCAAAACAAGGAAAAACTGCACGAAAGTGTCAACCAGGGAATAAATGAAAGAGGAAAACACACAGCAGTAAAAGTCACAACTGCCAAAACAAGACAAAAAGGAATGCACTAGGTGCGAGGAAACAACAATCAACCCTGCCCAGAAACTACATCCTACAGAGTCTACTAAGCTACCAAGAGCCCAAAATGCTATAATATACCAAGGAAGAAACATCTGACACCCTAAGCTGTGGGAGGTGGTAGTAGCAAAAACAAACAATATGGACCCGGGTTGGAGGCAAACTCAGTCTCCCAACCACCATTTCCAAGCCAACAAGCTCAAGGGTCTACATGGGAAAGCACTAGGGACCTTCCACCCCCTTGCCCAGCCCGTACCTGGTGCAAGATAGAAGAAAAGGGTGGCCACGGCTAAATTACACAACACCTCCCCCATGAAGAGCTTCAAACCACCACTACTAACCACGACCCACGATTCGGCCTTAAGGAAAGAAAAACATGACCGACAAGAAAACTCAAAACATGAACAAGAAATTCACTCGGGAGCGAAAATCAAGGTAGGGAATAGTGTTGAAATGACTCAACACGGCTTGGCGTTGAGTGGGACCCACTCAACACCTACCTAGACCTTGGCGTTGAGTGAGCTAGCCTAACTCAGCGCAAGAACAAGCATGGATTTGAGTGAAGTTCACTCACTCAACGCCTCCTGCAAGAACAACTCTGGCGTTGAGTGAGCTAGCCTCACTCAACGCCAAAACAGGCATGGCGTTGAGTGAGGTACACTCACTCAACGCCCTGGTACTTAACCATAAACAGAGAAAGTGGCGTTGAGTGAGCTGGCCTCACTCAATGCCAAAACAGCAATGGCGTTGAGTGAAGCTCACTCACTCAACGCCCTTACACATAGCCGCAAAAGAGAACTACGGCGTTGAGTGAGTCCACCTCACTCAATGCCAAAACAGCAATGGCGTTGATTGAGGTTTACTCACTCAATGCCTTGGCACTTAGCCGCAACAAGGCAATTCTGCGGCGTTGAGTGAGCTGACCTCACACAATTCCAAAACTGCAATGGCGTTGAGTGAGGTCGTCTCACTCAACGCCAGAAGTTCTGGCCGCGAAGAAGGGTTGTGGCATTGAGTGAGTCTACCTCACTCAACGCCAAAGTAGAAATGGCATTGAGTGAGGTCAACTCTCTCAACGCCACGGGACTTGGACGCAAACTTGCCTTCGGCGTTGAGGTAGGCCACCTCACTCAACGCCAAACCAGGAATGGCGTTTAGTTAGGTCAACTCACTCAACGTCAAAGTACTTAGCCTCAGAAAAGGTTATGGCGTTGAGTGAGCACACCTCACTCAATGCCAAAGTACTTGGTTGCACAGAAACGATAGCATTGAGTGAGTCCACCTCACTTAACGCCAAAACCGAAATGGCGTTGAGTGAGATCGACTCACTCAACGCCAAAACACTTAGCTTCTCAGGAAAAACCGCGGCATTGAGTGAGCTTGCCTCACTCAACGCCAAAACAGAAATGGCGTTGAGTGAGGTCGACTCACTCAACGCTAAAGTACTTAGCCGCTAGCAAGGGCTGTGGCGTTGAGTGAGTCCACCTCACTCAACGCCCTAGTACTTAGCAAAAATTCTGACTGGCTACAGCTGTGGCGTTGAGTGTATGCACTACACTCAACGCCAAACCCACAAAGGCTTTGAGTGTGTGCACCACACTCAACGTCGGCCAGACAGAAACCAAAAAGGCTCTTTCCAACAAACACAGCAGGCACCCCCTTCTCTCTCTCTCTCGGCTTCACCCGCAAGCCACCAACTAGACAACAATCTTGAGTGTACCGATGGCATTACGCCAGCAGGTTTAGCACCAATAGCACAGATAAGGGGGGCTCATAGGAGAATCTAAGCCCTAAATTCAGCAAGAAAAAGAGAACATGCTTGGCTTCTACCCTAGGGCTAACCGGGAATTTTAAGAAATTTCAAGAAAACAACAATGGCAAGGGCAAGAACACCACTTGCCTCGATTTCCGTCGAATCTTGGATGGCTTTCCCTCCTCTTTACTTGGCACTAGCAGCAGCAGCACCTAAAAGCATACTCCCGTACATTAATGGCGGAAAACCTCAAGACCTAAATCCCCAAATCTCCTAAAACTCCACGAAAATCGAATTTCTTACCGTCGAAACGTAGATCTGAGCGAGAGCAAGACAATGCCGCTTTCGGAATCGAAATCCGTCCATGAACACTCCCGAAATCACTGTCCGAAGGCTAGGGCAGCCCGTCGTTTCCGCCTCTGCTTTCCACGAATAGGAGCAGCGGTTTTCTGCTTTTGGTCTCTGGAAGAAGGAGGAAGGAGAAGTGGGCCCACCACTTCTTAATAAAGCCTTTATAAAAAGCTAAGACGCATCGGTTCAGCAAAACCAAATCCCAACCGCCGGCTCCCTTATTAAATTAAGAGAATTCTAATAGTCTTTACTAATGGCACACCCAAAACGACGCGAAAACCAACCTATCTCGGAATTTGATGAAATTCACACTGTATCTAAATACCCACGCTACGAACACAACGGCAAAGTCGAAATTAATTTTCGACAAACAGAACTCGAGTTATACCCACCCGAAGCCAAAACACAAGCATCCCCCGAGAGGCCACACCGGGTCACCCAAAACGACTCAGCTTGCTAGGGAGATCTTGCCAATAGGCTTCAAAATAGGGCACCCAGTTCTAAGGAGTTAAGCCACACTCCACAAATGGAACAAGCCACGAAAACGCGTCACTGTAATGCCAAACGAGAATAAAATAGTCGCAGAAAAATCGGGGGCAATACAACCCCTATTCGTCACATGGCATATATCAGTAGGTCCGGACGCCATATACCACCGACAGACCTAAGGGTTACAGAATGAAACCATCCTTCCAATAACACACGTCCTACACAGAGCACATTCTAGCAAAAGTATTTAAATGTTGCAAATAAAAGAACCCAAGCCACAGCATGAATGTCCACTAAAAACCCAAAGAAGGAATGAGCGTACAAATACACAAAGTACTTGGCCTTATGGCCTTACAAGAGTTTACTTTAAACAAATAGTGTCTTCCAAACATCGACATGCAGGCCGGTCACACATGAGTATAACAAGTAAACGTTCACATTGGCCTTCGAGGGCCGTCTCAGCAACATGGGCTTCAGCCCGCTACTTGCCACTAGGCTCCGCAGCACCTGCAATCAATATTCCACCGCAGCGGTAGCAAACAAAAGCAACGGTCAGCTAAAGCTAAACAAATTATAACAACCCCACCCTGGATTTGGGGTGGCGGTGCTCCTTCCCTGCATTTTAGTAGCATAGCCAAACAATATAGTGAAAGTACAATAACAACACACTTCACCACAGGTATAGGCACAGACAGCCACACACCCTGTGCTCTCAGGGAACTTACTCGGTGTACTCGGTCCGAACCTGGTCCATTCCGCAGTCCACCACTGCCCCCAGGACATCAAACAACGTGAGCATTAAAATCCTTTTAGCCGAAGACTAGACCCGTTCTCCAAGCAATCTTTCACCGAACCACTTGGAGTGGGTAAGGTTCCACCAGCCCATTGCTCACCTCACCACGGCCATTTAGCCATCTGCGCGGGACAAGCTTCACCAAATCCCAATGTATCGATCAAACAATAGTACATAGCCCGGCAATGTACATGGCTGGCTCCCAGGCCACAAAAACGGCAGAACTTCGCTTCTGCTAAGATTTCCAGGTGCACCTTGGAGTTAATCCCCAAGACTCCCTATTGCAATCTACCGTGTAGAAAACCCGAAAAGCAAATGACACAGAGTCTTCTCTGGCACTACAAGCATAATTAAAACATCACTGATCCAGACCAACTTGTTCGGGTAGGCTTCACACACCATGCCTATGTCTGTACTTCGATTCCGGGCTCTATATGCAAAATAATGGGGACTATTCATGTCCACCCGAAGGAATACCTCGCACTCACCGCTCACTCACGGGAGGAAGTTTTCTATGCAAAAAGGAAGAGGACTTCACATGTCCAAGAAGAGAATCGTTACCCTTGCGGTTCGCTTTGGTGCCATGAAGATCTAGATGGATGAAAAGAACTGCAACGGCCTCGCCTCCACAGATCTGTACTCGGCTCGAGAATCGGGGATCTAAAGCTCCACCGGCGGCCGGATTCCTCCTTCACCTTCTTCCTTGCTCTCCCCTCTCTCTAAAACTTTTAGAAAGATAA
Source organism: Platanthera zijinensis (assembly GCA_039513925.1). NCBI lineage: Eukaryota > Viridiplantae > Streptophyta > Magnoliopsida > Asparagales > Orchidaceae > Platanthera > Platanthera zijinensis. Next base: position 83,867,509 of record CM077080.1, on the reverse strand, counting down.
TGCCTTATAAGAAATGAGGGTTTCACCCCCTATTCCCGGCCTTATAATAGCAAGTACCGCACTGGACCCTTGGATCCCATTTGAAGGAAACGAACGGCCACGATTCGCCCTGAAAATAACTTTCCTAGGCCGAACACGGCTTGTGACACTCCCATGTCATAGGTCGTGTTCCACACTCGCCGTAAACCAGAAAACACAGAACAGGACACGGCCTCTGACACGGCTTGGGACATGCCTGTGTCAAACATGGACAGGTCTGTGTCATTGGCTGTGTGCCCAACCTGACTTGACTCCGAGGATAGTCGACTGTATTTCGTCGACCTCAGGCACGACACGGCCCTGGACACGCCCGTGTCACAGGCCGTGTGAACCTAATTAGCTCCAACTAGGCCTTAAAATGCTATCCGTTCCTCTTTTCAGTTTCGGGGCGTTATAATTTTCTCCCTCTTAAAAGAATTTCGTCCCGAAATTACATAATGGAAGAGATACACAAAAATTAAACGGTACCTGAGTGAAATAACTCGGGATACTCCTCAAACATGGTCTGCTCTCGCTCCCACGAAAGCTCCTCACGACCGTAGTTGTCCCATCGGACTTTAACCATCCTGATGTCTTTGTTACAAAGTCACTTGACTTCAAAGTCCTCAATGCGAACGGGCTTGACCTTCGTCGCCAACCCATTATCAACTGGTACCTGATCGTCCGCAATCACTTACGAAGGCTCTTGCACTTCCTTCCGCAACACCGATATATGGAATACATCGTGTATACCACTCAGTTCCACTGATAGCTTCAGTCGATAAGCTGCTTCACCAATTCGCTCTAGAATCTCAAATGGTCCAAGGTACCTCGGGCTCAGATTCTTCAAGCGTCGTACCCGTGAAACGCCCTTGAACGGCTTAATCTTCAAATATACCCAGTCTCCAACAGCAAACTCAACGCTCCTATGCTTGGCATTATAGTATTTAGCCTGCCTGTCTTGAGCGATCAACAACTGTTCTCGTATCGATCGTAATAACTAAGTGGCGTCTTCCACCTCTTGTCGTTTGTATAACTTCGACTCACCCGTTTCCAACCAAGACAATTGCGTGCGATATTTTCTACCGTATAGGGCCTCGAAGGGCGCCATTTGAATACTTGCTTGGTAGCTTTTGTTATAAGCAAACTCCACTAAGTATAGGTGATCTTCCCACTACTTTCCAAAATCTAAGACACACATGCGAAGCATGTCCTCCATCGTCCTATTGACCCTCTCGGTCTGACCATCCGTCTGTGGATGAAAAGCCGTGTTGAAACTCAGCTTGGTTCCCAACATTTGATGCACTAACCTCCAATTATTGGACGTGAAGTGCCCATCTCAGTCACTCACGATGCTGTGGGGCACACCGTGCAGTCGAACAATGTCATCCATGTAGAGTTTTGCCAGTTTATCCACCGAATCATCCTTCCTATTCAGAATGAAGTGCGACACTTTTGTCAATCTATCTACGATCACCCAAATGGCATCATTTCACTTCTACAACCTTGGCAACCCATGCACAAAATCCATTGAAATATCGTCGAACTTCCACTCCGGGATAGGAAAGGACTTCAAGAAACCTCCAGGCTTCTGGCATTCCGCCTTTACCAAGGCGTACGTTTGACACTTTGCCACATAAAGTGCTACGTCCTTCTTAAGTCTTGGCCACCAGAACAACTTTTTCATATCTCTGTACATCTTTGTGCTCCCCGGGTGAATCGAGTACTTAGTATGATGAGCCTCATACATCAATTCCTCCCATAGTTTACCCACACTTGGGACGCACAGACGAATGTCCTTCCATAACAGTCCATCCTTAACATTAAATTGGGAATTTGACCCATCCAAAGTCTAATCCATAAATTGCTTCATGATATTATCCTCATCCAGAGCTTGTTGAATCCTATCAGCAAGGTCATACTGCACCTCTGTCCAGTTCAGTTGTGCTCTGGCACTAGTCTGCTTGTCAACACAAGAGATCTCCAATGCCTCAAAATCACGAATCAAACGCTCATCATGTATCGACAACCAGTTGGCCTGCGCGGGAGCCCTGCGACTCAACCGCATTGCCTTTCCCAGGAACATAATATATTTTGAAGGTGTAGTCACCCAGGAAATCCATCCACCTCCGCTGCCGCATGTTTAGGTCCTTTTGATCCAACAAGTACTTCAGGCTCTTATGGTCGGTATAGATATCGACCTTCACACCGTACAGGTAGTGTCTCCACAGCTTCAGGGAAAATATCACGGTCGCTAACTCCAAGTCATGGACCGGATAATTCCCCTCGTGTACCTTCAGCTGATCCGAGCCATATGCAATTACACTCTCATGCTGCAGTAGAACACAACCCAAACTACTGCCTGAAACATCACTATAAATCTCAAATCTTTCGGTCCCACTCGACGAACATATAACAGGTGTCGTGGTCAACCGTCTTTTCAGTTCTTCGAAAGCTCGTACGCACTCAGGAGTCCAAACAAACTTCTGATCTTTCCTCGTCGAAGTCATGAGTGGTAACGCTATTCACGAGAAGTTCTCTACGAAGCGCCTGTAGTAGACGGCAAGTCCCAGAAAACTCCGGACTTCCGCTACCGTAGACAATACTAGCCACTCCCGTATAGCAACTATCTTAGCTGTATCCACTGTAATTCCCTCTCCACTAACTATGTGACCAAGGAACGCTACCGAGGACAACCAAAACTCATATTTGGAGAACTTGGAATACAGTTGGTTCCTCCTCAGTGTCTCCAACACCAAATGCATATGCTTAAAGTGATCCTCCTCACATTGCGAGTACACCAATATATCGTCGATAAAGACTATCACGAAGTGGTCCAAGTACTCTCTGAACATTCTGTTCATCAGATCCATTAACACGGATGGTGCATTAGTCAGCCCAAATGGCATGACGGTGAACTCATAATGCCCATACCGTGTGCTGAAAGCTGTCTTGGGGATATCACTTTCTCTTATCCTCAACTGATAATATTCGGACTTAAAATCCAATTTTGAGTACACCGATGACCCAACTAACTGATCGAATAGATCATGAATCCTTGGGATTGGATACTTATTCTTCTCCGTTAACTTATTCAGCTCTTGGAAATCAATACAGAGTCACAAGCTTCTGTCCTTCTTCTTAACAAAAAGGACCTGTGTGCTCCAAGGCGACAAACTTGGACGCACATAACCCTGCTCAAACAGATCTTGAAGATGAACTTTCAGTTCCGCCATCTCCTTAGGCGCTAACCGATATGGAGAGCATGATACAGGTTTAGCACCTGGCACTAGCTCAATAGAGAAGTCGATCTCTCGCTGAGGTGGGGCTCTAGGGAGATCGCCAGGGAACATGTTAGGATACTCGGATACTACCGGGATACTATCCAAACTAGGCTTAGGCTTTGAAGCCTCCACTAGTGTGAAGAACTGCTCTGCACCAACACGAACTGCCATAACCACCTGAAGAGCAAACATCAAAGCCTTGCTCGACCCTTTCAAGCCAGCAAATGTCGTCTCACAATCAGTCCCCACCTTGACCTCCTTGAGGTTGCAATCAATGTATGCATGCTGCTCCGAGAGCCAGTCCATACCAAATATCATATCGAACTCCACTAACGGCAGTAACGACTCTTGCAAGTCAAACTCCTAACTCCCAATCTGTATCTTTACGCAACAAACTCTATCCGCGCACATTGAGCACCCATTAGGCAACAACACATCCAATTTTTCCTTGGCCATCGAAGAGGGTATTCCGATGCGCGATACAAATCCTTCGGACAAAAAGGAGCGCGAAGCTCCCGTATCGAACAACGCTCTTGCCGGATTATCGAAAATCAAAATAAAGCCTAGCATAAGCACTAATAAGCTAACATGCGCAAGGTAACAAGTATTTAAAGCTAAACTGCTATAAAATTAAACCTACCTGTCACCACATTAGCTTACTTTATGGCCTCTTGTTGGCCAAGGTTATAAACTCTAGGTTGGGCTGGAGCATAGTGTGATGCGGTTGACTCCACCGCCTTGCCCTTCTCCTTATAGGTTGCTCCAGGTTTCTTCTCGGACTTTGGACGTCTACTCCAGCAATCGCAGGCAAAGTGTCCCGGCTTCCCACAATTATAACATGTGCCAAGGGTTTGGCCTGTAGTCGCCCCATATGCACCAGAAGAAGGGGCTAGAACCGAATTCCTAGCCTTCTTTTTAAACTAACAGAAACCAGGCTTCGAGGAGGTCGGCACCTTGAACTCCGTCCACTTTGCATTAGAGTCTTTCTTCGCTTGTACATTCTTCAGATCTTTCTCCAATGACCGGGCCGTATTGAACAGGGTTAGAAATCCCTGCGTCATAGGCCCCAAGAGTAGTAGCCTTAGTTCGTCCCGCAGACCTTCATAAAACCGGTTGGTCTTACGCTCCTCATCAGCCAAAGTAGAGCTAGCATAACGACCCAACCGTATAAATTCGTGGAGGTACTCGTCCGCGCTACTGTCTCCTTGCGTCAACCTCTTGCACTCATTCTCCATCGCGATCCTTTGAGCCCAGGGAAGGTACCTTGCTAAGAATAGTCTCGAAAAATCCTCCATCGAGACGTCCGTGAGTTGCCTTCCACCCAAGTGATGTAGCTCTAAACCTTCCCACCACAACCTTGCCTCTCCGTCCAACAGGAAAGTGTCTGTGGTGGTCTTCTGCCACTCCTCCATTTCCGTAGCTATCAAGACTCTCTTTACTCGGGAGAGCCAATCCTCAGCTTGGGATGGGGTTCTAGTCCCTGAGAATACCGGAGGGTTACAGCCCATAACATGTTTGAGCTGCTTTTCGGTCGCTCTTCCAGGTATCAACGGCTCTACCACCACTTGTTCAACCCTTCTAGGTTCTGCCGCTTGAAGCGATTCTTGCTCCATCGTAGGGGCAGGGTGATGTACCTTCCTTGCTGGCTGGGCGTTTATCATTGCAAACACCGCTTCAACCACCAATCTTATAGTTTCTGCCGAAGGAGGGGTTATAGGCACATCATTCGGTGCGTTACTTGCCTCAGAGTGAGGGTGTTCTGAAGGCCCTGCACCACTCCTGGTCACCTATAGACGTACAAAACACCATTAAGTGACCGAACAAAATTGCAAAAAGCAATTATAGGAACACGCATGTTCCTCAAACATGTGTATTTTCATTCCTAAGTGGACATTCATGGGTTCTTTTTATGTTATAATGATGACGGAACTACAAGAATAATGAAAATATCACTGATCCAGACCAACTTGTCCAAGCAGGATTCACAAACCATGCCTATGTCCGTACTTCGATTCTGGACTCTATTTGCAAAACAATAGGGACTATTCATGTCCACCTGAAGGAATACCTCGCACTCACCGCTCACTCGCGAGAGGGAGTTTCCTATGTAAAAAGGAAGACGACTTCACATGTCCAAGAAAAGAATCGTTACCCTTGCGGTTCGCTTTTGCGCCATGGAGATCTAGATGGATAAAAAGCACCACAACGGCCTCGCCTCCAAAGATCTGGACTCGGCTTGAGAATCGTGGCTCTGAAGCTCCACCGGCGGTCGGATTCCTCCTTCACCTTCTTCCTTGCTCTCCCCTCTCTCTAACACTTTTAGAAAGAGAATGCCTTATGAGAAATGAGAGTTTCACCCCTATTCCCGGCCTAATAATAGCAAGGACCACTCTGGAACCTCTGATCCCATTTGAAGGAAATGAACGGCCATGATTCGCCCTAAAAATAACTTTCCTGGGCTGAACACGGCTTGTGACGCGCCCGTGTCAAAGGCTGTGTTCCACACTCGTCGTAAACCAGAAAACACAGAACAGGACACGGCCTCTAACACGGCTTGGGACAGGTCCGTGTCAAACATGGACATGCCCGTGTCATAGGTCGTGTGCTCGACCTGACTTGACTCTGAGGATCGTCAACTGTATTTCGTCGACCTCAGGCACGACACGGCCCTGGACACGCCCGTATCACAGGCCGTGTGAACCTAATTTGGCTCCAACTAGGACTTAAAACGCTATCCATTCTTCTTTTGAGTTTTGAGGCGTTACAAGTAGTATCCATATAAGCATCATCAAGATTTCCTTGATCAGAGGAAGAATCAACATTCATACCTGAGCCACTACCATCCATAGCGGTGCTCTGCTCATCATCAAATCGAGCTAGACTTTCCTCTTCCACTGTCTCAACATCATAACCAACTTGCTCTTGAACCTGAGTTGCAGGAACATCTGACTGAACCTCTCCTTCTGGAACCACAGCTTGGTGTACTTCTTCATGAACTGAAGGAGAAGGCTCCACCTCAGCAGCTGCACAAAATGTGTCAACTGTATCAGTAAGAGGAGGAGATGGGGTCATGTCCTCATCATCTACTATCCTGGGAACTACAGGGGCATGGCCTTGCCTTGGAATTCTGATCTCCCATCTGCTGATGGAAGAGATAGTGAATTTCTTTAGGTGGTGAATGGACACACCTTTAGAAAAGTTAAAAATTTCTGGGTATGCCTGATTCAGATAAAGAGAGATGAACCATCCAAAGTTTGGTGCTTTAAAGCTTTCCTTGATCTTCTCAAATAATAGGGATCCCCACTGGAACTTCTTTCGACACACAACAACAGTCATCATGTTAAAGAAATCTGAGGAGATGTATCCAATGGAGCCTATTTTGCAGAGTAAGACCTTTCCTAGAATGTCAGCCAGAAGTTTACTTTCATCTGGCTTGTTCTGTCTTCTAATAGAAGTGGTGGATTAGGGAAGACCATAGTGAAAGTGTAAAGTTGTCAACCAAAATCACCTAGAGGGGGGTGAATAGGTGAATCGTGCGTCTATTTGCAGAATAAAAAATTTTAACGATCTTGCACAATAATTCAAGCAATCACAGAAGACAAGAAGATTTATAGTGGTTCCTCATTCTTGGGTACGTCCACTTTACCTCACCGATCTAGCAAATCACTAGACTCGGCTACTCCACTATCTCGGATTGAAAACAATCTTACGCCTCGGAACCAAGTTCCTACAAACTCGATCCAAATGGATCTACACTCGGAAGATAAAAACTTCCTACAACTCGGAGAGCAACGCTCCTACACTCAGATAAAATCTCCTACAACAATAATAAAGAGATTTGGAAATACAAACACAGTAATTTCTCAAATCTGGAAAAATACAAGTCTCTAGGTCTTCTTCTTGAACTTTGCGGCTCTTTCAGAAATGGTTAAAGAAGACGTGTAGATCTGACCTGAGAAATCTTTGACCTACTCGATCAAGGAGAGGATGAGGATCCCTTGAACAGCAAGTCCTTCTTGATCGAAAACAGAAAACTCGATCTACTCGTGAGCGGCGGCGGCGGCTTCAGAGTTTTTTTCCTTTTCTTTTTGAGAGAGACGGCTGATCCAGAAGATTTCAAAGGTACGGACTACCGCTTCTTGTAATTGTTAGGGTTTGGTCTTAATGAAAAGACCTTATATAGGATTACCCCTAACGGTTAGAAAAGACATTAATGACGACTGGACCAATCACGTCAAGTCATTTAAAAATTCGGCCGATCTGGACTTAAATAATTTTTTGAAAAAATTGACCTGCAGTTCTCGAGAAGTAACATTAGTTCTCGAGAACTAGTTTGATTTCTCGAGAACTATACTGTATGGAACTAAGTTTACTTTTCGAGACTTCAGGGCTAATACTTCTCGAGACCAATCTGGACTTCTCAAGAACCATAAACTGACTTCTCGAGAACTATGAAGTTAAGCTTCTCGAGAACTACTCTGGACTTCTCGAGAACTAAAAGAACTTCTCGAGAACTACACTGGACTTCTCGAGAGTTCGGACTTTGAAAAATTCTTGAAGCTGTCTGGACTTCTTGAGAACTAAAAGCTGGGACTTCTCGAGAACTTTGAAGCTAAGCTTCTCGAGAACTATAAGGACTTCTCGAGAACTACACTTCTGCTTCTCGAGAACTATAGAATGATTCTCGAGAACATCTAACTCTACTTCTCGAGAACTAAGAGGCACTTCTCGAGAAGTGGACTTAGAGAATTTTCTGAACTTAAAGAGAACTTCTCCTAGTCCTGTCTTCATCCCATGCTCCAAGTGGTTGAACATAAAGTGTATCCCAATTGAGAGGCTACACATGAGTAAACACCTTGGATCACACAGTGAGGGATTACACTGTATGGTCATGTGTTCCTGACCAACTGTAGACTGACATTGGTCTACACTTAGCACTGAGAATCTACAAACACACAACTAGAACAAGGATATCAAATATAACTTAATTCATCTTAGTTTAAGGGTGACTTCAAGCAAATCTGGGTTATTGTGGATGCAATACCCAACAATCTCCCCCTATTTGTAGAAGTCAGAACCCTCTACACTAAGGTGAATTATAACAATAAAGAAAGAACTGGAAATGAATAATTTAATCTAAGTGTAATAAGAGATTAATTGAACACACAATTAGGCAAAACTAGAAATTGTATATATGTAATGTTTTAGATTTTTAATCAACAACCATTTTATCAAAATTCTCAAAAACATATCAACAAGAATTCATTCTTGCCCTGTTGTTGCATGTCCTGCTTCTCCTGTTGTCTCCTCTGATAGCTGAAGGGCTTTGGATATTACCTTGGAGGCTTTGGAGGAGCTTTAGAGTTATTCTTGCCATACTCTCTATCATATATTCTTCTCTTGGTAATGGACTTCTCATATAATTCCCACTCAGAGGAGATATAGTGGAGATTCCTGCATTCATTAAAGTCCATGACTAATTTGAGAGTGTCAAGAATTAAGGCTTTAGAAGTAGGACTCCAGACTTCTGCAAACTCTTGGACTTTCCTTTTCTCTGAGTACGGCTTGGGGGCACTTCTTCTTGTAGATGGGCCTTCTCCATACTTCCTTTTCTTGGGGATGTGAATTTCAGGTAGATCTTGAGGAATATCATCATCCCAAACCTGGGAATAGGAAGTAGGAGGAGGTACCTAGTCTTCTAGCCTTGGAGAAAAGGTGGGCATTTGAGATTGAGGCATCTGGCTGGATTCTCCTTCAGCAAGGGGGTTGAGGTTATGAGGAATGATATTGGGATCAACCTGAAATTAAGGGAAAACCTGGTTGTGCATCCATACTGATGTGTCATAGGTATGAAATTTCACTGATTGAATTTGCTCTAAAACACTCTTATTGATTTCACTTATCTTTTCAGACCAAGCTTTGTTTGCAGCTTCAGTAAACTTAACCACAAGTTTTTCCACATGTTCTTTTACCAGGCTCTCCCCCTTTCTGAATTCTACACATAGGGTATCTATGGCATCTTCTTTGAAAGTTCTGATAAATAAAGTTTGATTTAAAGAAGATAGATTTGGTTTTATATAATCTTTTACGTATATAAGTCTATCTCTTTGTTTACTTACTTATATCCTGTGGATTAAGGCAAGAGTACCTATCGCATAGGAGTATAGTATTTTATAGAAAATATCATGGTCGTATTTTTCCTGGGATCGGTGTTAATTATTCTACTTTTTAGAACTGACTATTATTTTATCGAAAGAACGGAGTGGAGTTTGTAATTAAAAACTAAAGATAGAAAAATATATATACGTGATTTTATTAAGATAGGGACTTAGAAGGTAGTCCTCGATTTCAGAATAACTTGAGCGAATATTAATTCAGCTATTAAAGAACAACTTTATTTCATAATTATCTAACTTTACGAGAGGGTCCCTTTGGTAGCATCACTGACTCGAAAGTACGACCGGGAAGGCTTGCGTTTAAACGGGTTAACGTAAACGTAGTGTCTCGTCACCTGGTATATGATCAATTAACAGAAAACCCTAGTTAGAATAACTAGAAAGTAGAGTTGAAATAGTTGAAAATAGTATCCAGCCCAGAGCTCATCTTGACCAAGTGCTAAGGGTTCTTAGCCTCTTCTCAGGATGGGGGCGGTATAAAGTACAGAAAATAATATCTACCTATCTATCTCAATCCAGGATTTAAGCTTTCGCTTCACCTTTGTTTTTGGGATAGGGTAGTAAAATTTTGCAGCGCTTCCGCACTATCTTAATCCAGGACTTAGGCTTTCGCCTCGCCTTTCATTCGGGATAGTATGAAAGAATAGGGTTTGAAAATAGATTTGAAAGCAGTTTTACACTATCTTAATCCAGGACATAAGCAGAGCTTCGCCTTTCATTCGGGATAGTATAAAAAAATTAAAGTAAAAGAAAGCAGTAAAGTACTCAGAATTGAAATTGAAAGAGTCTATTTTATAAAGTCCGAAAATATTACAACTTTCTAAAAAGCTGAAAATAAAGCTGAAAAATTACAACTTACAGAACTTTAGAATACTTGAAAGCTACTACCAGTTCCTTGTCAGAGAGCTGGGGAGTCCTAACAGTTCTTAAGGAATCTGCTGGAGTTCAATTGAATTTACAAATCCCTGCCGGCCTATTTATAGAAAAAAATTTCAGGTGACACGCCCCCTGACACGGGCGTGTCGGGTAGGGCGTGACAGGGTCACGGGCGTGACATCCAGGCTGTCGGGACAGGTGGCAAGCCAGCTGGAGATTTGGATAGACTTGAACTAGTCACGGGCGTGTCGCAATAGGTCACGGGCGTGTCATGCATGTAATTCAACAGGCGGCACGGGGCGTGGCGACAGCGCGGCAGCTTGCTGGACTTCTGGATAGAAATTGGTTAGGTCACGGGCGTGTCGCCTTTGGCACGGGCGTATTCAGCAGGCGTGACCATCGATTTCCTGAGTTTGATCTGTCCAGCAAAATAGCAGAAAAACGGAATTAAAAAGAGCTGTCACGCCCTAGGTCACGGGCGTGACCTAGGGGCGTGACCTAAGAAAAAATTACAAAAATTCAGAAATACTTAAAATTTAATTTTAAAACAAGAAAATATAATATAATAAAAATAGTTAGTTTTATATAATAAAAACTAAGGTCTTTATTTATAAATATGTATATTTAATATGAAATAAAATTGTATATTTTTATACTCATCAAATACCCCCATACTTAGATTTTGCTATTCCAGAGCAATAATAGAGTTGAGTATATTTACAAGGTTAATAAATTTTCTATTTACTATCAATTTAATTCTTCAAGATAAAATAGGTATAAACATCCGGTGAATAAAGATTTTGAATGTTATCGTACATATCATTGATACCAGAGTTAGAATTTATAGCCATAAAAGTTTTTGAAAACAAATAGTAAGCATATATTAAAATCAGATATAACAAGGATAGATTGGCTTTATGATTACTATGTCTTTATACGAGATATATTGGAAATATGCATTCTATTATTTATGCTCTCTCAAAATTTTAAACAAAAATAGAATATCAACTTTGGAAGGGTGGAATTTTACCTATACAATAGGTTTTTGTAGAAGTGATAGATTTTTGTATTCTATCATCTTTTTATCTAAGTTATGCGTTGTTATAACTGCTAAGGAATGTAATTCCAAAGTGGCAAAAAATTACAAAGCATACTTGAGTTTTTAATTGAATCCAATGTATATTTAGAGGAGCACATACTCCTTTCCATATAATCTTTTCATATTTATTGGATGCCTATGTGTACGGAATGAAATCTTATTCCCATTGACATAAGATCTTTTCTTTTACTAGGAGCACATACTCCTAGATACTTGCTTGCGTAAGAAAACATGCCAAGTAAAAATAAATAAATATTCAAGAGTTGGATAAAAAATTTTGAGAGCAACTATAATAGTTTGTATTTCTTATATTTCGTTAAGAATGGAGTAAGGATAATTACAGTCTATAATTGTTTGGTGAACATAATATGTTTGCTTCTATTGTATATATATGTATTTCTTTTGATATTGAAAGCAGGCTTGCTAAAAGAATAACTCTGATTGTAATGAAATTTACAAGATAAGATTTTACAAATTTATTCCGGATATTTATATCTATCTAGTTCTGAGAAGGAGTAGTAAAATTGAAAATTGAATAATTTGCATTTTCGATCAACTCAGATTTTTGGAATATATTTACATAGTATGGTTTTGAAAATTTTGAATTGTTTTGGTGAGTACTAAAATAAACAATACTTTTATTGAAAACATATAAGAAATATCATAAAAGTGAAAATAACTTGCAGCTAAAAAGCACCCCCATACTTATGTTAGGCATATGTATGAAGTGAAAAATATGTACAGAATATACAAAAGCATAAAAGATGGAAATATACAAAGGAATTTATATTTCGAGGTTATGGAGTAGTGTTAGGGTTTCAGGTTCTTTTTGAAAAGGGTCCCCAGTAAAATATAGTTTTAAACGGTGCCCGTTTACTTTGAAAGTTCCTAGTTCAGGGTGAGAAATAAGAACGGTCCCATATGGCCAGGTTTGTTTAACAGTATAGGGTCCGGTCCATCGGGATTTTAATTTTCCTGGAAATAATTTAAGGCGTGAGTTATATAGTAGGACAAGATCACCTGGTGAAAAAGATTTTGGAAATTTAATTTTCCTATCATGATAAAACTTAGATCGCTCTTTATAAAATTTATTATTTTCATAGGCGTTTACACGCCATTCCTCAAGTTCATTGAGTTGAAATTTACGTTGTTCGGCGGCTAAGTTTGTATCTAAGTTAAGAAATTTTAGCGCCCAATATGCGCGATGTTCTAATTCTACAGGTAGGTGACATGCTTTTCCATATACTAAACGATAAGGTGTACAACCGATCGCAGTTTTGAATGCTGTACGGTAGGCCCAAAGTGCATCATCTAATTTGAGGGACCAATCTTTTCGATTGGTATCTACAGTTTTTTCTAATATGCGCTTTAGTTCTCTATTGACTACCTCCACTTGGCCGCTTGTTTGGGGGTGATAAGCGGTAGCGAGTTTATGAGTAACTCCATATTTGGCTAACACTTTAGCCATCTGGGTGTTACAAAAGTGAGTACCTCGGTCGCTAACTATTGCCCTAGGCGTGCCAAAACGTGAAAATAAGGTTTTCAGAAATTTAACGACGACTCTTGAGTCAGCGGTGGGTAAAGCTTGCGCTTCAGCCCATCATGAAACGTAATCGACCGCTACTAAGATATAACGATTTTTAAAAGAAGGAGGTAAAGGGCCTACAAAATCTATGCCCCACAGATCAAAAATTTCACATTCTAAGTAAAAGTTTTGGGGCATTTCGTCCCGACGGGAAATGTTACCTGACCGTTGGCAGCGGTTGCAAACGCTTACCAATTTTTGAGCGTCCTTGAATAAAGTAGGCCAAAAGAAACCTGCTTCAAGGGCTTTACGTGCAGCCCGGTTGGATTGATAATGTCCGCCGGTTGGTCCTTCGTGGCAGTGCCGTAGTATTTTTAGTCCTTCCTCGTTCGAAATACATCTTCGAATTACTTGGTCGGCACAGACTCGGAATAAATACGGGTCTTCCCAAAAGTAGTTTTTCAAGTCAGAAAAGAATTTCTTCTTTTCTTGAAATGAAAAAGCTTTTGGAAGGACTCGAGCTACTAAATAGTTAGCCAAGTCTGCGAACCAAGGAGTAGAAGAGTTTGTTACCTTTTCGAGGGCGAGGAGACTTTCTTCAGGGAATTTATCTTCGATGTCGGCTTCCACGAGTGTATCTGTTGCAGAATTCTCTAGTCGAGAAAGATGATCGGCTGCTAAATTTTCTGCGCCTTTCTTATATCGGATCTCTAAATCAAATTCTTGTAATAAGAGAATCCAACGTAATAAACGGGGTTTGGCATCTGCTTTTGTTAGTAAATATTTTAAAGCAGAATGATCCGTAAAAACTATAACTTTCGATAGTGTAATATAAGATCTAAACTTATCAAATGCAAATACAATTGCCAGTAGTTCTTTTTCCGTGGTCGTGTAATTGGTTTGTGTGGATGTGAGAGTTTTACTTGCATAATAGATAGGATGAAAATATTTGTCTACTCGTTGTCCTAAGACACCTCCTACCGCATAATCACTCGCATCACACATGATCTCAAAAGGAAAGGACCAGTCTGGGGCAACTAAAATAGGAGAGTTGATAAGTTTATCTTTAATAATATTGAATGCTACTAAGCATTCACTATCGAATATAAATGGGGCTTCTTTTTCTAATAAATGAGTTAACGGTTTTGTTATTTTAGAGAAATTTTGAATGAACCGTCTATAGAAACCTGCATGACCTAAGAAACTTCGAATAGATTTTACATTTGTTGGAGGAGGAAGTTTTTCAATTATTTCTATTTTGGCCTTATCTACCTCGATTCCCTGGGAAGATATTTTATGACCGAGAACTAAACCTTTGCGGACCATAAAATGGCATTTCTCCCAGTTCAACACTAAATTCGTGTCTTCACAGCGTTGAAGAACACGAGCGAGGTTATCTAAACACGTATGGAATGAGTCTCCAAATACGGAGAAATCATCCATAAATACTTCCATAACGTCCTCTACTAACTTGCCAAAAATAGCTAGCATACATCTTTGAAATGTAGCTGGCGCATTACAAAGTCCAAATGGCATTCGCCTATAGGCGAAAGTACCAAAGGGGCAAGTGAACGTAGTTTTCTCTTGATCTTCAGGGGCTATAGGAATTTGTAAATACCCTGAATAACCATCGAGAAAACAATAATATGAGTGACCCGAGAGTCGCTCTAATATTTGATCTATAAACGGTAGTGGAAAGTGATCTTTACGGGTGGCATCATTTAATTTTCGATAATCGATGCACATCCTCCAACCCGTAACAGTACGTGTTGGAATTAGTTAATTATTAGCGTTTGGCACTACCGTTATATCGCCCTTCTTAGGGACGACTTGTACGGGACTAACCCATGTGCTATCTGAGATTGGATAGATAATTCCTGCGTCTAATAATTTCATTACTTCAGCTTTTACGACATCCTTCATATTAGGATTTAAACGTCGTTGGGGCTGGATAGATTTACGCGGGTTATCTTCCAAAAATATTTTATGCGTACAAAAAGATGGGTTGAGTCCTTGGATATCAGAAATTTGCCATGCTAATGCACAGCGATGTTGTTTTAACACTTCTATTAATTCAGACGTTTTCTTATCATTTAATTCGGCAGAAATGATAACAGGGAGTTTAGATTCAGCTTCAAGGAAAACGTATTTTAAATGTGCAGGAAGTGTTTTCAGCTCGAGGGTTGGTGGTTTTTCATATGAAGTTGGAGTTTTTAAAGTTGTAGAAGTTAAGGATATAAAAGGTTCTAAAGGGTCATCGGTAGGCATTTCATTTGAAATGGGTAAGTCTGCCAAGTCCGATTCTTATACCGTTATTGAAAATAAATCAGAATAGGGAAAACCATTTTCCTCAAAAGAGGCTTCCGCAAGGTAGCAGGAATCGTCATTTATTAAAGAGTTTTTCATAGAGGGATCTATATCGATAGTAACTTCGTCATCTCCTACTCGTAAGAGAAGTCTACCGTTACTTACGTCTATTATCGCGCGAGAGGTTGCGAGAAAAGGACGACCGAGAATTATGGGAACATCGGCGTCTTCCTCTATGTCAAGTATAACAAAGTCTACCGGGAAGATAAACTTGTCTATTTTGACCAGAATATCCTCTACTATCCCTATTGGATATTTAATAGAACGATCTGCTAATTGGATGCTCATTTTAGTTGGGCTGGGGTTACCTAATCCTAGTTTTTGAAAGAGCGAGTAGGGCATTAAATTTATGCTAGCACCTAAATCTGCTAACGCATCTTTTATTAATAGATTACCGAAAAGACACGGGATAGAAAATCGTCCCGGATCGTTTAATTTTGGGGGTAATTTATGTAATAAAACGGCTGAACATTCGGCGTTAAGAAAAACTCTCGAAATATCTTCGAGTTTCTTTTTATTTGAAAATAACGCTTTTTAATATTTTGCGTATTTAGGCATTTGTACAATTGCCTCGCAGAAAGGTATATTGATTTGAATTTGTTTTAGCATTTTTAGAAAATTTTTATATTGTTCATCTTCTCGCTCATCTTTTAGTTTAGATGGATAAGGTAAAACAACATGTGTGGAAGAAATTCGCGGGGGTTGAGGATGCAGAGTCGTAACGGGAAGTGGTGTAGGAAGGCTAACCTTAGCTTCTTTTTCTACCCTAACGGGTGGTGGTAGCTCCCTGCCACTTCGTAGTTGAACGGCTTATCAACTTGGGTTACTGGAATGGCCAGTATCCCGCGGATTTGGTTCCGTATTTCCTGGCAAATTACCAGGTTGGCGTTCCGATAGCATTTTTGATATTTGTCCAATTTGTGTTTCTAAATTTTTAATTGATCCGGTCAGGTTCCGGATATTGGACTCATTAATACTGACATATTTCGTGAATATGTCTTCTATCGGGGTTGGCCTAAATTGGTTCTGTGGTGGTGGTGGTGTTTGTGGTTGTGGGGGTTGCGGTGCAAATCCAATTGGAATTGCAGTCGGTGGGCGTTGAGCATTATTGGGGTTGCTCCACGAAAAATTAGGATGGTTCCTATATCCTGGATTATAAGAATTATTATTTAAGTTCATATTAGGATTATAGGAAGGTCTATAAGAGTTCCCCATATAATCAATTTCTTCAATTATATTATTATTCGGATTCCAAGTAGTGGCGGAGGAAGCAGATATTCCAGCCAATTGTTTAGTTAGATTTTCTACTTGGAGTGCTAAAGTAGAAGAAGTGTCGAGCTCATATATCCCAGCTTGTTTAGGGAGTGACCTTGGCACGTTCCACTGGTACGTGTTCATGGCCATTTCCTCAAAGAGGGTTTGAGCGGCCTCGGGGGTTTTGTTATTGAGCGTGCCCCCAGCGGCAGCATCAATGGCTTGTCTGGTTTGAATATTCAAACCATTATAAAATATTTGTACCTGTAGCCAAGTTGGCAGTGCGTGATGTGGACACCGACGTAAATATTCCTTAAAACGTTCCCAAGTCTCATAAAGAGACTCAGACTCGCCTTGTACAAAGGAAGAAATATCCGCACGCAGACGTGCGGTTTTTGTAGGTGGAAAATACTTTGTTAGGAATTTTTCGGTCATTTCAGCCCAAGTGGTGATAGATCCTCTGGGGAGAGAACCTAGCCACTGCTTGGCTTTCGTTCGTAAAGAAAAAGGAAATAAGCGAAGACGGATGGCATCATCAGTGACGCCATTTATCTTAAATGTGTCGCAGATTTCTAAGAAATTTGACAAGTGCGTATTTGGATCTTCATCGGGCAATCCATCGAATTGAACGGAATTTTGAATCATTTGGATTATACTCGATTTAATCTCGAAGTTATTATTAGCAATTGGTGGACGAACGATACTAGACCCGGTGTCATCTAAATTAGGTCGTGCATAATAAGACATGGTCCTTTGGGGGACCACCTCTGGCATTTGTTGTTGCTCTGCTGCCATTTCTTGAATGTGTGCGGTGCCTACGGACTCTTCCAGATTTAACACGAGCTCTTGATTCAGAGATCGGAGGCGCCTGCGAAAGGTGCGTTCGATTTCAGGATCAAGTCCAAGAGTTAAATCAGATGGAGTTCTGCGGGTCATACACTAAAAAAGACTTTTGTATAAAATAAAAAAAACTAAGTAAAAACAAACTAAGTAAAAAAAACACAAATACAAACACACAAAAAGGCTTAAAAACGGAAAATAACTAAAAACAGGTTATTTTTATTTTATATAAAACAAGTTTTTTTTATAAAAGAAGTTTTATAATAAAAGCAGGTTTTTTATTATAAACTACTTTTTAATTTTTTTTCAAGTTTTATATAAAATACGTTAAATAGTAGGTTAGGTTTTTCTGTTAGAATTCGTTAGTGGTTAATAAACTTGTTAATAAAAAATTAGGTTTTATAAAAACAAAGTTTTAAATTCAGGGAATTTTATTTTTGTTTTATTTTTATAAAACTAAGGTTTTTAAATAACAAGAAAAAGAAAAGATAAAATTAATAGCGTTCTTTTATTTTCAAATATTAACACAAATAAACTAATCCCCGGCAACGGCGCCAAAAAGCTTGATAAATAAAGTTTGATTTAAAGAAGATAGATTTGGTTTTATATAATCTTTTACGTATATAAGTCTATCTCTTTGTTTACTTACTTATATCCTGTGGATTAAGGCAAGAGTACCTATCGCATAGGAGTATAGTATTTTATAGAAAATATCAAGGTCGTATTTTTCCTGGGATCGGTGTTAATTATTCTACTTTTTAGAACTGACTATTATTTTATCGAAAGAACGGAGTGGAGTTTGTAATTAAAAACTAAAGATAGAAAAATATATATACGTGATTTTATTAAGATAGGGACTTAGAAGGTAGTCCTCGATTTCAGAATAACTTGAGCGAATATTAATTCAGCTATTAAAGAACAACTTTATTTCATAATTATCTAACTTTACGAGAGGGTCCCTTTGGTAGCATCACTGACTCGAAAGTACGACCGGGAAGGCTTGCGTTTAAACGGGTTAACGTAAACGTAGTGTCTCGTCACCTGGTATATGATCAATTAACAGAAAACCCTAGTTAGAATAACTAGAAAGTAGAGTTGAAATAGTTGAAAATAGTATCCAGCCCAAAGCTCATCTTGACCAAGTGCTAAGGGTTCTTAGCCTCTTCTCAGGATGGGGGCGGTATAAAGTACAGAAAATAATATCTACCTATCTATCTCAATCCAGGATTTAAGCTTTCGCTTCACCTTTGTTTTTGGGATAGGGTAGTAAAATTTTGCAGCGCTTCCGCACTATCTTAATCCAGGACTTAGGCTTTCGCCTCGCCTTTCATTCGGGATAGTATGAAAGAATAGGGTTTGAAAATAGATTTGAAAGCAGTTTTACACTATCTTAATCCAGGACATAAGCAGAGCTTCGCCTTTCATTCGGGATAGTATAAAAAAATTAAAGTAAAAGAAAGCAGTAAAGTACTCAGAATTGAAATTGAAAGAGTCTATTTTATAAAGTCCGAAAATATTATAACTTTCTAAAAAGCTGAAAATAAAGCTGAAAAATTACAACTTACAGAACTTTAGAATACTTGAAAGCTACTACCAGTTCCTTGTCAGAGAGCTGGGGAGTCCTAACAGTTCTTAAGGAATCTGCTGGAGTTCAATTGAATTTACAAATCCCTGCCGGCCTATTTATAGAAAAAAATTTCAGGTGACACGCCCCCTGACACGGGCGTGTCGGGTAGGGCGTGACAGGGTCACGGGCGTGACATCCAGGCTGTCGGGACAGGTGGCAAGCCAGCTGGAGATTTGGATAGACTTGAACTGGTCACGGGCGTGTCGCAATAGGTCACGGGCGTGTCATGCATGTAATTCAACAGGCGGCACGGGGCGTGGCGACAGCGCGGCAGCTTGCTGGACTTCTGGATAGAAATTGGTTAGGTCACGGGCGTGTCGCCTTTGGCACGGGCGTGTTCAGCAGGCGTGACCATCGATTTCCTGAGTTTGATCTGTCCAGCAAAATAGCAGAAAAACGGAATTAAAAAGAGCTGTCACGCCCTAGGTCACGGGCGTGACCTAAGAAAAAATTACAAAAATTCAGAAATACTTAAAATTTAATTTTAAAACAAGAAAATATAATATAATAAAAATAGTTAGTTTTATATAATAAAAACTAAGGTCTTTATTTATAAATATGTATATTTAATATGAAATAAAATTGTATATTTTTATACTCATCAAGTTCTCACTTCTTCACATATTTTCATAACATTTTTTTCAGCTTGCTTATCTAACTAGATTTGGTTATTGGCCAGAGTTACATATTGTTCCATTATCTGACCAACACTAGTAATGGTGTGATCTATAGCTTTTCCACCAATCTGAAACAGACTTTTGAAAGAGTCAGTGTTATGTTGTATTTCAGCAAATCCTCGGCTCATTTCTTTTTCCAGAGCAATCACTTTGTCTTGCACTATTTTCAGAGAGTCATCAAAATGTTTCCTTTGTTCAGCCAACAAAATTTCAATCTTACTCAAAATGTCAGAAGAGAGAGGGGCATCAGCAGCAGCAGCAGTAATAGAAGTAACAACAACAACAGAGGTACTTGGGGGTGGAGGAGGAGCTACCCAGGGATGGATCTCTTCCACTACCACAGAGCTCTTGGCTCTTACAGTGTGAAGGATTGTATTAGCCTCCTCATCAATAATTCTGGGGAGGGAGAATTCAAGGTTATTGAGAGGGGCTTCCACCTCTTCAGTTTCTGGCTCATCCTCTTCAGAGAGAAGGATGGTCTCTAGTGCTGAAGTGTGTTCAGCTGGAGTAGAATCTTTCCTTGGAGAGGGCGAAGGAGTTAGAGCTGGAATAGCTTGGGGTGAGGATGGTGTAGATGGTTATTTTGATAGTTCTATAGTGATTTCTATATTTAGGAGAGGAAGTGGTTCATCTGAAGTAAGTTCTTCAATCATACTTTCAATTACTTCAGCTGTGTTCTTGAGGGTTTCCTGTACTTGAACATCTGAGAAGGTGGCATATGGAAGATCTGCCACTGGGCTTTTGAGAGGAGATCTCACTGTGGGAGGAGGAGAAGGAATCCTGGCATCTTGAGCAGAGAGTGCAGGCTCCCCCTTAGTTGCTGCACCAGAAGGTTCAGCAACATCATATGAAGGAGGAGATGGGGTCCTGACCTCTGAGGCAGAAGGTGAAAGTTCTTTAGCTAACTGCTTGGGATTCTTCAGCTTTAATTCCCATCTTTGGATGGAGGCCAATGAAATATTTTTCAGGTGATGGATCTGAGTACCTTTAGAGGTTTTGAAGGTGACAGGATCAATCTCACGCAGCAACAAAGAAATTATCCTTGCAAACTTGGGATCCTGGATACTGTCCCTGATCATATCAAATAACATCATTCCATATTGGAATTTCTTCCTACAGATAACAGCTGTCATAACATCAAATAGGTCATTGGTTATAAAACTAATGGACCCTGTTCTGCACCACAAAATCTTTCCAATTATGTCTACCAGAAGCTTGCCTGCATCATTCAAGGCATTCCTCCTTAATGTGGTGACATCCATAGAAACTCCACAAAAAGAGCAAGTTCTGTAAGAATCTTTAGTTATTAGGTCATCCTCTTCATCCACAACAGGCAGGTTTAAGAGTTTTGAAACTATGGTTTTGTTCAACTTGATTTTGATCCCCCTGACTTTATATTTCAAAACTGTACCATTTCTCCTTACCTTGTCATTCCTGAAGAATTCCTCTACATCTGGAAATAAAATCTTGTAGGGTTCAGAAAGAATGAACATCAGACCAGCTATTTCCAGGAGAAGGAGAAAGTTCTTGAAGACACGATTTTGCTTTTTGCTGCTCCATGAGATACGCTTTCTTCCAAGGAACTGACACGCCCTAGTAGTGCGTTTCCTATCATCTTTGCTACCTGCAAAGTCTGCATCTGAAAAGCCAATTAGTTCGCTGTTATTACTTCTTGGGTACCATAAGCCAAGATTCGGTGTACCTTTAAGGTATCTCAAAATCCGCTTTGCAACAGCATAGTGAAATTCCTTACAGTTCACTTGGAATCTAGCACAGATACATGTAGAGAACATTATGTCTGGTCTACTGGCAGTAAGGTAGAGCAAGGATCCAACTATGCTTCTGTACTTGGTTTCATCAAAAGGTTTCCCTTTCTCATCCTTGTCCAGAGACATAGCTGAGGCCATTATAGTCCTCATAGAGGTTGCAATCTCCATTCTGAATTTCTTAATCAACTCCATGGTGAACTTCGTCTGTGAGGTTAAAATTCCATCTTCAGATTATTTCACCTGAAGTCCTAAGAAATACTTCAGCTCTCCCATACTACTCATTTCAAACTTCCCTTGCATAAGTTTAGAAAACTTTTTGTAGAGGTTGTCATCTGTAGAGCCAAAAATAATATCATCGACATAGATTTGCACTAGCAAAATCTTGCATTTAATTTCCCTAAGAAATAAAGTCTTGTCTATCTTTCCCCTTGTGAACTGGTTCTCGAGGAGAAAGCTAGACAGCGTTTCGTACCAAGCTCGAGGAGCTTGTTTCAAACTGTACAGCGCTTTCGATAATAAATAAACATGCTCAGGAAAGTTAGGATCAACAAAACCTGGGGGTTGTTCCACATACACCTCTTCCTTTATGTCACCATTCAGGAAGGCGGACTTCATTTCCATTTGGTAGACTGTGAAGCCGTTCAGTGCAGCATAAGCTAGGAATAGTCTGATGGCCTCCAGCCTTGCCACTAGAGCGTATATTTGGTCGAAGTTGATCCCTTCTTCTTGACGATATCCTTTGGCGACGAGTCTGGCCTTGTTCTTTATGATTATTCCATCCTCGTCCAACTTGTTCCGGTAGACCAATTTCATTCTGATGACATTCTTACCTTTGGGTCTAGGAACTAGTTTCCAAACTTTGCATCGCTTGAACTGGTTCAGTTCTTCTTCCATGGCCAAGATCCATGATGCGTCTGAGTTGGCTTCCTCAAACTTCTTTGGTTCAACCTGCGAGAGAAAACTTAAATATAAATTCTCGTTAGTTGTACCTCGATGAGTTCTGACACCATCCCGGGGATCTCCTATGATTTGGTCCATTGGGTGATCCTTCAGATGTCTGAGCTCTAGATTCCTCGCATCTGGGACTTCTTCATCCACTAAAGTGACTTCATCAATTTGGACAATATTTTCATTTTGATCCTCTACCTCTCCAATAGGGGTTGGAGAGGTGATCTTGATGAACTTTTCATCTTTACCTTCGGTCGGTTCATCCAAGCTAATCTCTTTAATCCTTGTACTGCATCTTCAACAAGCACACTAGACGATTTGCTTTGCAGCAAGCTCGTCTCATCAAATACAATATGTATGGATCCCTCTACAACCAGAGTTTTTCTATTGAAAATCTTGTATGTCTTACTATGGCTACTGTATCCTACAAAAATACCTTCAAAACTTTTCTCACTAAACTTGGTAGTATGATACTTACCATTGTTAAGTACGAAGCATTTACAGCCAAAAATTATAAAATATGATATAGTCGGTTTCCTGCCTTTTAGAAGTTCATAAGGTGTCTTATCATGATTCTTGTTTATGAGGGCTCGATTTTGCACGTGACATGCAGTGTTGACGGCTTAAGCCCAGAAGTATTCCGGTAGTGAAGCGTCACTCAACATGGTCCTGCAAGCCTCTATGAATGTTCTATTCCTTCTCTCAGCTACTCCCTTTTACAATGGAGTACGAGGAGAGGAAAATTCATGAAAGATATCTAGGCTTTCACAAAATTCTGTCATGGCCCCAGACTTGAACTCCGTTCCATTGTCACTTCTAATTTTAACTACGGAACAGTTGTATTCATTCTGGACCTGCCTGACAAAATTTATAAAGATATCGAAGGTATCTGACTTGTGTTTCAGAAAGAACACAACCGCAAAGCGCGAGTAGTCATCAACAATTACCAATGTATAATCCTTACCTCCTAAGCTTCTAATTTGCAGTTGACCGAACAAGTCCATATGAAGTAGGTGTAAACACCTATTAGAGTTTTTGCATATGATGCTTTTAAAGGTAGCCTTTGTTTGCTTTCCTTTTATGCATGCATGACAAGGTCTCTCTTTGACGTGCTTAACATTTGGGGCATCACGTACTAAGTTCTGGGAGAATAATTTATTAATAGTTTTAAAATTAATATGTGTTAGCCTCTTGTGCCATTGGTCACCAAGAGACGCACTATCTTTTGCTAAAAGACACACTGGTGTAGAAGAGTCTATACAAATGAAATTTAAGCAAAATATGTTCCTGCTTCGAGTGCCTGATAGAATTGTTTCCATATTGTAACCTGACTTTATCAAGCACCTGTCAGCGTGGAATTCAACTATGTATCCCTTATCGCATAGTTGACTTATGCTTATGAGATTGTGTTCCAATCCCTCCATATAGGCTACATCCGAAAAGGATACACTACCGTTAGTGATCATACCGTAGCCTTTAGTTATCCCTCGGTCTGAACCTCTAAAGATGACCTTTGGTCCGTTGCAAACTAAAGTGAAATTCTGGAGTAGGCTTCTTGTCCCGGTCATGTGTCGAGAGCATCGTCTGTCCAAGTACCAGATTGGCATTTTGGTGGCCTTTGGACATACCAGCATTCATAATCACTTTGCCTTAGGAACCCAAACATGTTTGGGTCCTTGGTCTCGTGTTAGAACACTCCCCCTACGAGGATTAACATCATGAGTGGTCATTCTCATGTTGCCAGCTGGAGGAGTTGCAAAATTTCTAGGATTAAACCAAAAATCGATGGCAAAATGACCAATTTTGCCACAGCACCGGCAGTCAAACTTGTTATATCTTTGCCTTAGGAACTCTTGCTTGACCTTCTGGGATTCTTGTCCAGTAGTGGTAGCATTCTTGGAGGAAGAAGCTTCATGATGATGGCAATCACATGATTTCTTCTCCATCATAGGCTTTTCTACAATGGTTTTTACCTTTGGTGCTTTCTTGAAGTTATAACCATGATCATAAGGACCATAGCTTTGAAAAATGATTTCTTCATAAGGTGCCTTAAAGACACTCTCACCAAAGTTTCTGGGGCGATTCCATCCTTAGTAGCGAGACTTTGGCTCTACATAAGTAGGCCTAGTCAAGTGACTGTAGGACGAGTCAAGATCAAACTCATTGGTTGGGAATATGACTTTCTTAAAGGCGATTTGATCTTGAGGAGCTTTTCCCTTTGCTTTGGCCAAGTCCTTCTTGGCGGCCTTATTTTTACTTTGAGCCTTATTTCTCCTAGAAAATTTACTAGGTTGAGTGGAAGAACATTCTTAGGCTTGGAGAAACTTTCAACAAGTTTCTTTTAAGCTTCGAGTTGTTCTTCCAGCTCTTTGATGATTTTCTCTTTAAGGTCGAGGTTCTCCAGAGCTTGATTGTATTCTTCAATAGCAAGATTGAAGTTCTCTTGAAGAGAGTCAGTCTTAGCGACTTCTTCTCTCAAGCTGCTCTTAATAGCCTTTAGAGACTTAATCACTTTTTCCTGAGTTTTCACGACTCGGTGACATTTGTCGTAAGTCATGATAAACTCCTTGTATTGGGCCATAAGTTCCGACTCATCGTCAGAAGAGCTTTCCTCATGATCATGCTCAGAACTTTCAGATTTAGAGAGAGGAGTGTGAGATTTTACCTCCCCAGTGAACTGGGGCTCTTGTTCGTCATCTGATTGAGCCATGAGCCCAAAGTAGGCTTCCTCTTCTTCACTCGACTCAGATGAGTCGGAGTCGCTGAGAGTCTTGCCCTTCTTGGCCAATAGGCTCTTCTCTGTCCTCTTCTTGTGGTATGGGGACTTATTTTCTTGTCTTCTGCCACCCTCCTTCTTGTGGGGGCAGTCAGCTATGACGTGACCTGGTTTGTTACAGCAGTAGAAGACAATATCAGTAGAAATCTGTTTGTTCTGTTTAGAGGTATATCTATCATGGCTACTTGAGCATTTCTTTCGCTGATCACCGTCATGTTCTGTATGAGGCATCCTTGCCTCTCCACTGCTTCTTCTTGTTCAAGAATTTCTTGACGTACCGTGAGAGCAACGAGAACTCTCCTTCAGATAGTTCTGAGCCCGAGGTGCTTGGCTCAGAGTTTTCTTCTTCACTCACTTCTTGAGCAGGTGCTGGTGAGGAAGCTTTGCCCTTTCTTGAACTGTCAGCCTTTAATGTAACTGACTTCTCTTTTGAGGAGAAGCGACTTTTCTCTTCTTCAGCTTTTCTGTAATTGATCTGCAGTTCATAGGACATTAGCTTGCCAAATAGATTTTGTGGGTCTGTCTCAGCTAGTCTGCCAAACTCTCGGATGACACAGACATTGTTGTCCCATTCCTTTGTGAGAGACCTCAGAAACTTATCATTCAGCTCCCCATTAGTGAAGACTCGGCCATACACTCTTAGGCCATTTACTATCTTGAAGAAATTCTCAAAAGTATCTGCAATGGTCTCCTTTGACCCTTGCCTGAAGGCTTCATATTTCTGGTTTAGTAGGGATCTTCTATCATCCCTCACTTCTTCAGTACCTTCCATCAGAGTTACTAGAGACTGCCACATCTCCTTAGCCGATTGGTAGTGAATCAGATTCTGCAGCATCGAGTCATCGACTGCACTTGCTATAATATTTTAAGCTTTCTTGTCCAAAGAAACAAGTGCAATCTCATCCTTATCTAGATCTATTAATTTCTTAGGAACCTTCTTGGTTGGATCTATAGTGGAGGCATTCATGGGGACGTAAGGACCTTCTTCAACAATCATGAAGATCCGGGGGTCCACAATTTCCATGAAAAATTTGATTCTCTCTTTCCACATGGGAAAGTTATTCTTTGTGCACAGGGGAAGCTTGGAAAAATCTTTGGCCTTGTCCATTGCTTGAATAACCAAGTGACAACTTTCGAGAGGAAATTAATCAAGGTGTTAACCTTTTAACGACCAACCTCCCTCTGATACCAATTGAAAGTGTAAAGTTGTCAACCTAAATCACCTAGAGGGGGGTGAATAGGTGAATCGTGCGTCTATTTGCAGAATAAAAATTTTTAGCAATCTTGCACAAGAATTCAAGCAATCACAGAAGACAAGAAGATTTATAGTGGTTCCCCAATCTTGGGTACATCCACTTTACCTCACCGATCTAGAAAATCACTAGACTCGGCTACTCCACTATCTCGGATTAAAAATAATCCTACGCCTCGAACCAAGTTTCTACAAACTCGATCCAAATGGATCTACACTCGGAAGATAAAAACTTCCAACAACTTGGAGAGCAAGGCCCTTACACTCAGAGAAAATATCCAACAACAATAACAAAGATATTTGGAAATACAAACACAGTAATTTCTCAAATCTGGAAAAATACAAGTCTCTAGGTCTTCTTCTTGAACTTTGCGGCTCTTTCAGAAATGGTTGAAGAAGAGGTGTAGATCTGACCTGAGAAAGCTTTGACCTACTAGATCAAGGAGAGGATGAGGATCCCTTGAATAGCAAGTCCTTCTTAATCAAAAATAGAAAACTCGATCTACTCATGAGCAGCGGCGGCGGCTTCAGAGTTTTTTTTCCTTTTCTTTTTGAGAGAGACGGTCGATCCAGAAGATTTCAAAGGTACGGACTACCACTTCTTGTAATTGTTAGGGTTTGGTCTTAATGAAAAGACCTTATATAGGATTATCCCTAATGGTTAGAAAAGACATTAATGACGACACGTGGACCAATCACGTCAAGTCATTTGAAAATCCGGTCGATCTGGACTTAAACAATTTTTTGAAAAATTTGACCTGCAGTTCACGAGAAGTAACATTAGTTCTCGAGAACTAGTTTGATTTCTCGAGAACTATACTATCTGGAACTAAAGCTAGTTTTCGATACTTCAGGGATAATACTTCTCGAGACCAATCTGGACTTCTCGAGAACCATAAGCTGACTTCTCGAGAACTATGAAGCTAAGCTTCTCGAGAACTATAAGGACTTCTCGAGAACTACTCTGGACTTCTCAAGAACTAAAAGAACTTCTCGAGAACTACACTGGACTTCTCGAGAGTTCGGACTTTGAAATATTCTTGAAGCTGTCTGTACTTCTCGAGAACTAAAAGCTGGGACTTCTCGAGAACTTTAAAGCTAAGCTTCTCGAGAACTATAAGGACTTCTCGAGAACTACACTTCTGCTTCTCGAGAACTATAGAATGATTCTCAAGAAAATCTAACTCTACTTCTCGAGAACTAAGTGGCACTTCTCGAGAAGTGGACTTAACATAAAGTGTATCCCAATTGAGAGGCTAAACATGAGTCAACACCTTGGATCACACAGTGAGGGATTACACTATATGGTCCTGTGTTCCTGACCCACTGTAGACTGACATTGGTCTACACTTAGCACTGAGAATCTGCAAACACACAACTAGAACAAGGATATCAAATACAACTTAATTCATCTTAGTTCAAGGGTGACTTCAAGCAAATCTGGGTTATTGTGGATGCAATACCCAATACATAGAAGGAGAAGGTTCTTGAGTAATCAGCTTCTTCCAAATATTCTTCATCATTAATGGCTGGCAATTTCAGAAACTCTGTTAGAGAAGATGGCTTGATCTTTATTTTCATACCGCTGACTGAAGTTTTCAACAACTTCCTGCTCCACTTAAGCTTTGTATTGTGGAAGAACTCTTCGACATCTTGAATCAGAACCTTGCACAGATGCTCCAGGATGAAGGTGAGGCCGGCGGACTCGAGAAGTTTAAGGACATTCTTGAAATCATCTAAATTTCTTCGATTCCTGATCAAACGATCTCACTGCCCATGCCAATCTTTGAAGAAGGAGCCATCGATTGAGAGGAGTGAAAAATTTCTGACCTTATGGTGAAGAAACGATGGATTTCGTGAAGAACGGCGGAGTCCTTCGCGGAACTGAACTGTCTTTCTCGGGAAAGGTTTTTCGAATTTATGGATTTGGGTCTTTCTAGGGACTTATATTCTATTTATATAAAATTAAGAATTTTGAAGTGTAACGAAAAGGGTACCTGAATGGCGGTTCAAATTCTACAAAGATTTTTTTGGCAGATTTGGGCATTTATCGAGAAACATAAGGTTTTTCGAGAAATCCTGAAGACTTTCCACAAAATGTAGGCCATTTCTCGAGAAATATATAACCTTTCGAGAAATACAGAAAGTGTTTTTCGAGAAATTCAGAGGCTTTCGAAAAAATTAAATAAGTTCTCGAGAAATATTAGTACTTCTCGAGAAATATAAGTACTTCTCGAGAAATATAAGTAGCTTTCCGAGAAATCAATTTCTGAGCTTGAGAATTTTTTTGAGTTTGAATTCTCTTGGGATTTTCTGAGTGGCTGAAGCTGAATCTTCTCTTGACTTCAAAAATGAACTTTTCAGGATTCCAAGTTGAGTATACCAAATTCTGTCTTAAAGAAGGAGAACTTGGCCTCGTCTAGAAGCTTCGTGAAGATATCTACAACTTGCTTGTCTGTCAGGATAGCTGAGGGCTCTGTTCTTATTCTCCACATGCTCCCGAATGAAATGGTAGAGCACATCGATGTGCTTGGTCCGGCTATGGGATACTGGATTGTTTGTGATAGCAATTGCGCTGGATGAGTCGCAATACATCGGAATTTCTCGGAACTTCAAATTATAATCTTCGAATTGAGTTCTGATCCATAGAAGTTGTGCATAACAACTACCTGCAGAGATATACTCTGACTCAGTAATAGATGTTGCCACACAATTTTGCTTCTTACTTCTCCAAGAAATAAGCCATCTTACGAGGAATTGGAACGTCCCGGAAGTGCTTTTTCTATCATCCCTGCAACCTGCAAAACCAGCATCTGAAAAGCCAATTAGCTCGACATCATTACTTCTTGGGTACCATAAGTCAAGGTTGGGTGTACCATTAAGGTATCTTAAAATCCGCTTTGCAGTGACGTAATGAGATTCCATAGTGTTCAACTGATATCTAGTGCAGACACATGTTGAGAACATTATATCTAGTCTACTGACAGTTAGGTAGAGAAAGGACCTAATTATGCTTCTGACTTGGTTTCATCAAAAGGTTTCCATTTCTCATCCTTGTCCATAGACACAGTTGAACCCATTGGAGTCCTCATGGAGGTTGCACTCTCCATTCCGAATTTTTAAAGAAGTTCCTTGGTGAACTTTGTATGAAATATGAAAATTCCATCTTCAGATTGCTTCACCTGAAGTCCTAAGAAATACTTCAGCTCTCCCATACTGCTCATTTCAAACTTCCCTTGCATAAGTTTGGAAAACTTTTTGCAAAGGTTATCTTCTGTAGAGCCAAATATGATGTCATCGGCATAGATTTGCACTAGCAGAATCTTGCCTTTAACTTCCCTATGAAATAATGTCTTGTCTATCTTTCCCCTTATGAACTTGTTCTCAAGAAGAAAGCTAGACAACATCTCATACCAAGCTCGGGGAGCTTGCTTTAACCCATATAAAGCTTTATTTAAAAATAACATAGTCAGGGAATTTAGAATTGACAAAACATGGGGGTTGTGCTACATATACTTCCTCTTTCAGATCCCCGTTGAGGAATGCTGACTTCACGTCCATTTGGTAGACGGTGAAGCCTTTGAGGGCAACATACGCAAGAAACAACATGATCGCTTCGAGCCAAGGCACTGGAGCAAATGTCTGTTCGAAGTCGATCCCATCTTCTTGTCTATAACCTTGAGCAATAAGCCTGGCTTTGTTCTTGATAATTACTTTGTGTTCATCCAGCTTGTTTCTGAATATCCACTTAGTGCCAATCACATTCTATCCCTTGGGATTGGGCACTAGCTCCCAAACTTTGCATCGTTCAAACTAGTTGAGCTCCTCTTGCATTACCAAGATCCAGGAGGCATCTTTGTTCGCTTCCTCGAACTTCTTTGGTTCAACTTGAGACAAAAAGCTGAGATGCAAAATTTCATTGGTTATACCTCTTCTGGTTCTAACGTCATTGCAAGGCTCTCCAATGATCTGATCAGCTGGGTGATCTCTTAGGTGTCGGAACCCTAGTTTACTTGCCCTCCGTCCAGTAGGCTCTGCAGTATCTTGTGCAACCTCTATGGGTTGAGGTAATTATTCCTATAGCAGTTCTTCATCTACCAATCCTGGATCGACGATTTTGACTGAGCTTGGAATGTCTTATTTGACTGGTTCATCTAAGCTAAGCTCTTTGAACCTGGTACCTGCATCTGCACCAATAACACTAGACGAGCTTCTATGAAGCATGTTAGTCTCATCAAATATAAGATTTATAGACTCTTCTACCACCAGAGTTTTCTTATTAAAAATCCTATATGCCTTACTATGGCTACTATATCCTACAAAAATACAATCAAAACACTTTTCACTAAACTTTGTGCGATAATACTTCACATTATTAAGTACGAAGTTTTTACTTCCAAATATTCTAAAGTAGGACACAGTCGGTTTTCTGCCCTTCAATAGCTCATAGGGGGTCTTACGATAGTTTTTGTTGATGAGTGTTCTGTTTTGCACGTGACAAGCCGTGTTGAGTGCTTCAGCCAAGAAGTACTCCAGAAGGGAAGCGTCGTTCAACATGGTTGTGCATGCTTCAATTAGGTTTCTATTCCTTCTCTCAGCAACTCCATTTTATTGTGGAGTACGCGTGGAGGAAAACTCATGAAAGATAACTTTGCTTTCACAAAACTTTGTCATAGCACCAGACACAAATTCTGTTCTGTGGTCACTTCTAATTTTTACCACTGAGCAGTCCAATTCATTCTAAATTTCTCGAACAAAATTAGAGAAATAATCGAAGGTGTCTGACTTGTGTTTCAGAAAGAACACCCAAGTGAAACGCGAGTAGTCATCAACAATCACTAACGTATAGACCTTACCTCCTAAGCTGTGAATAGGCATAGGACCGAATAAGTCTATATGAAGCAAGTATAAGCTTTGTGAAGAATCCTTTTCAGCAATACCCTTGAAGGTAGCCCGTGTCTGCTTACCCATTTGATAGGAGTGACATGGACTCTCTTTAAGACACTTAATGCTGGGGGCATCACGCACTAAGTTTTGAGAAAATAGCATGTTTAAGGTTTTGAAATTAATATGTGCTAATCTCTTGTGTCATTGGTAACAAAGAGACGTAGTATCTTTTGCAATAAAACATACTGGGGTAGAATTATCTAAGCAAAGGAAATTTAGACAGAAAATATTTCTGCTCCGAGTACCTGTTAAGACCGTCTCCAGATTTGCAAATGACTTTATCAAACACTTATCCTTGCAGAACTCAATGATGTAGCCTTTGTCACATAGTTGACTTATGCTTATGAGATTATGGTGTAATCCTTCAACATAAGCCACGTCTGTGAAAGAGACTACGCCATTGGAAATCATACCGTAACCTTTCGTTGTTCCCCTGTCTGAACCTCCAAAGATGACTTTTGGTCTGTATTTGACTAGGGTATAATCACGCAAAAGGCATATTGTCCCTCTCATGTGCCGAGAGCATCCATTGTCCAAATACTAGATTGGAGTTCTATTGTCCTTTGGACATACCTGCAAAAACAGATCATTTTACCGTAGGAAACCAAACGTATTTGGGTCCTTGGTTCCTGGTAAGCTGAACACCACTAAGAACATTAACCTTGTGAGTGGTCGGTCTCGTATAGCTAACTCGTGGGGTTACAAAATTTTTGGGGTTGTACCAGCAATCTATGCCAAAGTGACCAACTTTGTCGCAACATCGACAGTCAAACCTGTAGTATCTTCTCGGGTACTCCTGCTTTACCTTTTGAGACTTAGGTCTGGCAGGGGAACCATGCTTTGAGGTGGAGGCCTCATGATTACAGTATACATAAGGTTTTTGCATCTCCTTTTCCTTTTGTACAACGGGCTTGGCTTTAGGTGTCTTCTTAATATTATGACCATGAACTTATGGACCATAATTTTTCAAATGAATTTCTTCATAAGGTGCTTTGAACACACTCTCACTATAGTTCCAGGGACGGGTCCATCCTTGATAGCGCGACTTAGGCTCTACATGAGTAGGCCGAGTATAGTGTCCATAGGACGACTCAAAATCAAACCTGTTCGATGGGAAGATTGCCTTCTTAAATGAGGTTTGACCAAGAGGGGTCTTCCCTTTCTCTTTGGTAGAGGCTTTCTTAGCAGCCTTACCTTTTTCAACCTGGTGTCCAAGACCACTACCCTTCTTCAGAGTGGAAAACTCATCAATAAGAGGGAGGATAGTCTTTGGCTTGGAGTAGCTCTCAACGAGTTTCCTCTCTACCAAAAGCTTTTCTTCCAGCTCATCAAGATATTTCTCTTTTAGACTTAACGTCTCAGCAGAGCCCTTGAGTTCCTCTTTCAAGGAGTGGACTTCATCTCTAAAAGGAAGTAATTTTGCAATTTCCTCCTTCATATTTGTTTTCACTGCCTTGAGGGAGGCAATCTCTTTTAACTATTTTTGACTACCTTACGATATTTGTCAAAAGCCTTTAATAGGTTCTCGTACTGAGCCATCAACTCAAAATCACCTTCCTATTCAGAAGAGTAGCCAACATGACCATTCGAGGACGTTTCAGATTCAGAGAGTATCATGTGTGAGTTTACCTTCCCGCAGTACTCAAACTCGCCAACTTCCTCGTCTGTATGAGTCGTTAGCCCAAAGTAGGCTTCTTCATTCTCAGAGCTAGACTCACTTGAGTCACTATCACTGAGAGTCTTCGACTTCTTGGCGATGAAGCTCTTTTATTCTTTCTTCTTCCCTTTGAAGGATCTCTTCTTGTCCTTCTTGGAGCTATCCTTCTTCTTATATGGATACTCTGCAATCATGTGACCTGATTTATTATAACTGTAGCAAACAACGTCAGAGGAAGAAAATTTATTAGGTTTTGATTTATACTTGTCCTCCTTGTTGTAACTTTTCTTAGTACGATCACTATCACTATGTGATCTCCTGGAATCTGAAGAGAATGACTTATTTTTCATTTCACCTCTTGCTCAGCAACTTCTTGAACAGCTTGGAGATTAGGGAAAATTATCCATCTGATAGCTCGGAGCCTGACTTGCTGGGCTCAGAGTCTTCAGGAGTGTTCTGAGCTCGTGTCCTTATGGGTGACACAGCATTAGACTTCCTTGAACCTTCAGCCTTTAGGGTTGTAGACTTCTCTTTGCTTGAAGTTGGTTGGCTTGCTCCTCCTTCTTTCTGGTGTTCAATTGGAGTTCGTAGGAGAGCAATTTGCCGAAAAGATTCTGAGGGTCGATCTACGGCAACTTTCCAAATTCTCTAATGGCGACGACCTTTGTGTCCCAGCCCTTTGTGAGGGATCTAAGGAACTTGTCATTTAGTTTACCATGAGTAAATGCACGGGCATATTTCCTGAGGCCGTTGACGATCCAAGAGAACTTATCAAAGCTATCAGCTATGGATTCATTGGCACCTTGCTTGAAGGCTTCAGACTCCTGGTTCAACAACGATCTGCGATCATCTCTCACTTCTTTTGTACCTTCCATCAGGACAATAAGGTAGTCCAACATCTCATTGGCAGATTTGCAGTGGAATAAGTTCTTGAGCATTGAATCGTCCACTGCACTTTTTATGATATTCTTTGTCTTCTTATCTAGGGAGACTAAGGAAATCTCATCCTAAGTGAGATCCATCATCTTCTTAGGAATCATAATTGATGGATATTTCATTGAAGCCTATGTAGGGATGTGTGGTCCTTCTTCCACTATTTGAAAAATCCTTGGATCAGCAGCTTTCATTAAGAACCGTACTAGTTCTTTCCACATAGGAAAGTTTTCCTTGGTGCATACTGGTAGCTTCATGGATGACATGTCTTTGCTTCAATCCATGGTGAATATGCGGAATCTCTGAATGCTAGATCAAGGAACTTGTTCAAGGTGTTAGCCTTGTCGAACAAAACGTCTCTCTGATACCAATTGAAAGTATCTAGCTTCTACCTAAATCACCTAGAGGGGGTGTATAGGTGATGTTTGCGAATTTTTGTGGAATAAAAATTATCTTAAAGAACAAGCACACAAACGCAGAGATTTATAGTGGTTCCCCGTATTGGTGTGTCCATTGTCCCGTCTCGCCTATCTACCACGAAGGGATAGATTCGGCTACTTAAACTTTCTCAGATTCTCATAATATTAAAACTCGGAGCCACGCTCCTACACCTCGATCCACACCCGGATCTACATCTCGATCCACATGCCAGATCTACAAACTCGATCCACACACGGATCTACAAACTCGATCCACTAACGGATCTACACTCGGAAGAACAAACTTCCTACAATCTTCGGAGACAAAGCTCCTATAATAGTAAAAACAATTCTTACAACAAACAATAAAAATTTTACTCTTCCAGATCTGAAATCTCCAAGGATCTTCCTTCTTGAAAACTGAAAAGATCTGTGAAGAAAGTGGAGGAAGAAATCCAAGAAAACTTGATCTGAAAACCTTGGATCTGACATGATCAAATAGATGTTAAAGAATCTTGGAATCTTGGATCTATCGAATCATTTCTCTTCTTGAATCGCTGGATCGGTAGAGAGCGACAAAGAAGAATTTCGATGGAGTCGGCGGCTTCTCCCGATTTTTGGAAAGTGCGAAATGTGATTCTGATAACTGTAATTTTAATTAGGGTTTTCGATTCCAATTGAAAAGACTATATATAGATCATCGTATAACGGTAATGATTCATTAAGGAAAGATCCACTAATGGATCAATCATCATTAACTTAGATTAATTTGAAATCCCGCCAGAATATTTGAAACGAAAAATCTGCAAATCAATTTCTCGAGAAATAACTAGCTTTCTCGAGAAAAAGGAATGGTTTCTCGAGAAAAGACTTGGCGAAAAATTTTCTGAAGAAAAGTACCTGATTTCTCAAAAAGGATATTATTTCTCGATAAAAGTACTTAGCGCAAATTAGAACTGAAGACAGATTTCTCGAGAAGAATATGATTTCTCGAGAAAAGAATTGCTTTCTCGAGAAATGGTCTGACCTTCTCGAGAAATTCACTCAACGAAAATTCTGAGAACTGAAGATTTGATTTCTCGAGACAGAATTGATTTCTCGAGAAAAAGACAGCTTCTCGAGAAATGATTTCGACTTCTCGAGAACTTCTTTGCTTTTCTTCGAGAACTAACTTGGCTTTCTCGAGAAATCTTCCAGGCATTTCTCGAGAAAAAGACTTAGAATATTTTCAGACAATTTCCCGAGAAGTCTTATGGTTTTTCGAGAATAGCTTTGCTTTCTCGAGAAATTTACTTAGACTTCTCGAGAAATACATGTCATTTCTCAAGAAATGGACTTAGGAAATTTTTCTGAAAAATTTTATTTTCTTCTTATTGAAACAAACAACCCTTCCTTTCTTCCACTGCTCTAGTACTTGAAAATAAAGTGCATCCCAATAGAGATGTTACATATGAGTCAACACCATGGATCACACAATGAGGGATTATATTGCATGGTCCTGTGTTTAGTGACTCATTGTAAACTGACATTATTCTACACTTAGCAATAATGACCTGCAAGCACTCAACTACAGAATAGCATCAAATACAAACTTAATTCATATTAATTCAAGGGTGACTTCATACAAAACTTGATTATTGTGGATACAATACCCAACAAATATACTCGACGAATTTGCCTTCACTCAACGCCACGCCCGCCGATACTCGACGAATCGACGCCTAGATACTCGATGAATCTACCTTACTCTACGCTGCGACTAGTGATACTCGACGAATTTCATTCACCTATATTCAGCGAATAGACTAAGTTCCTATACATACTTGGCGAGTTTAACTTAATGTAATCAACGAATTTTCCTAAGCTAATCTACCTATAATCTACGATTCCCCTTTGGCTTAACCCCTACATCCGACGAATCCCTGGCCAAAAATCAAACCATCTTATGGATTCTCAAAAACCGAACCCTACACAAAACCTATTTTCTAAGGAGGGAATAAAATGGAAGAAAGATAAGGAAATAAAGAAGCACAATAATTAAAGCAAGGGTAAGAATCACCACTTGCCTCCAAACTCTGAAATCCGCCTCTCCAAGCGTTCCTCGACAAGAATCGGTCTTAGGAAGTTATAAGCCACAATTCCTGAAACTTTTCGGGGGAAAAGAGGTCGAAACCGCAAACCCTAATGCCTAGAAATCCAAGAAACGGGAAATACTTACCACACACTCGTAGATCTAGGCGACAGCTTTCCGAATCTCTACTCCTCCGACAAAACCGACCACCGAAACAATCCCTATCAGCGGTCGAAGGCACGTGACGACACCACTGATTCTTCACTTTCGCGAAACGGATGGAAGACGGAGAAGAAGGTGAATAGGGTTCCGTCACATCGCTTATATTTATACTTATATATATAATATAATATTAATTATTAAATAAACATCTAAATGACCCTGAAACTTTAACCAACTCGAAATTCTACGAAAATCGCACCATAGCTAAATACTATCGCTACGAATCCAACGACGAAGTCGAAATCGACATTCAACAAACCAAACTCAGGTAAACAGCTCCTGAAGATAAAAACATCCACCTCCCTATAAAAAGCTCCACCGAGTCACCAAAACAGACCCGGCTCGCGAGGGAAATTACACGATCGTGTTAAATACCAAGCACACTGAAAAACCTACTGAGCAAAACCACGCTCCAACAATGGAACCCGTTAACTATGCGTCAATCATAACACCCTAATGTCAGAAATATTCCACTAACGGAATTAAGATAAACATCGAAAAATATAGGGAGTTATAATAGATATGTCATTGAACATCCATTCCGGAATCGACAAAGACTTTAGAAAACCACCAGGCTTCTGACATTCATCCTTCACCTAGTGCGCAAGTGTGACACTTAGCCACGTGGTGAGTTATGTCTTTTTTTCAAACCCGGTCACTACAATAGCTTCTTCAGGTCTTTATATATCTTTTTGCTCCCAGGGTGGATCGTGTACTTGGTAAAATTAGCCTCATACATGAACTCCTCCCGTAACGTGCCAAACTTTGGGACGCACAAACGGTCACCTTTTTGCAAAAGACCATCTTCAAAAGAATACTCAGCATTGGACCCATCCACGGTCTCCGCTACATAGCGCTTCATGCTTTCATCAAGCTCCAACACTTGTCGAATCCTATCTTCAAGGTCACACTATACCTCTGTCCAGTTCAAGCATGCATTCGCCATTGTACTCCTCTCAACACGAGATTTCCAAGGCTTCTAAGTCCCTAATGAGATGCTCACTATACCTCAGAATCCAATTTGCCTGCTCAGAAGACCGACGACTCAACGCATCTGCAACAACATTTCCCTTGCCGGAAATATAGTGAATCTTGAAGGTGTAGTCCCCAAGGAACTCCATCCACCTCCGATGTCGCATGTTCAAGTCCTTTTGATCAATCAGATATTTTAGGCTCTTATGGTCCGTAAAGATGTAACACCCCAAAATCCCAAATTTCCAAAGTTTAGAATTCTGGCTTAGACACGGCTTGGGACACTTGCGTGTCGCAGGGCATGTCCTGCTCGGGCTTCTCGAGAAGGCGTTGAGTGTGGTTTGGTCTCGAGAAGGTGTTGAGTGAGGCACACGTCCTGGGACATGGGCATGTCCCAAGCCGTGTACTTCTCGGTGTGCACTCAACTCCATGCTCTCGACACTCAATGCCATGAGCTTGACAATCGTTGAGTGAAGCACACGCCGAGCCACACAGGCGTGTCCCTCGTGGGTTGTGGACAAGGTTATGAGGCCTGTCGAACACGGGCTCGACACATGCATGTTTGAAGCCGTGTCAGGACACATGGGCGTGTCAAAGGGCTGTGTCCTTTTCTAGGTGAGTTGGTTCGTGTACTGCTTACAGTATACGGCCTATGATACGAGCGTGTACAAGGCTGTGTCAGCAGCAAAATTAGACTTTTTAGCCAATTTATGGTCGTTCGTTTCCCTCATCCTTAATCTAATGGCCCCAGGTATTCCCATCTGGGTTTATCTCTGAGATTGAGTGAATATATCATTCTTCACTTAGCCATTATCTCTCTCAAGAGTTTAGTGAAAGAGGACATCTAGGAGGAGGAAGAGAAGAAGATCTGGCCACCGCGGGAGCGTTAGAGTTCTGTTTACAGATCTGAGGCCAGATCTGTGGAGGTAAGATCGCTGCGGTACTTTCCACTGGCTAAGATTTCTATGGCTCCCAAGAGATCGTCAAGGGTAACGATCTTCCTTCTTGGACAAGTGAAGTCCTCCTTTATGCATGAGCATGGGATCCTCCACCAAAAATGTGGAAGAGTAAGTGATCCCCGTGGGTTGATAGTTGTTATCCCCAAGTGAGTCTGCATTTAGACCCAAAAATGTGTAGTACGAGATAGGCATGTTGTGTGAAGCCCATCTGGACAGGTTGGTCTGGATTGGTGATGTTGCATATTGCGCACCGGAGAAGACTTCGCGTATAAACGTGTGGTTTGTGGAGTCGAAGGGTTGTACCTTTGAAGGGGAGTAGCAGGAAGTACTGGAATGAGGAGTTCCAAGAAATACCCTTGTATTGCTTGTGCTGCGGCCAGTCCTTTGTGGGCAGTGTGGCCATTGTTAGGCCAGTCCTTGGCAGACAGCATGGACATTGTGAAACCAGTCCTTGGTGGACGTTATGTCTATTGTGAGTTGAATGCTCTTAATAAGGCTTCGTGCTGAATAGGAAAGGTGAAACCGACCCGTGCCTTTGGTTATAGCCGTGAGTACATCGTACTCGATGATGGCAATGCGACTTGAGCAACGAGGGGTGGCTGATCCGTACCTGCATTATGTCGACTGTACAAGAGAGCGTCAAGGCATTGAGCTTTCGTCAGGGGCATAATTAGAGTCTTAGGCCTGCGCGCCGGTAAGACTAAATGCTCAATACCGTGTAAACGGTGGTGTTGACCCTGGTTCGCCGGTGCACCAAAAATGTGCCCTGAGTGCATGAATTGTCGGGTCGTGTAGCTGACGATTGTGATGGATTGCTTGTGCGTGAGAGCACAATATATATGATATCTGTCTATGCATTGTTATGCCACTGCCCTGGGAAAGGGGTAGTAATATTATAAATTGGTCAGCTGAATGCTGACCGTTGCCTTGTTTACCCCCTTCTGGGTAGGTTGTCCCTGTGCAGGTGTTGGTGAGCCGAGTGGGAAGTGAAAGGGCTGAAGTCCTTGTGGATGTTGTTGCTGCTGCTAGCCCTTGAAGGTTGTTTTCTCTTGTATTTTGTTCATATGTGGACGGCCTGCGCGCTGATGTTTGTAATCCACACTTTGAAAAGAGGAACTGTAAGGCCTTAAGTCCATCTTGTGTGTATTTGTTGTATACTCTTATGAGTTGATATATAAATGTTGTTTATATATATAGTGGACATTCCTGGTATGAGTTCATCATTGTTGTTAAAATCTTCCGCTAACATGCTCTGAGTTAGGATGCGATGGTGTAATGGTATTAACCTATGACCTCGCCGTCTGTTTGTGGCATATAGTGTGGGGCCCCAGCCGGACCTTCTATTATATGTTGTTTAACGGGTGGAGTCGTTATATTTTGGTATCAGATTGTCTCGGTCTTCCTCTTTCAAATTCGTGGTCGAATTCTTTTGTGGGGTGGCGAGCACATGTTTGTGCGAACCCCTTTAACACAAATAAACTCTTGAATGTCCACTAAGTAATGCAAATACACTTGTTTGAGGGACCTGCGCGTTCCTATCTTGTTGTTATTGCTTGCATGAGGTCGCTAATGTGTGTCTTGTCCACCTATAGGTGACTCGTAGTGGTGCTGGGCAGTCTGAGCCCCAGCGATCTGATGAGAGTACAACACCAGCTGAGGTGCCTACACCTCCTCCTTCTGCGGAAACTGCCTGCTTAGTTACTGAGGCCCTCTTTGCAATGTTTCAAGCACAGCCTGTTGGGCAAGCACAGCCGACAGCAGTGCAAGAACGGGTTACTATAAGGCCGGAACTTGTTGCGGTTGTGGACCCTCGAGTAACTAAACGGCAGTTAAAACACTTCATGAGTTTCAATCCACCTACGTTCACGGGCGAGGGATCCCCAACGCAGGCTGAGGATTGGTTATCGCGCATCAAGCGTATATTGACATCGATCGGGACGGAGTAAAATCAGGTCACCTTGGCTACCTTCTTGTTAGAAGGTGAGGCTCGGTTATGGTGGGACGAGTTTGAGTTACACCATTTAGCGGGCAAGCAGTTGACTCAAGTGTCAATGGAGGAAGTCTCTCGAATGTTCTTGGCAAAGCATTTGCCAGCGACAAAACGCATTGCTATGGAGAACGAGTTGCAACGATTAACGCAAGGAGAAAGTAGCGTTGATACGTACTTGCATGAGTTTACTAGGTTGGGACGATATGCGGGGTCAATCTTCGCAGATGAACAACGGAAAACAAATCGGTTCTATGAAGGTTTGCGGGACGAGTTGAGGTTCCTGCTCTCTAGTTCGGTGACCCAAGGGTTCCAAGCCTTGGTTGATATTGCACGTGCGCTGGACAAAGATATGAAGCAGGTGCAAGGTAAAGGACTTGGCTGTGATAAAGCCAGAGTTCAAAGAACCCCGCCCTGGAAAATAATACTACCAGAAGAAGTGGGGCAAGAGGTCCAAGCCTGCTGGGCAAACTTCTATGACTGTGATGTTGGGAGCAACTTCAAGGCAGGAGCCTCGTACCTGCTTTACCTGTGGCAAAGTTGGGCATATAGCCTGTGATTGTAGGGTTGCTCAGCTAAAGGGGGAAAAGAAGACGGGCGTGTATTACGCTGAGAAGGGCAAAGAAGTGGTAGAGTCCTCTGCATCCTAGGTGCAACCCAGAGTTTATAATCTTGGCTAGCAGGAGGCTATAAAGCAGAGTGACATCGTCACAGGTACGATTTAAGATATTGCTTGCTTTGGTTTATTGCATAAATTGTTTGTAGCTTGTGCAGGATGTATGTGCTACAGCCTTTGTTCTGATTCGGAACAACCTGGCGAGAGCACTGTTTGATACGGGTGCTTTACATTCTTTTCTGTCTAAGGACTTTGTGTCGCAAATTGGATTACCAAGTCGTGGGATGACAGATAGGGTGAAGTTATTATTGCTGAATGGTTTTGTGATGATTGTGGATAGAGCTTGCGATGTTGAAGTTCAAATAGAAAGTCGAGATTTCGGTTTGAGTGCATCTGTGCTACCGATATAAGAGTTTGATGTGATCTTTGGCATGGACTGGCTCTCGGAGCAGCGTGCCTGTATTGATTGCAATTCAAAGGAGATCACACTGGGCCAGAATACCGAGCTTGAGACTAAGTTCGCTGGTATGCGAGGAGTGAGCGGGACCTTGATGTTTGTACTCCAAATCGTCAATGCTGTTCGGAAGGGCGCGGAGTTATTCTTCATGCTTGTTCAGGTTATTGAGCCAAAGGCCAGTGTGCATGAGGTTCCGATTGTATCGGAGTTTGCCGATGTATTTCCTAAGGATCTTCCTGGGTTACCACTCCAGCGGGAGATTGACTTATCTATCGAGTTGGTGCCAGGTGCGAAACCTGTGGCCCGCTCGCCATATCGCGTCGCGCCAAAAGAAATGGCGGAGTTAAAGGTCCAACTGTAAGAGTTACTAGAACAGGGATACATACGCCCAAGTATGTCACCTTGGAGCACGCCCGTTCTGTTTGTGAAAAAGAAAGACGGTAGTTTACGGTTATGTATTGACTATCGTGAATTGAATAAGCTGACGGAGAAAAACAAGTATCCGATTCCACGGATAGACGACTTGTTCGATCAGCTAGTGGGGTTAACCGTCTATTCGAAGTTGGATTTGAAATCGAGATATTACCAATTGCGGATTCGGGAAGGTGACATTCCCAAGACAGCGTTTGGAACACGCTACGGTCATTATGAGTTCACGGTAATACCGTTTGGGCTATGTAATGCGCCTTCGGTATTCATGGATGCACCGAATGTTCCGAGAGTACTTAGATCTCTTTTTGATTGTATTCATTGATGATATATTGGTGTACTCTCAGTTGGAAGTTGATCATGCGAATAATTTGCGGATGGTGTTGCACACCTTGCGGAGGAACAAGCTTTATCCCAAGTTCTCAAAGTGTGAGTTCTGGATATCGTCAGTGGCTTTTCTTGGCCATGTGGTAAGTGGAGAGGGCATAGCAGTGGATCCTTCAAAGATAAGCGCCATACAGGAGTGGCCGGTGTTTTCCTCAGTGGCTGAAGTTAGAAGTTTCCTTGGTTTGGCAGGGTACTACAGGCGGTTTGTAGAAAACTTCTCACGGATCACTTTGCCTCTTACCACCTTGACGAGAAAGGATCAGAAGTTCGTTTGGATGCCGGAGTGTGCGCGAGCGTTTGAAGAGCTGAAGAGTCGTTTAACCACGGCGCCTGTATTGACAACACCATGTGGTACAGATGGCTATGAAATCTATAGTGATGCGTCAGGGAGCGGCTTAGGCTGCGTTCTTCTGTAGTTTGGTAAAGTGATTGCTTATGGCTCACGCCAGTTAAAAGTGCATGAGCGGAATTATCCCGTCCATGACTTGGAGTTGGCGGCGGTGATCTTTGCGCTAAAATTGTGGTGGCACTATCTATATGGCATAAAAGTGGATATCTATACAGATCATAAGAGCCTAAAGTATCTGTTGCATCAGAAAGAGCTGAATATGCGACAACGAAGGTGGATGAAGTTCCTTGGGGACTACACCTTTGATATTCACTATACTCCTGGGAAGGGAAATGTGGTCGCTGATGCCTTGAGTCCCAGGACTCCGATGCGGGCAAGTTGGTTGCAGATACATGATGAGCGTCGGATCCAGGAGTTGTAAGCATTAGAGATTTCTTGTGTTTACAAGAATTCCATAGTCGATGCATGCTTGAACTGGACGG
Organism: Platanthera zijinensis; assembly: GCA_039513925.1. Lineage (NCBI taxonomy): Eukaryota > Viridiplantae > Streptophyta > Magnoliopsida > Asparagales > Orchidaceae > Platanthera > Platanthera zijinensis. The sequence continues at coordinate 83,824,134 of CM077080.1, read as the reverse complement.
AGGTATAGTATGACCTTGAGGACAGAGTTCGGCTGGCAACGGAGCTTGATGAAAGTCTCCAACGTTATGCAAAGGTTGGGTCAGATGGCCAATTCTCCTGGGATGATGGCTTGTTATGCAAAGATGGCCAATTGTGTGTCCCAAGTGCGGGTAAATTGAGAGAAGAGTTAATGTACGAAGCTCAATTTGCAAAGTACTCAATTCACCCTAGGAGCAAAAAAATGTATAAGGACATGAAGAAGCTGTTCTGGTGGCCAGGCTTAAAGAGAGACATAGCTCGTTATGTTGCTAAATATCAAAATTGTGCTTTGGTGAAAGCAGAATGCCAGAAGCCTGGCGGTTTCCTGAAGTCGTTACCGATTCCAGAGTGGAAGTTTGATGATATCTCAATGGATTTCGTGCACAGGTTGTCGAGATTTCAGCACGAGAATGATTTAATCTGGGTGATTGTAGACCGGTTGATAAAAGTGGCTCACTTCCTACCGAATAAGAGGGACAATTCAGTGGAAACCTTGGCAAAGAACTATGTGGAGCAGATTGTCCGGTTGCATGGTGTTCCCTAGAGCATCGTCAGTGATCGTGATGGGCGATTTATGTCGAATGATTGGAGGCTAATCCATCAGTTGTTGGGCACAAAATTAGCATTCAGTACGGCCTTTCATCCCCAAACAGATGGCCAAACTGAGCGGACCAACAGGAAGATGGAAGATATGCTCTGAATGTGCGCCCTGGACTTTGGTAAGAGATGGGAAGTTCATCTTTATATGGTGAAGTTTTCCTACAATAATAGCTACCAAGCGAGCATCGGTATGGCTCCATATGAAGCTTTGTATGGTCGGAAATGTCATACACTGCTAGCTTGGGCGGAAGCAGGCGAATCAAAGGTATATCCGCATAAGGATGTCAAAGAAGCTACTTCGACGATACGCTCTATTCGAGAGAGGTTACTGATAGCCAAGGATCGTCAGGCAAAGTACTACAACGCCAAGCACCGGAACGTGGAGTTCGCGGTGGGCGATTGGGTATATTTGAAGATCAAACCATTCAAAGGCGTGTCCAGGATTCAGCGGTTTAAAAAACTAAGTCTGAGATATCTTGGTCCGTTTGAAGTGGTGGAGCGAATTGGGGAAGTTGCGTATCGACTAGCTCTTTCGGCAGAGCTGAGTGGCTTGCATGATGTGTTTCACATCTCAGTACTTCGAAAAGCCATCAAGGATCTAGCTCAGGTGGTGGAGAATGATAGTGTACCGGTCGAGTATGGGCTAAAGACGAAGGTTAGGCCCATTCGGATCGAAGACAGAGCCGAGAAACAGTTGCAGAACAAGAGAATCGGGATGGTCAAAGTCTAGTGGGACAATTATGGCCGTGAAGAGCTAACATGGGAGCGGGAGCAGACCATGCGCGCGGAGTTTCCCGAGTTGTTTGTTTAAACTGTATAATCGTGCGTCTTTTGTTGATCGTACATTTTGTTATATATCGTATATCTCTATTGATTGTTGCGTTTCCTTGTTGTGCCTAAATTTCGGGACGAAATTTTTGTTAAGGAGGGGAGGGTTGTAACACCCCAAAATCCCAAATTTCTAAAGTTTGGAATTCAGGCTTAGACACAGCCTGGGATACGGGCGTGTCCTGTTCGGGCTTCTCGAGAAAGCGTTGAGTGTGGTTTGGTATCGAGAAGGCGTTGAGTGAGGCACACGGCCTAGGACACGGGCGTGTCCCAGGTTGTGTCCTTCTTAGTGTGCACTCAACGCCATGCTCTCGACACTCAATGCCATGAGCTCGACAATCGTTGATTGAAGCACACGCCTAGCCACACGGGCGTGTTAGAGGGAGTTTCCCTCTCGAGTTGTGGCCAAGGTTATGAGGCCTGTCTTACACGGGCTCGACACGGGTGTGTCTGAAGCCATGTCAGGACACGCTGCCTGTGGCTCGGGTGTGTCACAGGGCCGTGTCCTTTTCTGGGTAAGTAGGTTCGTGTACCACTTGCAGTACACGGCCTGTGACACGGGCATGTCAAAGGCCGTATTAGCCGCAAAATTAGACTTTTCAGCCAATTTGTGGCCATTCGTTTCCCTCATCCTTAATACAATGGCCTCAGGTATTCCCATCTGGGTTTATCTCTGGGATTGAGTGAAGATATCATTCTTCACTTAGCCATTATCTCTCTCAAGAGTTTAGTGAAAGAGGAGAGCTAGGAGGAGGAAGTGAAGAAGATCCGGCAACCACGGGAGTGTTAGAGTCCTGTTTAAAGATCTGAGGCCAGATCTGTGGAGGCAAGATCGCTGCGGTCCTTTCCACCGGCTAAGATTTTTATGGCTCCCAAGAGATCGTCAAGGGTAACGATCTTCCTTCTTGGACAAGTGAAGTCCTCCTTTATGCATGAGCATGAGATCCTCCACCAAAAAGGTGGAAGAGTAAGTGATCCCCATGGGTTGATAGTTGTTATCCCCAAGTGAGTCTGCATTTAGACCCGAAAATATATAGTACGGGATAGACATGTTGTGTGAAGCCCATCTGGACAGGTTGGTCTGGATTGGTGATGTTGCATATTGCGCACCGGAGAAGACTCCGCGTATAAACGTGTGGTTTGTGGATTCGAAGGGTTGTACCTGTGAAGGGGAGTAGCGGGAAGTACTGGAATGAGGAGTTCCAGGAAATACCCTTGTATTGCTTGTGTTGCAGCCAGTCCTTTGTTGGCGGTGTGGCCATTGTGAGGCCAGTCCTTGGCGGACAGCGTGGCCATTATGAAGCCAGTCCTTGGTGGATGTTATGACTATTGTGAGCTGAATGCTCTTAATAAGGCTTCTTGCCGAACAGGAAAGGTGAAACCGACCCGCACCTTTGGTTATAGCCGCGAGTACGTCGTACTCGGTAATGGCAAGGCGACTTGAGCAACGAGGGGTGGCTGATCCGTACCTGTGTTATGTCGACTATACAAGAGAGCGTCAAGGCATTGAGCTTTCATCAGTGGCATAATGAGAGTCTTAGGCATGCGCGCTAGTAAGACTAAATTCTCAATACCATGTAAACGGTGGTGTTGACCCTGGTTCGCCGGTACACCAAAAATGTGCCCCGAGTGCACGAATCGTCGGGTCGTGTGGTTGACGGTTGTTATGGATTTCTTGTGCGTGAGAGCAAAATATATATAATATCTGTCTATGCATTGCTATGCCTACAGGGAAGGAATGCTACTGCCCCGGGAAAGGGGTAGGATTGTTATAAATTGGTCAACTGAATGCTTATCGTTGCCTTGTTTACCACCTTCTGGGTGGGCTGTCCCTATGCAGGTGCTGGTGAGCCGAGTGGGAAGTGAAAGGGCTGAAGTCCATGCGGATGCTGGTGCTGCTGCTAGCCCTTGAAGGCTGCTTTCTATTGTATTTTGTTCATGTGTGGCCGGCCTGCGCGCCAATGTTTGTAATCCACACTTTGAAAAAAGGAACTGTAAGGCCTTAAATCCAGCTTGTGTGTATTTGCTGTATACTCTTTTATGAGTTGATATATAAATGTGGTTTATATATATATAGTGGGCATTCCTAGTATGAGTTCATCGTTGTTGTTAAAATCTTCCGCTAGCATGCTCTGAGTTAGGATGTGATGGTGTAATGGTATTAACCTGTGACCTCGCCGTCTGTTTGTGGCATATAGTATGGGGCCCCGGCCAGACCTTCTATTATATGTTGTTTAACAGGTGGAGTCGTTACAAAAGATATCGATCTTTACACCATATAAGTAGTGTCGTCAAAGTTTGAGGGTGAATATCATGACCGCTAAATCCAAATCATGGACCAGATAGTTCATCTCATGCAATTTCAATTGGCGAGAGTCATACAAACTAACCTTGTCGTGTTGAAGAAAAACGCATCCTAAGCTGCTTCATGTTGGGTCCATTGCCCGTAATGTCCTAGATTTGAGGAATTCAATCTTATCAATGATATACACATATCAAAAGATGACTTTGATTGGGACAGGTATCCTAAATGGCTAAGTCAGGTAAACACTTACCTAAGATGTGGGATGATAGAAATCTGTCTAAGTCCACGGACATTGAGTGAAGTTAAATCACTCAATGCTAGATGACTTATAATGCTGAGTGAAGCTCATACAGTCAAAGCCTAATTAGTGGCAAGCTGAGAAAATGACCAAGTCCACAGGCATTGAGTGAAGTCAACTCACTCAACGTCATACAGCAAAATGTTATGAGACAGGCTGAAGCAGAAATAGCCTAAGTTGGAATGAGCTGAAATGTGGCAAAGTCTACATGCGTTGAGTGAAGTCAACTCACTAAACGTCATGCTACTAAAGAAAAATATGGCTAAGTGTTTTGGCGTTGAGTGATGAATACACACTCAACGCCATAAAGCTAAAAGGATGTAAGTGGAACTAATTAAACCATGTTCAAAATTTGTCGAACTGAGTTCAGAGTTCGTCGAGCTCAGCTCACCATTCGTCAAGCTAAGTTCAGAGCTCGAGATTCTGAGTTTGTCTAGCTTAGTTGAGAATTCGTCGAACTGAGTTCAAATTTCGTTTAGCTCAGCTCGCCATTCGTCGAACTCAGTTCAGATCGTCGAACTAAGTTCAGGATTCTGGCTAAGGCAAAAAGCATTGAGTGAGGCGTGCTCACTCAACGCTCTCAACGCCTTTATGCAGAAATGAGTTCAAGCAAATAGTGTTGAGTGACGCATTCTCTCCAACGCTCTCAATGCTTATGTTGTTGAAGAAGCAGAAATATGGCAAAGGTAGATGGCATTGAGTGAGGGATGTTAACTCAACGCTCTCATCGCCTAGAAATTGATTTATATTCTAAGTAGTTTGGCGTTGAGTGAAGGTTATTCACTCAATGGCAAGAGACAGTAAATCTATCTGTGTTTTGGCGTTGAGTGATGCTTACTCACTCAACGCTTATTCTACTGATGCTCGATTTTGTCTAAGTACACAGGTGCTGACGTCAGCAAAATTGACAAAATCAACTAAAGTCAAATCAGGTACGGGAAAGCAATAGTTCACGACAAAACTTGTCGTAAAGCTACTGTACGTCTTCTTCCGTTAAAGCAAGACGCAGCAAGAAGCTGTAGGTGGGGCCCACCGATCTCTAAGAGTCATTGATCAGCGAATTATAAAAGGAAGAGATATGGCCAAGACAAAGACAACTTTTAGGGCATATAATATTCAAAAAGGGAGAGCAGTCGTCTTCATCTTCTTCGTCATTGCTTCATGTCAAAAGCTTGAAGCTCTCCAGCAAGAAAAGTTTAATTAGCTGTGCAAATCTCAATCTGCCACAGCAGAGTCAAAATCAGTTCAGAAGAAATAAGAACCTTCATCCTTAAGCAGGTTCAATGAGTTGTTTGAAGACTCAAGATCAAAAGATCTTTAGCCTTCTGCAGCAAGTTAAGAAGTTAACTTCTAAGTTTCTCTAGCAATTCTTTTCCCTACTGTGTGGAGAGTTGGAGCAGAAATTTTTCTGCTCAAGTTGTTGACACAGAGAAATTTCTTTGTGTAAAAGTTAATTAAACTATTTCTTATTGTAGGATCCTTTTGGATCTGAGTTGTAGGACCTTGGGGTCTGAGGTAGGGCAAATTTTCCTGAGCTGTAGGAGAGGACTCCTTCTCTTAGTGTAGGATCTTGAGGGATCTGTGGTAGGTGAGTTCTTACTCACTGAGTAGTAGGGTAGTCTTTCCTGAGCTACAGGAGAGGTATCCTCTCTGAGTTGTAGGTGCAAGTCTGCTCTGAGGTAGGGTTATCCTCCATATCCTGAGTGGTAGGGCTTAATTGGCTGAGGTAGGTGATACTTGTATCACTAAGAGTAGGCCCTTATGGATGAGGTGTAAGTCTTGGAGGAGACTGAGAGATCCTGAGGGATCTGAGGTGTAAGATTCTTGGAGCATTGGTTTGGAGAAGTGTCTTGACTAACAGGAAGTTAGCAAGGTGGGAGGAGAGTGGATGTACCCATAATTTTGGGGAACCACTATAAAATACTCGTGTACTTTTCTGTGTATGCTTTTCTTAATTGCAGGTGTTAAGGACAAGCTCTAGATCACACTAAGCTGAATGCTAAAATAAAACAATAAGATATTAAAACGACTATCAAAAGACCTAAACAAACCTATTCACCCCCTAGGTTGCTAGCTACCTTAAAAATAAGATCTTTCAAGTGATATCAGAGGGAGGTTACTCAAAAAGGATTTAACAATCTGAGTGATCCCCAAAGATAGCTGCAGTTAAGTGATCATGGGCTCAGGAGAGAGCCAGAGAGAGCTGAGTTCCATGAAACTCCCCATCTACAGAAGGGAGCATTTTGGAATATGGAAAGAGAGGGTGAGGATATTCATGGAAGCCTATGATCCAAGAATCTTTATAACTATGAGGGAGGTACCTGTCATTCCTATGAAGGTCTCTGCTCAGTATGTCAACATCAAGACACTAAAGACATTATCTGAAATGACCAAAGATGAGGTAAAATTAGTTGGCTTGGACAAGAGGGCACAGAACATCATTATCAGTGCTATAGATGACTCAACCTTCCTAAACATGGTTCACTTCCAGACCTCCAAGGAGATGTGGGACACCCTTGTGGTCTACATGGAGGGTACTGATGAGGTAAGGGATGATAGGAAGTCTATGCTCAACCAAGAGTATGAGGCTTTCGGGAAAATCCTAAAGGAGAACATAACTACCTGTTATGAAAGATTCTTCAGGATCATAAATGAGTTGAAGACCTATGGAAGGGTCTTCAATAATTATGAAATAAATGACAAGTTTCTCAAGTCTCTCACTAGAGACTGAGATACTAAGATCTATATCATAAGAGAGATGGTCAAGCTTGCTGACACCCCTCCCCAAATATTGTTTGGGAAGCTGCTCTCCTATGAGATGCAGCTAGCTGCCAGGAAGGAGGAGGATGCCATCAACAAATCACTGGCCAAAAAAATCCCTTGGCCTTCAGAGCTGAAAGCACAAAGAAAGGCAGGGAGAGGATTCCTTCTCCACCAAGGAGACCAGCTGAGTCAGACAGCTCAGACTCAGAGGCATCAGACAGCAGCATGTCTGATGAAGACTTTGCAGCCTTTTCCAGACAACTCCAAAGGCTGATGAAGAAGAAGCATTGGAAGAAGAGGCCTTCCAATTCCACTCATCACAGGAAGAATCAGTCAAAGACTGAGAGGTATGGTTCTAAACATAATAAATATAACTCTTCTAAAGTAGTTTGCTACTGTTGTAGCAAGCCTGGGCATGTGATAGCTAATTGCCCAGAGAAGAGGAAGGAGACTGAGGTAAAGAAGCAACACTAGCACAAAGGAAAAAAGGAAAAGTCCTTCATTGCTAAGAAGGAAAAGAGTTGGACAGACTCATCATCTTTTGAGTCTGAAGAAGAGTAAGCCTACATTAGGCTAGTTGTTGTTGCTGCTAAAGATGAAACTATTGCAGCGGGAGAAGTCAATCCTTTAGTAAGGATAGGAATCAGGGCCCCTCTGATACTGTCAGACAGTGAGTCAGAGGTGGATGAAGATGTCCACAGCTACAGAGGGTTGATGGAAAAGATAGATGAAGAGGGCAGCCAGGATCAGCCTGGTCAAAGCAAGGTATATCCATTACCTAATTCTGCTTCTTTGTCTGAGTATGATACTAGTCCTTGCTTAGAAGCCTCTTCACCCTATGGTGAAGAAGATTATGGATCTGAAGGAGATGTCAATCAACTGATTGACCAGTATGGAGAACTTCTGAATGCCTTCAAGAAGGTCAAGAAGTTGTTTAAGAAGCAAACCAAAGAGATTTCATCTCTTAAGCTTGATATTGCCCAGCAGACTGTAATAGCAAATCTGCTGGACCAAAAAGCTAGGGAAATTAGCCAACTGAAGTCCCTCTTGGATATTCAGGTAGCCTCCATCAAGCAAAAGAACTGTCTCATCAAGGAGCTTGAAGATAAGCTTGAGAAGGAGAAAAGAATAGTGGCTAGCTATTCTAAGCCAAGTACTATCCTCCCTTGATAGACTCCTCCTCTCAAAAGGGCAAGGGGTTGAGATTCAAGGGAAGCACAAGAGTTGATCCTTCCAAAAGGAAGGACAAAGCTCCATCTCCACCTCAGCCTATTACTTCCAAGCCTCCCATTCTTTTCAGAAAAGTTCTGATACCTTCTAATAGGTATGACCAAGAAAGCTCTTATGGTCACTAGGAGAAGGGTTATTCATCTGGAGTGAACAAAGATGTTCATTTCCATGGTGAAAGTTTTTGCAGGGTGTGTGCATTCAAGGCTGCTAATGAGAAATTTCAAATGGCCCAATCTGGACCATTTGTCTTTGGTACTTCTGTACCAACTCTCAAGAATGTTGTTGCAGCCAAGGCTTAGAGTCTGACAGCAAAGGTTCAGACTAAGGGCAAGTCTAAGAGTCAGGCTAATCTGGGCATATCTGAAGCCATCAGAAGCATGATTTCTGAAAAGAAGCTTGCTACTGCTGGCACTCAGGGCAGACCAAATCAGCCAGCTAAAAGACTTACCTTCAGTAAAATTCTAGCTGAAAGAAATCAGAAAAAGACTGCAACACATCTTCCTCCTATTAAGGCTGCTACTAATAAAGCTACGGGGCCTCCCAGAAGAGAAGATATAACATACATGACTGTTAGTGTTGTGGTAAGATAGGGAATTTTTACATTGACTGCTGGCACAATCCCAATGTGGCCAGAACTAGAGTCAGTCCACCAGTCAGAAATTCTGCTGGTGGACATATTCAGTTTCATGCTAACATGCACATAAGACCCAATAGATATTGGGGTCCTAAGGTTAAGTAATATGTATATTGTAGGATAGTCCAAGATATCATACACCTATATGGTACTTGGGCAGTGGTTGTTCCAGGCACATGATTGGAACAAGGAGCAACTTGAGGGAGTTTACTCCAGTAAAAGATGGTCCAAAGTCATTTTTGGTGGGTCGGATAGAGGGGTAACCAGAGGATATGGTAAGATTACCAATTACATAGTCACCATCACTAAGGTGGCTTATGGTGAAGGGTTGCAACACAACCTGATAAGCATAAGTCAGCTCTTTGATATTGGCTATGTTATTGTCTTCAACAAGGATGAGTGCCTAATTAGGAGGTCAAGTGACCAAGAGGTCATCTTCACAGGCACTAGGAGTGGAAATATTTATTGCTTAAATTTTCTATGTTTAGACAAAGATTCTCCTATCTGTTTAGTGGTAAATGAGAAAATCTCATGCTGTGTCCAGTGCACAAGAGGCTAGCCCATTTGAATTTCAAGACTATTGGAAAGCTCTTCATTCAAGAGCTAGTTAGGAATGGCCCCAATGTGAAGTGCTCCAAGGAGGGTATTTGCTCAGCCTTCCAAAAGGGTAAGCAGAAGAAAGTCTCCTTCAAGGGCATTGGGACCAAAGACTCTGTGAGGTGCTTATACCTCTTGCACGTGGACCTATTTGGTTCTATATCAGTTCACAGTCTTGGTAGGAAAGTCTACACCCTTATGGTAGTTGATGACTATTCCAAGTTTACTTGGGTGTTCTTTATTAAGAAAAAGGATGAAACCCTTGATGTCTTCATGAGGTTTGTAAAGCAAATTTAGAATGAGCTTGGCAGTTTTGTGGTCAAAATTAGAAGTGACCATGGGACTGAATTCCAGTCTGATAGCATGACAAAGTTCTATGAAGAGCATGGGATTCATCATGAATTCTCTTCTCCTAGAACACCCCAGCAAAATGGGATAGTTGAGAGGAAAAATAGGACTTTCATAGAGGCTGGTAGAATACTGTTGAGTGATACATCTCTCCCAGAATATTTCTGGGCTGAGACAGAAAATATTGTATGTCATGTCCTCAACAGGGCCTCTATCACCAAAGGCCACAAGAAGACTCCATATGAGATCTTGAAAGGTAGAAAACCAAATATGGGCTATCTCAGAATCTTTTGTAGTAAGTGCTTTGTGCTTCACAATGGCAAGTCCTATATGACTATGTTTGTTGCCAAATCCTATGATGGAATATTTGTTGGGTATAATAATCATAGCAAAGCCTATAGGATCTACAACTTGAAAATCCAAGTTATAGATGAATCAGTTCATGTAGTCTTTGATGAGTCTACCATGATTAACAGTGGACTGCCTAGCTCCTCCTATAGTACTGCAAGTACAGAACAGATGATGGACAAGCTGACCATCAAGGAAGCATCACCAGTTATCCAAGATGAAATGGATACTCTAGAAGATCTACCAGACACACTGGGAGTGGATGAAGATCAATAAGAAGATGCCCCTATTACTGAGAGAAGACTGCCACCTGCAGTCAGACATATGAGATATCATCTAGCTCACCAGATCATTGGTGAGGCAAGTCATGGAGTAATGAAAAGGAGCAAAAGTCAGAACACATCCATGTATTCAAGCTTTCTATCTCAAGTGGAGCCCAAGAAGTTTGAAGAGGCCAATATAGACCAACATTGGAATGGAGCTATGTAGGAGGAACTGAACTAGTTCAAGAGGTGTAGGTTCTGGAAGCTAGTTCCCAGACCTCGTGGTCATAATGTCATTTGAGTCAAGTGGATCTACAAAAATAAGCTTGATGAAAATGGCATTATAGTTAAGAACAAAGCCATACTAGTAACTAAGGGGTACATGCAAGAAGAAGGGATGATTTTTAACAAACCTTTGCCCCAATAGCAAGATTGGAGGCCATCAGATTGTTCCTTGCATATGCAGCACACAAGGGATTCGAGGTCTACCAAATGGATGTAAAGTCAGCCTTCCTGAATGGTGACTTAAAATAAGAAGTCTATGTTGAGCAGCCTTCAAGTTTTATAATTCCTAACTCACCTGATTGTATTTACAGACTTATGAAAGCTCTATATGGGCTGAAGCAAGCCCCTAGAGCATGGTATGAGACATTGTATAGTTTCCTCATTGAGAACAAATTCTCAAGGGGGAAAATACACAAGACCCAATTCCTAAGGGAATCTAAGGGTAAGATCATCCTAGTTCAGATCTATGTAGATGACATCATCTTTGGATCTACTGATGACAATCTCTGCAAAAAGTTTGCTAAACTTATACAAGGAAAGTTTGAGATTAGCAGTATGGGTAAACTTAAGTTCTTCTTGGGCCTCCAAGTAAGACAGATTGATGATGGCTTGTCCATATCCCAGTCTAAGTTCACTAGGGAGTTAATAAAGAAATTTGGCATGGATAATTCCTCCACCATGAGAACTCCCATGGGGTCAAGTATGTCTGTAGGCAAAGATGAAGCAAGGAGAGGGATAATTGGCTCCCTTCTATATCTGACTGCAAGTAGGCCATACATCATGTATGCTACATGTGTTTCTGCTAGGTATCAGGCTTACCCTAAAGAATCTCACTACTCTACAGCTAAGAGAATTTTGAGGTATCTTAAGGGCACTCCAGATCTTGGCCTATGGTACCCTGGGAATGGGAAGTTTGAATTAACAGGCTATTCAGATGCAGATTTTGCAGGCTACAAAGAGGACAGGAAGAGCACATCTTGCACTTGTTAGTTCTTGGGAGGGAGAATGGTATCTTGGAGCAGCAAGAAACAAACTTGTGTGGTAATATCATCTACAGAGTCAGAGTACATCTCAGCAGGAAGCTGTTATGCCCAGTTGCTGTGGATCCAACACCAGCTTCAAGACTACAACCTCCAGTTAAGGAGAACTCCTCTATTCTGTGATTCTACTAGTGCATTCTCAATTGCTAGGAATCATGTCTCCCATAGCAGTACTAAGCACATAGAGATTAGATATCACTTCATTAGGGAGCATGTGGAATGTGAAGACATCACCCTTGAGTTTGTTCCAACAAACAAACAAGTGGCTGACATCTTTACTAAGCCACTAGATGAAACCAAGTTTAACACCTTCAAATTGGAGTTGGGTATGTTAAACTTAGTATAGCTTCAGTTGCTCCTCATATGGTTGCAAGCTACTTGACATTTTGCAGATGGAATTATACTTTAAAGAAATGAAGATTCTCCAATTGAGGGGGAGCATATCCAGCACAATTCAAACATTTCATAGCTGCATATTTGAGGGGGAGCAAGTGGTAAGATGATCAGATGATCAAGTGCATCCTACCAACTATTTGCTGAAGTCAAAAAGGGGGAGGATAAGATGATCAGAGGATCAGATAAGTGAGGTAGCAGTAATTCAGGGGAAGATGGCAGATGAAGTGATGTTCCATTCTACAGGCAGGGAAGTGTGGTAACTATAAATCACTTCTCAATTATATAGTTTTCTTTTATTATGCTTATTGTTGCATGGTTCTGTGTATGTCATTGACTCCCTTGATTAAGAGTTTTGACTTCCTACTAAAGGGGGAGATTGTATGGTCCATTGCCCACAATGTCCTTGATTTGAGGAATTCAATCTTATCAATGATATACACATATCAGAAGGTGACTATGATGGGACAGGTAGCCTAAATGGCTAAGTCAGGTAAACACTTACCTAAGGTGTGGGATGACAGAAATCTGTCTAAGTCCACAGGCGTTGAGTGAAGTTAAATCACTCAACGCTAGATGACTTATAGCGCTGAGTGGAGACTATACAGTCAAAGCCTAATTAGTGGCAAGCTGAGAAAATGACCAAGTCCACAGGCGTTGAGTGAAGTCAACTCACTCAACGCCATACAACAAAATGTTGTGAGACAGGCTAAAGCAAAAATAGCCTAAGTTAGAATGAGCTAAAATGTGGCTAAGTCCACAGGCGTTGAGTGAAGTCAACTCACTTAATGCCATGCTACTAAAGAAAAATATGGCTAAGTATTTTAACGTTGAGTGAATAATACACACTCAACGCCACACAACAAAAAGGATGTAAGTTGAACTAGTTGAACCATGTTCAAAATTTGTCGAACTGAGTTCAGAGTTCATCGAGCTCAGCTCACCATTATTCGAGTTCAGTTCAGAGCTTGAGATTCTGAGTTCGTCGAGTTCAGTTGAGAATTCGTCGAACTGAGTTCAAATTTCGTCGAGCTCAGCTCGCCATTCATCAAACTCAGTTCAGTTCATCAAACTAAGTTCAGGATTCTGGCTAAGGCAAAAAGCATTGAGTGAGGCATGCTCACTCAACGCACTCAACCCTTATCTTGCTGAAGAAACATAAATATGGCTAAGGAAGATGGCGTTGAGTGAGGGATGTTCACTCAATGCTCTCATCGCCTAGAAACAGATTTATATTCCAAGTAGTTTGGCATTGAGTGAAGGTTATTCACTCAACGCCAAGAGACAACAAATCTGTTTGTGTTTTGGCATTGAGTGATGCTAACTTACTCAACTCTTATTCTACTGATGCTCAATTTTGGCTAAGTCCACAGGTGCTAACATCAACAAAATCGACAAAATCAACTAAAGTCAAATCAGGTACGGGAAAGCTACAGTTTATGACAAAACTTGCCAAAAAACTACTGTACATTTTCTTTCGTTGAAGCAAGATGCAGCTGGAAGCTGCAGGTGGGGCCCACCGATCTCTAAGAGTCGTTGATCAGTGAACTATAAAAGTACGAGATATGGCAAAGACAAAGACAACTTTTAGGGCATATAATATTCAAAAAGGGAGAGTAGACATCTTCATCTTATTCGTCATTGTTGCATGTTAAAATCTTGAAGCTCTCCAACAAGAAAAGTTCAGTTAGCTGTGCAAGTCTCCATCTGTCACGACAGATTCAGAATCAGTTCTGAAGAAAGACGAACCTTCGTCCTTAAGAAGGTTCAGTGAGCTGTTTGAAGACTCAAGATCAAAAGATCTTTAGCCTTCTGCAGCAAGTTCAGAAGTTAACTTCTGAGTTTCTCAAGCAATTCTTTTCCTTGCTGTGAGGAGAGTTGGAGTAGAAATTTTTCTGCTCAAGTTTATGACACAGAGAAATTTCTCTGTGTCAAAGTTAATTAAACTATTTCTTATTGTACGATCCTTCTGGATCTGAGTTGTAGGACCTTGGGGTCTGAGGTAGGGCAAATTTGCCTGAGCTGTAGGAGAGGGCTCCTCTCTGAGTGTAGGATCCTTAGGGATCTGAGGTAGGTGAGTTCTTACTCACTGAGTAGTAGGGTATTCTTACCTGAGCTGTAGGAGAGGGCTCCTCTCTGAGTTGTAGGAGCAAGTTTGCTCTGAGGTAGGGTTATCCTCCATAGCCTGAGTGATAGGGCTTAATTGCCTGAGGTAGGTGATACTTGTATCACTAAGAGTAGGCCCTTGTGGCTGAGGTGTAAGTCTTAGAGGAGACTGAGAGATCTTAATGGATCTGAGGTGTAAGCTTCTTGGAGCATTAGTTTGGAGAAGTGCTTTGACTAACAGGAAGTTAGCAAGGTGGGAGGAGAGTGGATGTACCCATAATTTTGGGGAACCATTATAAAACACTCATGTGCTTTTTTGTGTATGCTTTTCTTTTCTTAATTGCAAGTGTTAAGGACAAACTCTATATCACCCTAAGCTGAAAGCTAAAATAAAACAACAAGATATTAAAAAGACTATCAAAATACCTAGACAAACCTATTCACCCCCCCCCTCTAGGTTGCTAACTACCTTGAAAGTAAGATCTTTCACTTCCTGAGTTATCGCTATAGATTTCGTAGCCTTTCGTACCATGTGGCGAGCAAAGAATGGGTATCGTGGTCAACCAATTCTTCAATTCCTCAAAAGCTTGAGCGTAAATCGGTAACCAAACAAACTTTTGATCCTTCCTTATCAAGGTAGTGAGGGGTAATACCATCCGCGAGAAGTTCTCTATAAAGCACATGTAGTAGCCAGCAAGGAAACTCTGGACTTCCGCCACGGTAGACAACACGGGCCACTCCCGTATCACAACTATCTTCGCCGGATCCACCACAATTCCCTCTCCACTGACCATAAGACAGAGGAACGCTACTGATGACAACTAGAACTCACGCATAAAAAACTTGGCATATAACTGACTCATCATCAGGGTCTCCAACACAGTGCGTAAGTTGTGCACATGCTCTTCTTCTGACTGAGAGTACACTAAGATATCATCGATGAAGACTATTATGAACTGGTCCAAATAGTCTCTGAACGTTATGTTCTTCAACTACATAAATATAGATGGTGCATTTGTCAGCCCAAACGGCATGACAGTAAGCTCATAATGCCCATAATGCATACTAAACATTGTCTTGGGAGTATCACTTTCTATTATTCTTAACTGATAATAACCGGACTTCAGATCCAGTTTTGAGTACACTGTCGACCCAACTAGCTGATCAAACAGATCGTCAATTCTCGGAATCTGATACATATTCATCTCCGTTAGCTTATTCAACTCTCAGTTATCTATACACATTCGCAATCTTCCGTCCTTTTTATTCACAAAAAGGACTGGTGCACTCCAAGGTGATGAACTTGGGCGCACATAGCCTTGCTCTAACAGTTCTTGCACTGTACTTTTAGTTCTGCCATATTTTTGGCACTAAATGGTATGGAGAGCGTGGCATAGGATTCTCACCTGACACTATATCAATAGTGAAATCGATCTCTCACAGAGGTGGAGCTCCAGAGAGATCTTGAGGGAATACATCAGCAAACTCCGATACTACAGGAATATTACTCAACCCATACTTGGGCTTTGAAGCCTCCACTAGTGTGAAAAATAACTCCGCGCCTTTACAAACTACCTTGGTTACTCGGAGAGCAGACATCAGTATCTTGCTTGATCCCTTCATACCAGAGAAGGGAGTTTCGTGATTCATTTCTACCCTAGTTTGACCTCTTTGAGATTGCAATTGATGTATGCACGCTACTCCGAGAGCTAGTCCATGTCAAAGATTATGTCAAACTCCACTATCGGCAGCAGTGACGCTTCAAAGTCAAACTCTTGACTTCCTATCCGCACCTTCACCCAAAAAACACTATTTGCGCACATCGAGCACACGTTAGGCAGCAACACAACAAATTTATCTTTTGATATACAAGAAGGCACTCTGATACACGATATGAAGTCCTCAGACAGAAAGGAGTGTGAAGCTCCTTTATCAAATAGCAACGGTTTTTATGACTAATGCAAGGGAATAACGTATAGAAATCAATAGAGCTATAGTCTAACTCATACCTATAACCACATTGCTCTACTTGATGGCCTCCCGGGCCAAGATTGTAGACTCTGGGTCGGGCTGGAGCATAATGGGACGCAGTTGACTGCACTGCTTTCCCCTTCTCAGCATATGATGCTCCCGACTTCTTCTCTGTCTTTGGACGACCACTCCAACACTCTCTGGCATAATGTCCCACCTTTCCACATGATTAGATAGTAACGGGGCCTCACCTAGTTGTGGTTCTAGAAACTACAAAAGAAGGTGGTCTAGAAGCTCTAGCCTTGTTGTTCCACTTTCGGAACCCAGACTTTGTTGAACTTAATACTTTGAACTCGGTCTTCTTCACAGCCCTATCCTTCTTGCTCTAAACTCTTATCATATCTTGTTCCACATATTGAGCAGTATTGACAATTGTTAGAAAGCCTCGCGTCATCAAACCTATGAGTAGAAACCTCAAATCATCCCACAGACCTTCATAAAACTGGTTGGTCTTGCGCTCCTCATCAGCAAAGGTAGACCCTACATACCACCCCACCCTAGTAAACACATAAAAGTAGTCGTCAACATAACTCTCACACTGAGTTAATCTCTGGATTGATTCTCAATGGCGATCCTCTGTGCCGAAGGGAGGATCGGGCTAGAAACCACCTTAAAAATTTGTCCATTGAGATATTAGTAAGTTTTCTTCCCGCAAAGTGATGTAACTCCAACTCATCAAACCATAGCCTCACCTCTCTGTCCAATAGGAAAGTAGCCACGATGAATTTCTTCCACTCCTCCGTTTCCATTGCATCATGGTTCTCTTAATTCTAGAGAGCCAATCTTCGGCTTGCATTGGGGTTCTTGCCCCCATAAAAACTGGAGGATCGAAGCTCATCCCATGCTTGAGCTGCTTCTCCGTTACTCTTCTTTCTACTAAAGGTTCTGCAGCCACTTGTTCTGCCACTAAGGGCTCAACCAAGCCAGCGGGCTCCTGGCCTACTGTAGGGGATGGAGGCTACATTTGCCTCCCTAGTTGGGCATTGATCAAGGTGAACACCGCTTCAGCTACTAGCCTTATCATTTAAGTAGGAGGGGTTGTAGGCACAACATTATGTGCACTGCTCTCTGCATAGTACTAACGTTGGGATTGACCTGCACCACTCCTAGTCACCTATAATTATGCAATACGTAATTTAGTGACTTCAAAACCTAGCAAACAACAATTAAAGGAATGCTTGGGTCCCACAAAAAATGTTTTCTTGCATGTTTTATGTGTGTTTTTAATTTCTAAGTGGACATTCATGGGTTCTTTCTTGTTATAACGGTGACGCACCTAAGTGCTCACCCCGCCTTAAACGAATTCCTCCACAAATTCAATGAAGGGAAACGACACCAGAATCTGATACCAAATTATAACACCTCATCTGTCACGAGTAATATAACAGCAGGTTCGATCGGGGACCAACACCATATTAAACTGATAGACGAAAGAGTCAACAAATGAAACCATAATTCATTTTAATTTAATCATGCATCCTAACATAGAGTTGCATTCTAGCAGAAGTTTAAGGAGTTAAGAATAAACACATCCAGGAATGTCCAGTACTAAAATAAATTAGGAATGAAAGTTACACAAATTGTTACGGCCTTAATGCCTAACAAACCGTTATTCCAGTTTACAAGAATGTGATTTCCATACATTGGCACGCAGGCCGACAACATATGAAAATACAAAATAAAATGCTTGGGCTTTCAAGGGCCCGCTCAGCAAAAGGTCTTTAGCCCGCTATTTCACGCTTGGCTCTGCTGCACCTGCATAAAAGCATTCCACCAAGCGGTGGAAAATAAAGCAACGGTCAGAAGTGGCTGACCAAATTATAATGACCTCACCCCTTTCTTGGGGTGGCGGTGCTCCTTCCCTGCAAGCAATTAGCATGATCACATATATTAGGAATGTGCAACTTAAGCACCAATCACTATAGACGATGATATGACTGTCCAAACGTCACGTGCACTCAGGGTACATTATCAGTGTACCAGATAACCTAGGGTCCCACCTTTTTCCATCATGGGCAATCACTGGTGCATTAACACCCAACAGGAAACTCCATGAGTCCCACCATCATCCTCTTTCCCAAACTAGATGGTCTCACCTGAGCATTGCTAGCCTGGCATACTACCACGACTCTCTCCTATGCCAACGATAACTGTCATGTACTTTAGGTCTGTTTATCCAAATAACATAGTATGGGTATAGTATAGCTCTTTCCCGTTGCTCAGATCGCCGTGGCAATTAACGACAATGATGTGGGTTAACCTCCCCTTTCTCGGAATCCACAACACCAAGGATTCGATCTACGATTGGAACTCACAGCCAATAAGGCTGGGCACTCCAGATACACAACTCAATAAAAATAGCCATTGTGTCCGCTCGACGCTTTTCCAGGAAGAAAAACGTCGAGCTCTGTTCGTTCTTAGCTTCGTCCTTCGCTTGGCGCTTTTCCTAGAGAGAAAACGTCGAGCTCCGCTCGACGCTTTTTCGGGAGGAAAAGACGTCGAGCTCAGCTTCTGTTTGGCTCTGATCGTCGCTCAATGTTTTTCCCGGAGGGAAAACATCGAGCTCCGCTCGACGCTTTTCCTGGAGAGAAAACGCCGAGCTCCGCTCGACACTTTTCCGGGAGGAAAAGGCGTCGAGCTCAGCTTTCTGTTTTGGCTTCGAGCTCCATTCGACACTTTTCCGGGAGGAAAAGCGTCGAGCTCAGCTTTCTATTTTGGGCTTCGAGCTCCATTCGACGCTTTTCCGGGAGGAAAAGGCGTCGAGCTCAGTTTTCTGGTTTGGCTTCGAGCTCCGTTCGACACTTTCCCGGGAGGAAAAGCGTCGAGCTCCGTTCGACGCTCGATGAGCGTCGAGCTCAGCTTCGTTCTATCTTAGCGCCATTCGACGCTCGACGTTTTCTGGGAGGAGAACGTTGAGCCCAGTGTTTAGTCTTGAGCCGTTCGACGCTCGACATTTTTTTCAGGAAGAAAAACGTCGAGCTCAGCTCTTGTCTGATCTCCGATCAGCGCTCGACGATTTCCTGGAGGAAGATCGTCGAGCTTCGCTCGCCTTTAGCCTTCGACGATCGTCGACCTCCAGGATGATGATCGTCAGGCTTCTTTTTGGCCTTCAGCCGATCGACGATCGTCGACTTCTGACTAACGATCGTCGAGTTTTGTGTTACCTTAGTGGGATTGTGGTTAGAGTTTGGTTTTGGCATTGAGTGAGGCTAGCTCACTCAACGCCAAGGTTTAGGTAGGCATAGAGTGGGTCTCACTCAACGCCTTGTCGTGTTGATTCATTTCAACACTCTTTCTTTACCTTGATTTCTGTTCCCGAGTTGTTTCTTATTGTATTTCTGGGTTTTCTTGTCAGCCATTTTCTTTATATTCTTGAAGGCCGAATCGTGGGTCGTGGTTGGTAGTGGTGGTTTGTAGCTCTTCAGGGGGGTGGAGTTGTGTGATGTAGCCAAGGCCACTCTTGTTTTCTTGCTCCAGGTACGGCTGGGCATGTTGGGTGGAAGGTCCCTTGTGCTTTCACGTGTTGACCCTCGAGCTTGTTGAGTTGGATATGGTGGATTGGGGGACTGCGTTTGCCTTCGATCCGGTTCCTCGTTGTTTGTTTTTGCTACTACCACTTCCCACATTTTAGGGTGTTAGAAGTTTATTCCTTGGTAGTTGGCAGCACTTTGGGCTCTTGGTAGCCTAGTAGGCCCTGCAGGATGTTGTTCCTAGACTGGGTTAATGTTGTTTCCCTGCACGTTGTGCATTTCTTGGAGTCCTGTTTTGGACAGTGGTGACTCTTTCTACTGCATGTTTTTCAGTTACTTTCCCCTTTGGTTGACTCTTTCATGCAGTTTTTTTTACCTTGTTTTGCTTGCTGAGGTATTATGTTTTCTTTTGGAATGCCCCAGGTTCTGAGCTGTAGCCAGTTGGGTGGCTAGTTTACTGTAGTCGTGTTGGTGGTCTCTTGGACTTTGGAGATCCGTTTGCTTTGTTGGAGAGGTAGTTTTTCAGTACTTTCTTACAGACATACATATGTGCCAGTGGGTTCGTGTCAGGTTGTTGGCGCCCACTGGTAGTTTTTACCTTTGTACTGGATATTTTACTTATGCTGCTACCGTTTTCTGGAGATAGTCTACTTGCTCTGAGAAGGTTTTATGCTAGGTTGCTAGTTATTTTTAAACTACAAATATTATTATAAATAAAGCTCATGATCAGCATGATTTATAAAACTTAATCACTATTTTCCAAACAACGTATAAAGACCGTTTTCTTATATATTATATAAATTAAATGTAGGGTCTTGCATAGCATGAGTGGTTCTCTTGGGACCCTTATGCGCTCGTTAGGACGTCAAACCTGATAAAGTATTGTTCCGCAGCGTATAAATATAGTTTTTCTTTTGTGGACTAGGTGATCCACTGAGCCGAGGGATACGGTCTCTAAAATATAACTGATTTTCTAATCATTAAACCCATGATTTTCTTTCATTAAGTTTGTAGGTGGTTTTGCCTGAATGTCAGCAGTTATCCCTTGCTTGACGTGGCATCATGATGCGTGTTTTCTCTTACTCTGATAATTCTTAATTCGGAGAAAATGCGGGTTGTGATAGTTGGTATCAGAGGGAGGTTGCTTGACAAGTTAGTTGAGCAACCTTCCTTTGTTTGCTTTAGTTGTTCAGCATCATGTCATTCACACACCGATATGTCATCAGCACGTCTTGGCAAAAGCACGAACACTACACTCATGGCATAACATGAAGTATACGGGGCATATTATGTAGTATGGGATGCATAATATGTGTTCGTATATGGATCCACCATAGGGGTTGCATGTGAGGGTTATGTAGTATGGGATGCATAACCTCACCACATGACTGCGACTAGCATGTTTCTTTTTCGTTGCATGGGAATGTTATGTAGTATGGGATGCATAACATTTTCATGCATACGCCGCTCATAAAATGCATTAGGGCCTTTTTAGAATGCATAGCATATCATTGCATAAGCACAACGTGCCAAGCTAAAGATTTGCAGGATGACATATGTACAGACATAAGTTTTCAAAATAATATAAAGTCATGCATTCCCGATCTAGGCACAAGAGTTAGTAAGGTGGTGGTTAACCATCCTAGGTTAGGGCATGTCATCAAATTTTTGTTAAAAAGATAAACTCTCAGAGCAAGTTTAGTAGCTTTAAGTCTATATCTATATATGTATTGTCTGTACTAGTGTTTGGGTTCTAGTCGATGTTTTGGGATCTGATTTGTGTTGTTATGATTCTAGGATGGCTAGGCGTCCTGCGACTCGATCGACCCCCCTGTCTGAGGGTGAGTCATCTGGAGCCCAGAATGATGCGGTGATCGAGAGTCTGCGTCAGAGTAGCGAATCCATGGGCAGGCAGTTGGAGGAGGTGTGAGCCCAGATTCAGTCCTTGGTGGCAGTTGTGGCAGGGCAGGCTCAAGGTGTGCAAGTTCCTGCTGGGGGGTTAGCTGTTCCTCCTCCTCCACCTTTGAGACCTCCAGTGGTGGTGCCAGTGGAGATGGCCTTCATCTCGCAGTTTCAGAGGCTGAGCCCTCCCACTTATGATGGGAAGGCAGATTTCATGGTCATTGATGATTGGCTGATCTCCATGGAGGAGATGTTCTCGTACTCAGGGATTGCAGATGACCAGAGGGTGATGATAGCCGCCTATCAGCTTAAAGGCTTGGCTAAGAGTTGGTGGCTGAGAGAAAAGAAGAGCTTGGTAGCTGGATGCTCTTGGGAAGTGTTCAAGGGGATGCTGTTGAGGAAGTTCTTGCCTTCGGTCGAGCGTGACCGCCTCATGAATGACTTCCTCTATCTGAAGCAAAGGCAACTCATGGTGGGTGAGTATGAGATAGAGTTCAGTAAGTTGAGCCGTTTTGCCCCTGGATTGGTCAGCGTTGAGGCTGATCGAGTTAAGAGATTTCTCGGTGGTTTGAGGAGCGAGGTGCAGTAGTTGACCAGTGCTTATGGGTCAGTGACTTATGCTGGAGTTGTAGAGGCTGCTCTAAAGGTGGAGGCTATTGAGACCGCGAAGAGCAGAGGCCAGCATATGAGGAAGGACAAGAGGAAGTCTGTGGAGGAGAAGAAGCCCTTAGTACCTAGTGCTGCTCCGGGAAAGAGGAGCAAAGTGGTGTGCAGTTTCTGTGGCCGGTCAGGCCACCCTGTCGAGAAATGTTTCAAGAAGGCGGCAGCTCAGAGGAAGGAGCAAGTCCATGCGATTCAGGGTGCTCCTAGGAGAGATGTCTCCTGTTCTGTTTGCAAGCGATCCGGGCATGATGCGGCCCAGTGTTGGTCCAAGGATAGAGTCTGCTTTCAGTGCGGGCAGAAGGGTCACATCAAGTCTAGTGTCCTCAGGTTTAGCCAGCTCTTCCTGCAGTTCCATTACAGGCATTACCTCCACCTCAGCGTGTGGATAAGTGAAAGGGGAAGTTGAACGTGATCTCTTCCGTGGAGGCTCAAGCCTCGACTCAGGTCATTTCCGGTTAGTTGTTTGTTGTTTTTCTAGCCTGGTAGTTTTATTTGCTTGAATTTTTTCGGTATTGTTGTGCTAGTTCCTTAGTTTTGGGTGCTCCTATAGGGAAATTTAAGGTGAAGAACCGATGGGCGCGTGTTCTGTTTGATTCCGGCGCTGCCGACTCGTTCGTGGCTAGAGCCTTTGTGGAGCGACATCGGTTGACTCTAGATCGTGTTCGGGATTCCTTCCGTGTCAAGTTTCCCTCTGGTGAATCTGTGTTGTCAGATTTGGGCATTTTGGATTGCCCGGTTTTGTTGGGGGACTTTCTTGCGAAGGCGAACCTGAAGATGATTGATCTGGAGGACTTCGACGTCATTTTGGGCATGGACTGGCTGTCTAGGTATGATGCGGTCATTCAGTGCAAAGGAAAGCGCTTGGACTTCATCAGGGACGACGGTCAGCCCGGCAGCGTGTATGCTGATCCGTGTCAGGATTCTCCTGTCATCTCTGCGGTATGTGCTCAGAGGTTGTTTCTTTCTGGTTGTTGTGTTGGTTTAGTCTCGGCGGTTGGAACCGCTGTTAGCGTGCCACGCTTGGAGGAGATTCCTATTGTTCGTGGTTTCGCCGATGTTTTTCCTGATGATCTTCCCGGTCTTCCTCCTGATCGGGATGTTGAGTTTGTGATTGATTTAGAGTCAGGTACGCGTCCTATTGCTAAGGCGCCGTACCGGATGGCCCCTCGTGAGTTATAGGAGTTACGAGTTCAGTTGGATGAGCTTTTGGCTAAAGGTTTTATTAGGCAGAGTTCGTCGCCTTGGGGTGCACCTGTTTTGTTTGTAAAGAAGAAAGATGGGTCGATGCGGCTTTGCATCGACTATAGAGAGTTGAACAAGGTCACTATCAAGAACAGGTACCCTCTGCTGAGGATCGATGATTTGTTTGACCAGTTGCGCGGTAGCACGGTGTTCTCCAAGATCGATCTTCGTTCTGGTTATCATCAGCTCAGGATCCGTGAGGCGGATATTCCACGGACTGCGTTTAGGTCAAGGCATGGACATTTTGAGTTTTTGGTGATGTCGTTTGGTCTGACAAACGCACCATCAGTCTTCATGGATATGATGAACCGGGTGTTCAAGGATTTCCTTGACAAGTTTGTTGTGGTCTTCATTGATGACGTGTTGGTTTATTCTCGCAGCACGGAGGAGCATGAGTAGTATTTGCGGTTGGTTCTGACAGAGTTGAGGAATCACAAGTTATTCGCCAAGTTGAGCAAGTGCGAATTTTGGTTGCCTCAGGTTTCTTTTCTAGGCCACGTGGTGAACAAGGATGGGATCTCGGTTGACCCAGAAAAGATTGCAGCAGTGATGGATTGGAGTAGGCCGAATACTCCTAAGGAGATCAGGAGTTTCTTAGGGTTGGCTGGTTACTACAGGAGATTTGTGGAGGGTTTCTCTTCCCTAGCCGCACCTTTGACCAAGTTGACTCAGAAGAATGTGGTTTTTGTTTGGAGCGAAAAGTGAGAGGAAGCTTTTCTGGAGCTAAAAGAGAGATTGTGCACTGCTCCCGTTCTGACCCTGCCTACTGAGGGTGTGGATTATGATGTATACGTCGATGCTTCGCTTGTAGGTCTGGGATGCGTATTGATGCAGGTTGGGAAGGTGATTGCCTATAGGTCAAGGCAACTGAAGACTCATGAGAAAAATTATCCTACGCATGACCTTGAGTTTGCAGCGGTTATCTATGCGTTGAAGCTGTGGAGACACCTACTTTATGGGGCTCAGTGCAAGATCTTTACTGACCATAAGAGCCTGAAGTACGTGTTCACGCAGAAGGAGTTGAATCTGCGTCAGCGACGGTGGTTGGAATATGTGGCTGATTATGATGTGGAGATCCAGTATCATCCGGGCAAGGCCAATGTGGTGGCTAACGCCCTGAGCCGAAAGACGGGAAAGATCTTTAACCTCTCCGCCGATCGTTTAGTAGAGGAGTTCCTCCTTATGGATATTTCAGTGGGATGTTGAAGTTTGCAGAGTAGTTTGTCAGTGGCAGAGCCGTCCTGGATTTCTTTGACTAGACTGCACCAGAAGGACGATCCTGATCTTATGCACCTTTTCACCAGGACTGAGAAGGGAGAGTTGCCTGATTTTGCTATCGATGATGCGGGTACTTTGAAGTACCGCGGCAGGTTTTGCGTTTTCGCTGTTGAGGATATTAGGAGGATGATTTATAGTGAGGCTCATGGTTCAAGCGTTGCCTACCATCCAGGATCTACGAAGATGTACCGTGACTTAAGACAAATTGCTTGGTGGTATGGCATGAAAGGAGATATAGCCCGATTTGTTACTGAGTGTCACACTTGCAAGCGTGTGAAGGCCGATCATGGAAGGCCTGGTGGTAAGTTGACTCCGCTAGAGATCCCAACTTGGAAGTGGGAAAGTATATCCATGGACTTCATTATGGGCTTACCGAAGTCCCCGAGGGGATTTGATTCTGTTTGGGTTATAGTGGATAGATTGACGAAGTGTGCTCACTTCGTGCCTTATAAGATTGATTAACCGATGAAGAAGATAGCGGAGTTGTACATGAATGAAGTCATCCGACTCCACGGTGTGCCGGTTAGCATCA
The DNA here is from genome assembly GCA_039513925.1 of Platanthera zijinensis. Classification (NCBI taxonomy): domain Eukaryota; kingdom Viridiplantae; phylum Streptophyta; class Magnoliopsida; order Asparagales; family Orchidaceae; genus Platanthera; species Platanthera zijinensis. Next base: position 83,798,959 of record CM077080.1, on the reverse strand, counting down.
TTTCTGATCGAGACTCCCGGTTTACTTCTCATTTTCTGCAGAGTCTGCAGGAGGGTTTGGGTACGGATCTGAGGTATTCTACTGCGTACCACCCACAGACCAATGGGCAGACGGAGCGGGTGAACCAAATTTTTGAGGATATGATCCGATGTTATATTTTAGACCACGGTGGAGCGTGGGATGAGCGGCTGTGACTTATTGAATTTGCTTACAACAACAGCTATCAGGAAAGTTTGCAGATGGCTCCGTTCGAAGCCTTGTATGGGAGGCGCTGTAGGACTCCGTTGTTTTGGGCTGAGGCTGGTGAGAGGCCTTTGTTGGGTCCTGATGCGCTGGAGGAAATGGAAGTCGCTGTGAAGCTTATTCGGGAGAAGCTTCGTATAGCCCAGGAGAGGTATGAAAAGAACGCCAATCGGCGTAGGTCTGCTTTGGAGTTTTCTGTAGGGGACCTTATATTCCTTAAGGTTTCCCCGATGGTGGGTGTAAAGAGGTTTGGTAAGAATCGGAAGTTGGACCCAAGGTATGTGGGCCCGTTTGAGATTTTGGAACGGATTGGTGTGTCAGCGTACAGATTGGATTTGCCAGCGAACTTCCCAGGCGTGCATAATGTTTTCATGTTAGCCAATTGCGGAAGTGTGTGCGCAGCAGTGGGCAACTCTTGGACATTGTGCCCCGGTTGGAGCCCAACCTCTCTTTTGTTGAGGTGCCGGTTCGTATTTTGGATACTCAGGAGCGTGTGCTGCGAAAGAAGTCCATATCGATGGTTAAAGTTCTTTGGAAAAATCAGGATTTGGAGAGCGCAACTTGGGAGCTAGAGTCGGCCATAAGGAGGGCTTACCCTCACCTGTTTCACTGATTTGATCAGTATGTTTTCCTTCTTGTAACTCCTATTAGTTGCTTTTCCTTCTTTAGTAGGAGTGTTATGCGTAAAGTTTCGGGACGACACTTTCTTTTAGGGGGAGTGACTGTAATGCCCCTGTTGGGTACATTGGAAAATGTGTACCTGATTTGAAGAAGCCCAACTTAGCTCAATGATATACATCAAGGTGTATTTGATGTTGTTTTGAGTTGACATGTGCAGGTGAAGAAGTATTAAAGAATGCAGAAAGATATTCTAAGTCCGCATGTCGACACCTGAAGAAATTGTGTCGACACTTCAGAATATTTGTGTCGACACTTCAGAATATTTGTGTCGACACTTCAGAATATTTGTGTCGACACTTCAGAATATCAGTGTCGACACAGAGAATGATAGTCGACCACATTTATGTTGACACTGGGAAGCAGTGTCGACACATAAAGAAAATCGTCGACCTCAGCACTGGGAAGCGGTGTCGACACCGTGAAAGATAGTCGACACCGTGAAAGCTAGTCGACCAGAGAAGGTTAGTCGACACCGTGAAAGATAGTCGACCAGAGAAGGTTAGTCGACACCGTGAAAGATAGTCGACTAGTGAAAGATAGTCGACCAGAGAAAGATAGTCGACTCACAGAAGAAGATAGTCGACCACAACTGTGTCGACACTGGGTGGATGTGTCGACACCAGAAGACTGTGTCGACACATATTGGCAGAAGTTGACTATGCTTGTGTCGACACCAGAAGACTGAGTCGACACATTTTGGCAGGATTGAAGATTGCTGTGTCGACACCTGAAGGCTGAGTTGACACATGCTGAGTTCTTAATCTTCAACAACTGTGTCGACACACAGGACTTGTGTCGACACACTACAGAGTCTAGACCAAGTTATTTTCTGAAGAAGCTGTGTCGACTTAAAGGCAACTTAGTCGACATCATCAAAGACTGTGTCGACACCAAAGTCACTTGTGTCGACACAGATAGACAGATTGGTCTCGACACTTTCTAACTGACTGTCTCGACATTTTGCTGTCCAAGGCTAAGGTACAAGAACTGTTTGAAGACTTGACAGCTGTGGGTTGCCACCGTTTAACTGAAGCTGTCAGACCTGTCAGAAAACAGTTAGAAACCGGATCAGCCGGTTACCATGAAAAAAGTCTATAAATAGACACATTCAGAAGGAATTAAAAAGCAGCTAAGCTAAGAAAAATTATAGAAGAAGATCTAAGAAGAAGAAATAGAAGGATTACGATCCTGTTGAAGTTTCAATTCAAGAAAGTGAAAAAGAAGATCTTCTTCAGAAGGTCTAAGAAGAAGAAGTCTGAAGTATCAAAAGAGGTGTTGGATAGAGGGAGATCCAGTCATCTTGAAGAAGAAGAAGAAGGAAGCCATCAGTAGTTTCTCAAGAAGCTGTTTGGAAATCAACTCAGCTAAGTTCAGATTCAAGAAGCTTTGAAGAAAGCTCAGATTCAGTTGATTTCATCAGCTGATCAAGAAGTGTCTTGTCCTCTTCTCTCTCAACAAAGGCAAGACATCAAAATACCTTTTTCTAAATTTCTGTAGGATCTGTTTACACAGATCTGAGTTGTAAGCCTGTGTTGTAAAGGCTGAGTGTAGGAGAGGTGATCTCTGAGTGGTAGGGCTATTTGCCTGAGTGTAGGAGAAAGTTATTCTCTGAGTGGTAGGCCTTGAGGCAAGGCTGAGGTAGGGCTGTTGAGCCTGAGTTGTAGGAACCTATCCTGGTTCTGAGCTGTAGGATCTGAGGATCTGAGTATAGTGGAAGTTTGGCCGAATCTAGCATATTGCTAGATAGGTGAAGGGGGAAAGTGGATGTACCCAGACCTTGGGGAACCACTATAAAACATTGTGCAATCTGTGATGCTTAGTTGTCTGTGAATGCTGTGCTAGATGTTTTAAATTGTAATTGAATTCTGCCTAGATTTATAGACAATAAATTAGAACCTATTCACCCCCCCCCCCCCTCTAGGTGTTTAGGTTGTCTTGAAAGTAAAACTATCAAGTGGTATCAGAGGGAGGTTCCTCAAAAAGGACTTAACAGTCTGAGGTAGATCTGATAGGCAGAATCAAGATTCAAAAAGATGGGTTCTGGTGAGAATCATAAGGAGCTAGGGTCTATGAAATTACCCATATGCAAGAAAGAAATTTTTGGAATTTGGAAAGAAAGAGTCAGACTGTTTATGGAAGCATTTGACCCAAGAATTTACATCACAGTACAGGAAGGCCCCTTCATTCCAATGAAGGTATCAGTTCTTGATGCAAATATCCAAACTCCAAAGAGTTATTCAGAAATGACCAAGGATGAAATCATCTTGGCAACCATGGATAAAAGAGCTCAGAACATTATTGTTAGTGTCATAGATGATTCAACATTTCAGAATCTGATTCACTGCAAGACCTCCAAAGAGATGTGGGACACATTGATTGTCTACATGGAGGGATCTGAAGAAGTGAGGCAGGACAGGAAATCTATGCTCAATCAGGAGTATGAAAGTTTTAGACAAGGAAAATCTGATAGCATAACTGAGTGCTATAAGAAATTCTATAGAATTGTGAATGAGCTTATGTCCTATGGAAGAGTCTTCAGTACTTATGAACTGAATGACAAATTCTTGAGATCCTTAACAAAGGATTGGGACACAAAGATCTGTGCCATAAGAGAAGTGGCTAAATTGACAGAGATATCTCCTCCCACCTTGTTTGGAAAGTTGCTATCCTATGAAATGCAACTTATGGTGAGGAAGGAGGAGGAAAAGAATTCAAGAGGAGAGCATAGAGAAAAGACTGTGGCATTCAATGCAGAAGCCACTAGAAAGAATAGGAGGAAATCACCATCTCCTCCTAAGGAAGTTGCAGAAGATAGTTCTGAGAATTCAAATAAGGGTTCAGAAAGCTGTGATTTAGATGCAGACTTTGCTGCATTCACAAGGCAATTCCAAAGGTTCTTGAAAAAGAAGCAATGGAAGTCTAGGCCTTCCACATCACAGCAAGTTGATGACTATTATCAGAAGAAAAGGTCATCAAGGAAAGAGAAGAGCAGATCAAAGCCCAGCAAAGCCACTACTTCAAAGATTGTCTGCTATTGTTGCAATAGGCCTGGACATGTAGTGGCTGACTGTCATGATAAGAGAAAGGAATCTTCAGACAAAAAGAAGACTTATCAGAAAGGCAAGAAGGAGAAATCCTTTGTTGCACAGAAAGATAAGAGTCTAACAGACCAGTCAACTTCAGAGTCAGAATCTGAAGCTGAAGCATATATTGGACTATATACTGCATCTGAAGAAGAGGAGTTTCTGCAGTTGCTAGACTTCATCAATGAACAAAAGGATCATCAGTGTATGGGGCTGATGGCAGGATCAGAAGAGGACATATGCCAGAATCAGTCTGGTCATAATAAGGTACAATGTCCTTCTATTACATCTGTTTGTTGTACAAGTGAAGAATCAGCTACATCTGCATCAACAGATGTAGATGCATCTGAATCTGAAGGAGATGTCTATCAATTGATAGACAAGTATGGGGACCTGTTGCAGGCCCTTAAGAAAAGCAAGAACCTGGTTAAATCTCAGGCTCAGGAAATTGCTGAACTAAGGGTTGCTACAACTGAGTTAGAAAAAGTTATTGATCAAAAATTAAATGAAATTGCCAAGCTGAAGAATATAACTATTATTCAGATGGGCACAATTAATTATACTAATGATCAAGTGAAGAGTCTGGAGGCCAGACTTAGAATTGAAAGGGATTTAGTGGCTAGTTACTCTAAGCCAAAATATGTCTTACCCTTGATAGATGAATTTGTCACTCAAAAGGGTAAGGCTGGATTAGGATTTAAAGGTAACTCCAGGGCTGGCAGATTCAAGAGGAAAGGCAAAGCTCCTGTTCAGCCACTAAACCTTTCAGTCCCCATAAAGTTTAGTAAGGTGAAAGTGCCTTCTAACAAATATGATCATGAAGACATTCAAGGTCATATTAAGACTAATGTTCTGAAGAACAAGGGTGTAAATGCAAGCAGGCCTACCTATGGTCATAAACCCAATGGTTTTAAGAAATCAGTAGGTGAAGTTGCTACAGCACCAGCAATGAATAGAAATTCTTCTGACAAGGATGTATCTAGATCTAGATACAATAAGTTTGAATGTTGGTGCTGTGGCAAGAGAGGCCATTTTGCATTAGACTGCTGGTATAACACAAGTGTTATAAAGAATAATAGTCTACCTGTTAGAAGAGGTTATGATAGCTTTATTAATGCTAACCTGAACCAAGGACCCAAGACTTACTTGGGTTCTAAGGGTAAGTAATTCTGTGTTGCAGGTGAATCCAAGTAACCATGCCCCTATATGGTACTTGGATAGTGGTTGTTCCAGGCACATGACTGGAACAAAGGGGCTGCTGAAGGAGTATTCATCTGTCAAAGATGGACCTAAAGTGATCTTTGGTGGATCTGAAAAAGGAGTCATCAAAGGGTTTGGTAACATTTCTTCTAACCTAATTACTATCACTCAAGTGGCTTATGTAAAAGGTTTGAAACATAATCTAATAAGCATAAGCCAGCTAAGTGATTTAGGATGTGACATTTCATTTGTTAAAGATGGATGTCATATCAAGAGGTCAAGTGATCAGAAGATCATATTGACTGGGTATAGGAAGAGAAATGTATATTGTCTTAATTTTGAATGTGAGAATAAGGCTTCTCCCATCTGTCTTGTAGCTGATGACAATGCTTCTCATTGTGTTAAGTGGCACAAGAGATTGGCTCATCTAAACTACAAGACAATTGGCCAACTCTTTAGCAAAGAGCTAGTGAGGAATGGACCTCAAATTAAGTGTATAAAGGAAGGGATATGCTCAGCTTGTCAAAAGGGAAAGCAGACAAAATCCTCCTTTCAAAGCCTTGAAAACAAGGATTCTGTGAGGTGCTTATACCTCTTGCATATGGATCTTTTTGGTCCTATGCCAGTTCATAGTCTAGGTAGGAAGGTCTACACTTTTGTGGTTGTAGATGACTATTCTAGATTTACATGGGTGTTCTTTCTGAGACAAAAATCTGAAACCCCAAGTGTATTACTTAATTTTGTAAAGCAAATTCAGAATGAACTGAATAGTACAGTGGTCAAAATCAGAAGTGACCATGGTACTGAGTTTCAATCTGAAAGCATAACAAACTTGTGTAAAGACTTTGGGATTTTCCAAGAGTTCTCCTCACCTAGAACACCTCAGCAAAATGGAATTGCTGAAAGAAAGAATAGAACATTAATTGAAGCTGGTAGAACTCTATTGAGTGACACCTCTCTCCCAGAATATTTTTGGGCTGAGGCAGTTAACACTGCTTGTCATGTAATCAATAGGGCTACTATCACCAAAAGCCACAAAATGACTCCCTATGAGATTGTAAAAGGCAGAAAACCAAATCTATCTTACTTTAGGATCTTTGGTTGCAAGTGTTATATACTTAACAATGGCAAGTCATATTTGACTAAGTTTGCTGCCAAATCCCAGGATGGGATATTTGTTGGGTACAGCACAAATAGTAAGGCCTATAGAGTCTTCAACTTGCATTGACCACTCAAGTTGTTGAAGAATCTGTGCATGTTGTGTTTGATGAAACAAGATTAATCAACTGTGAGTTGTCTTGTAGATCAAATGACTCAACAGGTATAAGCAAAAGTATGGACAAGCTTTCCATTACTGAAGTATCAAAGGAAGATGGGGCATTGGAAAATGAAGGCTTCAGTCCAGGGGGAGAACAAGACACTATAGAAGCTGATGAAAATCAAGAGAATCAGTTAAATGAAGGAGCTGGAGATGTTCAACCAGAAGGAAATCTTCCTCCAGCTACAAGACATTTAAGAGATCATCCAGCTGATCAGATAATAGGTGATCCAAGACAAGGGGTGCAAACTAGAAGCAAAAATCAAAACACAGTTCTACATTCAAGTTTCCTGTCACAATTGGAGCCTAAGAAGTTTGAAGAAGCTATCCAAGACCAGCACTGGATTGATGCTATGCAAGAGGAGCTTAATCAATTCAGAAGGTGCAATGTCTGGGAGCTTGTTCCTAAACCAAGAGGCCACAACATAATTGGCACAAAATGGATCTATAGGAACAAGCTAGATGAAAGTGGAATAATAGTAAAGAATAAAGCAAGATTGGTTGCAAAAGGATACAGGCAGGAAGAAGGGATTGACTTTGATCAAACCTTTGCTCCAGTAGCAAGGCTGGAGGCAATCAGAATATTCCTTGCCTATGCAGCCTATCAAGACTTCAAAGTATACCAGATGGATGTGAAGTCAGCATTTCTGAATGGTGATCTTAAAGAAGAAGTATATGTAGAGCAGCCATCAGGTTTTGTAGATCCTCTTAAACCTGATTTTGTTTATAAGCTTAGGAAAGCTTTGTATGGGTTAAAGCAAGCCCCAAGGGCTTGGTATGAAACTCTGTCTACTTTCCTTATTGAGAATAAATTCTCAAGAGGAAAAATTGACAAAACTCTATTCCTTAGGGAATCCAAAGGCAAGATCATCTTAGTTCAGATCTATGTTGATGACATAATCTTTGGATCTACTGAAAACAACCTTTGTAAAAAGTTTGCCAAACTTATGCAAGGGAAGTTTGAGATGAGCAGTATGGGGGAACTGAAATTCTTCTTGGGACTCCAAGTAAGACAGACTGATGATGGCTTGTCCATATCCCAGTCTAAGTTCACCAAAGAATTGATTAAGAAATATGGTATGGAGTCATCCTCCACCATGAGAACTCCTATGGGAACAAGTATGCCTATATGCAAAGATGATGCAGGTAAACCTGTTGATGAGACTTTGTATAGAGGAATAGTTGGCTCACTACTATATCTCACTGCTAGTAGACCAGATATTATGTATGCTACATGTGTCTGTGCTAGGTACCAAGCCTGTCCTAAAGAATCTCATTATACTGCAGTCAAAAGGATTCTGAGATATCTTAAGGGCACACCTAATCTAGGTCTTTGGTACCCTAGGAATAGAGATTTTCAACTAACAGGCTATTCAGATGCAGATTTTGCAGGATGTAGAGAGGATAGAAAGAGTACTACAGGTACTTGTCAATTCCTGGGAGGAAGACTAATATCATGGAGTAGTAAGAAGCAGACTAGTGTGGCAATTTCCACAGCTGAGTCAGAGTATGTTGCTGCTGGAAGCTGCTGTGCACAGCTATTATGGATGCAGCATCAGCTAAAGGATTATGGTATTCAAGTAAGTAGAACACCTCTTTTGTGTGATTCTAAGAGTGCAATTTCTATTGCTAATAATCCTGTTTCTCATAGTAGAACTAAGCATATAGAAATAAAATACCATTTTCTTAGAGAACATGTAGAAAAAGAAGACATCTCATTGGAATTTGTGAAAACAGATTATCAAATAGCAGATGTGTTTACTAAGCCCCTAGATGAGACAAAATTCAATAAATTCAAAATTGAATTAGGTATGTTAACCATTGATTAGTGTAATCACAAAATCATCAACAATAAAGTTGAAGTGGTAACAAGACATTCAAGTGATATTAAGACACATTGAAGTAGTATAAAGTACTTTGTTGTACTTATAAGTTGTGATGAACAAACAGAAATTGGCTAAGTAAGATGGTGTCGACACATTCAGTAATTATGTGTCGACTCAGGGTAGTAATGTCAACAAGTCAGAGATATTGTGTCGACACAGAAAATATGTGTCGACACTTGAGAATCTTATTGTCGACTTATCCAGGAATGTAGTGTCGACTTCACCAGGATAGTGGTGTCGACACCTACAGATTTTGTGTCGACACTTATACTAAGAGTCGACACAGAATTTCTGATGCTCTACTATATATCCCTAGTGTCGACATAACCGCAAATTGGTGTCGACACATAGTAGACGAACTTGTAGTCGAGACAATAGAAGCTTGTGTCGACACAATCCATCTGTGTCGACACTTATAGTCTGTTTTTGGCGACTTTTGATCTTCTTTAAACAGAAGGTATAAATAGGTCAAAAACTCATTCTGTCGACACGCTTACAAGGTTTTTGAAACCCTGTGTCGACATTCTCTCTCTCTCTCTCTTTCTTTCATCTTTCAAGCTTTCTCGACTGATCAATGGCGCCGAAGATTGAAGATAATGTGAATGAAGGATATGAGTTGGTGCGCCAGGCCTTTGCAGCTGCCCCTCCAGATGTTCTTGGGGTTATCACTCTCCTCTCCGACTCTGGTTTAGAATTTCTGGTCTCCGAACCTTCAAAGATATGGAAGAAGGAGGTGCATGAGTTCTTTACCTCTGCCTCTGTAAACTCTGAAAGTCATGAAATAAAATCCACAGTTCATGGGTCACCTGTGGAGATTACACCGAGTAAGATAAGAACAATTCTGCAATTATCTACAATTGAGAATGAAGAGGATGTCCCTGCTTCTAAATCTAGAGAGGCTCTTCAATGGTGTGGATTGGAATCCACCATGAAAATTGGAGCTGCGTTCAATCGGAAAGGAATGAATCAACAAGGCAAGTTCCTGTCAGAAGTAGTAGAAAAGGTTATTCTGTGCAAGTCAGGTGGACATGATAGGATTTCTGCCTATATGTTCAGCCTAATGACCAGGATTGTGTTTACAATTCCAACGGATTGGTCATCTGCAATTTTTGAAAAGATTAAGGAAGGGATCAAGAAGCCAAATCTGGCTAGGATAATGAGTATATATCTAAGTAAGGAGATTCCTGAGGTTATGCAACAACAACCTGGAACTAAAATTAATCACATGAGAAGGATGGACATGAGATTGTTCTCCAGATGGGATAGGGTGCTGACCAAAGAGATGCCTGAAGTGGAAAGGCAGGATTCCCCTGAGAAATCCCCAGGTCATGCTACCAGTACTGGGCATCCACAAGAAGAGCAAGTAAGACTGGAGGTTGAAGATCAGCCTGCATCTATACAAGTTCAGGATGCCACAATACCTGCAGTTCAAGAAGAAGAAGTAAGTATACCAGCTCAGCAAGTTTATTCACCTACACAAACTGTATCTACTCATGACCAGGTACAGGTGCAGGGGGAGCTGGTGTATTTTCCTACAAAAGAGATTTCTAATATTTCTATTTCTGCACAGGTCCAGGGGGAGCAAGTGCTAGAAGATGCTCCAATTCATCAATCTCCAAATTTGAATACTACAAATGAACAAGCCCAGAAGGAATATACTCTAGAGGAGTTATTTCCAAATGATGAAATAATTACTGATAGTCTGGAAGTGGAGCAAGAAATTGAGGGGGAGCCAGTGCATGTTGAGACTGTACAACATGGCACTGAAGCAGCTGTTTCTCCTCCTCCCAAAGAAAGAGTTCAAATTGATAGCACTTCTGATTCAGAGACTGAAGAAGCTAGGGTGGCAAAAAAGAGAAAACTTATGGTCTTTCAGAGAAGGAGCAAGAGCTATAAGCAGGCTCTACAGTCTACAGCACATCACACTCCTTCTGCCTTTGATTATAACAAGTTCTTGGTAGATTTGCAAGTGAAATTGGATGAACACAGGGTAGCCATTGAAAAATATGTTGATGAGAACAACAAGTCTATGCAGTTTGACATAGCTCAAGATATAAAATCAATTAGGTTTGAGGTCAATATGCATAAGAAGGAAATGACAGATTGCTTCCATAAGGGAGGTAATGCTGTGGTATATCTGGCAAAACAACAACAGACTATCATCCCTAAGGTGGATGACATTGCTTTAAAGCAAAGCTATGTCTTGGAAAATCAGTTAAGAATGCATGATAATTTAACTGAATCTCATCATGAGATAATAGAGGAATTGAAAAAGATTGTTCCAGGCCTGCCTGCAGATAGAACAAAAGAAATGGAAGAATTTGATAAGAACTTTCAAGCTGCTATTGCTTCTGTTAAGACTGCAATCACTACCTCTCAAAAAGAAATATCTGAAAAGCTTCAAAAGTTAAAACCATTTTTTAAAGAGGGTGTCAATTATCTGGATGGCCAAATCAGATTTCAAAAGGAAGATCTCAGAGATCATGTTTCTAGAGAAGCCATAAAGGGGGAGAGGATGCTAGTTCATGCAGGCTTAGAGCACTCCAAATGGGTGACCAATAGTATTCGAGCCACATTAGGATATCCCTCATTGTGTGATGATGCTATGGTGGCTGAGTCAGGAATACAAACAAGTCAACTTGAAGGCAATCAACCTGAGGTTGCCCAAGTCATTTACCCCCCTCCAGATTTTGATATGATTGATCAGCAGGTTCAAGGGATGTATAGTCCTCCAAAGGAGGTTACTAATATTGTTATTGGGAAGGTTGATAAGCCTGAGGCTACTTTGAAAGACCAGCAAGATGCTCTTCTATCTAAGAAAAGGTTTAGAGAGCAGGCTGAACTTAAGCCAGACTTTGAGCAGTGGAGTCCTACTTCCAGAAATATAATACTCACTGCATGGAAGGCTGTCAAAGACCAAGTGCAGGAAAGAGGCAAGTGGTACAATGAGATGGAATGGCAGAAGTATGAAGCCAGGCAAGAGGCCATTGTACAGTTTAGAAGAAAAGCCAAGCTGGGTAGGCTGCCTATAGATGCTCAGGAGCCAAGCAAATATTTCCCAAAGCCCTTTCATTATTTTGAAAGGCAAAGGCTCAAGGAAGAAGCAAAGAAGAAGGCTGATCTAAAAGGCAAGAAGCCAGCTGAAGATTCTGAAGCTCCTGTGAAGGCTCAAGTTCTATCTGGCAAAGGGATTGTCATTAAAGAGCCTGATCAGTCTTAGTTTTTTAGTTCTTTCAAAGTATTTTGTAATGTTTTGATTAAATCATTAAATGTAATTCTCTGTATTCAAACATTATCAAGTTATAAACAAAATGTTGTTTGGCATCATATAATGTTCATTCTGTGATGGATTGTTTTTATGTTTTGTTTATATTAAGTATTCCTGTTATGTCATATATCATCAGTTTATACTTTTTATAAATGGTGTATATCATTGGCTATAGGGTTATGACTTCTCCAAATAGGGGGAGATTGTTGGGTACATTGGAAAATGTGTACCTGATTTGAAGAAGCCCAACTTAGCTCAATGATATACATCAAGGTGTATTTGATGTTGTTTTGAGTTGACATGTGCAGGTGAAGAAGTATTAAAGAATGCAGAAAGATATTCTAAGTCCACATATCGACACCTGAAGAAATTGTGTCGACACTTCAGAATATTTGTGTCGACACTTCAGAATATTTGTGTCGACACTTCAGAATATTTGTGTCGACACTTCAGAATATTTGTGTCGACACTTCAGAATATCAGTGTCGACACAGAGAATGATAGTCGACCACATTTATGTCGACACTGGGAAGCAGTGTCGACACATAAAGAAAATCGTCGACCTCAGCACTGGGAAGCGGTGTCGACACCGTGAAAGATAGTCGACACCGTGAAAGATAGTCGACCAGAGAAGGTTAGTCGACACCGTGAAAGATAGTCGACCAGAGAAGGTTAGTCGACACCGTGAAAGATAGTCGACTAGTGAAAGATAGTCGACCAGAGAAAGATAGTCGACTCACAGAAGAAGATAGTCGACCACAACTGTGTCGACACTGGATGGATGTGTCGACACCAGAAGACTGTGTCGACACATATTGGCAGAAGTCGACTATGCTTGTGTCGACACCAGAAGACTGAGTCGACACATTTTGGCAGGATTGAAGATTGCTGTATCGACACCTGAAGGCTGAGTCGACACATGCTGAGTTCTGAATCTACAACAACTGTGTCGACACACAGGACTTGTGTCGACACACTGCAGAGTCTAGACCAAGTTATTTTCTGAAGAAGCTGTGTCGACTTAAAGGCAACTTAGTCGACATCATCAAAGACTGTGTCGACACCAAAGTCACTTGTGTCGACACAGATAGACAGATTGGTCTCGACACTTTCTAACTGACTGTCTCGACATTTTGCTGTCCAAGGCTAAGGTACAAGAACTGTTTGAAGACTTGACAGCTGTGGGTTGCCACCGTTTAAATGAAGCTGTCAGACCTGTCAGAAAACAGTTAGAAACCGGATCAGCCGGTTACCATGAAGAAAGTCTATAAATAGACACATTCAGAAGGAATTAAAAAGCAACTAAGCTAAGAAAAATTATAGAAGAAGATCTAAGAAGAAGAAACAGAAGGATTACGATCCTGTTGAAGTTTCAATTCAAGAAAGTGAAAAAGAAGATCTTCTTCAGAAGGTCTAAGAAGAAGAAGTCTGAAGTATCAAAAGAGGTGTTGGATAGAGGGAGATCCAGTCATCTTGAAGAAGAAGAAGGAAGCCATCAGTGGTTTCTCAAGAAGCTGTTTGGAAATCAACTCAGCTAAGTTCAGATTCAAGAAGCTTTGAAGAAAGCTCAGATTCAGTTGATTTCATCAGCTGATCAAGAAGTGTCTTGTCCTCTTCTCTCTCAACAAAGGCAAGACATCAAAATACCTTTTTCTAAATTTCTGTAGGATCTGTTTACACAGATCTAAGTTGTAAGCCTGTATTATAAAGGCTGAGTGTAGGAGAGGTGATCTCTGAGTGGTAGGGCTATTTGCCTGAGTGTAGGAGAAAGTTATTCTCTGAGTGGTAGGCCTTGAGGCAAGGCTGAGGTAGGGCTATTGAGCCTGAGTTGTAGGAACCTATCCTTGTTCTGAGCTGTAGGATCTGAGGATCTGAGTATAGTGGAAGTTTGGCCGAATCTAGCATATTGCTAGATAGGTGAAGGGGGAAAGTGGATGTACCCAGACCTTGGGGATCCACTATAAAACATTGTGCAATCTGTGATGCTTAGTTGTCTGTGAATGCTGTGCTAGATGTTTTAAATTGTAATTGAATTCTGCCTAGATTTATAGACAATAAATTAGAACCTATTCACCCCCCCCCCCCCCCTCTAGGTGTTTAGGTTGTCTTGAAAGTAAAACTATCAGCCCCCGATTTTCTTGCGATTATTTTTATTCTCGTTGGCGTTACGATGACGCGTTTCCGTGGCTTGTGCCATGTGTGGAGTATGGTTTAGCTCCTTAGAACTGAGTGCCCTGTTTGGTAGCCTGTTGGCAAGATCTCCCTAGCAAGCCGAGTCGTTTTGGGTGACCCGGTGTGGCCTCTCGGGGGGATGTTTGTGTTTGGCTTTATTTGGGTATAACTCGAGTTCTGTTCGTCGAAAGTTAATTTCGACTTCGCCGTTGTGTTCGTAGCGTGGGTATTTAGCTACGGTGCGAATTCCGTCGAATTCCGAGGTGATTCGGTTTTCGTGTCGTTTGGTGTGTTAATAGTATATGTGATCAATTAATTAAATTGATTTGGCTGTCCTGTAGCCTTCAGATTTTTGGCTGATTATTAAATTCTGCGGGAGAATTTAATTGGGCAGTTATTGCCTTGCCTTGGTGGCAGCCATATATTGGCTTATTCCTTTTTTGGAGTTTACTTAAGGTAATTAAGGGATTAGGCGTTTTTAGGGTTCGGTTATGGCTGAACTGGCGTTTAGCTTTAGTATAAAAGCTTTTCTTAAGAAGTGGCGGCCCACTTCTTTCTATTTCTTCTTCCTGTAAAACCGTCCCTACTTGTTCGCGGAAAACAGAGGAGAAACCACCATTCCTGTACCTCCTTCGGTCGGTGATTCCGGGCTTGATCGTGGACGGAATTCGATTCCGAGAGCGGCGTTGTCTTGCTCTCTCTGAGATCTTCGTTTCGGCGGTAAGATATTCGATTTTCGTGTAGTTTTGTTGAGATTTGGGTTTTCGGTTTTGGAGTTTTCCGCCATTAATGGCCGAGAGATATGTTCTAGGTGCTGCGGCTGTTTGTACCGTGTGAAGAGGAGGAAAGCCGTCCAAGCTTCGCTGAAAATTAAGGCAAGTGGTATTCTTGCCCTTGCCAAGTTTCTTTTAGAATATTCTTGCTGAATTTGAAATCCCTGTTAGCCCTAGGTTAGAGGCCTTGTTGTTCTCTTTTTCTAGCTAACTATAGGATTTAGCTCTTCCTATTGAACCCCCCCTACTTTGTGATGTTGGAATCCAAAATTGCCGGCGTGATGCCATTGTTCCTTACTCAGATTTTTGCTCTGTTTCGGGTGTAGCCGAGAGGGAGTGTTAGGAGGGGGGGTGTGATTGCCGATTTCGTTAAGGTATTACTGGAAAACGTCGAGCTCCGTTCGACGCTTTTCCAGGAAGAATAACGTCGAGCTCAGCTTTTGCTTAGCTTCGAGCTCCGCTCGACGCTTTTCCAGGAAGAAAAATGTCGAGCTCTGTTCGTTCTTAGCTTCGTCCTTCGCTCGACGCTTTTCCTGGAGAGAAAACGTCGAGCTCCGCTCGACGCTTTTTCGGGAGGAAAAGACGTCGAGCTCAGCTTCTGTTTGTCTCTGATCGTCGCTCAACATTTTTCTCGGAGGGAAAACGTCGAGCTCCGCTCGACGCTTTTCCTGGAGAGAAAACGTCGAGCTTCGCTCGACGCTTTTACTGGAGGAAAATGCGTCGAGCTCAGCTTTCTGTTTTGGCTTCGAGCTCCGTTCGACGCTTTTCCGGGAGGAAAAGCGTCGAGCTCAGCTTTCTGTTTTGGGCTTCGAGCTCCGTTCGACGCTTTTCCGGGAGGAAAAGGCGTCGAGCTCAGTTTTCTGGTTTGGCTTCGAGCTCCGTTCGACACTTTCCCGGGAGGAAAAGCGTCGAGCTCCATTCGACGCTCGATGAGCGTCGAGCTCAGCTTCGTTCTGTCTTAGCGCCGTTCGACGCTCGACGTTTTCTGGGAGGAGAACGTCGAGCCCAGTGTTTAGTCTTGAGCCGTTCGACGCTCGACGTTTTTTTCAGGAAGAAAAACATCGAGCTCAGCTCTTGTCTGATCTCCGATCAGCGCTCGACGATTTCCTGGAGGAAGATCGTCGAGCTTCGCTCGTCTTTAGCCTTCGACGATCGTCGACCTCCAGGATGATGATCGTCAGGCTTCTTTTTGGCCTTCAGCCGATCGACGATCGTTGACTTCTGACTGACGATCGTCGAGTTCCGTGTTACCTTAGTGGGATTGTGGTTAGAGTTTGGTTTTGACAACTCAACGCCAAGGTTTAGGTAGGCATGGAGTGGGTCTCACTCAACGCCTTGTCGTGTTGATTCATTTCAACACTCTTTCTTTACCTTGATTTCTGTTCCCGAGTGGTTTCTTGTTGTATTTCTGGGTTTTCTTATCGGTCGTTTTCTTTATATTCTTGAAGGCCGAATCGTGGGTCGTGGTTGGTAGTGGTGGTTTGTAGCTCTTCAGGGGGGTGGAGTTGTGTGATGTAGCCAAGGCCACTCTTGTTTTCTTGCTCCAGGTACGGCTGGGCATGTTGGGTGGAAGGTCCCTTGTGCTTTCACGTGTTGACCCTCGAGCTTGTTGACTTGGACATGGTGGATTGGGGGACTGCGTTTGCCTTCGATCCGGTTCCTCGTTGTTTGTTTTTGCTACTACCACTTCCCACTGTTTAGGGTGTTAGAAGTTTCTTCCTTGGTAGTTGGCAGCACTTTGGGCTCTTGGTAGCCTAGTAGGCCCTGCAGGATGTTGTTCCTGGACTGGGTTGATGCTGTTTCCCTGCACGTTGTGCATTTCTTGGAGTCCTGTTTTGGACAGTGGTGACTCTTTCTACTGCATGTTTTTCAGTTACTTTCCCCTTTGGTTGACTCTTTCATGCAGTTTTTTTTACCTTGTTTTGCTTGCTGAGGTATTCTGTTTTCTTTTGGAATGCCCCAGGTTCTGAGCTGTAGCCAGTTGGGTGGCTAGTTTGCTGTGGTGGTGTTGGTGGTCTCTTGGACTTTGGAGATCCGTTTGCTTTGTTGGAGAGGTAGTTTTTCAGTACTTTCTTACAGACATACATATATGCCAGTGGGTTCGTGTTAGGTTGTTGGCGCCCAGTGGTAGTTTTTACCTTTGTACTGGATATTTTACTTATGCTGCTACCGTTTTCTGGAGATAGTCTACTTGCTCTGAGAAGGTTTTATGCTAGGTTGCTAATTATTTTTAAACTATAAATATTATTATAAATAAAGCTCATGATCAGCATGATTTATAAAACTTAATCACTATTTTCCAAACAACGTATAAAGACCGTTTTCTTATATATTATATAAATTAAATGTAGGGTCTTGCATAGCATGAGTGGTTCTCTTGGGACCCTTATGCGCTCTTTAGGACGTCAAACCTGATAAAGTATTTTTCCGCAGCGTATAAATATAGTTTTTCTTTTGTGGACTAGGTGATCCACTGAGCCGAGGGATACGGTGTCTAAAATATAACTAATTTTCTAATCATTAAACCCATGATTTTCTTTCATTAAGTTTGTAGGTGGTTTTGCCTGAACGTCAGCAGTTATCCCCTGCTTGACGTGGCATCATGACGCGTGTTTTCTCTTACTCTGATAATTCTTAATTCGGAGAAAATGCGGGTTGTGACATACCGCCCGGTGGTAAATAGAATAACGGTCAGCAATGCTGACCAAATTATAACGATCCCGCCCCCAAAATCAGGGCGGTGATGCTCTTTCCCTGCACTTTATTAGTATAACATCATAATAGTGTAAACACACTTCATCACAGGCGTAGGCTCGCACGGCCACACACCTCGTACACATAGGGCACATTCACGGCAAACCGGCCAACGTCAAGTCAATTCAAGCCATAGACGTTCCCGTTCCACCACCGCCCCTTGGACGGCCAATCATATGAGCATTTTGTCTTCCTGGCCTTGGTCACGACAATTTAAGCCATAGACCGCCAAAAACCCTCATCCATGCCAACGGTCCCACCGAATGACATAGATCGGGTACGGTTCCGCCTGACCCGTGGTCATACCACAACGACAATTTAAGCCATATGCACAGGTCAAGACTCGCTGAGTCCCGTTTCCACTACAATAATCATATAACCCGGTTATGTTCACGTTGGCTCCCCGGCCACCATGTTGGCAAAACCCTCTTTTGCCCAGTTTTCCGGGTGCACCTTGGAGTTAATCTCCAAGGCTCCCTACTGCAATCTACCATGTAGAAAACCCGAAAAACGCCCAAACATCCGGAGTCTTCCCCGGTCCATATGCAATGCAACATCACCGATCCGGATCAACTTGTCCGGATAGGCTTCACACACAATGCCTATGCCCATTTTCGCGTACGGACTCTATACAAGGGGTACGTTATATATCTACCCCAAGGAACGCTCCAACTCTTCGCTCACTCGCGAGAGAGGGCTTCCTATGCAAAGGCAAAGAGGGCTTCACATGCCCTAGGATGAGAATCGTTACCTTTGCGTTTTTCCGCGGCGGCATGAAAAATCTACGCGGTTGGAAAGCACCGCAACGGTGTCGCCTTCGCGGATCTGGACTCGGATCGCGATTCGGAGCTCCGACGCTCCACCGGCGGCCGGATCTCTGGCCTTCTTCCTCCTCCTTGATCTCCCCTCTCTCTAGAACTTAGAGAGAGATGAACCCAAGAGAACCCCAGCCATTGGATCCCAAGTCAAGGAAACGAACGGCCACGATCGGGGCCTGAAATTACAAAATCTGGGCTGAACACGGGTTGCAATATGGCCGTGTGTATGGCCATGTCACCCATTCGCCATCTCGACCGATGCGATAACCAGCACACGGTATTCGACACGGCCTCTGACACGCCCGTGTCGCATGCGACACGGCCGTGTATCGACCCGTGTCACGCCCCGTGTGCAACGACCCACACTCTTTTCCCGAGAAGGACACGGCCTGCGACACGGCACCAGACACGCCCGTGTCACATGTGACACGCCCGTGTTTGTGCCCGTGTCATGGCCCGTGTACAACTACCAACACTTGCTTCTAGAGGAGGACACGGCCTGCGATACGGCACCTGACACGCCCATGTGACATGCCCGTGTCTGTACCCGTGTCATGGCCCGTGTACATGACTCAGGAAACTCCCTAGCGTGACACGCCCGTGTCACGCCTGTGATACGCCCGTGACACCTGCTCTAAGTCCCAGCCTTGGCTTAAAACGTCACCCGTCCCTCTTTTGAGTTTCGGGGCGTTACAATACGTATAGGACAAACACATCAACAACAATGATTTCTCTCGCGCATTTATCTTCCCTTTCAGAAGTTCTCCATTGGGAGTTTTACTACATAATATAGATCTATAATCTCATTTGTATTAACTTTCATTTTGGTTACCTTTTCTTGTAAGAGTGGAGGAATTTGATTGTGTTAGTGAGTATGTTTGAGAATGACTTAAGGGAAATTCTTTGGAGGCCTATCTAGGGGGAGATAAGCTATGACCAACTAGTTCTTAATGAGAAGAGTCAGTATAGAAAACCCAAGAGTAAACATCATCACACCAATTTCTAGTCTCCTAAAAATAACAAATTCGTACTTTAGTGGATATAATATAAAATTGTATTTTTATTTTTGATCCATCAAATGAATTATTTCAAAACCTATTTTGACTTGCAAATTTTTTTTTGATAAAGAAATTTTTAAGAGTTCTTAAAAACCCTTATTCACCCCCTTTAAGGACTCATGTAGGTCCAACACCTAGATCTAGCTGTAAACTCACAAGGTGAATTCCTCTCTAAGCTACACATGGACTTAATCACCTACATGGGCCAATTCCACTACCGTTACACAAAAGTAGTCACAAAAAGAGAAAATACTAGATAGAGAAATAAAATTTATGTAGTAAAACTTCTTATAGAGAAACTCTGAAGGCGATAATGAAGGCATGTGAGAGACCAGAGCTATAGTAGATTTCATGCATCGTGAAGATTGAGCATTGATCGACTCTGCCTTTAAGTTCTTCTTTCAAGATAGTGGTAGGAAGGGCTCTTGATCTCTAGAACGACGGCTCACGGAAATAGTTTAGAGTTATGATTTTAGTATTCTTGAAATGAATAACAAAATGACTTATTAAATAGAACTGTGAGCTAGCGCAAATGATAAGTGTTACTGCCCCTCGGTACCCGTAATGGTATGAGATTTGCATTCTAGCCATCCAAGAATTGTAAGCATGTTTCATTTTTTAGGTAACCGTGATGTGTGTAAATCGTCTCACGGACTACAATCCGAATAGGCAAGTGTACCTATCGTTTTATAGTATAGTGATAAAAATATATCAAGGTCGTATAAAAACTCGGGGCAGACAAGTACTCTTACTCACAACAACTCTATTATCCTACCGAACGATTGATGGGTTTTGATAATAAAAATGAACTAAGCTTAATTAAAAGAGAAAATAAACTATTACGAGAAAAGTGCTCAATCGACGATTCACTTTGAAACAAAATAAATTAGTTAGCATTTGCAATTCTATTAAGACCGTGACGAATCCGATATTAGGAAATAATCTCGCTAGAGCATTAAATCCCCTAACCTATAGACGTTTTGACCAAAATCTCTTTCAAGTCAAAAAGGCTTAAAGTCGCATTACCGAAGTGACCCGCACTATTGGATTTGACTCCAATCCGGAGGATTTACGTCATCCTATCTCTAGGGGTGCGTTCAACTCCTTCCTTCCTTGAGTGATCTTTCATATTCACGAGCCTCTCGGCTACTCAAATATGAGATTGGAATCAACTACCGTATACTAGAAATACGGAGTCGATACGAAATAAATCAAGGAAGGATCAAAAATTGAAAAATACAAATAAAAGGTATTATTTTATCGCAAAGCTTATCGTGATCGGGCACAAAATAAAGTTAGCTACACATAATAGAGGAAGAAAACAAAAGAAAAGAAAATTGCATTATCATTAAACTAGGAATAAGAGTACATGAAAAGATGAAAAATACTAAACTATTACTTGGAGAAATGAAATAAAACAACAAGAAAATAAATACTTGAAAAAGGAAGCTTGCTCTCTAACTCTCTACATTAGCATTCTAAAAACTACAACACAAACTTTCTTCAAACTTAAACTACTTCCAACAAAAACTACTTTTCCAAAATAAGAGACAAGGGGTCCTTTATATAGGAGAGGGAGAATGTTCTAGATTGAAGTGGAAAATGAAGGGACATTAGGGGTGGCCGGCCATGTATGGAGGAGGGTTCATGCATGATATTTAATGAAGGGGAGAGAGAGAGAGGGGTTCATTGTATTATATTAAATGGAAGGGGAGAGAGGAGGCTACATGCATGCACTATATGAAAATAAAAATATAAAATGAAGAGGGGGAATGGATGAGTCTTAAATGAGCATGAGAGAGAGAAAAAAAGAAATAAAAATAGGTGGAAAGAGGGGGGTGGCCGACCACATGCTTGAAACTACATGCATGTAATACATTTAAATAATGGAGAGAGAGGGAGAGGAAGGTGGCCGACCAAGTGCAAGGGGTTAAAAATGCATGCATGCAATTAATGATGAGGGTGTATGTGGTCGGGTTTGAGGTTTGGGGGCTGCATGGGCTGCTTGGGCTGCTTGCATGGGCTCGGGTAGAGGTCTAGGGGCTTGTGGGCTGTACTTGAGGGCTCGACCTGCATCATGTATGGCTTGTAATGGTGTGCTCGGGTTGGGTTTCATGGGTGAGGGCTGCTTGCACATGGACTGCATGAGGGGCTCGGGCTTGCTTGATAAGTGAGGGCCGGCTGTACATTGTATTGAGGCTCTTTACTTGAGGGTTGCACTTGGTCATCAACATGTGGGCTTGATCCTACAAAGTAAAATAAAACAAAACAAAACATAGATTAGTTATGTTTTAAAACAATAAAACACCAAGTACATTCAAACATAAAAACAATATATCAATAACATTCAAACATTAAAATAAAACATCAAAAACATTAAAACATTAAAATAAGACAACAAAACATTAACTAATATTAATAAACATAACACAATATATAGTGACATAATACATATAATAAGACTATAAAGATTTTAATATCAAAACATAAAATGATATCAAAACAAGCATACAAAACACAAAATTATGATAAAACTTAGGGATTTTAACTACTAAATTACCCCCAAAAAAGATGACTAAAACTAGTCATCAAACTCCCCCATACTTAGGCTTTTGCTATTCCAGAGCAAAAAGAAAAGAAATATTTATAAGACATTAAATAATTTTCAATTAAAATAAAAATTTATTTACATCAAAATCTAGCCAAAATTAAAATTTAGGGATTTATGAATTAAGTCCTAAATTATGAACTTAAAGTCAACAGAGAGAAATATTTAGCCAAAAATTCTGTAATAAATAAACTAGCACTCAAAGTTGAGTAAAGTGCAAACAAGATTAGATTGAAATTATAAAAACCATAACTTAAAAGAAACTTAAGGAAAAAATTGCAACCTACTACTTATGCTCTCCCAATATTTTAATTTTAAAACTAAGACAATAATATTGGCTAAGGGGTTTGGGGAGGAAATAAACATGAAGAGGTCTTTGATTGGAGGTGATCATCATTATTTTTTTCTTCACACCCCACACAATTTTGTTTTTTTAAAAAAAATATATATGTAATACCAGAAAATAATAGACTAACATCCTATCACTTCCCCCGACATATATGAACTTTTAATTCCTCTCTTCATTTTTGGGTTGCATATGTGTACCAGAGAAAAAGTAACTAACATCTCCTTATTCCCATGACATATGATCTAATAATAAAAAGAAAAAGAAAATTGGGTAAGGATAAGAGGTTAAACAAGATTTTAGAAAATAAACTAAAATATTAGAGAGCAACCACTAGTAGACTGAGATTTCCTAAGAATTTAAAAGCTTGAGGTAATAATCATTGGAATCCAAAATTATTTAGCAAAATTACTACAAAATTGAAACTATTTAAAATAAAAGAGAAAAAGTGCTAAATAAATTACTCTAAGCAAATTAAAATCATAAGATTACCCTCAAAACTAAATCACTAAATATTAAATTTAACTAAATATGATGAAATAAAAGATTAGCAAAGAATGCTTAT
The DNA here is from genome assembly GCA_039513925.1 of Platanthera zijinensis. Classification (NCBI taxonomy): domain Eukaryota; kingdom Viridiplantae; phylum Streptophyta; class Magnoliopsida; order Asparagales; family Orchidaceae; genus Platanthera; species Platanthera zijinensis. The sequence continues at coordinate 83,776,186 of CM077080.1, read as the reverse complement.
AAACAAACTCAAACTAAATTTCTGAAAATAACAAAAAGCTAAGCATGAGGTTTATTATTTTTTTGATTTTTTGACATTTTTCAATTTATTTGGGTTTTGAAATATGATCTTTTTTTTGGAATATTTGATTTTATAATTTTTTGGGTTTTTTGATAAGGCTAAATAAAAGCATTAAAAGGCATAATATAACTATACTAATTTTAAGAAATTTAAAACATTTTTTTTAAAACATTTTTTTAGAAAGGAAAGAAGAAAGAAAGAAACTAAACTCTCTCCCATGCTTAAATTTTGCATTGTCCTCAATGAAAAATAAAAACAAGAAAGAAAAAGGAAGAAGAAGGGGGAGGGGGGATGCAATAAAGTAATAAAAAAAAGAAAATGACTTCCCCAGATTCGTAAGGCCGACTGCAGATATCGCTCCCCCATGCTTGAGCTGGACACCGGCTCAGGCCTAAGAAAGAGAGGAAAGGATGGAGCCAAACGAACCGCCGGAGGTTTTATTCCTGCAAAACAAAATAAGCAAACAAAAAAAGAAAGAAACAAAAAGGATAAGAAAGGGGTGCCTCCCGAGAGCGCTCTTTGTTTAACGTCGTCTGAGCCCGACGTTATTTGTTAGCTAAATGGATAATAAAAATTAAGGTGAACTGGTAACTCCCTAAGTATGCGCTTAGGGGAGTAAATCAAAAAAAAGGAAGAAATGAAGAATCGCACCGATATGCGGTGGAAACTTCAAGGGAGTGACGCCCGAAAATGAACCGACGGAGTTATAGAAGAACTCCGCCGTATGTAAAGCGGGAAAGAAGGGGTTGTCAAAAGAAGAAAAAAAAAGAAGAAATAGAAAGAGGAATAAAAGAAGTAGAAAAAGGAAATTCATTATCGGAAATTTCACAAGGAGAAGGGGAATCTTGTGAAATTTCGAGAGAAGAAGAGATAGGGAGAACTAAAGGAGAATCATCTAAAATTAAAGAAGAAAAAGACGCACTAAAATTAGAAAAATTTGGAACAGTTAAAGTTGAAAGCGTAATGGAATCATAAACGTCTTCAGAAGGAGAAATAGGAGACGTCTCGTCATCCTCAACGGGTAAGAAGCACACCAGAATATCCATAGAGGTGTCTTCCAAAGGAGGAAGGAAACAATCCGGACTATCCGAATAGTTATCCTCCTCGAGAGGAATAAGATAAATCGGGATATCCGGTGACTCATTACATGAAGAAATTGGAGGAGACGGAGAAGAAGACGAAGAAAAAGATGCGGCCTCACGAGAAAGATAATCCATAATGGTCTTGAAATGCGAATTAATATTATTAATAGAAGTTTGCAATTCAAGATACCCATTATCGATAGAATTAAAATTAAAATTGGGAGGCACGGCGCTTTGCGGGGCAAAATCATAAGAAAAATAATGCGGGTTCCCCGCCTCCCAAGTAGGATAAAAATTAGAGTAAGGGTCAAATTGGTCACTTTGACCTGCTCTAGAAAAATTAAAATCAAAAGAGGGAGGGGTTCCCGAAAGACATTCAGAATAAAAGTGGTCGGGCGATCCGCAAAAAGCGCAAAAATAAGATGATTCCATAAAAAAAGCTGTTACCAAAAAGAAAAAGAAAAATTAAAAAAAAAATTTGATTTGTTTTTTTTAGATAGATATATATTTTTGAAAAATAGATTTTTTAGTGGATTGGCTCTCGAACTTCCCAAGGGCTACCCGGTGAAGGGTTCGTAAGGTACTAGGTAAAATGGTGGCGCTTAAAGCCCCTTACCCTTTTCGAGAGATTTTAGGTTGGGTAGAAATAAGATGATGTGGGTGGATATATAATAATAATAATAATAATATATATATTTTTTCTTTTTTTTGTAGAAGTAATAAATTCGATGTTTTCGTAATATTGCCAAAAATGTCCCCGGCAACGGCGCCAAAAACATGATGCGTGTAAATCATCTCACGGACTACAATCTAAATAGGCAAGTGTACCTATCGTTTATAGTATAGTGATAAAATATATCAAGGTCGTATAAAAACTCGGGGCAGGCAAGTACTCTTACTCACAACGACTCTATTATCCTACCGAACGATTGATGGGTTTTGATGATAAAAATGAACTAAGCTTAATTAAAAGAGAAAATAAACTATTACGAGAAAAGTGCTCGATCGACGATTCACTTTGAAACAAAATAAATTAGTTAGCATTTGCAATTCTATTCAGACTGTGACAGATCCGATATTAGGAAATAATCTCGCTAGAGCATTAAATCCCCTAACTTATAGACGTTTTGACTGAAATCTCTTTCAAGTCAAAAAGGCCTAAAGTCGCATTACCGAAATGACCCGCACTATTGGATTTGACTCCAATCCGGAGGATTTACGTCATCCTATCTCTAGGGGTGCGTTCAAATCCTTCCTTCCTTGAGTGATCTTTCATTTTCACGAGCCTCTCGGGTACTCAAATATGAGATCGGAATATACTACCGTATAGTAGAAATACGGAGTCGATACGAAATAAATCAAGGAAGGATCAAAAATAGAAAAATATAAATGAAAACATAAAATAAAAGGTATTATTTTATCGCAAAGCTTATCGCGATCGGACACAAAATAAAGTTAGCTACGCATAATAGAGGAAGAAAACAAAAGAAAAGAAAATTGCATTATTATTAAACTAGGAATAAGAGTACATGAAAAGATGAAAAATACTAAATTATTGCTTGGAGAAATGAAATAAAACAACAAGAAAATAAATACTTGAAAATGGAAGCTTGCTCTCTAACTCTCTACATTAGCATTCTAAAATCTACAACACAAACTTTCTTCAAACTAAAACTGCTTCCAACAAAAATTACTTTTCCAAAACAAGAGACAAGGGGTCCTTTATATAGGAGAGGGAGAATGTTCTAGATTGAATTGGAAAATGAAGGGACATTAGGGATTGCCGGCCATGTATGGAGGAGGGTTCATGCATGATATTTAATGAAGGGGAGAGAGAGAGAGGTGTTCATTGTATTATATTAAATGGAAGGAGAGAGAGGAGGCTACATGCATGCACTATATGAAAATAAAAATATAAAATGAAGAGGGGGAATGGATGAGTCTTAAATGAGCATGAGAGAGAGAATAAAAATAAATTAAAATAGGTGGAAAGAGGGGGGTGGCCGGCCACATGCTTGAAACTACATGCATGTAATACATTTAAATAATGGAGAGAGAGGGAGAGGAAGGTGGCCGACCAAGTGCAAGGGGTTGAAAATGCATGCATGCAATTAATGAGGAGGGTGTATGTGGTCGGGTTTGAGGTTTGGGGGCTGCTTGCTATGGCTCGGGTAGAGGGCTAGGGGCTTGTGGGCTGCACTTGAGGGCTCGGCCTGCATCATGTATGGCTTGTAATGGTGTGCTCGGGTTGGGTTTCATGGGTGAGGGCTGCTTGCACATGGGCTGCATGAGGGGCTCGGGCTTGCTTGATAAGTGAGGGCCGGCTGCACATTGTATTGAGGCTCTTGACTTGAGGGCTGCACTTGGTCATCAACATGTGGGCTTGATCCTACAAAGTAAAATAAAACAAAACAAAACATAGATTAGTTATGTTTTAAAACAATAAAACACCAAGTACATTCAAACATAAAAACAATATGAAAGAGAAGGGATAGATACTACTCTAGAGGGGGGGTGAATAGAGTAATCAAAAATTGCACTAGCAAAGTTGACTTTCTACTCAACTCCCTTGGAGTTAAATGCGGAATGAAAGTTATAGATATTTAAGATTAAACCTTAGAGCCTAACACAAGTGTTGTGCACAAACTAAAGCTAACTGTAATTACAGTTTAGCTTTGGATCCTATCCAGCAACTAGCAAACCTAGTTAAGATCTAATCACGGCCACAATGCAAGTAATTAAACAAGACAATCCAGACGACACAAGGAATTTATAGTTGTTCCCCAAACAACTTGGGTACGTCCACTCTTCTACCAATAAGGTAGGAATCCACTCAGGTTTTTGATCAGGTGCCCTGCCACCAACAAGATCTGCTTCAGGTAGATCAAGAGACCCTTTAGACTTTTGATCAGGTGTCTAAAAACCAAACACAGGTTTTTGATCAGGTGCCCTGCCACCAAGGGATACTTTTGAAGGGAGTAATAACCCTGTACAGGAGGGAGAAAGGAAGTTAAGGTGTCTTCTCTATTTTACAATAGATTAGAGAAGCACAATAACTTGCACTGAGCTAGACAACTCTAAAAGAATCAAGGCTCCCCCTGGCTCAAAGAACGTCCAGGTGAAGTCTTGCTTCAGTGCAGAAACACTTCAGTAAATACTGAAGGAAGAACTACAAGAAGATATAAAATAAGAAATGAAAATCTTCTAGCAGCTATCTTCTTCTTCTTCTTCTTCTTCAAAAGATCTCTGAGTCAGAACTTCCTGGAACAGGAGAACTCAGGTTGAAGAAGAGCAGAAGAGCTAACACTTCTCAGTTGAGTGAAGATTGGTGAGAGCAGTTAAACTTGTTCTTGCTGTAAGCTTGCAGAATGAATATAATCTAAGAACTAGTTGATCTCTTTTCTATGTGGACTAGTTGATTTCTTCTTCAAAGAAGTCTTTATATATCAGCAGCAGCAGCAACGACTCTAATTGAGTTTGAATCTTGTCTTTTTCTGAACTCTGCAAGCTGGGCTGCAAAAAGCATAAAGCAAAACAAAAATACTGTAGGCAGATATCCTATTAAAAGATAAAGCTTTCTAAGAAGCTGCAAATACTTCTGATGAAATAATATAAGAGAAAGTCACATCAGAAAGAACTCTTTACGGCCAAGGAAGACTTTTTGAGTCTAACGGCTATAAAGGACAGCCTGGCAGATAAAGCAGATTGCATATCTCAGCTATAAGACAAACAACTTTGTCAGAAAAGATTAGCTCATGCATATAGAATAGAACTGATATTGCATGGAAATAATGTCACAAATTATTCAGATAATCTTTTATAAAATATGCCAAAATAAATATGAAATTAATCACATCAGAGAAGACGACAAAACTAAATAAGAGCATACAGCAAAACGTCGAACGACCCTCGGAGATCGTCGAACGGCGCACGGAGATCGTCGACCTATCAGACAGATAGTCGAACGATCCAGATAGTCGAACTATCAAAGAAGATAGTTGAACTACCTCGGCAGATAGTCGACCTATCAGAACAGATAGTCGAGCTATCAGATAGTCGATCTATCCGGACAGATAGTCGAACTACGAAACAAAAACAGATAGTCGACCTATCAAGCAGATAGTCGACCTATCACAGAAAACAGATAGTCGACCTATCAACAGATAGTCGAACTATCAGATAATTGAACTATCCAAGCAGATAGTCGAACTATCAAAGCAACACAGATAGTCGACCTATCAACAGATAGTCGAACTATCAAAGCGGACAGATAGTCGACCTATCAACAGATAGTCGAGCTATCAGATAGTTGAACTATCAGGACAGATAGTCGAACTATCAAAGACGATAGATAGTCGACCTATCAACAGATAGTCGAACTACCAAGACAAAACAGATAGTCGATCTATCAACAGATAGTCGAGCTATCAACGCAGACAGAACGTCGACCAACTGATAGACGATAGTCGATCAGCCGATAGACGATAGTCGAGCGACGTTCGACTATAGTCGAACGAAAAACTACTTAACCAAATATTCATCTGGAAAAGCAATTCTACACAACTAGAGAATCTAACCTATTAACTAACCTTTGACCATAGATAAATCTTGGGTCAAGAGACAGAAAGAGAGGACTGAACTCAAATCAAAACCTAGGGTACCAACACAATATATCAATAACATTCAAACATTAAAATAAAACATCAAAAACATTAAAACATTAAAATAAGACAACAAAACATTAACTAATATTAATAAACATAACACAATATATAGTGACATAATACATATAATAAGACTATAAAGATTTTAATATCAAAACATAAAATGATATCAAAACAAGCATACAAAATACAAAATTATGATAAAACTTAGGGATTTTAACTACTAAATTACCCCAAAAAATGATGACTAAAACTAGTCATCAAACCGCTACAATGCTGCCATAAAGTTATCACGTCATGTTAGTTCAATATACACTCATGCCTTCAGATGGATCACATGCTTCATTTATCTCCTCAATTAGTAGATGATCGTCAGTCTTTCCTTTCAGTTACACCCACACGTTTGCATTAACACAATGCATTAGCCACTTTATAAATTAGCTTCCCTTCTCCCACCAAATATTTCATTTGAGTGTGTTTCGTTAGCTGTCCCATTATCACAATTGCTACCGCCAGCGGTAAGTGTTACCGCCTCAAGACATGACATTCTTAAGAACATAATGTTCATTTTTGCATCACATTTCATTGTACGCATTCAGTGTGGTATTGTACCTGTATTCTCAAACACATAATAAGATTTGTTATTCTGAAATAAAGAGATGCAAAATGTATGTTCCAACATGACTTAAGAGTTTTAATTAATTAGTTTTATATTGAACATATAAGAGTTTCTTGTATTTTTGCTTTATATTACATACCCTCAAAACCTAACACCACTGCCCTACGACATGCTTATGCTATGTACCCCGCCAATGCCCTAACCATGTGCCACCAGACTACTTGCTTTGCCTGCAAAACCTCCAGATGTGTCACTAAAATGATCACCTGTGCGAATCTAATGAACTTAACTTATAAGAATAAAATTTTTGTGAAATACCGCTAGTGACAACTCTATCGCCTCACGCTAGCATCTAAAAAGCATATTCTTTCAACAATTTTTTTTAAAAATTAATTAATACTACTGCAAACCTTACTCACCCCTCTAAAATTGGCCATAGATCCAACAAGAACATGAGGTAATTCATTGGTCTCCTCAGCAAGGTTGTAGATGGATATCGGGGACGCGTTGGTTTAAGTTTTTCATGTCGGTTTTAATATTTCGGGGGATATATCTGAGATATTTCATATACTGAGTTTTAATATTTAATTATTTATGTGTAATTATTTATAAATTTATTCAATTTTTAATATATATATTAATGTATTAATAATTTGATATTTATTGAACTCCTAAATTTTACAATCTAATATAAACATTTTCTGTTACACAAGTAATAACGATATAATGCTCGAAAAAAAGAGGAAGCAGAATGTCGGGAAATTATCCATGACAATAGAAGATAAGAAACCTTTACTCTATAATTATATGATCATGCGTAATTAAAGTTGATGACGAACTTGAGCAATGAAGAAAGCCAGAGGAAGCAAAAAAATAACCAAAACAATGAAATAATTTTGGTATATTGTCTAGTAAATCATAAACACTAATTAAAATAAATTGAAAAAACAGTAGATAAAATATCAAGATATATCGGCCAATATGTCGGCGAATATATCGGTCAATAGTAGACATATCCGATAATATATTCCAAAATGATATTTTGCAAAAAAAATCAGAAACATGCCGTTTTGTCTATGAGACCTTTATGTCGGTCGACATGTCGGTCATGTCGGAGGATATCCACAACACTATCCTCGGTAACAATCACATTTGGGTGAATTTAGAGTAGCCGAGTTTTATCCTAACTATTTTTAAGTTTAGAGTTGCTTAAATTTGATTTTCAACCTGACAACTTCATTGTCAATATGAGAAGTGATGAGAGTTTTTTTAATTCGAAAGACTTTGATCATTTCTCTATAAAGCCGATTGAAATTGGTAAGCATGTTGCTTATCAACAAATGTACAAGTTTTTGAAATTTGTATTGATTTTTCTCATGACTAATGCATGTGTCAAAAAAGTATTCTCAAACAAGAATTATGTCAAGAATAAGCTGTGCAATTGTATTAATGATCAAATATTGAATGACTGTCTGATTACTTTTATTGAGAGAGACACATTTTGAAAGTCTGCGATGATGATGTTATCAGTCGTATAAAAAAATGAGAACGTGTCGTGCATAATTATAATTTTTTCATAAACCATATAGTTTTCAATTGCATAGAATTTTGTATGTTTCTGTAATGTTCATAATTTAATATTTGCCAATTAAATTTTTTTAAAAAAAATTGTGCAGCCATATCGTAATTGTTTTGAATTCGCCACTGGGAGGGGTGAGGAAGTCTAGTGATCTCATAATGCCGTATATTTGATATTTATTAAAATATTCACTATCAATTAAAAAGATGCGTTTTTTTGATATAATGAACTCCCACATTGGGGGATGGACAACAGTGACAAATTGACAATGATGTGTTTTTTTGTTGTTGTTGGGAAAATCAGACCCACCGGACCCCGAAATCTCCAAAATTACCACACTTTATTAATATATGAATTCCGACACACTTTTACGTCTACACTTTATGCTGGCCCCTCCACCTACTGGAGATAATACCGGACTTCTGAATTTGTTATTTCATTTTAGAATCTTATTTGACTAACCTAGTAACCTTGGCACCTTGCTAACATTATTAGTAGGTTGATTTTAGAAATTCTCCCAGCAGGCTTTAGTTTAACTGCCTAAGAATTATTTCCGTCAATAATTTCATGGGCCGATTCAATCAACTATGTGGCGTGCCAATGGGTTTTAAATAAAATTCACCCCAGCCTTCTTCTTCCTCCGCGGCACACTAGACCGCACCCAGCTTCTCCCTTCCCACCATCATCTCCACCACCGCCACCACCAAGTGGATCGCCGGGTCCCGCCGACAGTGACTGCTCTTCCCCTCACCAGCATCCCTCGCATCCTTTGCGGCCCCACCACACCTTCACGCTCAACTAAATATAATCAACCCCATGCCCTCCTCTGTCTCCCGATTTTTATATTCCCCCTTGGGCGCCTCCACCTCCCGCTTGACGCCGGTGAACTTTCTTTCCCCATCGTTCCGATTTCGCAATATTATATTGCGTCTCTATTGTTTTATCAGCTTAAATCCTCAGTTCATGGTGTCTCGACATGCCGACACCGGTTAGTACAGCGCGTCTGTGCCTCGCCGCCGACTCCTGTTCCGCCCTCGACGCAGCAGTCGCCGTTGCTCACCGTCGATCGCATACACAAAGTACCACCCTCCACGTCGTATTTGCTCTCATATCCTCATCCTCCTCCTCACCTTCACCTTCCCTCCTCCGCGACGCCCTTTCCCGAGCCCGAAGCGCCGCTTATTCCCCTCGCCTTCAGTTTAAAGCCCTCGACCTTTGCTTCAGCGTCGCCCTAGACCGTCTTCCCTCTTCGTCCGGTGCCGCCGCCGCTGTCGAGGGCGATGAGCCGCCGATCTCCAACTCGCTCATGGCGGCTATCAAGCGTTCCCAGGCTAACCAACGCCGCCATCCTGACACTTTCCATCTCTACCAACAGCAACAATCAGCCGGGAGCACGTCTCCGACGTTTGCCGGCGTCAAGGTTGAGCTGCAGCAGTTGGTTATCGCGATCCTCGATGACCCAATCGTAAGCCGGGTATTCGGCGAAGCGGGGTTTCGGAGCTGCGATATAAAGCTCGCGGTCCTGCGCCCACCGCCCCCAATTCTCCGCTTTCCCCGCGCTGCGCGATGTCCTCCGCTATTCCTCTGCAACTTCTCTACCGCCGAGGGGTTTGGATTTCACTTCCCCGCACATCTCACTGCTGATGGTGGCGAAGAGAATTGCCGGCGGATCGCCGAAGTGCTCACGCGGAAAACTGGTACCGCGCGAAATCCGATGCTTGTGGGCGTCGGGGCCGCTGAGGCGGAAGGGGACTTCTGTCGAATCGTTGAGCGGCAGAATTGGACTGGGTTGCCGCTGCAAATCCGCGGGGTGAAATTTGTCAGCGTTGAGAGGGAGCTTGGCGACGGGGATAAGGAGGTGATTTGCGCCAGGATGCTGGAGTTGAGAAGATATGCTAATGAACCTGGAGTGGTGCTGAGCATTGGGGATTTGAATAGGATGGTGGAGGGAAGCGAGGGCGTAGCCAGTTGTTTTGTTTCAGAGTTGACAAAGATTTTGGAGCTCCAACCAGCAAGTTTCTGGTTGATGGGGTGGTCGGCAACCTATGAGACCTACTTGAAGTTCTTGTCCCGCTATCCTCTGGTTGATAAAGAGTGGAACTTGCAGCTGCTTCCCATCACCTCCCACAGAACAGTAACTGGACTGCAGACAAAACCTCCGAGGTTAGTAGTCTATTGGTAAATTGGTTCACTAGTTTTGTTGCTTATTCCAGTTGCGGAGATGATGATTTACTGAGATTTGATTAGAAATGTAATTCAAATATCATTAGTTATAGAATTTGACGTTGCTTTGTTTCACGTATGAGCTTCACTCTGTTTATTTATAGCCAAGTATTTCTTGTTTCCATGTTGGACAGCTTTAAGAGTGAATTGATCATAGTTTATGTTAATGTATATTTGGGCAAATTAACGGGTTCGGAGGCATAACGGGTAGTGTTGGGTGCACGGTTAACTCATACCCGTAGAAACTCCTTGGGTTTCTTTATTTATACCCACCTAAGGGCAACAGGTAGGGGATTCCATCTAGATCTCCATCCAGATGCTTCGAGCAACACACGCAGTTTATTCTGAACATCATGAGACAAGGTTGTTAAGATATACTTTTTGAAGTGATTTGGGGTGCATTTGGGCACTAGCGGGGCTCCATTTTCCACCAGAGTGGTGTGAGATGGAGGCGCACCAAATAACACGTGAGACTTCGTCGGCATTCCGCCTCCAGTGGAAAATCAGAATTTTCAGTGGAGCTCCATTGCTTATCGGAGAAATAGATCTCTATTTGTCACCGGGCTCCATTTGCCACCATAATGGATCCCCACGGATAGCCCCAAATAGAGCCTTGGAATCATAGTTTTTATAATAACTACTGTTATTAATGTCGGTTCTGATTGTAACAGTTTTACATACACTTATTTTGTCTGCAATTCTGACTATGAAAACAGAACTTGGAGAAGTGTTTCACTGTAAACTACAGAAGTACTTAGCAAGTTTAGTCATGTTAAAAGTTGTTTTGTTTGGATATCTCATGCTCTACTAGTTTTACATGGCCTGATTTGTTCTCCAAAAATTGCTTTAGATAATTTACTAATTTTTAATAAAGGAATCTAAACTTACTTTATATTCATTAAGATGCTACATGCACTTGTCGTGAAGGTGCACATGATGCTCACTATAGATTCCCATTCATTTCCAAGTCAACTGTTCCTATGATTCTATGAATATGATAAATTACCCGAGAACAATTATCACATAACACAAAGGGTAACCTAATGATTTAAAGGAGGTTCTTATCTTGTGATGGCTTAGCTACTCAATATTTATAAATTTGATTAGCATTTAAATGAAGAAGTTAGAGGGATAACATCAAAATCATTTATTGCTGTTTGTTCTTTGAATTGTTACTATCAACCTTTAAATATAAATATAGGGCTATAGCTTAGTGACCCTAAAAATGATTATTTTTCTTTCATTAGGGCCTCGTGCATGCCACGATCTTGAACTTGTAAGCAACCTCCTTATAATGCATGATTAGGGCCCTTTTTGGGGTGTCAGTAGCGTCATGAACGCAGTATTAAAAACTGTGGTCATGAACATTGTTGCCGTGTTTGGAGGAATTGTGTTTGCAGTGCGATCAAGAAAGTGAAAGCTGTTTTATTTGCTTGGTAGCAATGAATTGTGGTTGTTGTTTACATCAAAATTCATTTAAACCTGTTAAACAACAACTGAAATTAATGATAATGAATAAAAGTGTTCAACATATTTAAAATAGTAAAAATTCCATGATATTTCCATGCCAATTCAGTCTCCTTTCGTTTAAGTTCTCTCAACAACTATGCCAATTCAGTCTCCTTTCGTTTAAGTTCTCTCAACAACTATGCCAATTCAGTCTCCTTTCGTTTAAGTTCTCTCAACAACTATGCCAATTCAGTCTCCTTTCGTTTAAGTTCCCTCAACAACTACCAATCTTTTTTTATTTGATCCCACTTTTTTTTAAGTAGAGCCTGATCATACACTTTTCCAGTGTGCTCTTTGAAATTGATTATTAGATTCTTCTATCCATCCTTATTGAAATGAGTGGTGAGTCTGTTACTTAGTTCAATTTCCTCTAAACAAATATCACTGAATAACATGACATCGCTTGTTTCCCATGAAGCTGATATTCCTTTTTCGCTTCTATTGCTCATTTTCTAAAAAGATAGAACTGCTCAATCAAGAAATGGCCACTGATTGCTTTGTGGAAATATGAATTAAAATATACTTTGCAAATGAAAGAAAATACGTTGAACTGCAACTGCAAATTGATGCCACAAGAATGCTTGGATGGCAACCTTCAACATCAATCATTCACTTCTTGTGTTGGATAAGCAGTGCATAATTAGAGCAGGAAGTAAAGAAGTATTGTAACATCATAAAGACGTGAGGGGGAGCACTTTTAAATATTGATACATTACTAGACGTAATAAATTACTATTTCTTTCCTATAGCTCCTATAATATATACCATATTTTTTCCAGAAGTAAAGAGCTACTGCCTGCCAGAGATAATTGTGAGACATCTTAAGGCACTACATCACAAGTGATCTCATTTTTGTACTTGTAGTGATTATAAACTTAAGGATGCACTGATGTATAGTCCTGCATTCCACTATTTTTGGATCCATCAGATTAAATAGGGCTTGGGATGTGACTTGGCCTTCAGTCCAAGTTTTTGCACAATGCTTTTGAAGCCATGTTTCCTTAGGTTCGTTGATCAAAGGTGATTGAGACCACAATTTGCGTACCCCCTCTTCATTTTATTGGAAAAACTCTTCTTCTGTGCTCAAACCTATCTCGGAGCCAATAACGACCTTTTTTTGGATTGACTGGATGTACTCCAACTTCCATGAACTCAGTAATGGTGGTCCTTGTATGCTTCTTTTGTTCTGAATCATTTTGAGGTGATCTTTCAAAATTTCTGATTACTTAGTCTTTTATACTTGCAATGAGTACAATAAGACATGTTATGCTATTCATTGGACCTATTTTTAACTGTTATTTTTTTGGCTTTTCTTTCCTTAGGCTCTATTTGATTGGGCGTTTAAGTTCCATCTCCGGTGGGAAAAAAGACAATTGGAGATAGACGTGTTTGATAATCCTCCGTTTTTGATCGCAACATTGGTGGGGAAGGCCAAAAACTATATTTTTTGCTCTCATTCTCACCGCAAGGTGGGAGCTCCATTTCTCACTATGGCTCTCATTCCCACAACTCCCATTTTCATTGTTGAAACAAACAGAGCCTTAGTTCCAATGGTCCTGTAACTTTACTTTGCAATTAATACTTATATGAAGAAAACATAAAATTATCATCAGAGCCCATCTTGTGCCCCTGCAAGGTATTTCATGAAGCAGATGTCCCTTCCAAGATGTTCAGAAAGAAAGCACGTCTTCTTAATTTAGGGGTTTACTCTTGCATAAATTTCTCACGACTATTCCACAATTGTTGTTGCTGGACCAAATTTTCTTCTTCATGGTTGATATGGTAAATTGGTTCTTAAGACAAACAAATATATTTGTTAGGAAGAGTTATACTTGAAAATTTGGAAATATACAACCATTGTTTCTGCTAATTTAAACTCTTGTGTCAAACATTCATTGAATCGTAAAAGTTACTTCAACTTGTCATTCACCTTGAAAGGAATTGGGTTTCTTATACCTGCTCATCATCTTTCTTTAAAAACACGGGCTTGTTCTCACAACTAGTGGTAAGAAATTTTGTTACGGTTGCGCATGCCGATGAGACACGCACACGCCAACGAGACGTCGTGGCGAGTCTGCACACGGTGAGAGACGATGACGGCTCCATCCGCGGGAGGAGCGCCGAAGACGTGGCGCCAGCCTGACTATTTTATTTATTTCCTACTATGTTATTTCTTATTATGTTGTACGCATTTATTTATTTCTCATTATGTTGTACGCATTTATTTATTTCCCATTATGCTGTTATTTCTTATTATGTCACACCCTGTATCTATAAGGGGTGGAGTTTTACTTCTTTTTGGACTATTCTTGGATGAATGAAAATTAGGATTGCTCCCTAAGGATTTCGTCTCGTTTCCTCCTCCTTTTTCCTCACCTCCGCCGACCCTCTCCCTTATCGGATTCCTCTCGGTTCATATCAATTTGGTCCGACCCGCCTCACCGCCCGCCATCTTGCCGTCGGTGTTGAGATTGTATTTCCACAGCCATCCCCACGTCTGTCCGAATCGCAATTTCCGCGCCTCCTGTTCGCCGAATCGTGGTTTCAGCTTCCGCGCAATGTGCGGCCCGACGCGTCTGCCTCGCGATTGTTTTGAACACCTCCCACGCCCGCCTCCTGCCGCAACCGCGCCGTTCCTCACGACATCGAGCCTCCGATCCGCCACCCCCGCCAGCGTTCACACGTGCCCAATCCTTGCTGCAAGCCATCCGCCGAATCTTGAGTTCCCGAGCCTGATCTGATGCAGAAACACCGGGGTTCGTCTGTTACAGTCGATCTTCACTGGATCCTCCGCTCTCGCTTCCGTCGGCCTTCTCTCTCGTGGTCGCCGCAGTCTTCGCATGCGCGCACCGATCCGCTCTCCCCGCACAAACGCGTGCAACACACAACCGCCGCAACCCTTCCGCTGCACTGCTCACCAAAACACCAACATCCTGCTCTCCTTCTGGTGCGGATCCGTTTCCCTTCCTCGACTGCCGCTAGAATGACCCCCAACACTCACTCCGCCGATGATCTGCCCCTGGAGGCGGCCGCGGAAGCCCTAAACCGCCGCTTGGAGTCTCAAGAGCAACTCGTCGCCTCCATTCTTGTCTCTCTCCTTGCCCTCCACTCCAAGATCGGCTCCCTCCAAGCGTCGACCACGCTTCCAGATCTGGCTTGCCCGCGGGCGATGACTCTCTCCTCGGCGCCGAGCCAATGCCCATTTCTTCCGAGGCCACTACTCCGCCAATTCCGGGTCGGTCTGCTCTCTTCCTCGACTTCCCTCCTTCGTCGGCGTGGACCTGATGGGTTAGATTTCCAAGGCGGAGCAATATTTCGATCTCAACTACACACCAGAGCACGACAAAGTGTTTACAACGGTGATTGGCCTAGACAATTTGACACTCTACTGGGATCGGTGGCTCCGCCAAACCAACCCGTGCCTCTCTTGGCCCGAGCTCAAGCAGGAGATGATCCGGCAGTATGACACCCACTATTCCGGCTCCTCTATCGAGCGTGTTTGCGCCGTCTGCCAGACAGCTAGCCTAGACGATTATGTTGATGAGTTCATCGCCCTGGTCTCCCACATCCTCGGGCTACCGCCCGATCATTTCCTGGGCTTCTTCATGCAGGGTCCATTGCCACATATCTGCTATTGTCTCCGCACATATCACCCTCACACAGTCTCCGACGCCATGGACTTGGCGCGTATGATGGAAGCCGACTTCTCACGCTGGCCACCTGCTCCTACGATCGACCACCACCAGCCCCGACCGCCTTGACGACTGCCATCCATGGATCCATCGCAGCTACCGCCTTGGGGAAACCATTCAGGCCGCCCACCGACCCCCCGACCCCCCAACGCAACTCGAGCTGTGAGTACAATGAACTTCGTAGCAAGGGCCTCGGTTTTCGGTGCCACCAACCATACTCCCCCAACTATGAGTGCTCCGTGAAGGAGTTCCATGCCATCATCGGTGACGTCGAACCTGAGGTTACCCTGGTTGACTTCGAGGCCCCTGGAGCTCTCAATGGGGGATACCTCTCGACTCCACCGCAGCTACGTTCCATCGGTTGGAGTTATCGTGCTCCTCGACGGGTGGAATCTCCGGCCAGCAAATCATGCAGCTCTCGGGTACACTACCAGATCGCCCGATCATCATCATGGTGGATAGCGGTGCAAGCCACAACCTCATCTCTGAGCACCTGGTGCAGCAGCTTTGTCTTCCCTTGGTTCCCTCCTCGGATGCTGTGGTTCGCATGAGCGATGGGCGCCACCGACCTGACTCAGGGCCATTGCACTACCGTCTCTCTCTCTGTGGGAACCTATTCCGTGACCGCGGATTTCTACACATTCGGCTAAGGCGGTCTCGACGTCATTCTGAGAGTGGCTTGGCTCCGCACGCTTGGCAATGTATGCGTCAACTGAGAGACTATGTCCATGCAGTTCCTACACGAGGGCCTGCCACGTCGCCTCGATGGTGACTCCTCCCTTCTATGCTCTTCGATCTCCCTCTGCATGATCCAGCGTACCACGGGAGTCGGCCCCCCGCGGGGCTATGGGCCCTCTCGGGCCTGCTCGTTGTCCCATTTCCTTCCTCAACGGACCACCAAGGGCTTTCTACTGCGCTCGCCGACGTCATCTAGTGATGCAGTAGCCCCGAGCCGCCCCTCTCGGTCGACCCTACTCGGCCTAGCCAGCGGACCACGTGCTGGCGACCACTGCCGGGCTGCAGCCCAAGCACCCCACCCATGACCGCACCTTTTCTCAGCGCGGCGGGATGTTGAGGCGAGGTCTCGAACCCAACCCCCTTGATAAAGAGCTTTCCTAACAGCTCTCATCACCAACTGAGCTATCAAGGGGGCTGGGTTCGAGACCTCGCCTCAACATCCCGCCGCGCTGAGAATAGGTGCGGTCATGGGTGGGGTGCTTGGGCTGCAGGCGGCTCGGGGCTACTGCATCAAAAAAGTTCACTTTTTTGATGCGGTGGGCCCAGAGCCGCCCCGCTCTGACGGCAGTCACAACCTAGCCAGAGGAGCACGTCCAGCGACACACAGCCGGGCTGCAGCCCAAGCACCCCACCCATGATCGCACCTATTCTCAGCGCGGCGGGATGTTGAGGCGAGGTCTCGATCCCAGCCCCCTTGATAAAGAGCTTTCCTAACAGCTCTCATCACCAACTGAGCAGAGCTGTTAGGAAAGCTCTTTATCAAGGGGGCTGGGTTCGAGACCTCGCCTCAACATCCCGCCGCGCTGAGAATAGGTGCGGTCATGGGTGGGGTGCTTGGGCTGCAGCCCGGCTGTGTGTCGCTGGACGTGCTCCTCTGGCTAGGGCTCAGTTGGTGATGAGAGCTGTTAGGGAAGCTCTTTATCAAGGGGGCTGGGTTCGAGACCTCGCCTCAACATCCCGCCGCGCTGAGAATAGATGCGGTCATGGGTGGGGTGCTTGGGCTGCAGCCCGGCTGTGTGTCGCTGGACGTGCTCCTCTGGCTAGGTTGTGACTGCCGTCAGAGCGGGGCGGCTCTGGGCCCACCGCATCATCTAGCCTCATGCAGGAATGCCACCATCCCAGCTTTCTCTTGTCCCGAAGAAAGACGGCAGTTGGCGCCGAACTACCCAGCCACGCTACTTGGCTGCCGCTACCACCTTCAGAGGGACTTTAGCTCGCAGGAGGTCCCTGTTGCTTGGTCTTATCGTCTGGAGTCTGAAGCCACGTTGCCGCCCCAAGATCACTTCTGCCACCACCACTCCGACTACTGTCTTGGGGACAAGGCATATTTTCCAGATGACAGCATTGTTACGGTTGCGAATGCTGATGGGACACCCACACGCTGACGAAACGTCATGGCGAATCCGCACGCGGTGGGAAACGACGAGGGCTCCGTCCGCTGGAGGAGCGACCGAAGATGAGGTGCCAGTCTGACTATTTTATTGATTTCCTACCCTATTATTGTCTTATTATGTTGTATGCAATTATTTATTTCCCATTATGTTGTTATTTTTTATTATGTCACATCCCGCGCTTATAAGAGGTGGAGTGTACGTTTTGGACTATCCTTGGATGAATGGAAATTAGGGTTGCTCCCTAAGGATTTCGTCTCGTTCCCTACTCATTCCTCTTCCTTACCTCCACTGGCCCTTCCCCTTGTCGGATTCCTCTCGGGTTCGTATCAACTTCCCTGTAAGGAATTGATGGGCTCTAAGGAGACATTTGTTCGAATAGTTTGGCCATTATCCTCCCTAGCATTACAATCTTAATATTTGAACCATTCAGAAACTGACATCTCCTTGTTATAAATATATTATGTATATATATATTTTGGATATACATTGATATAGTCATGAAAAATATTTCAATTATTTTTATTTTGTGTATATATTTATATTAATTTATGATTTTTTAAAATTGTATATGGTTTTTTAAATATATATTAATATATTATTTATATATTAATTTTTAATAAAATATTTAATTTTTTAATATATAAATATTTAAACAAAATATTTATTAATATAAATATAAAATTATTTATTGTATATATAAATATATTATTTCTGTTTTGTTAATAAATTTATGTAAACATGAAATATATGGTTTAATTATTTTTTTGCATATATATTTATATTATTTATATTTTTTTGCAAATATAAATATTATATTTATATTTATTTTGTTATATATTAATATATTATTTATATTTGTAGTATACAAATATATATATAATGAAATATACACAAGGGTCTAATTCTGTCGGAGGAATTAACAAAGGGGTAAAGCTTGATCCACCTTACCTATGGAATTATTTATCCCATATGAGACAAAAGAATATGCACTTATTCCAATTCCGCTTAACAATTAATTTTTCATGCTTTTGAATGAAATAAGGCCTATTCCTGGTCTTATTCCACCTATAATCTCTTATCGAAATGGTACCTGAGAGTATAATCGGTCACTAGGGTTTGCGATGGAGATCGATCGCGCCTCAGTCGAGTGTTTTAATATTGACCTTTTTTGATTGTCGGATGGATGATCAAAGATCGTGATTTTGAGCATCTCGGTTTTTTGTATTTTCATGTATTTTTAAATATTTTTGATGTATTTTGAGATTTTTGTTAAATTATCCGATGGAGCAATTATGGTACTTGGATGACTTAACCTAAATTTATCCTCCTTTATACACCCCTATTAGGTTTTCACAAGGCATCAAGAGTTGGCTTACATTCGCAGCCCCTCGGTCAGTTTCCTTTTTGGTGCGGCATCGAGGATCCCACATGGTGCCGACGCTACAGGGCCCAACCTACGGTGGTGCCGATGCCCTCAACTCCACGGCCTGCCGCCTCTTTCATCTTTGGAGACCTAGCCCCTCCAAAACCCACACCCCGTAATTCCCTCCACAGTTACAAGCTTTTTCTCTCATTATCAAGCCCCTGGACTGCTCCAGGCCGCCACCCCTGTCTCGATTCGACATTGGAATTCCCTCGGGCCACCCCTCCCCCTTTCCTATCCAGTAAGGGTACCCTTCCATGTTTCTGATTTTTTGCTGCTCACCGCATGTTTCAAATCAGTACGTTCAACACACGTATATGCCTTTCGGCCTGTTAGATGATATAGGGAAAAATGATGTAAATGCCCATTTCTAGGCCCATCTCTTCTTTCTCCTTTAGTCCCACATCTTTTGTATAAGATTCTTTCTCCTTCTCTTCTCCTATATATTTGTACTCTCTCTTGTATTTTATACTTGAAGAATGATATACAAGGTTTGCTCATTGCTCTCTACATGGTATCAGAGCGAGGTTAGCGGTCTGGCCTGTGTCTAACCGCCTAGACCCCACTCCCGTACGGTTAGTTTTCTTCTAACCGCCTCGTGCTACTCTCTATCCGTTGCGGCCTTCCCTCTTCCAACGGTTAGATCTAACCGTCTGGCCTATTTTTCTCACTGCCCGACCTTTACTCTTGTTGTGGTTTGCTTCTTACCGCTCGGTCTTCTGCCTGTTCGCCAATCTCTTCTTCTCGCTTTCCTCGTCCTCGCTTTGCCACTTAACCGCTCTACCGCCTTGCTGCTAGCTGCGGTCTGTTTAACCGCGCGGTCTGTTTAACCGCGCGGTCTGTTTAACCGCGGTTTGGTGGCCTCGATCTGACCGTCTCAGACTGTTGACTTCTTCTCTCCACTTCGGCTTCTCTAGTCTCCGTTGCGACTAGAATTCACCCAGAAGTCGCTGCGACTAGACTTCGCCCAGAAGTCGCTGCTTACTGCGCGACCTCGTCTAGTCGCGTTCGACCTCTTCTATTCGTTGCCTCCGACAACCTCTTTTAGTCGCTGCCTCTTCTCTCCGCGGTTACTTCTGCTCGCTGCTCTCTACGTTATTTCATTAGTAGCCACTGGTTCTGTTCGGCTGACCGCGTGCATTCTAACTGTCCGGTTACTGTGCCTAGTCACAGCCCAGTAATATGGCTTCAGATTCCACCACTGCTGCTGATTCCTATCCTCTTCCAGACTTTCCTCGTGTTGTTCCTATTGAGCTTCGGGATGAGCTACGCATTACCACTATTTCTCTTTGTGGCAAACAATATTTTGTGGAATGGGTACACTCCGTTCGGCGTGTGCTACAAACTAAAGGTCTCCTTCATCATCTCACCAAGCCTTCTCCCACTGAACCCACTGTTGAGTGGATCCGTGACGACGGACGGGTTCAATCTTGGCTTCTCAATTTTCTGGACACCGAGCCCTATTGTATGACCATGTATCATGAGACCGCTCACGCTATGTGGACCAATCTTCATTCTCTCTACTCCGGGAAGGACAATCTTCAGCACTTGTTTGACATTCTTATTGATCTTCAGTCTCTCGACGCTGGAGTTACTGGAGACATCACCTCTTTTATTGCGCGGGCTAAAACTCTTGTTGAGACTTGGATCCAGCATCAACCTCCCACCACGGACTTGAAAACTCAACGGCAGCAAAAGGAGGTAGTAGGGATTGCTATGATGATGACCCTTGTTCCCTCACATATTCATAGTGTCCGCGCTCATGTTCTATCATCCGCTGTTACTCCATCCCTCTCTGATGTGTGCTCGATGCTCCTAAAAGTTACTCCTCCTCCGAATGCTCCACCTTCTTCTCCCGCTCTCCTTCAACATCATGTGGCCACTCTCGCTCCATCTACTCGTGGTCCACCGGCTCGTGGTGGTCGCCAGTCTCGGGGACGCGGTCGTGGTGGTCGAACTCTCTTTAAGTGCTCTTACTGCGGCAGGGATGACCATCTGGAGGCCATCTGCTACCGCAAACATGGCTTGCCCCCTCACCTTACTGCAACGGTCGCTCCCACACCACCCTCCGCTACTAGTGATGATATTGTTACGTTACGTGCTCAACTCCATCAGCTTCAAGGAATGGTTAGTCGCTCCTCTGGCTCCGTGTCTTCGATCTCCAATGAAGGTATATCTTGCCTCTCACAGCTCTCACTGGATTTTGGACTCGGGTGCTACACATCATCTCTCTCCGCAGCGAACGCCTAAATATTTAGATACTGCTTACCCCAAGCACATCACTGTGGCTAATGGTGACACGATCCCGGTTTTTGGCACTGCTCATCTGCCTCTTACTCCTTCCCTCTCCTTATCCTCGGTTCTTCATGTTCCTGACTCTCCTTTTAATCTACTTTCTGTTAGCCGTCTTACACAAGATCTTGATTGCTGTGTTATTTTCTCACGCTCTTCATTTGTTGTGCAGGATCGACTAACGCAGAATATACTTGGTAGAGGGCGACTGTCTAACAGACTGTATCTTCTCGATGTTTCTCCCGCTGCTCTCACCACTGTCTCCACCACTAATTGACATCGTCGTCTTGGATATGCTCCTCTTTCAATTCTCAAGAAAGCTCTTCCTGTTGTTTCTCTTTAAGAGTTTTTTTGTGAATCTTGTATTTTCGGCAAATAACACCGTGTATCTTTTCCTTCTTTGTGTACTCGGAGAGATGCTCCTTTATCCTTAGTTCATTCTGATATCTGGGGGCTCTATAATATCCCTAGTGTTTTTGGGCATCGCTATTTTGTTACATTTATAGATGATTACTCACGAGTTACCTAGTTGTATTTATTTCGTGATCGTACCGAAGTCACAACTACATTCTGTACGTTTCTTACGAAAACTCGTACTCAGTTTTCTATCTGTGTAAAAACACTTCATACAGATAATGCTCGAGAGTATACTGGTCGCACCTTCTCCAATCTGTGCGTTGAGTTCGGTATTCTACATCAGACTTCGTGTGCCTATACCCCTCAACAGAATGGCATAGCGGAACGGAAGAATCACCACCTCCTTGATGTGGCTAGATCTCTCATGATCCAAATGCAGGTTCTTTCTCTTTATTGGAACTTTGCAGTTTCTACAGCTTATCACCTCATCAATCGCATGCCTTCATCCGTCCTCAACATTGTGGCACCCATTACTCTCCATTACTCTCCTCAACTTTGTGGCACCCATGACTCTCTTCTCTCTCACACCCTGTGTGTTTGGGTGTACCTGTTACGTCCGCCACCTTGGTCCTTCCACTGACAAGCTCGCCCCTCGTGCTACCAAAGATATGTTTGTTGGGTACTCCCGCACTCAGAAGCGGTATGTCTGTTTTTATCCTACCACTGGTAAGGTGGTTGTGTTTGCTGATGTCTCCTTTCATAAAGACCACTCATATCACACCAGTCCTTCTGATCCCCTTCTTCCTCCTCCGCTACCTCGGACCACCATACCCATAACGTCTCCACTTCCACCACTTCTCCCTACTCCTCTGCTTCCGATTTCCACACCACTACCACCACCACCACCAGTCCCCTCAATACCTCCTGTCATTCAAGTGTATGCTCATCGTCCTCCTCGTCCAGATGCTCTGCAGCACCTTCCCTCTACCGGTGTGATCTCGCGGCCTGTTGATCCGGCATCCCCCTCGACAGACGACAACACATCCCTTGGCCAATTACGTTTCTCTACATCGGCTCTCTCCGCCTCTTCTTACCTTTGCTCTCTCTCTCCTCTATCTCTATACCTAACTCTGTACAGGAAGCCCTCCAACATCCGAGGTGGCGTGCTGCTATGGCCCATGGATGAAGAAATGACTGCTCTATGGGGTAATCACACTTGGGATCTTGTGTCTCTTCCTCCAGGTCACAGTTGTGTTAGCTGCAAATGGATCTTTACTATCAAACATGTCGCGGATGGGACAGTTGATCGCTTAAAGGCTCAGCTTTTGGCACAGAGTTTTACCCAACAGTACGACCTTGATTATGAGAAAACGTTCTCCCCAGTCGCAAAATTAAATTCGGTTCGGGTCTTGCTCTCCTTAGCTGTTCATCGCCAGTGGCCCCTCCATCAGCTTGATGTCAAAAATGATTTCTTGAATGACGATCTTCTTGAAACGGTGTACATGCATCAACCGCCCGAGTTTGAGACCACGGGGGAGTCTCGTGTATGTTTACTTCGCAAATTTATTTATGGTCTCAAACAGTCTCCACGGGCGTGATTTGGAAAATTCAGCAAGGCCGTTTGTGAGGTTGGCTTCAAACAAAGCTCGGCAGATTCATCTCTCTTTACTCGTCACCAATCAACTGGGACTATAATACTTCTAGTTTATGTGGATGATATTCTGGTCACTGGTGATGACTCCGTTGGGATACAACATGTTAAACAACATTTAAACTCTATCTTTCAAATCAAAGATCTGGGAAATCTTCAATATTTTCTTGGACTGGAGGTAGCACGACGACCTGATGACCTTTTCTTATCCCGACGTAAGTATTGCATTGACCTTCTGCAATATGCTGGTCTCTCGGGTTGCAAACCTGCCGAAACCCCGATGGATGTCAACCACATGTTGTGTGCTCAGGGATCTGATTCTCTACTTCCGAATCTGGAATACTATCGTTGTCTTGTGGGAAAATTGATATACCTAACAGTTACAAGACTAGATATATCATTTACGGTTGGTGTGGTCAGCCGGTTTATGCATACCCCACGTGTTTCTCACCTTCAGGCAGTGGAACGCATTCTCAGGTATCTGAAGACTTCCCATGGGCAAGGACTTGTGTATAAGCCATCTTCCTCCCTTTCTCTCATTGCATACTCGGATGCGGATTATGCGGGCTTGTTGGATGATCGACGTTCTATTACTTGTTTCTGTACATACTTTGGAAGAAATCTTATCACATGACGGCGTAAGAAGCAGACAGTGGTTGCTCGCTCGTCTGCTGAGGCTGAGTACCGTGCGATGGCGGCTGTTACATCCGAACTAACCTGGCTTCAAAGTCTTCTAATGGATTTGAGAGAGTTAAATTGTCCTCACCTTCAACGTTGTTTTGTTACAGTCATGCTGCAATATACATTGCAAAGAATCCCGTGTTCCATGAGCGGACTAAACATATTGAGATTGATTGTCACTTCGTTCGAGAAATGGTTCAATCAAAGGAGCTAAAGCTTGAACATGTTCCTGCGGCTTGGCAAGTTGCTGACGTCCTTACCAAGACATTACCTCGCAAGTTGTATTACCAGTTCTTGTCCAAGCTTGGTGCCTACGACTTGTATGCTCCAGCTTGCGGGGGAGTGTTAGATGATATAGGGAAAAATGATGTAAAGGCCCATTTATAGGCCCATATCTTCTTTCTCCTTTAGTCCCACATCCTTTGTATATGATTCTTTCTCCTTCTCTTCTCCTATATATTTGTACTCTCTCTTGTATTTTATACTTGAAGAAGGATATACAAGGTTTGCCCATTACTCTCTACACGACCGACTGATTTGCAAACCATCAATATCATTCATGCGCATTTACGTTCAGTCAACATAACTATGCATCGATGCATTTTCATTTATGTTTGCCATATACAATTCTCAATTATACATAGGGTTTGTTTATTTATTAATCCACTCAGAAGTTAATCGTCTGATTGTCTTTATCAAGGCCATACAATATAGTGACAATAAGTATCAGTAATATATAACGAATGCATGCTAGCATATGCAAGTAACTATGTATTTGACATTCTTCATAATAAGAGTGTACATAATGAAAAATGAAGCAATAAAGCGTAAATTAAATAGGTACCTCTCACTATCAGTTGTTCCTTCATTTTACATCTCATCATGTCATTGTCGTGTTTATTTGGAGATGACATCCTTTGTGATATCTGTGTTTAGAAATCATTTCATTAGACACTTTTCTATCGGGCTTACACCTCTTTATAGTTACGACGTTGACTATTATGTTAACATCACTTGAAAGCTACTCACCCAGCTATTTGGAATAACATAACTCAATTCCTGCTTAGTAACCAACTAAGAAAGACCCAAATGAATCCTCGACAGTTTAGCTAACCGTAGCCGGCCAGAAAAACAAAGCAAATTTTCCAAAATCTGTACTTATTTCTAAACAGTAACCCGATAAAACAAAACTCAAAGGCCTGGCAACTAAAGCCCCCAAAATACTCCAAAACCCTTATAACTGGAAAGAGAACAGCCGGCCAAGTAAAACCCCATAATTTCTCCAGCCTAATCAACAGCCGGCCAACCTACAAAATCATATACGGATCTAGAAATAGAAAACCAAAACCAGCCTCCACAAAACATTCTACAGGACAGCAACCATAACCAGTCAACTACAACAACTCGAAGGCCATAAAAACCGCAAATGAAATTAAAACCCTAACTGAAAAGCTCCTGATTGCATCAATTTCTGTAGCCAGTAGAAATAGCCAGTAGAAAAGAAAATGAGAGTCAAGAAAGAGAAGAGCTCACAGTGGAAATTGAAGCAAGACACCGCTGGACAAGAGCACCAAAGTACAAAAATGGTTGTGAATACTTAGAGAAGAAAAGGCAGCGGCCTCTGAACGATCTCCCAGCACGAACGACAGAAGAAAATGAAGTAGCGGCAGGAGAATCGCAGTTGAAGATAAGCCTTAACTCCCACGGGCACCGCCGAACTCTCCAATAAAGCACGGGAAAGAAAAATAACGGGAGAGGGTTGTCTCGGGCAGATATAAACATACAAAATGAAACCCACCGCCTCTTGTAATCTCAAGTTAAACCTTTAAGCCAAATAACTAACCAATAAATCAACCGGCTAAAGAAGCAGTCCAGCCAAAGCACAGCCATATAGTTTCGAGATATACTCAAGAAAATGTGCATATTCATGTACATGCTACTATACCACATTATAAATGACATCAATTACACTATTAAAGTTTTCTTATAAAACAATAAAATGCGACGACCAATATCAACACTGATTTTATATGTTCATCATAGGGGATAATTTAGTTCGTAACAAAAAAAATAAAAATTTCCGCGCGTCACAACTATACTATTAGCACACAAATTTATAGCAATACCAAACGTATTATTATTTGTATTGGAATTTGGGTCGTTACACCACCACCGTCATTGATTTTAGTTCCGTTTCTTTATATTATACGGGCATTCTCAATTATTGCCAGTACTATTTTGCGCATATTGATTTGACTATTATATTTCTTCATAGACGTGCAACACTTATTTTTGGTGCACTCTCACTTAATTACAATTATTATCAGCTTGTATACATTGATAAGTTTGCGATCAATTATGATATTTGTGCAATACTTTAAAATTAATATTGTTTAATTAACTGCGCATCAAAACAAACTGCATGATTGAAGTGATGCATTTGCATTAGGGTTAATGTTTATGTCATTGACCTCATGTTTTTTGGATTGCATTTTGATTGCGTGCGCATTAGAATCCTCATTTTAGGTTGATCGTAGATCTATTGCATTTGTCTGTGATTGTTTGTATTGCACATAAGGTTAGAGCATCGTGTGTCCGTCATTTGTGGAATCTTCTTGCGTCAGTTGATAATCAGAGTCATAGGTTCATTCTTTTTTTATACGCACTCATAGAGTTTATATGTTCATTTATGGATAGGTATCATCGCTCCCATCTCCTCTATTTTAGGAGCTCGAGTCTGTATATGCTCGACCCTATAGAGCTCTTCCAGAGAGATATTCATACTATTTTGTTGATCATCCTCGTCCACTGCTGCACATTCGTAGGAATCATGTCTACCCTCAGACACAATTTGATTATTTTAGGAACAATTATTTAGATGATTATTGAGAGCCTTAGATGAAACTATCCTAAGATAACACCTTGCGCATAAAAAATCCTATCATTCCATAAACATCGATGTTGTATCCTGAATTTCTGCCATTGCTTCTTGATCGGTTTGATCTCATGGATGCTCTCTTTGATTGCCTGGAAACTTTCATAAAAGGAACCAATATATGGCTTAGGGGTTTGGCTTAAGCCATTGATGCGTCTAGTAGTGCTACCACTACCATGAGAAGCCCGACACCTGACTTCGATACATCCCATCCTGATGAGGTTCATTGCTTGACGAGTAACATATCACTTGACTATGGGATTGAGTCTGACTCATACCCTATGACCCTGAAAGAGAGTGTGCACGAGCGAGACAGTGATCCTATAGTGATGTATCCTTCCCCAAACCACTGACATAGTTACTACCGACTTGTCATTGAGTACTCCACCCACTGACCCCATAATGAGAAACTATTCTTTCAATTCTCTTTTTATTCTCTTGAGTCTCACTATGAGTGATAGCCGAGATTCTATTAGATTCCTTATTATGATTACCACACCCACTAGTGGTCATGGGGACGAACACCACCCATATGACGATCCTAAAGGGCCACTTGATGAGCTTTTCCCTTTTGGAGACAGTCGACACATCTCAAAGTTACGCCATGGTTTTGTGGTCTTGGACATCCCTTCTGACATTCGTCCCATTTGCGACAAATTTCTCTATCTACTGTTAGGTGAATCTCCTTACGAGCTTAGTTATTAAAGGCGCAAGGCGCACCAAGGCGCAAAGGGTTCTTGGAGCATAGGCGCAAATATCAAGGCGCAGACGTGCGCCTTAACCACATTCATTTTAAATAATCAACATCAAACATCATTTCAGTTTCTTGATCAAATTCTTCATCTAGTCTACTAATTAATCATTCATTACTATTGTTTATATCTCTTAAAAAATAGAATCAATATGGTCACTTGCATCATATCTAATTATCAACGCACAAATATCTTTCACGAATACTAAATCAATAAAAAATTATTGAGTTCTTATATTATTTTTTTCTTAATTTTTGAAGAAAAAATTTACAACAAAAATTTCACTCATGCGCGCCTTTTATATTCCAAAGGTGGAAATTAGGCGCACAGATGCACAAACCTCTGAGCCTGTTGAGCCTTAGGCGTGCCTTTAATAACATAGCTTACGAGTCACATTTCTGGAGAGGCATTTGACACGTTATAAGCTCGCATCTTAGTGCTAATGTCTTATGCAGTAGTTTTGAGTGTTCATCACACATTTGACGATTATTTCTATACGCCGCCGAAGGTACCGCTATATAAGCAACCCATCTTTCTGGACTTCCATCGCAATTTTGTGTCTTCGCTTTGTCAGTCTGTCAGGTTGATTATTTATCATTTGCATTTGTTGTATGATTTGCATTTCATACTCTGTCGTGACGTTGTATTAAATAATGAACATTTTAAAGTTTGCGCGTGTAATCACATGAGAGAGCAAATGTTCAAGAATGTTGATTAAGTGGTGATTATTACATTATTTGAGACGTTCCCATTGTAGACAACAATGAATTTGAGTATTAGGCGAATAAGTCCATAACTTCATACAATGTCTTGAGAGTGTCCGAGTCAAATTTCTTTGAGCTTGATATTCCTATTAATATGAGTATTAATCCTATTCAATGTGATAGATTTGATGTGGGGCCACCTAGTGTTTGGGAACCTCGGCCTTTTTCAGCTTCAACTCCCACTTCACCACCTCCTCACTTTTACCACTCACCACATTTACCACAACCACCCGTGTACCTCCAACCTCCATTATAGCCTTTCCCTTCACCTATATGGTGGCATACTTCATGCATGGGATTCTCGGTATCTTTAGTAGGCGATGAGCTTATGTTGACAATACACATACCGGGTACTACGTGATTGAAATGTCAATGTTCGTGCAACTGCTTTCATTCCTGTCTAGCATGCACAATGAGCATGACAAACTCCATTCTTCGAAGATGAAATCTTCTAAGTAGGGGATATTGATGGAGATTGTTTGCGGCTCAGTTGAGGGTTATCATTATCAATAGTTTTTGGATTGTCGGATGGATGATTAGAGACCTTGATTGCAGCTGACTCAATTTTCTGTATTCTTATGTATTTTTTATATTGTTTTTGATGTGTTGAATCTTAAGATACGTTATCCGAGCGAACGATTGTTGTGTCGGATGGCTTAACCTTAATCCCCCTCCTTTATATACCCTTAGTAGGTTTTCACCATGTATCAGGAGTTGGCTTACATGCACAATTACTTGGTTGGTCTTCTCCTTGGTGTGATCAATTGTGGTACTTACACAATACTTTAAAATTAGCACTGTTTAATTAACTGCACATTAGAACAATTTGCTTGATTGAAGTGCTGCATTTAGGGTTAGGGTTTATGTCGTAGACCTTTTGTTCTATGGATTGCATTTTGATTCTGTGCTTGTACTCACATCCTCATTTTAGGGTAGGTCGCAGATTTGTTGTATTTGCCCGTGATTGTTTGCATTGCACATAGGGTTAGGAAATTGCGCGCCCATCACCTGTAGATTCGTCCCATGTCAGTTTGTCTTGAGATTTTCCTTTGAGTTGGTTTTCTTTCTAGTATTCTTTGAGATGTTTGTTTCAACCTACCTAAGAAGAGTAACGTAGACTAAGAAGAAAATCATGAGAGTATAATCAGTAACTAGGATGCAATTTTTTAAAGTTTTCTCGAGGAATTGGTTTTGCCCAAATCAAGAAGAGGCGAGAATTGGTGAGATTAACATAGCTAACACAAGAGATTCATTTTATACAATGGAGAGTTTGATGATACCAAAACTTGAAGAACTTTGATGCCTCATTCTTTCAAGTTTTCTTTTTGATTGTTCATCCTTCTTAAAGCTCCCTTTATCAGACCTTGTTGTCTTTCACCTTCACGGTTTAGAGGTAAAATGGGGAAGATGGAGATGTCATCTAGTGTTAAGAGGGAGAGAGTAGTGGATGATTTTAGCTTTTTGAAGGTATATGTTTTCTGTTGTTCTGAACAGAGACTTACATGTATGACGATCTTCAGATAAGGACCAACGGAAAGATTGGAGTAATCATCATTAAAAACATGTTATAAGTGGCATTTATTTAAGGAAACTAGGAATCTGTGAGTATCTTCCTTACTTTTCTCTAGGTAGTTTCCTATTATCTTTCGTATTTAGAGTCTTTTAGTTCCATCATGTGGACGACCTCTGCCTTGCCATAGCTAAGTGTTTCCCTTGATACCAAACAAATATCCATCCCCTTCCCTTATAGTCCTTCATTTCTAACATGTAGCCGGCCTCCTTGATTTACGCTTGCTTGAACCATATAGGATTCCCTTTCAGCTTGGCTTGATGTTTTCCTTAAACTTTTTTTCCTTTCTAATAGTAAAGATGGAAAATTTTTAATGATACTTTATTATTAGTGACATCAGCCTCTTTACAACAGTTTGTTGTCTCTTATATTTAAGTATGAAGGAATATTTCTATGTGTAATTATGAGATATATTTGGTGTCAAAAATGTAAAAAAAAAAATAGCTCAAAACCTTGGAAAGCGTAAGTTACTTTGCTTAGACTCTATTTGCTATGATTGTGGTGATAATGAAAATAGTGGTAAGATTGGAGCTATGAGGAACCTTTGAAAAGAATAAATGCATAAGTTATGGGTCTCTTTCGTGGTTATCAATTTACTTTTATTATTTGTCTTTTATTTATTAATTGTTGAATGATAAAGTAATATTTTATTTATCTTTAAATTGTCCTTTATTAAGAGATAGTTGGATGTTAGGAGTCATTGAGAGTGGAGTAATGTAAATGCCTATCTAAAGACATGTAAGATTGGAATGAAGGTATGCATGAATTAATCTACTTTTCCTTGCCCCTCAAGTAAGATTTTGGAAGTTCTCTTTTTCGGGCACACCCCTCTTAGGTAGCTACGGTTCCGGCTGTTAAAGTATTATGTGATCTGGAAGTAGTCAACGAGTTAGTATTGCTTCCAATATAATATGAGCTTATGAGGTCGCACATAATAACACACGAGAAATTGGATAAATGATTGGGGTGGCTCAACTCATATGGAATATGAGTGAAGAGCCAAATTTGGATGAGTGAGAGAATGTCTATGTCGACTTGATTGTCAAATTTGACTAGACATCTATCTCAAATTCAACTAGACGTCTAGAAAAATCGACCAGATGGTCTGCCCAATCGACCAGAAGAATTCGATTAAACTGTTTTAGTATTGGCTGAACAGATTTGACTAGACGTCTAGGTGATCGACCAGAAGAATTCGACTGGACTGTTTAGGTATTGACTGAACATATTCGACTACATGTCTAACCGATCGACTAGATGGTCTAGCCGATCGTCCAGAAGAATTCGACTGGACTGTTTCAGTATTGACTGAACAGATTCGACTAGATGTCTAGCCGATCGACTAGATGGTCTAGCCGATCGACCAGAAGCTGTATATACCATTTCTTCTCTATGTTTAAACCCTGAATCGGTTTACTTGTTCTTAGGGTAATTTTTATAGAAGCTGAATCCGATTCACTGAATATTATATATAGATGTAATTTCAAATCTAGGGTTAAGCTTTCAGTATTCTCCAGAGCCATTTCTAAAAAGTTCAGAGTGGCGATCCCGACGACAGCTTCCCTTTTGCGAATCAGAACCCTAGCACCGGCGGTCCTCTTCTGGAATCTAATCTAGCAGTTCGTGGAGACGAAGAAGCCATTCATTCTTCTAGACTGCTATTGTGTGACGAGAGCGAGGTGTTTCTCTCGTTAGTGTGGATTATCTCGTAAAGGCGCATATGTACTTTTTGTTCTCGGAACTCAGATTGGCCGATTGTTGATTTTGAATCAGATACAAATTGAAGAAGACTCAGAATAGGATTCTGATTCCGGCAAAGCAATTTTTGGAGTATCCCAATCGAGTTGACACTCATTCCACACATGTACTATGCATTTTATTTCTTGATTAATGACTTTTGCAAGATCCAGTTTCTGTTTAGGATTTGCTAGAAACAAATTCCGCTACGCACATGCGATGTGTACCTCTCTAGGTAAAACCCTACACCGGCTCCATAGTATCCTTCTCATCTGTCATCCCCGCATTTGATCGCTCCTTCTATGACTCTACTGGCGTTCTATGAGTTTACCCATAAAAACTGATTGTTTGGATCAATATTATGCAAATAGTGCATGCATTCACAAACAATAGTAGTATTCTTAATGGTACGAAGATTCTTAAAAATAAACATGAAAGTTAAAATTTATTTGGTTTTAATGCAAAACCAAAGCTGAACTTGCCACGATTCATAATTAAAAGAGTTGACAAACACGACTCATAATAAGATATGTAACATTCCATCCCTCGTTAATTCGAGCTTGCCCTCAAGCTTGGAAGGGGACTCCGTGTGCTGAATCATCTGTTTTTTAAATTTTGCGCCAAAAACACACTTCATAATGGTTTGCCATTACAATAGGCATTGGTCCTCGGTGAGCTATGTGATTGGAGTTGGTGATTAGGTGGTTCGATGCAGGAAGCTACCATGGAAGGGCCCACTTTATGCAGATATTGGGCGTATATGGTGGGGTATAGTGAATGATAGTAGTTGTGTGCTGTAGCTTTTTCGTTGGGCTCAAGGTGTTTGTTGTGCAAATCGTGGGGAGGGAACATACGAATGCAGCGATGGTTTCGTAACTATCGGGAAAACATCATAATGATGTTGGTGATGCTCAAATTGTGTTGAGATTGGAAGATTCTTTGGTGTTGGTAGAATATATGGGATGGAGACAATGAGGTTTGATGGTTGCGCGACGTGATAAAATGAAATTGGTGGGGGTTATCTATTCATTGTGTGGATCAAGCCCCCGATTTGCTCAGAGTTGGTCAAGCTTGACGTTCGTTGTCATCTCCAATATTTTCAGTAAAATCGCACAAATTCCATCATGTTCTTTCGAGCTCATCCCCATATCGAATCAAATTATTAATCAATTAATCCAATTTATAATTAAGCAATTAGTTAATAATAAAAGACTTGTCCATGATATCGTGGGGATGGGTTGTCTGAGTTGGGGATGATGACTCGCTCGATATGGAGAGTGTCGACAAAACAGGTAGGTATGGAGAAGGTTGTATGGTGTGTGACTTGATTGAGAAGACGGTTCACAGGCGGTCTTGCGGATTGACGCAACAACATACGTGAAAAAGCGTGTGCATTTGGCTTAATCGACTATGAAGGAGATGCCACCGGAGAACTGATGTATTCCAAAATTCACAGATTAATTTTAAAAGATAAAATTTGGGATCAAAATTAAATTAGGTGGCGCTAGTGGAATTCTCATGAGCGATAACAGCCGTTAACCTACCTCAGTTTCACAATTACACATTTAAGTCTAACATTCACACTTAATTAACAAAATTAAATAATTCCTCCAAGAGCATATATGAAAAGAACATATTTAGTTCAAAAATTAACGACAACAAAGGCAAGATAATAATTTAAGTGCAAGTGACTTTGAAAAAGTCATTTAAATTAAGTGTAAAAGTATTTTAGCAAAGTTCGAGCAAAGGAGAGTGGGCGAGGTATACCTTGATCCATCGCAACAACGATAGATCGTCGAGTAGAGAGCTTGATAGGACTCAACGGGAGGAGGAAAACATCTAGGACCTGCTGAAACTTAGGTGGCCTCACGAGTGGCTGTAACGGGAAGCTAGGAGACTGGAGTCGACTAGGGGAGTCGGTTCGGTCAGAGGTTGGAGGTGGAGAGGTCGCCAGAGGTTGGAGTCGATGTAGTGGTCGGCGACGAATCTGGCTGGGTCGAGCAGTGGCGACTTTGGCGTCTAGACGCAATGGAGTAGTCGATGAAGACCGTGGGAATTTTTTGAAGAGTGGTCGCCAGACCTTGAAACGGCCTTCAGGGGGAGGCGCCGAAGCTGGGAGGGTGCCGTCGAGTGGATGGATGAGAGAGGCGGTCGGTTACCAGGCTAGAGAAACGACACAGAAAAGACAATTTTCTTTTCTCTTGTTTCTTCTTTACCAAGTTGTTTGGATAGGGGGAGGGGCCAGCTATTTTAAAATAAAGACATTGTGGGGGGGGGGGGGGGTCCAAAGGTTTCTAAATGCTTTAAAAAATAAGCTCCTGCCTTCTTAAAGGGCCCTTAAATCAGATTTCATAAAGGGCCATTAAATGACCTCGACTGCTAAATTGTTGAAATGTCAGATTTCAATTTAAATGAGAGGTTTCAATACTTTAAAAATGTGAATGGGTAGTTTCTGAAATTTATTTTTAGAACGTTAATTTTAAAATTTAAAATGCTTTAAATACTTAATAGAAATATATTTTTCAAAGCTTACCCTAATTATTACCTAATATTAATTGACGGGTTTTTTTATTCAGGGCTTTATCGGT
The DNA here is from genome assembly GCA_039513925.1 of Platanthera zijinensis. Classification (NCBI taxonomy): domain Eukaryota; kingdom Viridiplantae; phylum Streptophyta; class Magnoliopsida; order Asparagales; family Orchidaceae; genus Platanthera; species Platanthera zijinensis. The sequence goes on along the minus strand of CM077080.1, from coordinate 83,741,876 downwards.
CGGTCACATTAATAAGCCGAGAAATGTGCGTGAGTGACATGCGCGAAACAAAACACAAACATGCGCTACACGCATTAAGAAAATGCCGTAAATAAAAATATAATAAAGATGCAACTTAGGCTACATCGGGAATGCACGCTCGTAGAAACCTTTTATTGTTCGTGTGTTAGAGGTGGGCATACAAAAGTAGGTCTTACTTAGAGAAGTAGTTATTCTTTACGTAGAGAGGATCCCGTAGAATGGGACTAGATTGGGATGATGAGAACTCAAGCCGTCGTCTTCCATCCAGAGAAAGGAGAAGGATCAGGTCACTGGATTTGGTGGAGTTTAGGGTCTCAACCATTAGAGGGGACCACACTCTTCCGCGACGCTCGGAGGCAAAGGAGATGGTGTCCAGGATAAATGAAACAGGTACCAAAGATGGGTTACTCGAGGGGGAGCTTCAAAACCCCTAACCTAAACTATAAGAGCACTTTAGGGAGGAAGGTAAATAACTTTTTGCTTTCTTTCATTGATGACCCAAGGGGTCTATATATAGAACATTGCAATAGATATATTTACAAAAAGGACCGAACATATGGGCTACTATGTGCAGACTTCAAATTACTTAATTAATGATACCTAAAATACAACTACTAATATTGACAATTATTACTTGGCATGACACATAGGTATAATTAAAGGGTTGACAAACACGACTCATAATAAGATGTATAACATGATCGTGATTTTGAATGTAAAAGCAATATACTTGCGACTTATATTTTTCTGGGTATTATGAACCCGAGTCATGCTCTATTTTACATTTAATTTCACCCTTAATGCGTTTTCACTATCTGGCACCATAAACGACTAACTTGTTGACACTTTTATGCGTTCAGTTTGATGGACTCATTTGTCCCATTTGGCGGTTTATTTCCTCAAGCTTATGAATCAGTCGGTACATTAAACAATCCATATCAGTCACTGCCTCGTTGTCAACACTGTAATGAGCAGTTTGAGAAAGAGGTTGCAGTTATTTCGAAGGGGAACGACACTTCAGTTGAAGATCAGACAAAAGCAGTATTGCCTTCTTGGTTGCAAAAAGGTGATGTGGTTGGCATCAAAGATGGATTTGATTTCTCAAAGGTGCTTGTTCTATTAAATATGTTTTGTGCTTTAATTTTATGAAGGATTATTACGGAGCTAGGTCTGCAATGCAGTCGTATAGTTTCCTATTTTGCTAAAATTTTATTAGAAGCTAAATCCAAAACTAATTAAAAATTAAATCTGGATGAACCTAGTAATCTTATCACCTCATTCCTAATGAAGATATTGCTAATAATTTAATTTATTAAAATTCAAATAAATTCTAAATAATTTAAAATACTCAAATAATTAGGATTTCTTTTTCTTTTTCTGGTGCATAGCTCCCCTATGACTCTTTTATTGATCTTCTCCAGAAGTGTCATGCATAGGCCCTATTTGGAAGTCTAATTTCCATGGTGAAGGACACATTTATTCGACATCATAGACATGGAATATCAACATAAGGAATGGGATGCGGGAGATTTTTAATCTGAGCATTGTCATGCATCATATATATATAAACCTCAAAACAACATCATATAGAATCCTGTCATCACATGTCGATGTTATCAACGAAGCATGGAACATTTTTGGTGTATCTACATTGACCAGCAGTTTTAGATTGTCAAGGTCAACCGAAGAGTTATCAATAGGACGTTTATATTTCCATCCTGTCATGCCCCTCTCTGGCAACCTGAAGGACTTCGACGATATCATCGATGTTGAATATCTTTCCGTGCTTTGAAGAGAGTGTTCAGTACAACCTAAAAATGTCAAAGGTCCACATGCAAAAACTTAGTATGATTTGATATCCTGAATGTTAACTTATGCACACAAGTTATAGAAACAATCTAAACAAGACAAATGAGCACAAGATTGCTTTACAAGTTCTTATTTGAATGTCATTGTTTTCTATTCGCTGATATGTTCTTCTATTTGTAGATCATTGCTTTGAATTGTAAACATGTGGAATGCTCTTGTTATGCAGAAATATTTATAGGGATCCTTGGGTGCATGTTACTGACACTATTAAATTAGGAGCCTTCTGATTTAGTGTGTTGGTGTGGTGTGTATAGGAGTCTAATCAAATACCATTTGAATGTTAAATGGCATGGACATTATTATAGAAATTTTAGTGTCATAATTTCCTTTTAATAAATAAGGTAAAATAGTAGTTAAAGTGGAATTATTCGGGACAGGCTCTATGGCTTGAGATAAAAACATACTATTACCTATGGTATCATAATCAATTGCTTCGGAACTCGAGCGGAAAGTTGCACTACTAACATTGTTTTTTGTGTCATGTGTATCTACATTTTATTAATGTAGAACTATCTGCACACATTATAGGTTTGGATGGAAACAACCTAATCTTTATGCTATTTATTGATGTGAAATATTTGCAATCAATAACAATTGAGGCCATGAATAAACTTCTTTATGCAAAGGTGTTCCCACACATATTTTGTACATGAGATGTGAGACTAAAAGAGGAGATAAAGAAGTAATACAAATATGCAATAAATGCTCTACAATGCAAAACTCTTTACATTCCCACACAAGCTGGATCATGCATGTTCTATGAGCTAAATGTGGAGAGAAAGCTAAGGCATAATGGATGAGGTAAAGCTTTCCTGATAGTATTTGCAATCTAGGAAACGACGAAAACATGCTAAGGCCTAGCTTGACCATGTCCCTTGTAAAATGACATTGATATGATCCATAGATTTACAAAAGGTGGAGTTTGCAACAGTATGTGGATGACAATTTGGCTGCTACAGAAAAGATCTGTTGGTGTAGATAATAGTACATCGAGATCGACTAAGAGTCTTTTGAGCCAATTGACATCAAAACCCGCAAGGGGCATGGAGTGATATTCGACCTTTGCGGAGTAATGAGCTACGGTAGGTTGCTTCTTACTCTTTTAATTGACTAGATTCCTGCCGAAGTACAAAAATCATTGATAGAGCAGTGATCATTAATAAAAAGAACATGGACATGAAGGAGAGAGTAGAAGAGGGTTGTAAATCAGACACCAGTGGGTGCCCTTCACATACCTAATTATGCATTCCATCCCATGCAAATGAGTGACATGAAGATGGTGCATGAACTGATTCTCAGCATTCACACCGATAGTGTCATGTCGCGACTATTAAATATGTTGGCTTTTCGGTCAAGCTATGAAAAAAATCACTGTAGCTTTCCGATGAGGATAAATTTTTGTGAAGAATTGTGGCATAACCAAATAGCCTAAACCATCTAACTAAACTTCTCAAGCAATGCATTTGGAGATTTCTTAAGGCCATATAAAGATTTTCTTAAATGACATGCAAGAGGCTTCCCCATAATTTCGTAACCTAGCGGTTGCATGTAAACAATCTCTATCAAATTGTCATTAAGGAAGAAATTTTTATGTCATGCTAGTACAACTTTCAATGATGGTGAATGCCAAGAGAAATCAAAGTACGAATAATGCTAAGCTTCACAATTGGCTAGATGATCTCCTCATAATCAATGCTCTGTGCTTAGTAAACTCCCAAGCAATGAGTCGCTCTTTTATGTACTTAACATAATCATGTCCCGTCTTTCACAGCAAAGACCCACCATCGTCAACCAACACAAAATTCTCTTGGAGGCAAAGGAACAAAATCTTACGTATGATTTTGTTACTGGCCTACTTCCGTACCAACGGTAACTCGCCAGAATTGTGTCTAGAGGCGGTGATGATGGTGGTGGAGGATACAACAGAGCCTTAATCGCAGATTTCTATGTAAGGTTACTCGTTAGAGGAGAGAGCCACCAAGATCTCACAACAAGGTGACAAGAACTAGACTTCTTTCATTCCTAATTGGTACAAGACTCTAATGGTCTATTTATAGAACCCCCGGGTGACAAACCCGTAATTATATGATAAACCCTAAAATATAAAAAATACATAAATATTAATACAATAAGACTTGACTCCTAATACGAACTACATAGAACATATAATATGATAAACGACAAAGGATCCGAGATTGATCCGTAACATCTCATCCGCCCTTGAAATCGACCTTGCCCTCAAGCTTGAACTCCAATTTGTGACCGGATCATCTGGCAGCTTGATCTCCCGCCAAAACAATGCATGGTATCGTGTAGAGACGACGACGGTAGTGAGAAGTAGCGACGTTATTGGAAAGATGAGCGACAGAAGTAATGACTTCAACAAGGTCGATGGAGCGGTGATGAGCATCAACAACAAGTAGGTCAGGGAAGCGACGACTGATAGAAGGAACGGATTTGAAGGCGGTGAGGTGGCCGGAGGCATGAACGGTTCCGTCGGGGTCAGCGGAGCGGGGGTCGACGGAACAAGTGCTGGAGGAAAGGTGACCACAGTGTCTGACGACAGAGGCCAAGGTGTTACGTTACCACCATAGAAGGTGATGGCGGAAGGGCAGTCATCGCTAAGAGCGGTGGCACGTCAGCCGCTGACTAATATGGCAATTTCACAAGAAGAGGCGATGACGGCGAAAGTGGCGGCTATCAAATTACCCAGCTTGTGGAGGAGCGTGGCCATGGCGTCCCGACGACGTGTTTTAGCTTCCCGAAGGCGTGCATCTCAAGAGATTATCATTCCTCTATCGAACGAAGGGCAGCAATCTCTGCAATACTAAGCTTTTGTGACGGTACAGCTAGCGCCCGGCGGTAGGTCTTCTCACGCGGTGTTGACAACTGTCCATTAAATTAGGAAAAATATCTGAAATATATTCACACCACTTTTGGATACTGCGGCGCGGTAAAAGCTAACGCCTAGCGGTAGTGGTTTCCTCTCGACAAATTGACTCAACGATCGTCGAATTGGCTAGCGCCCGATGGTAGGTAACAGAGAAGACTCCTTGCACACAACAATTAATTCTTCTAAGTTAGCGCAAGCAGTAGTGCTAGCGCCGGGCGGTAGGTAACAAAACTTAAAACTTTTGTTCTTCATACCTGTACATCTGCACACTATACCCAAACACAAGTATGATCAAATACAATTTGGGATTTGATATTATCAAACTAAAGAGATGCAGATCATGAGTTCCAACAAACTCCCCTTTTTGATAATATCAAATCTCGTTCATGAGATATAGATGATTAGTAGAAAGGTATAGTGTAGTTTAACAATAAGCATGAAATATAAATGAAATATAAGACGAAGTACGACTAATACGACTCCCCTATATGCATAGTTGTCAAGGCGCGCGCCTAGGCGTGCCTGAGGCGCCGAGCGCACCAGACGCAGCCCGTCGCGCCTCAGCACGGTTGAGGCGGGCGATGTGCGCCAGGCGCGCCTAGGCGCGCACCTTACAGGATCCCAGGAGCGCCTTGCTCCCGGGCCTATTAATTTTTTTTTTGATATGGGCAAAAACATGATCTTAGACGCACCCTAGGCACCCCTAGGCGCACATGAGCGCCCAATTCGCTGTAATTGAGCGAATTGGGTGCCCAATTCGCTCAATTTCCTTTTCCCCCCATTTTTGTGCCTCACATACCTCAGGCGCGCGCTTGCTCCTTGCGCCTAGGCTCCAGGGGTCCTTTGCGCCTCGGTGCGCCTTGAGCCTTTGATAACTTAGCCTATATGTGTGCTCCCCCTATATTTATACTCCCCTACACATGATCTTCCCCTAGGTGATGAATATGACGTGCTCATGAACAAATAAATATCCTCTTTTGATATTATCAAAAGGGTGGGGAAGTGACGGTGGTGGCTGTAGATTAATCAGAGATGAAGTTTTGGCACAACAAACACACACTCATGGGAGGAAGAAAAATATTTGGACAGACCTAGCCACCATACGAAAAACATTTGAAGTAAAGAATGACAGAGCATAAGAAATATTTGGACACATCATGTGAAATTAAATACACAAGACGTGACGTACAATGTCATGTGATTTATAGAGTTAATGCAGTTTAACATTAGATGCGTCATGAATAGTAATTGTATACTAGTACACATGTGCGATAGATAGTCAGTGTAGTTTAAGTATAATTCTTATGCATGGAAAAGTTAGATAGAATAATGACAGGTGTACGTGTAGTATAAAAAAACACTAGGTAGAAATAAACATTATTACACGTCTTATCTCAATAAGTCAATATGCTAACACATGAATGATGAATGGAAAAATCGTGTCACGGTTCTATTTACAATATACCAAGTGTAGAATAAAGGGGCCCTAACTCAATTTACCGTCTTTGCACAAGATCGAAACAATTCCATGGACCAAGGTGCTCATCCTCACAATGCTCATGAAAGCTTATCAGGAGAAATAAATATTGCTTGAGGGGTAACCTTGACACATAATTTGATAGCTTAGAAAAAGTGTATAATTTTTTTTTATTTCATCATTTTTTTGTTTCACTATCAATTATATATATATATATTTGTGTAGTTCAAGGTCCTCGAATCAATTGAAATTTACCCACATAGATAGATACACTTTAACTTGTATACAAATACCTTATTACTGTAATTTTGGCCAAATGTTCTAAACTCTATATATGAAACATGAATATCGTAACATTGATTTTTCAAGTCATTTCTAGTGTGTTAGACACAATATCATGAGCTATAACATGTAAGTTTTGAAATTTTTTCTATAATGTAATTTCTAGGGATGCGTGAATTGTGAAAAATCATTATGCTACATAAATCCTCACACATACCTTGAGGCATATCAAACACACTTTCATATCAAATAACACTCAGTAGCTAAAGTATCAATTTATTAGACATAACATGACATCATATAATGTGAGCATAGATTAACCATCTTAAATCAAACATTGTATGTAATCTTTGTGCTTTCAGTTCTAGTCATGCATGCCCTTATAACCTTAGTTATTAAAGGCGCGAGGCGCAGCAAGGCGCTAGGGGTCTTGGAGCCTAGGCGCAGGCTCAAGGCGCAGGCGCGCGCCTGACGAAGGCAAGGCGCAACATCATTTTAAATAATCACCATCAAACATAATTTCAGCTTCTTGATCAAATTCTTCTTATAGTCCACTAATTAATCATTCATTAACGTTTACATCTCTTAAAAAATAGAATAAATGGCCACTTATAAACTAATTCAACGTACAATTATCTTTCACAAACACCAAGTCAATAAAAAATTATTGAGTTCTTTGCAGTATTTTTATTCTTACTTTTTGAAGAAAAAAATTTACAACAAAAAATTCACTCAAATGCGCCTTTTATATTCTAAAGGCGCAAATAAGGCGCACAGAGGCGTAAACCTCTGAGCCTGGTGAGCCTGGAGCCTTAGGCGCGCCTGAGGCGCGCCTTTAACAACATAGCTTATAACAATGATGGTGCCATTTTAGTAAAAAAATTTGTTTTTGAAAAATAACCAAACAAAACAAAATATATTTTTTGTTATTTTTGGGCTTTTATAATTTTTTTAAATAATTAAAGATCAAACAAAACAAACTGAAAAACGAATCAAAAAGAGTGTTTTTGTAATTTTTCAAAATTTTATTGAATTTTTGTTTATATAACAAACTTAAGAAATGCACACTCGACAGGAATGCAGGATAATAAACAATATAAGAAATTTATGAGATAAGCATACATGAAACTAACTTACCGCCAGAGCTAGTGCTACCGCGCGGCGGTAAGTAACAGAGAAGCGAGTTCACAAAAAAAGTCCAAGATTTCAACAATTTTTGCTTATAACGATGATTTGATGCGAATGTGTAATGTAATATTAATTTATTGCTCCAAAAAAATTGAAGAGTGTTGGAGGAGGAAAGTTGATTGATTTTATTCATCCACATAGGGGTATTTATACAATTACAAAGATATGACACGTCATTGATCTGTGTGCTCCCATGATTCCGAAATAGAATCGATCTATTTAGGATACAAATACGACGTAATCAATACAAATATTATAATTAATAATGCAATATCCAACACCCCCCCTCAAGTTGGGCGTGTGATGTCAGCCATGCCGAACTTGCCAATAAGATCTGCGAACATACTGGAACTTAGACCCTTTGTGAGAACATCGACCAACTATTGGTCAGACGGTACGAATGGAATAACAACGGTTCCTCGGTCGATATTCTCCTTTTGATGAAATGTCTGTCAATCTCATTGTGTTTCGTACGATCATGTTGCATCAGATTGTGGGCAATGGAGATTGCAGCTTTATTGTCACAGTACAATCTGATAGGCTCGCTTCCTTGAAGCCCAAGTTCCTTTAGGATAGTGGAAACTCATAATCCTTCACAAATGCCATGTGCGAGCGCTCTAAACTCGGCCTCAGCACTGGATCTAACAACAACATGTTGCTTCTTGCTTCGCCAGCTGACCAAATTCCCACCAATCATGGAACAATATCCGGTTGTTGAGCGCCTATCGGTGGGCGATCCAGCCCAGTCTGCGTCAGTGTAAACTTCAATAGTCAACTCTTTATTTGGCGAGAACAGGATGCCCTTCCCTGGAGAGGAAGTGAGGTATCGGAGGACACGATGTGCGACATCAATATGACGGACCTTTGGAGAGTGCATAAACTGGCTGAGAACTCCCACAACATAAGATATATCTGGACGAGTGCGAGATAAGTAGATTAACTTCCCTACCAGCCTTTGGTAACTGGGAATGTCTTCGAGCACATCGCCATCGTCTCTGCCTAGCTTGTGATTGGCTTCGATTGGGGTGTCGGCAGGTCGACACCCGCTCTCCCAGTGGCTTCAAGGAGGTCGAGTACATACTTTCTTTGTGATAGAAAAATGCCATGCTTTGACCTTGCAACTTCAATGCCGAGAAAGTATTTGAGATTTCCCAAATCTTTCACTTCAAATTCTTTTGCCAACTTCTCTTTCAGTGCCTGAATCTCCTCCTTGTCATCCCCAGGGATCATGATATCATCCACGTAGACAATCAGGGTGGTTAACTTCCCCTTGTTTCTGATAAAGAGGGTGTGGTCGGCATTGCTCTGACGGTACCCCAAACCTGTGCATGGCTTTGTGGAATGCCCTGGCTGATTGTTTCAGGCCATAGAGTGACCTTCGTAATCTGCACACTTTCCCTTTTGATCTACTAGGGGTGAGTCCCGGAGGGAGAGCCATGCAGATCTTTTCTTCCAGGTCGCCATGAAGATAAGCATTCTTCACATCCAATTGGCAGAGTTGCTAATCCTTGCAGGCAACACAAGATATGAGGATTCTGATCGAATTCATTTTTGCAACAGGAGCAAAGGTCTCTTGGCAGTCTATGCCCTCTGTCTGAGTATAGCCTCTTGCCACGAGTCGTGCCTTGTATCTTTCCACAATGCTCGAGGGATTCTGTTTGACGGTGAATACTCACTTGCATCCAACAGCCTTTTTACCTGGTGGCAGTTGTACCAGGTCCCATGTGCCGTTTTTTTCCAGGGCACTCATTTCTTCGAGCATTGCTAACCTCCACCTGTCGTCGAAAGGGCATCCTGCCATGAAGTGGGGATAGAGACAGAGGACAAAGAGGAAACAAATGCTCCATGGGAAGCTGTTAGGGATTAGTAAGAAACAAACTGAGATAGTGGGTGTCGACTGGAGCTTTCTTCCATACGGATGATGGATCCTGACGACGGGTCAGGTGGGCGGTCTGATATCCAGATGGCGGGTCGCGTGTTCGATCCCTTGGGTCGACGAGAGTAAACCTGCAGAGGTTTAGTAACAGGGACCTTGACAGGAGGGGCGCAAGGAGTAGGAGGTGTAGACTGAGAGGGATGATATACCGGAGGGATAGGTAGAGGGGTGTCAGAGAAAGGTAAGGTACTCACTTCCGTTGTGGGAAGAGATCCCTCCTGAAGTGAGGACCCATAATAGCTTTCAGATTCCCTGAAGGTAACGTCTATGGTAACGTAAACCTTCTTGTTGACTGGGTCAAAACATTTATATCCATTTTGAGTAGGGGAGTAGCCAATGAATACGCACTTGTTCGCACGAGCATCAAGTTTCGGGCGGTGGTGGATATGGACGAAACAAACACACCCAAAGACACGTGGTTGGAGAGCGGTAGGTGGCACCCCAAGTGGGGTGAGGGGAGTTTTGAAACCGAGAACACGGGATGACATACAGTTTATAAGGTAAGCTGCGGTGAGAACAACATCCCCCCAATAGTATTTAGGGAGTTGCATGTGGAGGAGGAGACACCGAGCGACTTCCAATAGGTGGCGGTTTTTACGCTCAGCCACCCCATTTTGAGCAGGGGAGTAGGCGCAGGATGTCTGATGGATAATCCCATGATCGGCGAGGCACTGCTCAAAAGTGGAATCAATGAATTCCCGACCATTATCGGTGCGGAGAATTTTGATGGGGGTCGAAAACTGGGTAGAGACCATGTTGTAGAACCGCTGGAACAAGGGAAAGACTTCATTTTTTGCTTTCATAAGGTAAACCCAGGTGGTACGTGAAAAACAATCGATAAAAGTTAAAAACCAAAAACAACCCGAAATAGATGCAACCCGGCAAGGGCCCCAAACATCACTATGTATCAAATGGAAAGGAGCTGTATTTGGAGAAGAAATATGATGAAAAGAGGTACGATGATTTTTACCACGATCACATGCATCGCAGCAAAATTTATCAATTAACACAGACGAGAAATTAGGAAGTAAACGTTTCATAGAATGGATAGACGGATGTCCCAGCCGGCTGTGCTAGGACTCCAAAGTAGCTGTCCGATCCACATGGAGAGCTCGGAGAGGAGAGACCGGGGTGGAAGAATCGAACACATAAAGCCCGTCCACCAGACTACCAGTTCCGATCACCGTTCCCGTCTTCAGGTCCTGAAAAAATCATGAAGAAGGAAAGAAAGTTACTGAGCAGTTCATAGAATTGGTTATATGACTAATAGAAAGAAGATTTCGGGTAAAGTTCGGAACCTGAAAAACAGAGGAAAGAGTTAGGGAGGAGCACAGGATGAAGTCCTTTCCGGCAATGGGAGAGAGGGAGCCATCTGCGATGCTCACTTTGTCCCGACCAGACAACGGAAGGTAGGACACAAAACCTGAGGAGTCGGTCATATGGTCCGTTGCTCCAGAATCAATGATCTAGTGAGTAGAGGGACGGGTGGAGGCAGCATGAGAACCGGAAGGCCCCTGATGGGCATATGAGGACGCAGAGGCATGTGGCTTTGGTGATGGACCCTGCATCAGACGACGGAAAGCAAGAACCTCATCAGGCGTCAGAGTCAATGTGGGGGCTGACGGAGTTGGCGGAAGTTGTGGCTCGTCAAAAACATCAGACAGGTGCGCGGAGCGAGGTTGGGTAGAGCGACCCGAAGTGCGACCAGGACCGCGTCCGCCACGAGAGGAAGAGCCACCACGGGGTGTAGGGAACCCATGAAGCCAAAAGCAAGTCTCCCGGGTATGACGGTTCTTCCCGCAATAGTCACAGAACAGGTGATCCTTGTCAGTTGACTTTGGCCGAGAATCACGAGTCGCACGTAGCCCAACCTGGGCCGCCAAGGCCGAACCATCTGGAGGAGGCTTAGGAGTCCAAGTTTGCCGCCGATCAAATTCCTGCTGAACGAGATTGAAAACCTCTGGAATAGAGGGTAAGGGTGAGCGGCCAAGTATCTGCACACTGATTTGGTAGAAATCCCTATGTAGCCCATGAAGGAACTCGAAAACTCGGTTGCGATCTTCCCGTGCGCGAACGAGGAACTCATCCTCAGGCGACGCCAAAGTGATGGAGTCGAAGTGATCGTATTCCTGATATAGCTGGGTGAACTCGAGGTAGTAGGCAGACGGAGGGCGATCTCCTTGGCGAAGAAGGAAGATCTTTCGTCGTAACTGAAAGATCTGGGCCGCGTTGCCGCGACAGGAGTAGGTAGTTTCAGCCCTTCGCCAAATGTTCACAGCCGTATCAAGAAAGAGATAGTTGCGAGCGATGGATTCGACCATGGAGTTAGTCAGCCAGGACATGATGAGGGAGTTCTCCGATTCCCATTGCACCCAATCTGGGGAATCTTAACGAGGTATGGGTGTAGTGCCCATGATATATCCAAACAACCTCTTGCTCTTCAAAGCAAGTGTAACAGCCCGGGACCACGGGAGATAGTTGGTGCCATCCAGACGAATCGTCGTGATTTGAGGCGTGTTGTGGTCATGTCCCGGGCGAGGGAAGCCGCTGGACGTCACTGTAGTTGGGGGAGTACTGGTGGTGGAAGATTCGGTAGGGGAGCCATCGGTCCCGACCATGGTGATCAAGAATACAAATCAAGATCCCCCGGTAGAGCAAAGAGTGGCCTAGATAGAAACTAGGTCGGCCTCATAGAAAGAGGAAGGAGTCCAAAAATGGTGGAGGCACCGGAAAGGACATTAGGAGGAGCACCGCATGTGCGGTATCAAGGGGACGACGCCGGACAGGGGCCGGAGGTGCTGGCGGTGGCCGAGGGCTGCTGGAAGAGGGCCGATGCCCGACCGTTGCTGGCGCGGGAGGCGCGGCGTGCGTACAACGAACGGAGGCGGGGAGCGGGGTGCGGCGGAGGAGCGGTGGTTGGAATTGGTCGTGGATAGGTGGGGTTGGGGGCCGCCGAAGCCAGAGGGCCGGGAGAGGCGAGCGGCATTTGGCGGAGTTGCAGGCGGAGTTCGGCGGGGTGTTCGTGCGGGAGAAGGGTTGGCGGGGTGTTCGTGCGGGAGAAAGAAAAAACGCACAGGAGCGGAAAGCGGGAGAGGTGGAAAGGGGTTTTATCCCTAAGCCTCTGATACCATGTTGGAGGAGGAAAGTTGATTGATTTTATTCATCCACATAAGGGTATTTATACAATTACAAAGATATTACACATCATTGATCCGTGTGCTCCCATGATTCCTAAATAGGAATCATTCTATTTAGGATACAAATATGACGTAATCAATGCAAATATTATAATTAATAATGCAATATCCAACAAAGAGAAACACTCAGTAGTTTCCAAGGTTAAGAGATCACACGGTAAGATCCAAAACACATAATTCTAATCGAAGTAGAGAAAAACGAGCGTCAGGGAGGGGTTTTGTGAAGATGTCCGCAAGCTGATCGTCAGTTCCAATGAAGCTCACTTTCACATTTTCCTTCTTAACGCAATTACAAATAAAGTGATGACAAACGTCTATGTGCTTAGACCGAGAGTGATGCACGAGATTGTTCGTTATGTCTATGACACTTTTGTTGTCACACCTAAGTTCAACGTTTTTGAAGGAGAGACCGAAATCCTCTAACGTTTGTGACATCCAAAGTACTTTTGCGCAACAGCCTCATAGGGCAATATATTCGTCCTCGGTCGTGGAGAGTGCAGCATAATACTGTTTCCTACTCGACTATGAAACTAGTGCAGACCCTAAGAAGTGACACGTGCCACTTGTGCTTTTGCGATCAAGTAAATACCCGGCATAATTAGAATCCGAATACCCATGAAACGTAAAGTTGGTGGTGTGTGAATACCAAAGATCAAGATTTCGAGACCCTATGAGGTACCTAAAGATATATAAACATCTTTCAGATGAGATTATTTAGGATTAAGCTTGATAACGAGCACAAAAGCACACAACAAACATGATGTCAGGTCTAGATGCACTTAGATATAATAATGATCCGATCATGCTTCTAAATAATGTTTGGTCCGCCGAAATGCCACTTTCATCCTTCCCTAATTTTAGTGATGCGCTCATCGGAGTTTTCGCTTGTTTCAAATTCTCAAAACTGAATTTTTTAATCATATCTTTTATGTATTTTGATTGACAAATAAATATACCATCGTCTCGTTGAGAAATTTGAGAATCTAAAAACTATGTCAATTCTCCTACTAAGCTCATTTTAAATTCACTTTGCATCACTTTTATGATTTTTGCACATAATTTTTCGTTATTGGCATCAAAAATTATATCATCAACATAAATTTGCATGATCATTAAATTTGAATCACTATGTTTTACAAACAAAGTAGTATCCACACTTCCCATCCTAAACCATGCTCGACAAGAAAACTGCTAGCCTATCATATCAGGTACGAGGTGCTTGCTTTAATTCATATAAGACTTTTATGAGTTTGTAGACATAGTTTGGGTGATTACTATTTTTTAATCTGGGTGGTTGCACTACATACACTTCTTCTTTAATATAACTATTTAAAAATGCACTCTTGACGTCCATTTGATACAATTTTATCCCTTAAAGTTAGCAAATGCTAAGAACATCCTAATGGACTCAAGACGAGCTACAGGTGCAAAAAACTTCTCAAAATCCATCCCTTCGATCTGAGAGTATCCCTGAGCAACTAACCTAGCTTTATTTCTCGTTATCCTAGATTCACCATTAAGTTTATTTTTGAAGATCCACTTAACACCTATAACTGGATGGTCACTAGGGCGCTCTACTAATGTCCAAACTCTATTTCTTTCAAATTGATTAAGTTCCTCGTTCATGGCCAAAACTAAGACTTATCATTTAGTGCTTCAGAAATGTTCTTAGGTTCAATTTCAGATACAAAACATAATTTTGAAAATGATTCGTGCACAGATGAACAAGTTCTAATCCCATGTGAAAGCTCTTCAATTACTAGTTCTCTAGAATGATTTTTTTGAAAAATTTAGTTCACTTGGAGGCTTATATCCTTCTGAATCACCTAAGTTGTCACCTACTACACTGAATCTCTCCACATTCTCCTCTTCTTGAGATATGACATCATTATCACCTATATTTAACTTAGGTTTTCTTTTGAGGTACTTTCGTCAAAGTGAACATGGATTGATTCTTCTACAACCAATGTTCTTTTATTATAGACCCTATAGATACAACTCGTGAAGGAATATCCCAAAAAGATGCCTAAGTCAGATTTTTTATCAAATTTTCCCAAGTTATCCTTGGTGTTAAGAATAAATGATGTCAGACCAATGAAGAAAAAGTTTCTTGGTACCTTTGTATAAAAATAAATGAGATATATAAAATTGTGTTAATTACAGATGAATTAAATTGATGAGTCATACCATGAAGCTATGTGAATGAGTAATTGAAAGAATATTAAGACGAGAGACTAACATCTTGGAGAATCAATTTGGATTCATGACAGGGAGGTCGACCATAGAAGCTATACATCTCTTGAGGAGACTCATTGACAACTATCGAGAAAGAAAACAAGATTTGCATATGCTGTTTATTGATCTTGAGAAGGCTTATGATAGAGTTCCAAGAGAGATCTTATGGAGAGTCAGAAAAGAAAGATGTAAATGTATCATATATTGACATAATCAAAGATATGTATACAAGTTCAGTGACAAGGGTGAGGACATATGGAGGATTAACACAGGAATTCTCTATCACAGTTGGATTACATCAAGGTTCAGCTTTAAGCCCTTATCTCTTTACCCTTATATTAGATGTGCTCACCAGACATATCCAACAAGCAATACCTTGGTGTTTATTGTTTGCGGATGATATCATTTTGGTTGATGAGACGCGCGAGGGTGTAAACGCAAAACTTGAATCTTGGCGAGATACTTTAGAAAGGAATGGTTTTAGGTTGAACAGGGCAAAGGCAGAGTATATGGAGCTTAAATTTAGCAGTACAAGAACATATGACTTTGTTATTAAGTTGGGTGATCAAGATGTTTCCCGTAGTGAGTGTTTTAAATATCTTGGATCGATAGTTCAAAAAGATGGAGGTATTGATAAAGATGTGACACATAGAATCCAAGCGGGTTGGTTGAAGCAAGGATTGGAAATAATATATTTATGGGACAATATATTATAATATATTGTAAGCAATATATTGTATTGTCTAATTGACAATAACAATATATTGTATTGTTATTTTGACAATAACAATATATTGACAATAATATTGTAAATTTAAATTAAAAAAATATAAAAAATATATAACAAAAATATAAAAAAAGATTTAGGAGCTAGAGCCTAGACGTCCAGCCGCATCTCTCAATCTTTTTTTCAATTCATTTACAACGGCTTGATTTGATTATAGCCGCACCTCTCAATCTTTTGTATTAGAATCATTAGATGAATCTCAACCACATGATCATGGGAGATCGGACGGAGCTCGATATTTTTGATCTGTAAGCCCTTATTCTCCCTCTTCTTCGCTCGCATCGCTTCACATCGAAGGAGCCTCTTCTGCGATTCTTCCCTAGCAACAAAATCAACTCTTCTGCGCAGGTGACACGATTAAAAATGAGTTTGCATGGGCGACCAAGGGTTCCACCTTCTTCGAAGGTCATATGTCGCATGTTCTTTGGCAATGCTCCCATATGTCCATAATCAAAAATGTGGAAATGCACTTGTGGTTTGGAGCGCAAATGTGATGTCATCAAAAATAACTACAACAATTTGATGACACAAATCAAGACAAAACATACTTCTTGGATATATTCGAGGGGCATTCCATTGAAACCCCAGTGGCCGGTCAAATGACTCATGAAAACATTATTGATAGCAATCAACCAACATCTACAAATGGTTTGATTTGGTTATCATGAATGAACTTGAAACTTTTGAAAAAAATACAATATATTGTATTTGCATTTCTAGCACTTACAATACAATATATTATATTGCTAGCATTGCAATACCAGTATATTGTATTGTTAGCATTACAATATCAATATATTATATTGTTTATTCTCAAAATTACAATACAATATCAGATAGTATTGTTCCAATCCCTGGGTTGAAGTGGAGAGGCACGTCATGGATCTTTTGTGATCATAAAGTACCACTAAAATTTAAGGGCAAGTTTTACCGTATTTTAATTAGATCCGCGATGCTCTGTGGTTCTGAGTGTTGGGCAGTGAAATGTGTACATGAGCAAAAAATGGGAGTTGCGGAGATGAGAATGCTTAGGTGGATGTGTGGACACACGAGATTGGATAAAATTATGAATGAAAGTATCAGGGATAAAACATGAGTAGCACCAATTTTAGAGAAGATGCGAGAAGCTCGTCTAAGATGGTTTGGACACGTATAAAGGAGACCATTAGATGCACCTGCTAGGCGTTGTGAGAGTCTAGTCATTATGCATGTTAGACGAGGGAGTGGTCGACCAAAAAAGACTTGGAATGGAACTATAAAAAAGACATGATGTACTTAGGCATTAATGAGATTATGACAAAAGATAGGGCACAATGACGACAAAGGATCCATATAGCCGACCCCACTATAGAGGGATAAAGGCTTGAGTGTTGTTTTGTTGTATCCTTGGTGTTAAGAATGAAATATGGGCAGCCAAAGACTCTAAAATAAGATATAAACAGTTTTTTATCATAGTATAACTCATATGGGGTGCTTTAAAATGTGACAAAACATGGTCTGATTCATCACATAACATGCAATGTTGACCGCTTCGGCCCAAAAATATCGAGGCAAGCCGAATTCGACTAGCATTGCGTGCTAACTCTTGCAGTGTACAGTTCTTTCTTTCTACAACTCCATTTTGCTGTGTCGTGCGTAGGGCAGAAAACTAGTGCCGAATTCCTAGATTGTTACAAAAATTTGTAAAATTTTCATTCTCAAAGTCTCCTCCGTGATCGGACCTTATGCATTTTATCTTAAGTTCCATTTCGTTTTGCAATCTAGTGCACATATTAGAAAATTCAAAGAATGTATCAGATTTATTAGCAAGAAAAACGGTCCAGCAAAAATGAGAGTAATCGTCTATAATCACAAACGTGTATCGTTTTCTATCTAGACTACAAGTACTAAGAGGACCAAACAGATCCATGTGGATTAATTGCAGTAGTTTAGACGTGGAAATATCATTTTTTGCTTTTAAAAGAAGATTTTGTGAATTTTTCCTTTTGGCAAGGAGCACATAAAGAGGTCAAACTACCGCTTAGTTTTGGAAGTCCACAGATTAGTTTTTTTTCCGATAGTTTGATTATTAATTTACACCCGGAATGATCGAGTCTCATATGCCAAAGTTCCAATTCTTTATTTTTAGCAACTAAGCATTTTAAGTTAGAAGAAGATATGACCTCAAACCTAATTGTATAGACATTATGATTTATAAGTGCAGTGAGCAATACGGTGTTCGATTTAGCGTCTATAATATTACATGTATTTGTAGAGCTTTCAAACATCACATTCAAGCCCTTATCGCACTGTTGACTAATAGAAATTAAATTATGCTTTAAGCCTTCTACTAGCAGTACATTTGAAATAGAAAATACTTTATTTTCAATGGTGCCAATACCCAGAATGCTTCTTTTGCTGTTGTCCCCAAACATCACCATGCCTTCTTTCTTCTTTTCTAGACTAAGGAACTTGTCTTCATCGCCATTCATGTGCTTGAAACATCCAGAATCCAAGTACCACACGTTCCCTCTGTTCTTAGCCTGCCTACACACCTAAAAAGAGGATGAGGGTAAAAATTTGGTTACTCAAGTTATTCCACCCATAATATAGGTAGTCGATTTTGGCATCCAGATTTGAGCAATTTTCATTCAACCTTTATTCAAGCACGAGCCAGAGGTATGGCCAAACTTATTACATTTGACATACTTGACATAAACGGTGGATATCACCTTTTGCGCTTTGTTTGGGCTCATGCTGTAAGATGGGCATAGGCTTCCAGCTTTATCATAATTCATTGTCTGTTTCTGAAGCATCCTTTTCAGGTTTGCTGGAGAAGAGCTATCGCCGACGGCAATGGTACCGCCGGGCGGTATCTTCACATGTTTGTATCCAGCCTTAACATTCCAGATCCCTGACACTGATATCCCAGCAACATATTAAGAGATTTTTGGCATATTCCAAACTTTTGGATGACACGGTTCAAGTCATTGATCTTCGCCTTTAACACAGTGTTTTCCGTGACAAGCATCACACACCGGTTTGGGAATTGCTTCTTTCCATTCTTAATGTGGCTAAGAGAATTTTGTAGCTTTCTTTCCAAGTCCTTCCTTTCTTTGGTAAGATTTTCATTTTTGGAGGAAGTCTTGGAGATGTTCTCTTCCAATTCTCTTATTGTGCTCAAAGAGTGAGAACACTTCTTGCACACGACCTTCTCTTTTCCACATTTAGTCAGTTCATTATTGAGACACTTTAACTCCTTTTTTATTTGTTTATTTTCTGATTTTAAAACATTATTTCTATTACTCAAGTCATCTAATTTATCACTTAATTTTTCATATAGATCATAAAGTTCTTCGTAAGTGAGAGGAGTTACCTCAGTGTCGTTATGGACACTGGATTTGCTGTCAGACTCGTCTTGGTGTTTTCCCATGAGGCATAGATTTGCCTTCTCTTCACTGCTTCAGCTCGACGTGTCAGACTCGTCTTGCTGATGCATCGTCCCACGTTGACGCCACGGGTCTTCCTTTCCCTTTCGTCCTTCAGAAGCTTAGGACAATCATGCTTGAAATGTACAGTTTTGTGGCAGTGGAAACACTCAAGGGCAGATTCTTCTTCATTACTCTTTCCCACTTTTGATGGTTTGCTCTACCAATTCTTCTCTTCCGCGCCGTTCTTCATGAACCTTTGAAACTTCTCTCGCCTCTTTGTGTTCCTCATGAACTTTCTGAAACAACGGGCATACAGACTCCCCTCGTCATTAGTCTCCTCAGGCACCTCTTTCTTCTTACTAGCCTTCAGTGCCAGTGTCTTCTTCTTCTGTTCCCTGAGATATTCCTCAGCTTGTTTTTTCAGTTCGAGCTCGTCAGTCTTCAAGTTTCTAATGAGGCTCTCTACCTTCAGGGTATTGATGTCATGAGATTCAACAATGACAGTCACCTTCAGGTTGAAACGTGGTGGCAAAGACCGCAGGATCTTCCTAGCCAGGTCCCCGTTTGAGAAAGTATTTCCGAGAGAGCTAGAGGCGTTTACGATTTTTGTGAAGCGTGTGTACATGCTATCCATCTCCTCGTCGTTCTCCATCCGGAATTGTTCATATTCAGACTCCAGTCGAAACATCTTTGACTCTTTTACCTGAGAAGTACCTTCATGCGTTAGCTCTAGTGATCTCCATATATCATTAGCAGTTTCACAATTTCAAATTCGATTAAATTCAGTTTTTTTTAACGCACAAAAAAGTGAGTTCATAGCTTTCGCATTGTTAGTACATTTCATTTTATTAGAGTCATCCCATTTGTCATGCAGTTTCCCAAAAACTAGATCTCCTATAGTGATAGTAAGTGCAGTGTATTTTGTTTCGATCATGGCCCATACGTCCATGTTCTGTGTCATCAAGAAAATTTTCATGCACATCCTCCAATGGCTGTAGTCACTCCCCATAAAAAATAGAGGTTTACTCACACCTTGAACCTCCAGGAAAGCATGATTCACGTTGGCCATCTTACTTCAGGATTTTAACCCTTTTTGAAGTAACCTAGCTCTGATTCCATTTGTTGGATCTGATAAGCCAACCTTAGAGGGGGGGGGGGGGGGTGAAAAAGGTTTTTTTAATAAAAGTTCAGAATTAAAATGAATTTCACCAAGGGAAACTTGTTCTGGAAGCTACCGCGGGGAGGTAGGATGCTACCGCTCGACAGTAGGTCACAGAGAACAGTTTTCCTGCAAAATTGCTGATTTCTACTTTGCACACAACCCTCAAAGTCCTAGCAACATGCAACCAGTGGTTTACAATAACAAAAGTGGATCTCCGTGACGTCGGAGATCGGAGACGATGAATCAAGCAATCTTTTAGTTTCTATACCGACCCTCCCAAGACCTGTTAGCTCTCTCTCTTCTTCCCAAGAAGATTGACGAGCTGACTCTTCACCTTCCTCACAGGAAGGGTCTAAACAACCAAATTACATTTGACCATTTCAACTTCAGACCTTTCCAATAAACAACAATCTTCGTTTCAGAACTAGTCACCAAATCACGCTGCTCCAACAGTGCCTAGTAGACAACTTATGGAATGACAAAAAATCCAAAAATTATAAAGATATTGTGGAGTGTGTCTGCGGACACTTTGCCTTCTTAAATTTGCAGAGTAGCCATAGTATCTTAGAAAAAACACATCAAATAACATTCAACTGAGGTCCAATCAGAGCCCAGTCTATCATATGCTAAGAACATCTCTAATCATAGCAGATTTTAAAGATCAAATTAAAGAGTTACAAGATGTAGCCAATCAGTATACTAAGGAACTGGTTGACGCTGAAGACAATTGACAACAATACCCATCAACACTCGCACCTGTAAAAAGTTATGTTTTAGCCGAAGTATTACAAAGGTAAGTAGAACGCCTGTGCAATTACCAAAAAATACTTAGAAATATGGTTACTTCGAAAGAAGACATTCTCAAGGGGGCCAAGATAGAATGCATAACCTATTCAGAAACGAGGGGTAACGAATTACATTTCTCGTATCTAAGATTACGGATAGACATAGCAAAATGGACCGATATAACAATATCGGGAGTAGAATTTACCATTCCAAATCTAATGGAATTAGGATTGATCACCCACCCCCTCTTCACCAGAAAGGGGTATGTCAGGTATATACAAGAAACAAGAATAACAAAAGTTATATCTCAGTTACTAGATGCAGCATCTTACGGAGGAGTAGAGATTCATATACGGGCAATCCCCCCATGCTACGAGCCTAATTGTCTAGAAAATAATTAAAGGGATATACATCTTCCGGTTTAAAGAAAAGCCAGTTATCCAGGCTAACCATATAGATAGCTCAAATATCGTCACCTCAGAGCTCTGCAGCCTACCTAAACAAATCAGAGCCTTTAGAAGTTATAAAAAGTCGTACGATGTAGACCTCCCGTACAACAGAGTTATAGCAGTAGAAACGCGAGATTTTCGCGCATGGCTGGAACAAGAAGATATAAAATTATTTTATCCAACGGGCCTCAGCTTCAAAGATCCGGATCACAAGCTGATGAAGCATTGTGAGAGAAATAGAATTAAAAACTTTGTCCAAAAATATGAGTGTCTTTCTGATGATGAAGACTCACTAGCAGAAGAATCGACAAAAGTTATAGCATAGACAATTCTACATAGTCATGTAGACAATTAGTAGAAGGTCAAGACTCCGCCCCTGGTTTTGTGGGTGGTTTTTCTGTTAGCCGATCTTATCCTTTTAGTCACTACCGTGGCCACCACCACGGAAAAACTGTGGATGAGGTGTAATATATAAATAAACTACATGAATTATGGAGGAATCTTGCAACGGCCAAAGCCTTTAACTTTAATAAAAGGCCGTTACGCATTTTATTATATTAAGTAAGTGGAGCTCTTTTTGTAATAATTGTACCCGTTTGAACTGAAGGCCCCTCTATAAAAAGAGGCTGTTAGGACACACGGTTCTTTAGATCTCAGTGCTTGTAAGAGTTTTGTGATTTGGTACAGTTTTACTAGTATATTTCATATTCGAGTAAAAATTGTAAGTTTTCTTGAACTTGTGAATGTTTAGTGAGTAGTCATCTCCCCTCTTTCCGGAGAAAAAGAACCTGCAGATGTTTCACGCGATCTTGGAAGGTGTAGTACTCGACTACATGCCCTAGAATTACTCCAAGAAATTCTATATTTTTTCTAAAGAATTGAGTCTTTTGTGCTAACAACTAATGTTTCATAAATTCTGATAACACTAATTTTAAATGTTTACATGTTATTCATGTGTTTTTGAGTGTACTAAAATATCATCTATATAAACACTTGTAAATTTTCGATATTTATTGAATATATCATCCATTTTTCTTTGGAAAATGTTAGGTGCATTCTTTAGTCTGAAAGACATCATTAATCATTCAAAGTGTCCTAGTGGGCATGTGAATGATGTCCATGAAATAATATCCAGATGCATTTTTACTTGCCAAAATCCTGATTTTAAATCAAATTTACTAAAGACGTAATGATCCTGGATACTATTGAGTAACTCATTTTTATCAGGAATATTGCAGGCATCATCTATCCCATGAGTCCTTACTTCGTCTCCTTCGGTCTCAATTAGTTTAAATTCAGATTTTATAACAAAGTTATTTATATCAGTATTTGCTGCGGCTGCGATACTTTTTCCCTACGACCTCTCGCCTGGCAGTACTTCTTCTCCCCAGCCCCCAGACGCATATTGATATAATTTTTGTTATAATTTCCTTATTCAAACCTCTTTACATCGTTGGGGTTGGCCTCAGTCACCCATGGGACGAGCTTGCTATAACTCAGTAATCCACCGGTATGTAGTCGAGTACATACACCTGTGGACCATCTTCAGAACGCGTGAAACATCTGCAGGTTCTTTTCCTCTGGAGAGGAGGGGAGAGAACTACTCACTAAACATTCACAAGATAAGATCAAGAAATCTTACTAATTTTTATTCGGAATATGAAATATACTTACAGTAAGACTGTACAAGAACTCTGAAAACACAGGCACAAAACTCTTAAAAGCACTCACTATGAGATCCAATAAAGAACCTTGTGTCTTAGAACTTATCTCTCGCCTCTTTTTATAGAGGGGCGAGCCTTCAACCTGGATGCAAACAGGTACAATTATTACAAAAAGTAGCTCCATTTATTACTTAATATAATAAAAGGAGTACTGCGGCCTTTTATTAAAGCAAAAGGTTGTGGCCGTAACAAGATTCCTCCATAATTCATGTAGTTTATTTATATATTACACCTCATCCACAGTTTTTCCGTGGTGGTGGTCACGGTAGTGAATAAAGGGATAAGATCGGCTAATAGAAAAACCACCCACAAAACTAGGGGTGAAGTCAGACCTTCCACTACTTGTCTACATGACTATGTAGAATTGTCTATGCTGTAACTTTTGCCGATTCTTCTGCTAGTGAGTCTTCATCATCAGAAAGACACCCATATCTTTGGACAAAGTATTTAATTATATTTCTCTCACAATGCTTCGTCAGCTTGTGATCTGGATCTTTGAAGCTGAGGTCCCTTGGATAAAATAATTTTATATCTTCTTGTTCCAGCCATACACGAAAATCTCGCGTTTCTACTGCTAGAACTCTGTTGTACGGGAGGTCTACATCGTACGCTTTTTATAACTTCTAAAGGATCTGATTTGTTTTGGTAGGCTGCAGAGTTCTGAACTGACGATATTTGAGCTATTTATATGGTTAGCCTGAATAACTGGCTTTTCTTTAAACCGGAAGATGTATATCTCCCTTTTATTATTTTCTAGACAATTAGGCTCGTAGCATGTGGAGATTGTCTGTATATGGGTCTCTACTCCTCCGTAAGATGCTGCATCTAGTAACTGAAATATAACTTCTGTTATTCTTGTTTCTTGTATATGCCTGACATGCCCCTTTCTGGTGAAGAGGAGGCGGGTGATCAATCTTAATTCCATTAGATTTTAAATGGTAAATTATACTCCCGATATTGTTATATCGGTCCACTTTGTTATGTCTATCTGTAATCTTAGATACGAGAAATGTAATTCGTTACCCCTCGTTTCTGAAAAGGTTATGCATTCTATCTTGGCCCCCTTGAGAATGCCTTCTTTCGAAGTAGCCGGATTTTTAAGTTTTATTGGGGAATTGCACAGGCGTTCTCGTTGCCTTTGTAATACTTTGGCTAAAATATAACTTTTTATAGGTGCGAGTGCTGATGGGTAATGTTGCCAATTGTCCTCAGCGTCAACCAGTTCTACGAAGATAATTTATCCAAACTAGATCTCCTCAATCTATATTTGAAACAGATATGACGACCTGTGAGCATAGTTGGAAGCATAATAGTGGTAGTAATGATAAACCATGTGTTTATTGTTTTAGATACCCCACTCTAGCATTAAGATACCATGCACTCTATGTTTAATAGAAACTTGTAAATTTTGCCTTGAGGAAAAACACCCTACAATATCCATCGCATAACTTTCATCCCATAGACTTGTTCAGACAGAAATTATTGAGTTAAGAATATTGGACATAGAAAACCAATTAAGCAATCTCCAAATACAGGTATCAACCATACAAAAAGAAGTTGCAAACCTATTTGCCCTTTTTGAACAGATATATAACCATGTCCATGCTCCATAATCTAAAATTTGATCTTCATATGATCAAAACCTTTCTGGCTCACGACCATCCACGTAATAGAATCTATCTTACTGAAGCCATTGAGCGCAACATTAAGCCATATCTAGCAGCCACAAAATTTCTTTTAAAATTACATGCTCAGGTCTCTCGTACAAGAAACCAGACCATTAGAGAGTGGTATTTAGCTCGCAAAGTCCTGAATAAATACCGATTACTTTGCTCCAATTCCAAAGATTTGATTCACCAACATTGTGACCAACCATACCAACTCCTTAGCAGTAAACAAACACCTGCTAAACCACTCTCATCTGAGTTAAGACATGGTCCTCGTATCTATAGTTTAAAAATCCAGCTACGATTCAAAATTCGAGATTGGATTTTAGACGTCTTAGGACTCATGGATACGGGATGTAGCAATACCTTGCTTGACATAAAATTAGTACCGCAGGCTTATATCCAACAAATCCCTACCAAACAACGCTTTAACGCCCAACAAATGGACGGTAAATTATTCCACTACGACCAACAATTAAACACCACTTATAAACTTAGTTATAAACTTGACAACAATACATGGACCCATGACCAAGCTCTTCCGGTCCGTATCACCCCACGCAATTTACAACTTAGCCATGTCGATTGCGTCATAGGATTTAACCTCTTAATCAATTGGTACCACGGTCTTCTTATTACAAGTAAAGGTCTATACCTCCTTCAACAACCAGCCTTCCGTTTTATATCAGAGTTGCCTCAGAAGCGCGGTGGAGTCGAAACCAACATCGCCACCTCACCAACATGCCATTGTAAGACCACAGATGAATGTCCTCCATTGCCCCAAGGCGTAGATAAATTGGAAACCTACGTCGATAATCTCGAATTTTATATAGACGATTTCAAAGCATACCCTTCACTAATTCCTTCTATCATTCCTCTAAATCCGATATACACTCTATTAGGGACTGGAAATACGGATATAGACCATCTTATTAGCACATTAAAAAAAGATGAAACATTCGGAACCCATCCACAATGCCATTGGGTTAGTAACAAACTAGTTTGCAAATTAGAACTTAAAGATTCGAATTTCCGCATAGTATCCCAAAAGATAGATGCGACTAATGAAAATATAGCAGATTTTAAGATGCATATTGATGACTTACTTAGCCTTAAGGTCATTCAGCGTAGTAATAGTCCACATCGTAGTCCAGCGTTCATAATCAATAAACATAGTGAACAAATTCGTGGAAAATCCCGCATGGTCATAGATTTTCGATGCCTACAATATTCCTGATAAAAATGATTTACTCAATAGTATCCAGAACCATTACATCTTTAACAAATTTGATTTAAAATCAGTATTTTGGCAAGTAAAAATGCATCCGGATAGTATTCGATGGACAACATTCACATGCTCACTAGAACACTTTGAATGATTAGTGATGCCTTTTGGATTAAAGAATGCACCTAGCACTTTCCAAAGAAAAATGGATGATATATTCATTAAATATCAAAATTTTACAAGTGTTTATATAGATGATATTTTAGTACACTCAAAAACACATGAAGAACATGTAAACCATTTAAAATTAGTGTTATCAGAATTTATGAAACAATGATTAGTTATTAATACCCAAAATGCCCAATTCTTTAGAAAAAATATAGAATTCCTTTGAGTAATTCTTGGGTAGCGAAAAATAAAACTCCAAGAATATATAAGTAAAAAGGTTATGGAATTTCCACCCATTACAACTATTAAGCATTTACAAAATTCCTTGAGTTGGTAAATTATACAAGATCATTCATCAAAGATCTAGGAAAATTAGCAGGCTCATTATATAGTAAAATGAAGAGCACGCAGAAAGTATTTACTAACGAAGATAAGAAACAAATAGATAAAATAAAAGAAACAGTTAAGTCTCTACCAGACTTAAGATTACCATTAGATGATGAATACCTAATAATTGAAACAGATGGATGTGAAACCGGATGGGGAGCCATCCTAAAATGCAAACCCCATAAATATACAGGGAAAAATGAAGAGCAGATTTGTCGGTACGATAGTGGAAATTTTAAAGAAAAAGTCCCCGCCAGTAGCATTGATCAGGAAACTCTAGCAGTCTGCCACGGATTAGACGCATTTCACCTGTTCATCATCAACAAAAATGAGATATTAGTTAGAATAGATTGCGAAGCAATAGTAAAATGTTACCAAAATAGAAATAAAAAGAAAATTAGCTACAAACGATGGACCAATTTCATAGATCACATATTAAATCAAAATTACAGAGTATTATTTGAGCACATCAAAGGTGTTGATTATAAACTAGCAGACCAACTGTCTCGCATCCTCCAATGTAATTAATGAACGATCACGAAAGACTTTGCATATTATATGCAGAAAATAGGCGTTACCTAAGAATTTTAGAATATTTAGAGCAAAGCCGACAAATATTGCATCCAACATATAGAAATTTATCCAGAGAATTAGCTGATATTAAGAGATTTATTAATACTCTCTGCGACATGATCGCAAGAGAAATAGTAAATATCACCCCTAGAGATAGCTCCAGTAGTAGTAATCCAAGTAGCTCTTAACAACTTGCTAACTATAAATTACTCTTTACTCTTTACAGATTGCACAAAATAATCATATTACATTTGACCCATTTCAACTTCAAACCTTCCCAGCAAACAACAATCTTCGTTTCAGAACTAGTCACCAAATCACGCTGCTCCAACAGTGCCTAGTAGACAACTTATGGATGACAAAAAATCCAAAAATTATAAATATATTGTGGAGTGTGTCTGCAGACACTTTGCCTTCTTAAATAGTCAGAGTAGCCATATTATCTTAGAAAAAAACAACACCTTTGATATGGAGAGATGGTTTGCCGGTTAAATGGAAGGAGGTGTGTGCTGCTTTGTGAAAGTTTTAATAAAATATAAAACATAAAGCTACGGGGAAATTGACTGATCACATGGCCATTTAATGAAAGTCAACTTCTGTCATGGGTGGGGAGAGGCATGGCTGCTCCATGTGATGCTTTTAAAAAAACAGCTAATGGCTTGATGGTATTAGAGTTGTGCGTTGTGTGGGGTTTTAAATATAGAAATAAAGCTGCTGGGAGGGGCTTGAGGCAGCGACACGATAGCCAGGCGAAGCGTGCAAACCAGAAGAAGAGGCGAAGGTTCCCGTGTGTGGATGTTGGAGAACAGTTGCGACTTCGTGCATGTGTCTGGAAACAGGGGCTTCATCGTCGATGATGCAGGTAGATGGAGTAGGAAGTAGCGGCTCCTGGTACGAGACGATGCAGTCTGGCAGGAGGAAGGTTCATGCAGGGACGAGAGGCAGCGGCCTCTGCTGGACGACGATCAAGACAGAGGAGCGTGCGACCTATGGAGAGGAAGATGACTGATTGTAGGAGTATCGATTGGGTGCGACCTGGCTGCAGATGAAGGAGGCTAAGGGTTTTTTTTTCGTTGGAGGAATCAGGGGCTGCAGGAGACAATGAAGAAACAAAGGGTCGTGGATGATGAAAAGGCAAATACGCAGGGGACACCAGTGCCTGTGGGGGAGGCTTGCTATGGTCCAACAACGGAGGAAGCAGAGATGTGTAATGGGAGATGAACGACAATGGAGTGTCAAGCCGAGGAAGGATGACCCTGATACCAAAATTGTTACGGGCCTACTTCCGTAACAGCGGTAACTCGCCGGAATAGTGGCCGGAGGTGGTGATGATGGTGGTGGAGGATACAACGGAGCCTTAATTGCTGTTGCCTAAGCGAGTTTGCTCGTTAGAAGAGCGAGCCGCCAATATCTCACAACAAGGAGACAAGAACTAGACTTCATTCATTCATTATTGATACAAAAATCCAAGGGTCTATTTATAGAACCCCCGAGTGACAATCCCGTAATTACATGATGAACCCTAAAATATTAAAAATACATAAATGTTAATATAATAAGACTCGACTCCTAATACAAACTATACACAACATATAATATGATAAACGGCGAAGGATCCGAGACCGATCCGTAACAGATTGACCCATAGAGCTCGTATCTCATCCTTTGCAAATCACAGTACTTCATGAATTGAAGTAGTTGTAACCAAAGTCATACACCAAACTAATTTTTGAAGGGGAGAAGCCAAATGATGTAAAAAAACAAAGTTTGACAAATGATGAGCAGTACAAAAGCCTTACCTTTGCGATGGCCAATGTTAGATCTTCTGGCATAGGAGTATCGACTGAGGTGGTAGGAAATGAGGTGGTGATGGAGAAATTAGTAGAGCGGGAGGAACTGGTGAAATATAAAGATCAACAAATTTCTAAAAGTAGATGCTTATACTCCAGAACATGTGGTATGTAGGGAGAACATGTGGAATGCATTTATGGAGATGCGGAAGCCCCTGTTTAAAAACAGATGTGACGATTACTTTTCATTAAAAGATGTTT
Source organism: Platanthera zijinensis (assembly GCA_039513925.1). Classification (NCBI taxonomy): domain Eukaryota; kingdom Viridiplantae; phylum Streptophyta; class Magnoliopsida; order Asparagales; family Orchidaceae; genus Platanthera; species Platanthera zijinensis. The sequence continues at coordinate 83,712,389 of CM077080.1, read as the reverse complement.
TTTTTAAAAATGATCTCCTAGGAGATCATTTTTTCTCTTGGACTGAGCATATGCCGAATACATTTTTAATCAACGCATTTACAAAGCAATGACTATGATCCCGGGCGAACGTTTGTGATCTTCCAGGAGATCTTTTTTGTTTGCTGTCATATTAGAATTGATATCCTCGGTGAGTGTAAATGATCTCCTGCATGAAGATCATATATGCTCACCAGGATATCATAATTGATATCCTGGGTGAGCATTTATGATCTTCCACGAGATCAAAACTATTACTTGAAAGATAATTTTATGCACATCTTGGTACTACCGATTTCTAAGTCTGAGTATTAAAAATTCCTTACCGTTTTTCGGTAACTGTGCATGACAAGTTTTATGAAGCCTTCAAACAAGGTGCACTTGGACTGTTGTGTACATTGAAGAGGAACTTATAATTGATGACAATGCATGTATATTAATTTTAAGATAGTGTGATCGAGGAAAAAATAATAAACAATGATCCCATTTTTAGAAATCATATAATCCACTTCACATATGATTTAGCGTTATGCATGGAGAAATGTGAAATTATGAGAACTTATGTTGTAATGGTTTAAAAAGGATATCTCTAGTTATGTCGACGAAATGTTAGATTAAAACTGTACAAAAAAATAATCAACAACATAGTGTTGCAATATAAATCATTACAGAACGATCTTCTAGGTATGTCTATTTATTATTAAAAATATGTCATTATTCATTTTATGTTTTTATATACTCAGATTCATCTTAAAAACTCACACTTGAAAATCAGTCGTACTATCATAAAATTATTTTCTAATTTCAAAGTAATAGTTTTGATCTCATGGAAGAACACAAATGCTCATCCAGGATGTCAATTTTGATATCCTGGCAAGCATTTGATCTCCATGCAGGAGATCATTTATGATATCGATTTTGATATCCCGACGAGAAAATACAATCTCCTAGAAGATTACAAACGTTCGCCCAAAATCATATAAAGTTTTTGGTAAAGGAGCTTTTTAAAAATGATCTCCCGGATGATCATATATACTCTTCTAGAGAGCAGAATGATCTCCTGGGAGAGCATAAAAGATCTTCTGGGAGAGCAAGTGATCTCCATGGAGATCATTAAAAAAACCTTTTGACGGAAAGTAAATGCCACATCTACTTTTAAAAAGCGGATTTAACAGCTCCACAAATTCTTTAAGCATGTCAATTGGATCCCGTCCCCTAAAAAATTTCGATAATGGTGAGTAGAGAAAAAGGTGGTGGGGGCGAGTCTGACCAAGAGCATGTCAGCCTATAATGGGGAAAGGACGTGTTGGAGTAAGTTGACATAAGTGGGTGGAAACAATAAATCTACAGAGTGGAGGAGGGTGAATGCAGTTTGGCGACGACTATGTGCAAGGCAACACCTCCATCTAATGGAGGGGAGTGCTCGTTCGACACAGGAAAATGTCGAAGAGGATAGAAGCTGCGTTGACGATGATATCATTTGGTTATCCAAGCCCCCTAATGAGTCTGAGAGCTTGGGGAGGGTTGGGGGTGCTTAGATCCTTCAGTAGGTAGCGTCGGGCCCGTGATCTCATGCGTCGACAACCTTAATGTCGGCTTCCTGCGACAGGATAGGAAACTCGTGGATGACAAAGGGTTCCTGGAGCACCGACTGAAGTTATTATTGGGTTCCTTTTTCGTCGGCAATTTGGGCAGAGGACCCTTCTCCGAGGGCTCGACAACATGGGAACACATCGGGGTTCTCATGCTAGCCAACTGAGGGCTCATGGTGTGCTGGTGACCTTCTAGATGTTGGGGTTTAGTTCCAGCAGCTTTGGTGGAATGCCGAGCACATCCAAACATTCAAGTTTGGCATGGATATTGTGCACCATTGCGAGGGCGTCGACGTGGATAGCCTCCCACTGATCGGAGTGCTCGTTCACCAATGCTATAGTGATTGTCTTGTGAAAGGGACGGATGCAGCAGGTTTGCTAGTTCCCACATGCTGTGGAGGTAGAGGGGCGCGAAACGGGGAGCGACAGGAGACCAAGCTATATGGCGGGTGGCACAACAGCTCACACCATTGTCGATGCGGGTAATTCGGATGTTGAAGGCGAGCAAGTGAGCACTTAAACTGATTCTGAAAGAGGCTGAATCAATCAAAGTCCTTTGATTGCAGTAAAACATATAATTAAAAAATACTATTCAAAGACATGTTTCGAGAGAATAAACACTCAAGGCTGGATCCCACATATGATACTGTAATTTGAAGGATAGCCGAAACATTCCTACACCTCCCTCTTATATAGACGAGGGAGGGCATGCCTAATATATTACTTTTATTAATACAATTAATATAATCAATATTAATTAATATTAACTATTTAACTTAGACTAATTAATTATAATGATATATTGTCATATGAGCATTTAAAGGCGGTTTCCACATGCGGTCCTGCGGCTCATGCGATGGGGTCCGTTCGGGATAATGCACAACAATTTTTCATAGGATAACGATTGCACATACAGGCAGAACATTATATAATAACATCCTGAATAATCGCCCAATTGCATTGGTACTGAATATTTTTCAAGCGACAAGTTGATATGTTGTTCTTCATTTAAATGAAATACATTTTGTTATGACAAACTTGGACATTAATTTCATAGTACTCGTTGCGATAAGAACTTGCAATGCTTATTATTACAAGCAGCAATGCTTGTTATTACAAGCAGCAATGCTTGTTATTTCAAGCAGCAATGCTTGTTATTTCAAGCAGCAATGCTTATTATTTCAAGTAGCAAAGCTTGTTATTTCCGTTGGGTTTACTATACAGTAGTGGAACAACACATCATATGTGCGCAGCGGAATAAATATACAAGAAGAACCCAAAAGAGTAAAGGATCTTGCGATATCCATGAATCAAGAAATAAATCATAGTAACACATTGCATAGTACCTGAATAGGATTGAGTCTTTACTCAATTAAGATGCTCCAAAGATCTAGCCCAGAAAAATCGGTCTAACAGTAGGCGGCTGAGTACTCACAAAAATAGATTTGTGACTCTATAGGTATTCACACGAGTGAAAGAGAACCCCAAGATCTTGTCATACAAGAACTGGGTGGGAGAGGGAGTGTTTTCTGCGTCTCCACAAATTCCTAGATTCGTTTCCAGGAGAGGCGACGATAAGAAGAAGTCACGGCGGTTATTATGGTTCGGCTCAAGTGACGGCTTCAAAAGAAAACACGGAAGGAACACAAGAAAACATTTTTTCAAGCCTATTTATACCCAAGATATCAAACAGACGTTAGCCCCTTAGAAATCCGCCAAAACATGAGCAACGTCAATATGTATTGACATGTAGTCGACGTGCGTCGAGAACTCGACGCAACGTCGAGAAGCATTCGACGACACTCAACGCACCTTGCGTTTACACGCAGTCGACGTACCCGCATCAAAATAGAAGTCAACGTAACGTTGACATTTACTCGACGTAGCGTCGCCTAAGGATCCGCGTCAACATTCAGTTCAGCTGTGTCGACAGCTAGTCGACGTGCGTCGATACGCACTCAATGTGCGTCGATACGCACTCGATGTGCATTGATATGCACTCCATGCAACCCGTCATGCTTCTTTATGTCTAAGGACTGGTTCTTTACCCATATCCCATATGAGTGGGGCCAACATAATATCTTCTCTAATTTCTCCAAACACTCTTATGTGCGACCATATAGGCTCAAATCACATTGGCAGTGAGACTAACTGCTTGATAACTTCCTGATCACCATAGAAACATAACAGTATCCCACTTGATCCAGACTGTATCAAAAAAAGTCTCACAAACAATGAGCGACATCTAACAATATATTATTGCTACCAAAGCAATAAGAGTTCATAACTCAACAAGCCTTTTGTGACCAATATATTAGTGGTGTTATGTCCCTTTGTCTCTTACAAACGGATTGAACTAGAAGTACGGACCGTGTCACTCTCATTATTATTCAATCCCAATTTCTTGATCTAGAATGAAGTTTCAGAAATTGGTGAACTCAATATCATATATTGACTCAACTAAGCATGACCATACATTTCTCAGTCTCATTCCACCAATGGACCCAAGGATGTAACTTCTGTCATATAGGAGGACAAATATCATTTCTGTCCCCACACACAAACACTCAAATAATTCGTAACATACCCAATAACCATCGTTATCAATATTTCTCAAGGAAACTTTTGATAACATCAAAACACGCTCTTCCTCACTTGATGAATGCTGTGACTTCGAGTCAAAAAATCACAAACACCATTGTCACATGAGATCTATTTGTGACACGTTCATATAACAATCCACAAAATAGTCTCATGGTGGATCTGTCCAATACAACCTTTTCACTAACAAGTATCTATATGATGATTTGATATCACAGTATCATGACCTGTGAGAACCGATCATCAGTCAACGCACATACTAGTCTCAATGTACTATCATCGCCCTAACTTCTAAGATGATACGTCGACCAATGACCATTTAAGAATAAAACTTCTTATAAATATTGGCCCTCACATTCAAGTCACGCACTTGAATTCCTATGAAAGCAAATATCCTAAGGACATTTATTATGTTAATTAATCTATCATATAAAAATAAATTCACATAATAAAAGATGTTGCCATAAATGCAAAAAGAAATATTCAGTACTATATTCATTATATGAATAATGACTAACACATATACAATCCACAAGTCTCCCACTAGAGACGATCGTTCGAGTATCTAATACCTATTAATCTAGTATAACAATCATGCTTTCTCTGTGCAAGAGGCTTCGTCAGTGGATCCGTAATATTTCATTGATCTAGTATGACAATCATGCTTTCTTCAGTCGATACTCTGCATATGCTCACATCTCCTTGATCGACAATCTCTCAAATATGATGGAACTGCCAAAGTATATGCTTGGAGCGTTGATGAGATCTAGGTTCCTTAGCCCGTGCAATAACATCATTGTTGTCATAGTAAAAAATTATAAGATCAACAATGCTAGAAATTACATCAAGCTCGCTAATGAATTTTCTAATCCACACAGCCTCCTTCGTCGTATTTGCAACGACGATATACTTGGCCCATGTTGTAGAATCGGCAACTCTCTACTGCTTGGAACTCTTCCATCTCACAGCTCCTCTATTTAGGTAAAAAATAAAACCTGATTGAGACTTTGAGTCGTCGTTATCAGTCTGCAAGCTAGTATCCGTATAACTCCTTACAACGAGCTCTTTCTCTCCACCAAACACTAAGAATACATCTTTAGTCTTTCTCAAGAACTTCAGGATATTCCTGACTGCTGTCTAGTGATTATCACCGGGATCAGACTGATATCTGCTAGTCATGCTCAAAGCATAAGAGACATTGGGTCGAGTACATAACATCACACACATGATTGATCCAATTGCCGAAGAATATGGAATCAACTTCATGCGGTCTTTATATTCCAAAGATTTAGGACACTGGTCCTTAAAGAGACTCACACTATGAGATATGAGTAAGAATCCTTTCTTGGACTCTAGCATGTTGAACCGTTTCAATACTTTCTCAATATATGTACTTTGGGTCAAACTCTGCAACTTATTCGATCTATCTCTATACATCTTAATACCAAGTTTATAAGTCCCTTCACACAAGTCTTTCATAGAAAACAATCCCCTAAGCTGTTCTTAACAACTTGTAGGGTCGGAATGTCATTCCCGATCAGTAGTATGTCATCTACATACAATATCAGGAAAACAACAATGCTCTCACTAATTCTCTTGTAAACACAAGTCTCATATTCGTTCTTGATGAAACCAAACTCTTTGATTTTCTCATCAAAATGTAGATTCCAACTTCGAGAAGTTTGTTTCAATCCATAAATGAATCTCTGAAGCTTGCATATTTTAGTGACTTCATTTGGAGATATAAAATCCTCAGGTTGCGTCATGTGCACTTCCTCAAGGAGGTTTCTATTAAGGAAAGCCATTTTGACATTCATTTGTCAGATCTCGTAGTCATAATACGTAACAATAACAATCAGATTTTTGATGGAATTTACCATAACAGCATGGAAAAAGGTCTCATCATAGTCAACACCATGAATTTGTTTGAAATCTTAAGCCACTAATCGTCCTTTGAATGTCTGTACATTCTCTTTCATGTTAGTCTTCTTCTTGAAGATCCACGTGCAATCTATGAGTCGTACCCATTTAGGTGGTTCCACCAAGGTCCAAACTTGGTTTGTATACATGCATTCCATTTCAAATTTCATGGCCTCAAGCCAATTTTTGGAGTTCGGTCCATTAATAGCCTCTTGGTAGGTTGCAGACTCATCACCATGATTCACATGCAACACATTACCTATTTGAGACACGAGAAATTCATATCTCTCAGGCACAAATCTTGGTCTACTATATCTACATATGACTTGCGTTTCTTGAGCATGCTTACTAGCTAAAAAATTTATAGTCTTTGCTCAGGCCCCAATTCCGGTTCAATTATTGTTTGTAGTTCTTGAACTTCAAGTTCTACCTTTGTAGCCTTTCTGGATAAAAACTCTTCCTCCAAAAAGACATCAGTCTTTGCGACAAACACTTTGCACTCGGAAGGTAGGTAGAAACAGTTCCCCTTAGTTTACCTCACAAGATAACACTTATCTGACTTAAGTTCCAGCTTGTCAAACATTTGACGTCGTATATATGCTTTACAACCCCAAATATTAATAAAAGACATACTAGGATACTTCCCAGTCCATATCTCATGTGATGTATTTAGAACCGTTTTCGTTCGAGCACGATTTAGTTTGAAAGCAGCAGTCTCTAAAACAAATTCCCATAAGGAAACGTGTAAATCTCCATGACTCATCATCAATCGTACCATATCTAACAAAGTATGATTCATCCTCTCAGCCACACTATTATGTTGTGGTGTTCCAGGTGGAGTGAGCTGTGATACAATATCACACTTTTTCAGATGATCACGAAACTCATGACTTAGATATTCGCCACATCGATCAGATCGAAGTGCTTTTATCCTCTTTCCCAGTTGGTTCTCTACTTCATTTTTAAACTTTTTGAATTTTTTAAAGGTTTCAGATTTGTTTTTCATAAGAAACACATCTGTATCTACTAAAATCATCAGTACATATAACAAAGTAGTGAAAAGCACCTCTAGACATAAAACTTATGGGTTTGTATATATCACTATGTACAACATTCAAAAGATCATCATCACTCTCAGTATGACTAGTGAAAGAGACTTTAGTCATCTTGCCTAATAAACATGACTCACATCTCTCAAATGATTCATAATCAAATGAGTCTAACAGTCCATGTTTATGAAGCTTTGATATGCGTTTCTTGTTTATATAACCCAAACGACAATGGCAAAGGTATGTAGCATTTGAGTAATTCATTTTGTCTTTTTATATTTTTTACGTTATAGATCAGATGATCTAATTTGAGAACGTATAAATCATTAAACAATTGAGTTACAATATAACAAACCTCATTCAAATTAATAGAACAATAGTTGTTCTTAATAATAAATAAAAATCCTTTTATGTCAAAACATGAAATAGATATAATGTTTCGAGTTTTGGCTGGAACATAATAACAGTTATCTATTTCTATTGCAAACTCAGTTTGCAAAGAAGAACGGTAAAATCCTACGTTAACGACAACAACTCTTGCTCAATTTTCAACACGCAGGCTCTCTTCTCCTTTACCCATCAATCTTCTCTTTCCCAGTTCCTGTACATTTGTATAAATGTGAGAATCACATCCGCTATTCAATAACCAAGATTAAGGAGCAAAAATGTTTATTCTTATAACATAAATACCTGAAGCGGAAGTCACACTTCCTTTCATCTGCTGCAGATCTTCAAGATAAAGTGGACAGTTCCTCTTTCAATGCCCTCCTTACTACAATGGTGACATTTCCCTTCCTTCGCCAAGTCTTTCCTTTTCAGTGCTGAAGACTTGAGATCAAGATATGACTTAGGTACTGCCTTAGTCTTCTTGGATCCCTTGACCTTGTGCTTGTCTTTATGCACCATCAATATGGGGCTAGCAGACTTGGTCTTCTTCATGTTAATTTTGGCAGTTCTTAACATGCCTAGGAGCTCAGACAGTATTTTGTCAATTTTATTCATGTTGTAGTTCAAGATAAACTGCTCATAATTGTCCGGTAATAATTGCAGGATCAGATCAGTAGTCAACTCTTGTTCCAAAGAAAACCCCAGTCTCTCAAGGTTCTCAAGGTACCCAATCATCTTGAGTATATGAGTCCCTACTGGGTCTCGAGCTCCCATCTCGCACTGAAACAACGCTTTAGAAATGTCAAATCTCTCCTGCCAAGCTTGCTCTTGAAACATTTTCTATTATCTCATAATCACACATGTTCTCATGTTGCTTCTGAAGCTCAGAGTTCATCATAGCAAACATGTGACATTCAACATATAAGGAGTCATCTCTATACTTCTTATAAACATCTTTATCTACACTGGAGGCAGATGCAGCCAACTCCTCAGGGGGATCTTCTTCCAAGACAGAGCTTGCGCTCTTACTTGAGAATAATTCTCAGGTTCTTGTACCAATTTAGGAAGTTAGTCCCATTGAGATTGTCCTTCTCAAGGATTTCTCTAAGGGGCAAGGTGGAGTGCGAACCACTTGCCATGGATATACTACAAGAAATTATGCGAAGTAATTTTAGTATTATATTTCAAAATACATTTTTATTTTCATAATGACTTTTATTAAAAGAACTCCCACTATTTTTAATCAAATTGATAACCCTTAATATCAATTCAGAAAGTTTATGCGAGCTACTGTCTAGTGGACAAGATCCATATTTCACCAACATCACAAGTCATCTTTGACTGATCACCCATAGTGTGGTTATTTAGGTAGGCAACCTTTGGCAATTGCATCATCATGCAACTTTTATATGGTTGACGAATAACTTTTTATTTGCATCCATCATATGATGCATGCCAACTTTATGCCTTTAGACACTCAACCTTTGAGGTTACCTAGTTAAGTTGGACCTGATGTCGACAGTTGGATATCACAATTATCCGCTCGCACGCTTACCAAGATAGATTAATGCACCTTGCTTTGACAAACCCACACTTCATCGATCGAGGCAGGAAGTGTCTTCCTTTGAAAGACATCCACATACTTAATATTAGATTAAGGGATTTTTAGAAATATGATTAACAATTAATCATGATTAACATTTAACCACTGTGCACATTCACAAAATATATAAATTACAACATTCGCATTTCAGATACATCTTAGATGTGCACTAAATAAAATCATCAACACTTGGTGTAAAAAAGGCTAACTATGAACATTCAGAACATTTCTAAATCTTCAGATTTACATGTATTGGACACAGACACAAGCAATCTTCCTTATGACAGTAGACAGACTTGTCTCTCATTGTCGAATTCAAAATTCAAGATAGAATTTGATTTCACAAACCACATAGAGGGACAATTACTTCTCTAAGAAAAAACATTTTTGAAGCATGCAAATCGCAGTAAATCACAGGCGTTCTTGACGATTTTCCATGGGGCAGCGCCCCTAGCGGTGGTATCGATGACCGATCAGTGAGCGGGGGCAAGGGCATTTGATGTTCCAGGAATAAATTCGGATATTTAGAACAATTCTAAATTTTCTGATTTACACGCACTGGATCACGAACCTCACTCTGATACAATTATTGGATTTTCTATACAGTAGTGGAACAACACATTGTATGTGCACAGTGAAATAAATATACAAAAAGAATCCAAAAAAGTAAATGAATCTTGCGATATCCATGAATCAAGAAATAAATCATAGTAACACATTGCGTAGTACCTGAATGAGATTGAGTCTTTAATCAATCAAGATGCTCCAAAGATTCAGTCCAGAAAGCTCTGTCTAATAGTAGGTGACTGAGTCCTCACTTGATTAGATCTGTGACTCTATAGGTATCCGCACGAGTGAAAGTGTATCTCAAGATCTCGTCACACAAAAACTGGATCGGAGAGGGAGTGTTCTCTGCGTCTCCACGAATTGCTCGTTTCCAAGAGAGGCGATGACAGGAAGAAGTCACGACGGTTACTAGGGTTCAGCTCAAGTGATGACTTCAAAAGCACCAATAAAAGGCACACAGAAAAACCTTTTCCAAGTCTATTTATACCCAAGGATATTAAACAAACTATAGCCCCTTAGAAATACGCCAAAACACGAGCTACGTTGATATGCGTCGACATGCAGTCGACATGCGTCGATAAGAACTCGACGCAACGTCACAAAGCATTCGACATCAATCGACGCACCTTGCTTCGACACGCAGTCGATGCACCTGCGTCGAATAGAAGTCGACGTAACGTCGACATCTACTCGACGTAACGTCGGCTAAGGATCTGCGTCAACTTTCAGTTCGACTGCGTCGACAGCTAGTTGACATGCGTTGATACGCACTTGATGTGCGTCGATATGCACTCGATGCAACCCGTCAGACTTCTTTCAGTCCAAGGACCTTTACCCATATCTCATATGAGTGGGGCCAACACAATCTTTTCTTTAATTTCTCCAAACACTCTTATGTGCGACCCTATAGGCTCAAATCACGTTGGCAGTGACACTAACTGCTTGACTACTTCTAGATCACCATAAAAACAGTAACAATTTCAAGTAGCAAGACTGGCATAAAGTGGATGCCGAGTTCATGTTAGTTCTAGTTTGAAATGTTGAATATCAGATTGCGGGGATATATCAAGTATATTTTAAAATATAGAATTTCAATATTATAAATATATATCGGTATATATATGTGTGTGTGTGCATATATAATTTTTTTATTTTCTAAATGTACTGATGTAGTAAATGCTAATGCATTTCTAAGTGTACAACCTGTATTTATCGAGAAAAATCAACACTTTGTCCACGTTAGCCATGCAGCATGATGTTAGTATTGATCGTTGACCCAAGGGCTATCGTACGAAGGACTCATTCAACTCGCCGGCAGCTCGCAGCCAACCCACCTTGTTGCTCTTAAGAAGCTCATTGAGGGTGAGATCAACTCGGTACAACTTGTCGATGACCCTTATAAACTCGCAAAATGGTGGGTCCACCCACTGACACCTTAACAACCCCTTGTTTTTGTTGTAAATATATAAGACCCCATGTCAATGGGGGGATGAGAACCGGAGCTGACGAGCTTGCTGAATTCTCGACATCAATATCTTGGTTGGGTGAGCGTGGACTTTGTGTGGCGGAAGGAAAAACTGTCGAAAAGAATACCATAACACTCGACGATGGACAGGGGGCGGGTCATGACGCCTCGAGCATAACGACCCTATTGCGTAGCGACTTCTGTCATGCGTGACGGGCAAAGAACATTGGCAAGGATGCTCTAAAGACCGACATTTTGCTCAGGCTATTATATTGATGTAGCAGTTGTCCTCTCGAGGAGCAGTGTTCCGCGCCCGTTATTGCATCAATGAAGCTGGTTGGACCTTGGTTGCTACACTGGGGCGAGACAGACTCATGCGAGTCCTACTCTTCTTCGATCTCGACACACCATCGGAACAACCAGGAGCCTGTACTGAGAGAATTTCCTTTAGGGAGATGATCCCTGTCCGTCCTTCTCGTCGCCTGTTCTAAAAAACTACGCAGAGCTCGGCATCAATGGACAACTCGCCGACCTCAAATCAAACACACCATCGACGTGGATTCTTTCCCATGCAATTTGTAGCGACAATGCAAATTTTTTTTATTACAGTGGATAACTTGCGTACAAAGATAAGCATTTGTTGTATTCCATGTACATTTAATGATAATAATATCATTATTTTACTTTTAGTTGCAAGTGTTTTATCTTGTGAACTTGAATCCTGACCATGCGCTCTGTGCCCCCCCGACCCCTAGGTGATATCTTTTTAAATTCAAGTCTCTGCATTGTCGGTCAAGATCAGCTATCCCCTTGCACGTTGGTTATCTATCCTGAATGATGCAACGTCATCTCCAGTGCCGTGATGGCACATCTCCGGAGCTTCTCCTAGATTGATGCGACCCCTATTTCTTGAAGAATGTTGGTCGTGCAATGGGGGATGTCCCAATGCACATGTCTCTAAATCTAAGCCTCTGCATTGTTAACCGAGATCAACTCCTCCTTGCATGTTGGTTGCCTACCACTCGGGTGCTCATACCCCATCAACGGTTATATGCTGGTTAGGAGTTAGGAGGAGGGACATCATAGAAAGCTCCGCCGAGACGAGGTCCGTTGAAATAACTCACCCATCCACCTCCTCCAGTTGATCTCGCACTTTGCGTGAATTGCCTGTGAGCATGTTGTTATCCGATCGAGAATTGCCCATTCAACATACAACTTGCCCATCAACCTTTTCTCCAGTTGAGCTCTCTCTTTGCACGAATGGTCTGTGAGTGTGTCGACTTTCGTCGGTCCAAAACCGACTTCATGAGAAAATCTCACGGTTGTGCCTCATTGTTTTCATTTTACCAATACCAAAACTCCTCAAAAACATGAATTGCTTTCTCCAAGAAAATGAATAACAATGTTCCCATGTAGGAACCTTGTATGTGAATCCAAAACGATGTGCCTAAGTGTCTACACGAATTCTACACGACGTGCCTAAGTGCTATTGTAAGTTCAATGTGACGTCCAAAGAGCCTAGCAATTTGCCGACACAATCAACGACAAGTTTTTACTCAATTTTGACACAAAATGTTTATATGTCTTTTTTTTGTTTATAAAAAAAGCACATCGAGGACCATACTTGCCCTGAGTGTACAAAAAAACAAAAAAGAGAGCCACATCTAACCAAAGTGAATGCAAAGTTTCATCTTCATCTACATGATAAAGAGAATCCTAATATATGGTTATTAATACATAGAGAAGAATGATACAAAGAAGAAAGCTTATAGAGTCTATAGCATAGGAAGAATTAATCCATTATCTAACCTTCCCTCCAATGAAACCTCTCTTAATTATCTGTTTTGGTCCACTTCTGATCTCTAAATGCTCAGCCTCCAGTTCAGAAAGCGTACAAAAATATGAGCTACATGGGTAGTTAGGTGTCCGTGTACAGTGAAAAGATGTGTCCTTCCAGGCATAACTGCCAGCCAATGATTCTACTGGTATGAACTATGAACACAACTTGTTAGATACCCGTGTAGAGCTCTGGTCTTATGGGTGACGGAAAACTGCCTTGTCCAAAAATGTAGATTATATCTTGGCATTTCCGAAATGGGGTTGTGCGTTCCGTGTCTCTTCCTGGATGAAAAGATATGATCATCGGAACCTTGCAATGGCAACTTCAATATACAGGTCCTTGTATCTTGGCCATGTACACTATTTTGACCTCGTTAGAGTACGATTCAAAAGTTGTGCACTTCAATAAAGTTGTACCCTTTATGTCACCTTTCTGACGTTTGCTGAATTACCTCAATCAGAGTTCTATAGCTAATTCTATGCCTAAAATAACAAAACTCGTTGAGCATAATGATTTCCATTATTCCTCCTTATTTCCTCTTGATCTAAAGTCCCTTCAGTGAGTTTTTCATATCTTGCATCTGTAAAAAAACATACAAACAAGTAAACTTGTACTACAATAACACAGCAGAGGTATAAAATGCGAGCTAAGTTATATGAATATGATGAGTGAATTAGTTTCATTTATACTTTCTTCACCCATGTCGTAGAGGGGTTGCAACTTCTTATCATCAAAGACGGCCTCATGCGTGCGCTTATAGGTGAACTCCTTACGCCGCCTCTTTTCAGCGGGCTGCCCAAGGATGGAAGAAGATCCGACTGATTCGGGTTGCTTGCCCTTGGCCTTGTCCGAGCCCGCCTCCACCATGGCTGGGTTGGCTCGGGTGGCAAGCTGCGCCAGAGTAGGTTCAATCTTCTGATCCTCAAATGGAGGGGCGGAGGGAAGAACCCGCAATACTGAAAAGTAAAACGCGTCAAATGTGTTACTACACATCGAGTTTACCGCAATAACACAGAGTTTTGGATCAGTGAGCTTACCTTCAGCTTGCGCAATGTAGGGGAGCTCGTTAACTTAGCCCTGGTAGTGGACAACGCTGAACTTCCTCTCCCATATAAACTCACAAAACTCGTGCAGGTTCTCCTTGACACGCGGGGAGTGGAAGGTCGCCGCATCTTTCAACTCAGTTGCCGAGGAAATCGATCCAAACTCACCACTAACAAGATGACCAAGTCGTGCCAGTGGTGTATCTTGTTCGAGAGCCCCCCAACTTCACGAAGCTACCTCCAAAAGTAGGCGACCCCGTCTGGAGTCGCTTTCATGATGAATATTTTTCCCTATGCCAGAATATTTCATTCGACGCCTGCCTCCTGGAGGAAGAAATTGAAGGCCACCATTGATGCCACACCATTCAGGTTGATCTGCGTGGGGATGAGGCTATAATGTCTCATAAATTGATAGATTTCAGTCCATAATGGGAGCCACAACCCATGGTCGAAATGAGATAGCGAGGATGAAAGTTCACCGGGTCGAGCTGTGTATTTTTCTTTTCTTCCGAGGCCATCATGCTCGCCGAGAAAGCCAACAGGAAAATGGCAAACTCTAAAATCCTGAACTCTCCCGCTGATGTGTGCGAGTCAGGGAAGGTCGTGCACTCTTGGAAATGTGCGGGGGGGTGTGGGGTGGGGGGGGGGGGGTGGGGTGGGGTGGCGGCAATAGGGATGCACAACTGCTTGACATATCCCACGTGAGAGGTCAGGCATGATTCGGTTAACTCGTGCCCTTTCGCTCGCTGAGCAGAATCCACCTCCAAAGGATGCAAAAGAGCACATTTATTACGTTAGGTAGGTGTGTGTGTGGGTGGGGGTCCCACTATTTATAAGCGATGACTGCTCCCTTTATCTCGCCAGGGAGCCGTCGTTCCAGGAAATTGACACCAATGAGCTCCCACCAACACAACCTTATGAGTGAATTACAGAAAGAATACACCTTCACGAACAACGGGAACACAGATAGGAAAAGTGAGACAATTATTATGCATCACACAGGAAGAACTAGTAAATTAAAAAGTGTTCGTCACAATAATTCACAAAAACAAACAAAACAAACCTTCATGCATTATGATATTACTTGGTATCAAATAATAAAGTTGTAAGGCGGGGCCCCGATGCGAAAGGATTGGAGTGTTATGAGCTTTCCACCCCAAGTCGCTCGCTTTCTTGAAAACCGCCCGAGCCTGGTGCATATGCACCTTACCCCGACAGATGTGTTCCTCCATTCGCACCAAGCTTTGGGGACCCCAGAAGATTGGAATATCCAATGCATGTCGTCCTCCAGGAGGATTTGTCAATGCTCCAACTCCATGACTCCACATTCTAGGCTCAGGATATCGAAGTAGCGGGCCTCCGCCCCTTTGAGTTGTTCTTCAAAAGCCTCCATCTTAGTCATTCTGACCTCAAGCTATGTCACGCGGTGTTGTAGATTACAATCCTCCAATTCCTTTACCCGCGATTATAGAGCAACCATGTAGGTGTGCAGGAACCGACACTCGTGCGAAGGCGCCCCCAGGTCCCCAAGTGCTTAATGCTCGCAACAATCGGGGAATGACAAGCTGGGGTTGAGGAGTTAGAGGGTGCCACACCTGTATGATAATCAATACTTGTCAGTTTGAAGATATTCCTCATCACGCTGTGGATATGCGTAGCTACGTCTATCAACACCGTGCGAGTCCTTGTCGGTTTTGTCGCGATGCGAGGTTTCCCGACGCCTAGGAGACCCTTAGAGAGATAAGGATCAAAGACTTGTACACTTTGACGACCTAAGCAACAATCAAGTTACAAAACAGGACAACGTGCAAAGGATGCTTACCGCGATCACTGTGGCCATGTCGATCGCACGGTCTCGAGAGATTCACCATGGGAGTCTGTCTTTGGGGGATAGTACCCGTCCACGCCAGGTGATGCGCAGAATGACAAGTGCATCGGTCACTCAAGTAATATAAAATGAGATGTTATCCTCAAGTATCGATCTCACGTGGAACACAGTAAGGTGGAGTTATCTTTCATGGGATTGAAGTCCTTACGGTCAGATGGGTTGTGAAAGGCTTGGTTTGGTTTGTGTCAACAAAAGAAAAGAAACCACTACGGGTTGCCGACACTGCTTCACAAGGTGGGGGATTACACAGGCCGCTATGCATTGCTTCGCTTGGCGAATGAAAGAGTAGGCTCACAGAATGGACATGTAGGCAAGCCAGATGGAAAAGTAGGCTCGCAGAATGGAAGAATAGACTCACAAAATGGAAGAGTAGGCTCACAGAATGGAAGAGAAAGCTTGCGGAATGGAATGAAGGGTGATGGTGGAATCAACATACTTCAAGCACAATCTAAACGCACAAAGAATTTCATAAACATGAAATAAAATTACAAAGTATAGTTTAGAAAGACATATATCATCAAATTAAGAAGAATACAAACAACAACAATCCAAGTGACGAAAATGACAAAAGATACAACCGAATCTAGAGGCTTGTTCTAGATTCTCGGTAGGAATCGCCGGGTCGTCAATCCGTGTCCAAATTCGTTCCCAACTATCGTCTTGGGTAGAGGAGGGCTGTCACTTCCTCCCAATTGACTTGTCTTCTCCGGTAAACTACAATCCGGCCACGTCCAATGCTAACAACTCCTTGCTCGGTGTCGAAGTTGAGCGTGGATTCCTCCCCTTGATGTGCTTGGATGATGTGAAGCGGCCTAGGGAAAAGCCCTCATGAAAGGTGGAGGAAGTAGGAGCCGAAGATCTCCCCTTCGGGTTTGCGACAGAACTGGGCAAAATGAAGTGGCGATCAGAAATAGCGACAATCTGCGCTTAAATAAAAAATCGTGAGAAAAATGAACTCGCACGGTTGAACGCATGGTTGTGCGTTCGAACCGTGCGATATTTAAGAGAAACATTCCACTACAGGCCAAGGGTCCGCCCGTGCGAGTTCTCCTCACGCACGGTTGCAACAACAGTGCGCGAACAAAAAAACATGGGCAGAGACAAAACTCTAATTTTCACGCCAATCACCAGCTCGTGCGATTTTCTTCTCGCACGGTTGAATACAACCGTGCGTGAAGGAAACACACGAGCAATAAAAACATAAATTTTTTAGATAAAAGTAGGCTTCTCGTACGATTTGTTCTCGCACAGTTGAAATCAACCGTGCGTGACCAAATCGCACGAGCAGAGGCAGAACTCAGAATTTTAGCACATTGGTCACGCATGTGCAAAACAGTCCGTGCATGAAGAAAATCACACGGTCATGTGATTGGAGTTCAAGACGAGCCAACCGATGGAGAACACACAGGCAGAACGCCCCTGTGAGAAGAAAAATCGCACGACTGTGCGAAATACACAGAATTCCAAAAGAGGATTGTGCTCTGCCCCCACCCTTCCAAAACTACAATACGAATATAAAAACAAAATGGGGAGCGCCATGTGCTTACCCCCAGCAAAATAGAGCGCAATTGCGCATCGCAACAGACAATTTTTGCACTTCATGTACGAATGAAGAAAAATTTAAATAGAAGCAATTACGAGCTATATGTGAAGTGTAAGTGCGTGAAAGCAAGCCCAAATGAGTCCAAAAAACCCTGTATAAATCAGACTCATCACACCCCCAGACTTACCTGTTTGCTCGGCCCGAGCAAACTATCTCCCATGCGGACGAGAAAAACAAATGTTGGCATAGTAATTGAAAAGCGGAGTACCATGCGAAGTCGCATACTCGTGTTCGTAAAAATCTAGTAGAAGAATCTCTTAATTATACTAAATAGATTATAATTTTCTAGATGCGTATCTACATATTATTTTTACTCATAATTAGAATCGCGGTGAATCCTCGGGTTATTCGTAAGGAGAAAGCAGATTTGTCGCTAGAAAGTGCACTGCCAAAGACCGGGGATTGGGACAACCTTCAAAGAAATCCATCACTCGTTCACACTCTCTCCATGACACTGGTTCAATTCAATGCGCGAATCAATAGGACTTTAGGTTTAAAATTGGGCTTGGGTTAAGGTTGAGTAAACAAAGATAAACTCGAGGGCTCGACACAACTAACCCAAATGTGCTTGCAAAATAAGAACTATCCACGCACAAATACAAAACACAGGTACATTACACCCCCAGAGTTGAACTTGAAATTATGGGTGTGTGCACCGCCTACTCCCATACTTTCTTCACAATTTTTTCATTTTCATACTTTTTTCTCACAAATTTTTCTACTTTTTCATTTTCTTTTATTTTACAACAACTTTCAGCTAGATTTTTCAGTGGAGCATTTCCACGCATTCACAATGAGTACACCACATCAACACCCAAAATAATAATACATCGATAACTTGAGCTCGTATTTTGGTATGCGAATAAGATTGACAATTTGGCTTTGGTGATATAACGGCGGAGCTGGATCAAAAGGAAAGGAGTAGGAACAAAGGGGATAAGTGAGGATAGAGCGTTAGGAACAGTGCAAAGGCTCAACCGGGCCAAAGAAATGGCCTACGTCACGCTCGCGCAATTGAACTAACCTATACGCATGCTTCGAGAGTCGCTAGGGGCAAGTTCTTAGCCACCGAGAAAGACTATCCTTCCTCACGACTCGAGCAATACGACTCTAGCGATTATCTACACACATCCCTATGCTACCGTCAGATTCATATTGGATTCACCAATTATGAGTAGAATAAATTGTGTCTATGCAAATAGAAAAATATTAAACTATAAGCATAATAAAAAGCTAATTCTACTCAGATTTCTAAACGAGATGTGAGCACTCGACTAGGAGCACTGCAGGAGTCAACATTTTACTCTGTCTCTCAATTCTAAGTCAGTAAATTTGATTTTCCCAATCACATACTGGAGATAAAATTCACCCGCATCACATTCACGGATAAGCGTGCGCTCACGTAGGTGTTGTGGTGTGCGGTGAATATGAAATAATAACTAATTAAAAATGAAATAAAAGTACTTCTAGCACACAAATGAATTGGTGCACATGCAGTGGGTAACGAACATAATGGCACTGTCCCAGACTTAGACTAAGCAATCTGTTGGGGCTGCGGTCCGGAATCGCCCCCGCGCTGCGGTGCTATGCGGTAATGGCAGAAGACGCGTGTAAACCATATGATATAACATTTTACATATGATATAACAATAAAAATCAAATTGAAAGCTAGGGGAGAAGTTACCCAATGCTTAGCTAGTGAGCATACCAGAAGACGCGTGTAAACCATAGAATCGCAACATCCATCAATCAAGAAAATTGCCGCGCACCTGCGGGAAAAGGGACTCCAAGCAAAAATAGATATATATATACTACTAAATTATTAGCAGGTTAGAACAATACAACAAAAAGACCTAGGTAGTGCTTTTGTTTACCGTCCTTAAAATGGACCAAATACCTGTATTAAACAGTTTATATAATTGTCCAAGCATAAAACAAAAGCTAAGAAATCCTAGTTATTATTACACACTCGTCAAAATAATCAGCTATATGTTGATTTAAAGTGGTAGCTAGCAATGAACGAAATGGGCCCGTGGACCAAGCAACAACAGCTGTTAGGAAGATCAGAAGCCTTCCATCTCTATGTTTCATCTTTCTTCATCTTCTTCATCTTCTTCATCTCCTCCAATTGTTTGTCGTTAATGAAGTACCATTTACCACCTTGCACCCAATCTTTCAAGAAAAACGTTAGCAATGATGCTGAGGTGGAATAGGCGACGCTTTTCATCATTGCCAACTATTTTCCCTGCCAAGACTACAACTCAGAATCACCCAAAAATGGTTCCACATATTCATTCACTTGCAGAGGGATATAAGAAATAGCAGAGATCAGAGAAGAAGGGGGAGCAGGAAGAATAAACTTATCAATATCACAGTATAAGAATTATGATCAAGAAATAAAATGGACGAAAAACTTAAAAAGTCAAAATTAGAAGGAGCGGCCCCAGTTTCACTCCCAACAGATTCCCAAGCTTGATCACTGTCAGTATCATAAAAATCATAGCGAGGGGCATCTGAAAACTCAAGGGCATCAGTGGTGCGGCAGATGTCCTTCACCAATAAAGAGGTGCACAACTCATCATCAGAAAGGTCGTCCTCATCATCCCACTTTGGTGCAGCGTGGAGGTCCAAAATATAACCCTACAAACAATCTTCGACATGATCATCAAAAATATGTGTAGAATAATTTTGCAAATAAGATGGAGGAACACAATTAATTTCGAAGTCAAAAAATATAAGATCAGGTTCCTCCACAATAATCCACCGACACCTCTCCATGGGAGAGATCACTCTCCTCACCCCACTCTGGTGCATCCAGGAACTCCATATCCTCTCCCTGTTGGCCATCAAATGAGTAATCCTTATCACTAACAATAAAGCCATACACAGGGAGTGGAGAACCGGCGCAAGAAATAAAATCAGAGGAGTGAGTGCTCAATTTCCTCCAAGGGTAAAGAATGAGGGATAGGAACAATGTCATCATATGGATCAGCCAGAACTCTGTTGGGCATGTCCGCAGCAGTCCCCTATAGACAGGGTGGCGCTGCATGCATGTCATCAGAGGGTGAAGGGTTGTAAGAGGAATATAGAGTAGAAACGATATGGATGTCCAGATCATCATCATCCTCCAATTATTGCTTGTTAAAAATGAAGCAATCCTTCAAGACATGATCCGTTCTCCGATAATGCAAACATTTCCTGACATCGTTTCTCGTCAGATACCTACGCTGCTCAACATTTATAATACTCAAGGTGTCGATGTAATGATGTCAGGTGTCAAACTGACCGTGTTCAACTACTGTGTACATTGCGCAAAAGATGTGGAGATAAAAGAAATTGAATTTTAATTGCAAAACAGAACTACACGATCACTTATATCAAAATTTGGAAAAACTTGCTACATTACTTTTAAGACTTTAAGACAAGATAAGAAGAAATTACACTAAAAATTACAAATGGAAAGCAAACAAAAATAACAAGGGGGCTGTACACACTGGAAGAACTTCTATCTCTCGACTCCCTCCCAGAAACTCACACGACTGCGTTCCCTGACAACAACGCTAAAAACTTGATGCGCAGAACGACAAGTGCACCGGTTGCTCAAGTAATATAAAATGGGATGTTATCCCCAAATATCGATCTCATGTGGAACACAGTAAGATGAATTTATCTTTCGAGAGAGGATTTGGGATTAAAGTCTTTGCGCTCGAATGGGTTGCGAAAGTCTTGGTTTGCGTAAACAAAAGAAAAGAAGCCTAAATTAACATTGCGGGTCGTCGGCACCGCTTCACAAGGTGGGGGATTACACAGGTCGCTATGCACTGCTTCGCTTGGCCGATGGAAGAGTAGGCTCACGGAATGGACAAGTAGGCAAGCGGGATGGAAGAGTAGGCTCGCGGAATGGAAGAGTAGACTGACAAAATGAAAGAGTAGGCTTGCGGAATGGAAGAGAAACCTTGCAGAATGGAATGGAGGGTGATGGTAGAATCGACACATTTCAAGCATAGTTTAGAAAGACATACATCATCAAATTAAGAAGAATACAAACAAGAACAAAATCCGAGTGATGAAAAGGGCAAAAGATACAACTGAATCTGGAGGCTTGTTGTAGATTCTCGGTAGGAATCACCGGGTCTTCAATTCGCGTCCTAACTCGGTCTCAACTATCGTCTGGGGAAGAGGAGGGCTGTCACATCCTCCCAATTGACCCGTCTTATCCGGTAAACTACAATCCGGCCACGTCCAATGCTAAGAACTCCTTGCTCGGCGTCCTCCCCTTAAAGCGCTTGGATGATGTGAAGCAGCCTAGGGCAAAGCCCTCATGGAAGGTGGAGGAAGGAGGAGCCGTAGCTCTCCCCTTAGGGTTTGCGGCAGAACTGGGCGAAATGAAGAGGCGATCCGAAAAACAACGACAATCTGCGCTTAAATAGAAAATCGTGAGAAAAATGAACTCGCACGGTCGAACCCACGGTCGTGTGTTCGAACTGTGCGATATTTACTAGAAAAATTCCATAATAGGCCAAGGGTTCGCCCGTGCGATTTCTCCTCACGCACGGTTGCAACAACAGCGTGCGAACAAATACGCACGGGCTGAGACAAAACTCAGATTTTCAGGCCAAACATCAGTTCGCGCGATTTTCTTCTCGCACGATTGAATCCAACCGTGCGTGAAGGAAACACACGAGCAATAAAAACATAAATATTTTAGATAAAAACATAAATTTTGAGTTCTGCCTCTGCTTGTGACCAAATCGCACGAGCAGAGGCAGAAATCAAAATTTAAGCACATTGGACACGCACGGGCAAAATTGCTCGTGCACGAAGAAAATCACACGGTCGTGCGATAGGCAATCAAGACGATCCAACCGATAAAGGAGAACGAACGGGCAGAATGCTCGTGCGAGAAGGAAAATCGTACGGTCGTGCGAAATACACAGAATTCCAAAAAAGGATTGGGATCTGCCCCCACATGTCCAAAACTGCAATACGAATATAAAAACACAATGGAGAGCACCAAATGCTTACCACCAGCAAAATAGAGCGCAATTGCGCACCACAACGAGCAATTTGTGCATTTCGTGTACGAATGAAGAACATGTGAAATAGAAGCAATTACGAGCTATATGTGAAGTGCAAGTGCGTGAAAACGAGCCCAGATGAGTCTGAAAAACCCTTTATAAATCGGACTCATCACCGGGCCTGCGTGCATGATGGATAGTAAAGGACCCTTCCCATGTGAAGGCGACCTGATCTGCGACTATCTTTCAATTGGGCTTGGAATAACAGATTTTAGCATGGTCAGCATATTGCTCAATCTCAATCCTTAGGCCATTGTCAACCAGTTGTCCATACAAATGTCATGAAAATCCCAAGACTAAATAGAAGAGTATTCTAAACAAAATATTAGTAACACTACTACTACTACTAACAAATGCATATTGATACATTATGAAATATATTTAATATTGTACAATAAATTTATTTAGATGTCAATTTTATAGCAAGTAAAGAAGAATTAAAAGCCAAGTAACATTGATTGAAAATAAATACTCTCATGCTTAATATGTTTATTGAAAGTTTTAATGTTTATTTTGATATGAACTAAGAAAGAAAACGTGAAATTATAAGAATAACATTTATGAAAGAGAACAAAACATTGTCTAATTAATTTGAGCATATATAATGAAATATATTGTTGTGATTTATATATATATATATATTGCTGACTAACATAAAATAAATTAACAGACATCATTTTCAAAAGTCGTGCAAATGACGCAACCTATTTTTCATGAAAAATATTATTGCCCTAAAAACTGACACACCGGATTTGTCAAACGACATTTTAAACATTGTCTGTTATCGAGTCAATTTCAAGTTGGCGCTCAAAATGGCCAAAAAACTTTTTTGGTTTAACTTTTTGTCATCTTAAGTTATGGTCCTTAGGGATTACTTTTGGCAGCGATTCAACAGCGCAGAGGCAGAGAGCCAGAGTTAAAGACTTGGGAGCAAAGAGATAGAGATGGCTCGTACTGCTAAAAACCCTAGACAACGAGTCAAAGACAGAGAGGTGCAGGAGAATAATGAAGCGGGAGAGCTAGGAAAGCTGGTGCCGCAGATCATTTAAATAGCGAGACAAATATAAAGGCAGGTTTTTGTTAAATCACTTATATTTTATATCAGATGTATGATATATGATTATATCATTTCTACCATTAAATATTTATATTTTTAAACAAAAAAATAAGATTTTATAGATCATCAGCCGATTTCAAGCCGATGGGCCAGGATTTAGTTCTTTAGCTAGTATCGTTAGGCTTAATCCTAGTTTGATCCAACTCATAAAGTGAGCTGATTTTTGATCCTACTGCGAACTTAGAGCCGCTTAAAAGTCCTTGATATTATGAACAAAAAATACTACCTTTGGCAATGTGGGGAGGATGATCTCCAATGATGAATCCCTGTAGTATAGCTGTCCTTTTGTAAAATTTATGGCTAGAAAATCTCTAGCATAATAAATAGTCCATTTGCTGCCTGCGACCTTTTCCAGCATATTGACCTTAAACTTGAGATTTTACTTACCTTCAGTTTGTATTTACTTTTGCTGGACACCAGATTGCGAACTTACTTTATATCAGACAACATATCATGATGAAAATAACCTGTTTTGAACATGTTATAGAGCTTCGTTGTATATTTTCTTTTATTTTGTCAGGATCTGTTGTCCTTTAGCAACATATGCTTTTTCAAGTTGTGTAAGATGATAGCTAGTTTGCCTAGCTCTACCACCTTTCCATCGTTTTGTGGCGAGTGTGTAGTCTTCCAGTTTGGAAGTTTCGTACCTTCATTATACTAATCTCTCAGTGCCATTTAGAAACTGATCGAGGACTGGTGAGTCTTTAATTTTTTGGGTGACCTATGGGTCTTGCTGCTGCGATTTTGTTTGATGACTCCAATGCGAGTATTGTTTTTTTTAATTCATATGTGAATTTGTTGTGGTTCTTTCTCCTCAGTGGAGGAGGATAAGGTAAGAGAGGCCTTAGATTTCTTTGCCTTCCATTCTTCTGATATTAATCAAAAAGTTATTTGAGCTTCTCAAGTTCTTCAGCTTATATCGCCTGGAGAAGATCATCAACAAAATTATTGTTGCCATCAATTTATTTGTCAGTATTTGATCTTCTTGGTTCATCATTTTCAAATATATATTTTTAATGTATTTCATATGAGTTCTTTTCTAGATTCTCTACTTTGGCTGATTGATTTGGAATTACTCTTCTTTCATAGTTAAATAGTCCAAGAAAAGTCCATAACTCTTTTGGAGTAGTGAGATCATCAGTGAAATCTTTTATTTTAGAATATACTTTTTAATTTATCTTCATCATTTTTGATATATTTATCAAGAAATGTTTATTTGTTTTATATAGATTTTTGTCTTGGGATCTAAATTATGACATTAACAAGTAATAGGTGTATTGCTTGTGATATGTGATGTTTATGTTCTTCTAAAAAATAGAAAGATGGATAATATGTCAACGATATAAACAACTAAAATCGTAGGTGTCCAAGAATAGAATTTATATATTTCTGTAATATTCTGAAAAGCAGGTTCTTACCAAATGACAACTAGCCATTCAAAATGTCCTTTAAAATAGCTGAAAATAATTAATTCTATGTTCGGTTTACCTTCTTGCTTTAATTGCAATAAGATTTTACCTCAAATTTGCTGGGGTATGTTGCACAGCGTACTTGTTTAATGAGATTTTATAAAGTAACCAGCAAACATAGAACATGGTAGTTAATGATCATTCTAGTCACCCATGTAACTCCATTCAAGGAAGAGGACGGATACAGTGCAAAACAACCTTTAGACTAAAGGAGCGAAGTTTTCATGTAGCGCAAGATACACAGAAATAAGTGATTCACTTTTAATGCATGGTGTGCAATCAACATGAATGGCATCATGAATAAATGGAATCGACCCGAGGGAGTTAGTAGGGAAGCAAAATTGACACTCGCTGTGAGCGAGAGGTAACATGACAATATCTGGAAGTGTGCACTATGGTTGGCGTAGAGCAATCCCCGACATATGATGGAATTGTAGTTATCATGTTACCACAAAAGGGTGGGGAGCATAGCATGAATGGAGACGTTGACATGGGTGTGGGTGCATGTGCTTGCGCGAGGCGGCGAATTCTTCCAGACGTGGGTGCTGGTACGAGTTTACATGGGAGATTCTGAATTGAGTTTGACTTTGATAACAAATATTCAATAGATCTGGCAGTGAAAATAGAAGACATGTTGGGTTTGAAGGGCGAAACACAAATGATAGAAGAAGAGAATAGGGGCCAAGTCTTATTTCCATTTTTCATTAATTTTCCGCCCCATTAGAAGCAGCAATCTCTTATATACAGATGCACGATTACAAGATTAATTTAAAATAATTTATTAACTTAAAATCTTGATAAATCCTAACAATCTTCCATCTAATTCATGATGAAGATAATCCTAATAGTTAAACAACATAAACTAAGTTAACTCTTAAATAATTCAAAATTCTTTAGTAATCATGAATTATTCTTCTTATGCACCACCAAACTGTTTTTCAAAACACATTTATTATCCTTTTCTGATGTCCCAGGAACTTAAACTTGGCTTTCAATGTGCCTGTGTGTGTTATTTGTAAACACTTATGATTTTCTACACATCCAATCGTGAATTTAATTTTTTTCCTTGCCAAATCGATCTACTTATGGCCGTTGCAGGTTAACGACTTGCAAAAGAAGTGGAACGAGTACTGCCAGCATGTTCATCGCCGTTCCCCGATAGTAGAGGTGAAAACTTACCAGGCGCTTCCACACCTTGGAATTCCATATATTTCTGATACAGCATGTTTCACCAAGAGTACAAATCCCTTAATACCACAAAGCCAAGCCATCTCTGTTCCTTTGGCAACAGAACCCACACACAGGGACTTGGGATCAAATCATCATCACAAACTTTCAAAAAGCGAGTCGAATTTTCATGGAGATCTTTGTTCTCGCCAATCCGCTCCATCGGATATGGTCATTCCGGATTGCCACACTTCTCCTTCTTCTGTAACCTCGGTGACAACAGAACTGGCTTTAGGAGCTGTTAACCACTACTCTTTGGAAGAAAAATCAGCTCGGGAGGGCCTCTCTCAGTGCTCTATTCCTAGAAAAATCGATGAGTCAAGTCCATCAGTTTCGAAAGTTCAATTTCTTGCTTCTCCACTTCTTCACAATTCTCAGGCAAGAGATTCTTATCTTCACTCACTTTCACTTCCTAGCGGGAATACTCGTAGTGGTATTTCTCATATCGAGCTGAGGGATCAGGATCTCTCAAATATGCATCAAAAGTTTGATGCGAGCAACTGCAAGGCATTCTACAGGAGCCTTGTGGAGAAAGTTGGAAGGCAAGAAGAAGCATTGTGGTCTATTAGTGAAGCCATTATTGAGTCCAGAACTAATAGTAAAAAACATCAGAGGGGTGCGATATGGCTGAACATTCTTGGTCCCGATAGGGTTGGGAAGAAGATGACGGCCATGGCTTTAGCTGAGTTGATCTTTGGACTCCGTGAGGATTCGATCTGCATCGATCTGGCTTACGAAGATGATAATGTTGCCGGCCAACAGGGTTTAAAGAACTGCAGCACTGGATTCTGGGGGAAGACGATGATCGATCACATTGCTATGGAGATTGGCAAGAAGCCTTTGTCGGTCTTCCTCCTCGAGAATGTGGACAAGGCTGACTTGCTAGCCCAAAGCAGCCTATCTAGTGCAATTCGAACCGGTAAGTTTTCCGACTCTCATGGGAGAGAATTTAGCACCAATAGCTCCATATTTGTGACTACTGCAAGAAATCTTCCGGGGAAGGCCGCAGCTGTCTTCTCTGAAAAAGCGAACATTTACTTCTCCGAAGAAAGAATTTTTGAGGTTCGGTCATCGCAAATGAAGATGTCGATTAAACCCTTCTCTGAATCCGATGGTTTCAGCTGTTCCCCGAGTTCCAAAGTATCGCTCATCTCAAGACGAGATTCCAACATGAGCAATTCTCCCCTTCCGTGCTCGGTATCGAGAAGAAAACGAAAGCTAGATTTCTCCGGTGAGATCAAATGTCACGACGAATACTACACGTGTATAGACAGGCTATCGAAAAAGCCGGAGATTGTCTTGGACTTGAATATCCCTGCTGAGGAACTGAACCAACATGAAGAGATCGACTGTAACAGTGAAAGTAACTCCATATCAGAGAATTCACAGGAGTGGTTAGAGGATTTCTTTGACTTGATGGACAAAACTGTGAGCTTTAAACAATTTGATTTTGATGCTCTTGCTGATCATGCTGTGAGGGAAATCAGCAGGTGCTTCTCCGACAATGTTGGAATGAATTGTATGCTCGAGATCGACGTGAAGATCATAGAGCAGATTCTTGCTGCCACATGGCTCATGAGAAACACAAGTGAGCTGAGTGTATGGATTGAACAAGTGCTGTGCAAGAGTCTGAGTGAGTTGAATGAGAAATATAAGCTCCCAGACTGTACTGTTGTGAGGTTTGTTGCTAAGCAAGATTTGCTCATGGAGGAGAGTAAACTTGGAAGATTCCTTCCTTCCAGAATTATTTTGGAATAAAGTTTACATATAGTTGTAATTAATTGTAATTATGTATAATCATTAGTTGTTTATCATGTATTAGAAATGTTGTTATTATATTGATATTTTAATTACTTTCTCGGGTTAATACTGCATATTTATTTTTTCTATGTGATTGCTGAGAATGCCCTTCTTT
Organism: Platanthera zijinensis; assembly: GCA_039513925.1. Classification (NCBI taxonomy): domain Eukaryota; kingdom Viridiplantae; phylum Streptophyta; class Magnoliopsida; order Asparagales; family Orchidaceae; genus Platanthera; species Platanthera zijinensis. The sequence goes on along the minus strand of CM077080.1, from coordinate 83,684,007 downwards.
GCTAGAAAAATTCGTTAATACTATTATTGTAGAGAAAGATTCTTTATCATGTTTTATATCTACTTATGGTACTTGTTAATCGCCACAGTTGTAAAATAGAGAAAATAATTGGAAGACAAAATATGCTATATCCATGAGGACCATGACCTATTGAAGTGGGGAGCATGGGCTACACCCTTTACGATCTCACACCGAATGCCAATTTCGGGTGCAATGTTTCCGCCCTAGACTTGGTCAACTCACGTAAAATGAAGTGTCGAAGGTCATGCACGTATACCTTTGGCAATGCCCGTATGTAGACGTGGTAGTGCTATTCAAGTTGCAGGGAGACAATTACAGTACTTATTTGATAATTAAAAAAATAACACATGCAAAAACTATAGAAAATCCCTGAAGCTCAAACTGTGATTTGTTCTTCATAAAAATTAATTAGCACCTAAAAAATATGAGATAAATTATAGAAAATTATTGACTAAAATTTAAGAATTGCATTAAAAAGTTCGGAGGAAGGTCAATTTTTATGTAGTGCATCATTCATCGCTTTGTTGTTGTAATAAGGAATACTTTTTACTTGACTATCTCAAGAAAAATAAAGTGTCATTGATCATGCTAGTGGAGGTCCTTCTGTACTTTGGACGAAAGTCTCTTTTCCCTTCAAGAAGTCAGAAATATCGTTGGTCTTTCTTCTACATTGTCGAATTTGCACTTAACAATAATAATATTAAATTCTGCAGTTTAAAGATATGGGCCTCAATATTGCAGTAACAGATTCTGGTTGCTGTTGCTATGGTGCATAAAAATTTAAATATAAGAGTATGGAAAACATTATTGAATTGTATATTTCTTCATATTATTCGCGTTGTCATCCCTGCAATCATCGTTGTATTTCATTTTAGAATTATTGAATGAATTGGCTGACATCCTTTGCACGGGAACATAATTGTGAATTTGCATAAAGAAATTAGCATGATTACTAGTAATAGAAAAAAGTAACTTAAAACAGAAAACAAGAGTAGAGTGGAAGGGAGAGGGAGAGGGAGAGAGTGAAGGAAGAGATGCTGAGCTTACTATGGGTCATCGAAGAAGCGTGGAGAGAGATCACCATCAAGGGAGAGTTACTGTGAGAGCAATGCAAAGACTGTAAACTATTTTCTTGTTAGCTCGAACGACATTTGTTGCATCTTTAATAGTTTGTAATGGTATGCGTGGATTGACCTTTCAAATTTTTTGCTTCAATTATATTTCTTTCAAAACGATGACAAAGTTGATTGTGCCATTTGCACAAATTTGATGTTATGATCAACATTTCTCCGAAGCATAATGAGGATCCTATTTTAAAAGTAAGCTCATGTGGTGCAAATCAAATGAGAAGTATGTATACTCATCTCCCTGGAAACTAGCTTGAGTGTTTTCATTCAACTTGTTAACTACTTCATTTAGAGTGGTCATCAGAGCCTTATATTTCATTTTTTTCGACATGACTAACTTCGCAAATCAAATTGGGTAAAGAAAAATTCTGCTTCCTAATGAATCACCATAAAATTAGGATTTTTTAGGATGTCATTATCCAGCCAAAGTTTCATGTTGTCACAAACTTTAAACATGAAAATGCTGAAATTGATGCCACCTCCGTGTCACATATAACTATCATAGGGGTTAAGCCCCAGGAGGATTCAAGAGAAATATGAGTTTTGTATATATGATGAGTCGTGAATATTTTAGAGGATTCATGTATCTCGTACATAATAGAGATGCATAGAATAATATAGAATAGTAGGAGTCTAGAATCTTCTGTACATTGGAGGGAACCCTTTTGAGCCAATAAAAAGAGAAGACCCTCTCCCTTGCAATCATCCATGTTTTGGATAACAAATAGAGTTTATTTGATTTCTTTCACTTGTGAGCTTTCTCTTAAGTTGTTTCTCCACTCTTTATTCATCACCACCAAGATCTTGCAGAAGGAGGATGGCGTAGCTAGGCTACACCAAGTGCCAAAGAGGACCTAACAAAACACTGGAGATTGAAAAGAGACAAGTCTATGACAGTTGGTATCATAGATAGGTTCACTCAAATTCGTGGTACGTGTGTAAGAAGCCTAGATGGCTGGTAAAATGGGCGACTAAAGCATGAATGAGCGTAACAGGGAGGATGGGTAACAAGCTGAAAGTAAGAAGTGATGCCAAGGAAAGTCTCTTGAAGAAGGACATTTGGATCTTGTGTTGATAGATTGGGACAAAAGCATGATAGTGGTGGAGTAGGATGTAATGCCCCAAATTGTCTGAAAACAACAGTTAGATGGTCATTGGAGGTTAGAGCAAGGCGGTAGAGCTAGCGCTGACGGTATCTAGCTGATTTAAAAGACCGGTGCCTTTGGAAGGTACCACTCGGCGGTAGTGTGATACCGCGTGGGGTAGCCAACAAATTAATTCGACCTTTGTCTCTAGACGGTACCGCTTGGCGGTAGAGGTAACACTGGCAGTAGTGTGCCACGTGCCAAATAAGGTTGAGGCGGTCGTTGAGCTGCAAAACAGTGCCGATTGGGCCAAGCGGCCATCGCCTAAGTTACCATATGGCAGTATCTTTATGATAAAGGCTTGAGATGAGAATGCTTTATCATTTTCTCTCTTTCTCTCTCTCTCTCTCTTGGATCCTGAGATAGAAGAAGGAGAAGGTTAAGAAAGCAAGGGCAAGGCTGATCCAACCCTGAAGGGAAGCCGTGAAGGCGTTCTTGTGGTCGTATTTGTGAGACAAAGCTAGATCCGTGGAGAGGAAAGCCCTGCAGTCATTTCCATCCGAATCACGTTCATGTTCATGGCTCCAAAGAAATCTACAAGGGTAATGATCTTCCTCCTTGGACATGTGAAGTCTTTATTTTGACATAATTGCATGAAGTCCCCCACCAATTGTTGGGGAGTAAAGGGATTTCCAATGGGATGATCTATGGTATCCCAGGTAATACTTGCATATAGAATCCAGAATCGAAGTACGGAATAAGCATGTTGTGAGAAGCCCATCCAGACATGTTGCTCATGATTGGTGATGATTATCTTTTGTTTGTGTGTCTAAGAATACTCCTTGGTTAAACGTGTTGGTTACGGAGTTGTGGGGGTATGCAGGTTGCTGCAATGAGAGTACAGGAGTTTGTCTCCAGGAAAATACCCAAATTTTGGGGAAAAGTTCGTGTTCTGTCCCCTACCGCACGACGGTAGTGCTACCGCTGGTGGTAGCTCCCCGAGAGCTATTTGTGAGGCATGTCTCGTGGAGACTAGGGGCCAATATGTCTCACTGTGAGCTTATATTACTCTGCTATGGTGGACATGAGAGCCAACCTTGAAACATAACGCGATTATGTATTGTATGAATGGGCAAGGGGAGGATGAACCGCATCGTGGCTTGCGGGCCTGATGGTTTGAGGAATGGGCTATGCTTAACCTGTACCCACCCTAATGGGATCGAATTGGAGTGAGTTACTGAGTTGTATCTCATAGTAATAGAGAGCAATTGACTTTTGTCATAACATAAGGAAGAGTCTTACGCTTTGGGTCGGAAAGACTAGAAATACTCAAATAGGTGGGGCATGAATCTCAGCACATTGAAATAGAATGCTCAAATGTGGACCGTCACTGAGTACGATGGTGGGGCTTGAATCTCAGCATAACGGAAAATGTGCCCTGAGTGCACGGGGCGTGTGGCCGGTCGTGCCAACATCTATGGTGAATTATGCTTAAATTGTACGTTCTGATGCCAAAATAGATACATACTGCTGTTTGCAGGGAAGGAGCACTACCTCCCCGAGTGAGAGGTGAAGTCGTTATAATTTGGTCAGCTAATGCTGACCGTTTTCTTATTTTGCCATATCTTGGTGGGTCGTGCTTGTGCAAGTGCTGGAGAGCCAAGTGAAAAGGAGCGGATTGAAGTCCCTTATGCTATGTTGGCTGGCCCTCGAAGGCCAAAGGTGAATCTTTTACCATTTTTATGTGTGGCCGGTCTGCTTGCCGATGTATGTAATATACATTTGTGAAGAGAACAATTGTAAGACCTTAAGATCAAAACACTTTGTGTATTTTTAATATCATTCCTATGGTGTTGTTTGTGGACATTCCCGTGTTTGGGTTCTAAGAATTTAATTACTTATGCTAGAATGCATTCTGAGTTAGTATGTGTGAATAGTTATGGTTTCAATGCATAACTCCACTGACTGTCCGTGGAATATGGCGTGGGGCTCCGACCAGAACTTCTGTTATATTTTACGGGACAGATGAGGTGTTACAATTTGGTATCAGCTTTTGGTGTCGATCTTTCTTATTCGAATTCGTGGTCGAATTCTTTTAAGGGGTGGTGGGCAGTTGTATGTGCGCTACCATTATAACATGAAAGAATCTATGAATGTCCACTTAGGAATGAAATACACATGTTTGTGGAACTTGTGTGTTCTTATAATTGCTTTTTGTAATTTTATTAGTCGCTTAATTGTGTGTTTCACGATTATAGGTGACTTGAAGCGGTACAGGGTAGGCTCAGCCCCAGTGCTCGACAGAGAGTAGTGCACTAACTTAGGTGCCTACACCTTCTCCGTCTATGGAAATGGTTCAGATGATAGCTGATGTGGTCTTCGCAATGATCAATGCCCAACCTGAAAGGCATGTGCAACCCCCTGACCCTATGGTGTCTTCGATGCTGGTTGGTATACTTGAGCAGATTACAATTGGAAGTGCCTCGAATCATCCATTGAATATGTGTTTGGTGCAAGGAGCGCACACAGTCGAGGAGTACTTACATGCATTTGTTATGCTAAGGCGCTATGCATGATTTGTGTTTGAGGATGAGGAGACCAAGATCAATAAATTTTATAATGGTCTACATGATGATTGACTTTTATTGGTGGGGCCAAAGTTATTTAGATTCCGGATATTGGTGGAGTCGGCTAGATCTTTGGAGATAGATTTGGAAAAAGTATACCGGATGCCAAAGCTTAAAGTACCGAGCTCTTCAAAGTCTGGGTATCGAAGGTGGAACAAGAAGTCCAAATCTTCTGGGCTAGCTCTCTTATCTACTGTTTCTAGAGCAACTATTGGGCGAGACCCAATTATCTGTTATACTTGTGCCAAGCCGGGACATATAGCCCGAGATTGTCGTAGTGATGTTTCGCGGATGAAGAAGGCTATGTCTGGAGTAGTTGCAGGAAGAAGTCCACCTACTTGTTACACGTGTGGAAAAAGGGGACATTGTGCTCGAGACTGTCGCAATGTCCCTCCGGCGATAGCAAACTGAAATGACGTTACAAGTGTGAATAAAATAGTAGCTATTATAAACTACTGTACTTTCTACTTTATGTAAGAATGTGTGCTATACATGTGCGAACTAGGTTCGAACCTATTGCAAAAAATCAATTCAATATTATATATGTATTCTAGTAGTTCATTTCAATTATATATGTTATTATACAACACTATCATGTAAGACTAGGATTAAAGACACATGTAGCTATAAAAAAATGTGATTAATTCATTATCTATCATAAATTATTACTCATACTTATGCATGCTAGTCACTTCTATATATGTTTTCTACATTCAACATCATTGCACAATAAAAGATAGTATTCAAGATATGACTAATTAAAAAAATATTTTAAGAAACTTGAAAATTAAATCATACAATGTAATGAATCTTTAAGATAGATATATATATATATATATATATATATATATATATATATATATATATATATATATATATATATATATATATATATATATATATATATATATTCATCCTTGACTTTTTCAATGAATAATAATTAGTTTTATGATTTTTTGTTTTTATGAAAAATTGCATGAAAAGAGAAAAACATGTTTTGGTAAATTTGGATTATTTTATAATTGTGTTGTTTTTTATTGTTTAAAAAATGAACCAAAAATACCTAAAAGTACTGGAAGTAGAAAAGAACGATGTGTAAAGCAATAAAATAATTTTTCAAAAAAGAAAATAAGAAATTTTAATGAAATAGAACTACCGACGACAATTTGGGTTGCCACTGTGTAGTAAGAACCGAGATGTAATTTTGTGTAAATAACATGGTTTTCATCATTTTTTGTTTTCGCATTCTCTTGATTTTGGTTTTTTCATTATAGGATCCATAAAAATGTAGTAAAAAACAAAAAAAAATAAAAAAAATAGGAATTTTAAATTTTATCCTAAGATATCAAAAACACTCAATTCTAATCTAAGCATTGTGAATTGTGCAGTAGGGAGTGATTTAATGAATATTTCAACAACTAGCGATTCAGTTCCAATAAAACAACTCTCATCTATTCTTTCTTAATATGATCTCTAATGAAGTGATGTCGAGTATCCAAAGGTTTGGATCTAGAATGATGAATATGATTTTTAGTTAGATCTATATCGCTTTTGTTATTACACTAAGTTCTATTTTATTTAGATGGACTCCAAAATCTTTTATTATTTGGGTCATCCATAAAGCTTGTGCACACCAACTTACTAGTGCGATATACTATGCCTCAGTGGTGGAGAGTGCAACTGAATACTGTTTTCGACTCATCCATAATATAAGTGAAGGGCCTAAGAAGTGATATGCGCCACAAGTCCTCTTATGATCTAAAGAACATCCCACATAATTTGAATCAGAAAAGTCGTGTAAAATCAAAGAATCATTATGTGGATACCATAAGCCTAATATAGATGTTCCAATTAGAGTTGTCGCGATTTTGGTTTGGTTCAAATTCTTCTAAAATCGTGAATCAAACCGCCATGGTGAGAGTTTTTTAAATTAGAACCAAATTTTTTTTAGTATGAATAGTTCCGGCATAATTTTTAGAACCGTCATGCAATAGTTCCAATTATGGTTCAACCAGATCTAAAACCAAATCGGCCACAATCAGTTTGGTTCTATGTTGTTCAGTCCTATTCCAATCGGTACTAACAAAAACTAAAACCAAACTTGGCGAATGAATGAGAGAGGTCAAAAATAAAAATTAGAGAGAAAAAGTATACCCATTCAATTTTTTAAAAAAGAGGGACTTCGAGGTCCAGGGCCCAGACGCAAGAATTTTGCGTTACACTATTGAGGAGTACTTTTTTGTATCATATTATAAGTTGGGATGAAATTTAAACACCAAACCACAAAACCTCACCAGACTGCACTGATTTTAAAAATATGCAAGTAAAATTAGAAATATATTATATAACTATATAAAACATAAACAACAGAGCAAAAGCCGATTCCAAACCGCATTGATGTCAAGCCACACCATACGGTTTTGGTGTAGTGCCATTTTATTCAGCAAAAACTCACCCCCATTTGTTCGATTAAGATTTGGGTTCAAACCGCACAAGTTTCACCCTTAATAGTAAATATTATACATAAATTATAAAAATAACAATATTATAATAATATTAACAATAAAAGATATTGTAAAAATAAAATAATAATAATAACTTGTTCGCGATTCGGTTCTGCTTTGGTCTGGTTCAGATCGAGTTTAAGACTCTTGAAATCACTCGAAACTTGTATGTTTCTGTTTCTATTCAGGTTCTATTTTGAATAATAAAATGAAAGAACTACATAAGGACCAACGATGTTTATGGTTCCAAAATTCAAACCAAAACCCGAATAATTCGCGAACAGTTTGGCCTAATTCATTGGGTTTTCGGTTTGATTCTGGTTCTATTTACATTTTTCTTTTTTAAGTGACAGCTCTAGTCCTAATTAGTTATCTACAATTTTTTTTAACTGCTTTTAAATGAAATTCTTTTTTATTGGCTTGAAACCGTGCACATAAACATTTGACAATCATTATTTCGAGTCTAGATGCACTTAAATATAATAATGGTCATATAATTCCTTGATATGGAGTTTGATTGTACAAACCCGTATCCGTCGAGTGGGGTCAACTGAGCCTAGCCCAAGACCTGAGCGAACTGGGTCCTGGGCGTCGAGTCCACTCGGCGCCTTCAGCCCGACGTCGAGTGAGTCGAGTATATATACCCGACGCCCCTGCCCCGGCGTCGTGAGCCAAGCTCTCCTCAGCACACAATCCAGCTAGCCTAGGCGACCAGGGAGCCCCAACTCGCAGTAGGGTTCGTCGAGCCCAATTCGATGAACTCCGGGCCGTTCGTTGAAGCTACAGCAGGCGAGTAGAGCCGGTTGGGTCCGAGCTCGCCAAGGTGCCAAGCTGAGGCGGCGAGTGCCAGCTCCATCAGGCACTCGCCGCCCATGCCGAGCAGAGGCAGTGGGGGCTATTCACCCTGTTTGTGCGGGGTGTTTTTTTACCATTTTGCTCATGCGGGCCTGCCCATAGCCAGTTAGAACAGCGGAGTCTCGCTGTTGGTAGACCCAGGTGGCCTGCACATAGGTGTTCCAAACAACGGAGGTTGGCTATTTGGAGTCTATTTTCAGAAATCTATAAATAGGACCCAAGGGGTATCTCAGAGAGGCATGCTCACTTGTGCCGGGTCTTCTAGCGCTCTCTGTGATACCTTAGCTTTAGCACCTGGCTAAGGAGGGTAAGCACTCCAAGAACTTCCGGGTGTGTGGAGGGACCCCCGTGCTGGAGCCTTGGGTCTATCCCTAGTTCTTCTTCCTTAGTTTTTCGGGCTCGCGGGAGAGAAGTATGTGTGCGATCAACCCTTCCCCAAGGGTGAACTCCTCGAGACCGAATTCTCAGTTTCAATATTTTTGGTGGGTGAGCGTGGAGCGTGATCATCAAAGAAAATCCCCCGCAAGTTCGATGGCTAGAGATGAAGGACGAGGTTCAGGCGGGGGCAACTCGCCACCCCCTCCCCCTCCCGCAGCGGCGGGAATGTCGGCAGAGCTCAGAGAGGAAGTACTCGGGCTCGTCAGAGTCGCACTCGGCATGCAGGCCGAGAGCGCGACACCAGCAGTTCCTGTAGTCGTCGTCCCGTCCTTGGGCGACGACGTGCCTATTCGGTGAGATGGGAAGGAGGTCGCTGGAGGGGGAGAGCGCGAGTTACCGGGGCGAGTCCTATTCCCTGGATCGCTAAGCGAGTACCACTTTGGCGAGACGGTAGGGGAAGAGTTCCCAGCTCGCCCGGCTATGGGTGGAAGTCCTTCAGCGAGCTTGTTTCTTTTGCCCCAGCTCTAGAAGGGCTCGAGGAACCAGAGATGACCTGCTACATCGGGAAGGGAGATCCGGTCCATCACGTACAATGGTTTGAGGACTTGGTCTCGATCTGGCAAATGTCGGATGGGTTTAAGTGCCGACTCTTTTCCATCACCCTCAAGGAGAAGGCAAGAGAGTGGTTCCACCGGCTCCCGGCCAGCTCTATTTACTGTTTTGAGGACCTGCACCGGGGGTTCATGCTGAGGTTCACCACATCCAGGAAGAGGAAGGAGGCGGAGACTTTGTTCCGCATTAAGCAGGGGGAATGCGAGACCTTGGGTAGCTACATGGATAGGTTCCAAGAGGAACTGTCCCAGGTGCAAGAGATGTCAGGTCACACCATGATGGTAGCCTTTACCCTGGGACTCCAGCCCGAATTCTTCGCCATGGAGTTGATGAGGACGCCTCCAGTATATTTTGAGGCACTCATGGAGAGGACGACCATGGAGGCTGATATGGAGGCGGCACACCCGGAGTTCGCCTGGAGGTTGGCCCGTTGGGAAACAGAGGAGGAGAGGCCAAGGGGTGGCTGAGTTCAGGAGGAGAGGAGGGTTGAGCCCCGACAAAGGGAGTAGCCGCAGCAGCCCAGGTGGGGGCGTCAGGGGCCGACTAATCGACTTGGGTGGAGGCCGGAGTGGCAGGACCAAGGGCCATGGAGGGGATAATCGCCAGGGTGGCTACGGTCCGTTTTACCCCCAGGGTGGGAGGCAGGGTAAGAGACCCCCTCTCCTCGATTAGGAGGAGGCCATGGAGATTACCTTGGGGGGGGGAGGAGGAGAGGACAGCCAAGGAGAAGAAGGGAGGTCAGGGTGGACCTACCCTATTGCGACTTCCATCAGAAGGAGGGGCACATCACATCCATGTACCCGGAGTTCCTCGAGATGAGGGGAAAAAAGGAGCAGCAGCAGCGGTAGGACCAAAAGGTTGTGTGGATCGAGGAGGTCCGGCCTCGAGCGGAGGAGGACAGATGCGAGGACCGGGCCGATGTCGGAACCCAGGGAGGAATCAGAGTGATCCACGGAGGGGTAGGGTTCAAGGCTTCCCACAAGGCAAGCTTCCACGCCATGCATCGAAGGAGCGTCGTCTCAATATCCCAGATCCCGCGCCCGGATGAGAGTATCACTGTTTTAAGGGAGGACATGCCGGGTCATAAGGACCCTTTCTGCAATGCGCTGGTCATTCAGACAGCCATCAAAAATTTCACCGTTGCCCGAATCCTCGTCGATAACGGGAGCTCCGTCAACATCATCTTCAAAAAGTCGTTCGACGCAATGAAGGTGGAGGGCAAGAGGGTGCTGGCCTCAGATGGACCTCTCTTTGGATTCTCTAGGGAAAGGAAGGAAGTGGAAGGAGGAGTGGGACTCCATGTCAGCCTGGGGGGCAGTCCAGGAACTGCAGGTTTGTCTTCATGGATGCCCCTAGAAGCTACAACACCATCTTTGGGCGAACCCTCATCAGTGCCTTCCACCGCGTCCCCTCTTCCTTCCACCAATGTCTCAAGTTCAACACGGAGGGGGTCCAGGTATGAGTCCGTGGAGATCCCAGGGCGGCGAGGGAGTGCTATGTAATGGCCGTGAACTCCATATCATGGCAGAAGGGAGCCGAGGAGATGGATATGAGGATGGAGGAGTTGGTCGGGCAGGAGTCCGAATGAGCTGAGGTAGAGGAAGTAGAGGGGGAGGCCACATCCGGGCAACAAGGCAGAGGGGGTTCTGAAGGAGCTTGCCGAGGTAATGGCCATGGACGAGGTGGAGGTTCCTGCCCCTGGAGAGGGGGACGTCGCTGAGTGGGAGGAGCAGTCCAAGCTGGAGGCAGCAGAGGATGTAGTGGAGATGGAGGTTCTCACCCAGGGAGAAAGCGTGGAGATGCTCCGCATCAGCGGGGGGCTGACCCCGGAGGACTAGGGAAGGATGCTGGAGTGCATCCAGAAGAATGTGGACGTCTTTGCCTGGAGTGCGGCCAAGATGCTCGGGATCGACGCAAATGTCGCCTGTCACTGTCTCAACTTGGACCCGGAGGCTCGCCCCGTCCAACAAAAGAAGAGGTCCACTGCGGACAAGCTAGCTGAGACGATCAGGGAGGAGGTCACCAAGCTTCTGAAAGATGACTTTGTATCCGAAATCCAATACCCTAGCTGGGTCTCCAGTGTAGTTATGGATAAAAAAGGGAACGGACGGTGGCTTATGTGTGTTGATTTTTCTTTGCTTAATAAATCATGCCCCAAAGATTGTTACCCTTGCCTCGGATCGTCGCGCTAGTTGACTCAGCTATCGGTTTCCCTGTAATGAGTTTTTTAGATGAATTTTCAGGTTATCACCAAATAAGGATGCACCCCCCCGATGTAAAAGATTCTCCTTCATCACGGGGGATGGATGCTACTGCTATAAGATGATGCCCTTTGGGATAAAGAATGCAAGTGCGACCTACCAAAAAATGATGGACCGCGTCTTCCGGGAGCAGAGGGGGCGGAACCTGGAGGTCTACTTAGCCTGCCTATCCTGAGTAACCAGTAATTGCTCATGGATTGTCCGCACAATCGAAGTCGCTTCAATGACTTCCTTCTGCTTATAGAACATAGACTCACCCGTCTCTAACCAAGACAACAATTTACGACACATCTTACCATACAGGGCCTCAAAGGGCGCCATTAGAATTCTCGTCTGGTAGCCATTATTATAAGCAAACTCAAACATTAAAAGATGGTCCTCCCACCTTTTCCCAAAATCCAAAGCACACATACAAAGCATATCTTCCATTGTCCTGTTCACCCTTTCAGTTTGACCATCTGTCTGTGGGTGAAAAGTCGTGCTGAATTTCAACTTGGTACCCAACAATTGATGAATGAGCCTCCAATCATTGGATATGAACTGACCATCTCGGTCACTAACGATTCTCCGGGGTACGCCGTGCAAATGGACTATGCTATCGACAAAATGTTTCGCCAGTTTCTCCACTGAATCATCCTTCCTATTGGGTATGAAGTTTGACACCTTCGTTAAATGATCAACAATCACCTAAATGGCGTCTGTTGGGTACTGTATCCACAATTACCTGGATTTGAGGAAGCCACCTGTCAAGCTAAGATGAATCCACAATGTATTTGATGAATTATTTTCTAGTTGTACTTGCAGATATTCTATGCTAAGTACACACTAATGTCAGGGTGCAGTGGGTCAATATACACGGGTCTGTGCAACGTAATCCCTCGTTGAGCAGATCAGTGTGTTGGCCTACGTGTACTCTCTCTATTGGGGTGTACTTAATTTCAAGTACAGGGCTATGATAAAGCAAGAGCAGACAAGGAGCAAGGATGGGCCAAAGACCAGCTCTCGAGAGGAAAGACGAAATTCGTCTAAGTGAAAATCGTCGAGAATCACTAAGTGATTCTCGCCGATTCGTCGAGAATCATGAGTGATTCTCGACGAGTCGTCGAGAATCACTAGATGATTCTCGCCGGGTTGAGCCAGCTATCTTGACACAGGCAGGGAAATTTTCTAAGGCAGAATCGTCGAGAATCACTTATGATTCTCGCCGATTCGTCGAGAATGACCTTGCATTCTCGACGATTCGGTGAGAATCAAAAGTGATTCCCACCGATTCTCCCGGCTTCTGTATCTGCACAGCCAGAATTCGGCTATGTAGAAGTCGGCGAGAATCGTAAGTGATTCTCGCCGATTCGGCGAGAATCACCTACGATTCTCGCCGAATTTGACTTAGGCGATTTCCTGTTGTTCTCTGGACCGGTTCAAATTATCTAAACTGTTTCGAACCGGGCTCAAGTCTTCTTATCGGTGGGACCCACAACGGTCATATACTTGACCTAATGTATATATACTCCGTATGTATGAACAGTAAAAAAAAAGAAAAAAGGAGATTTCAAAAAGCACGAGCCGCCGACAAGCCCTAACGCTCCGCCGATCTCTCCGCCGCTCGTGCACCTGTCGCCGCTGCTGATCTCAGGTTCTTCCAGATCTCCGGCGACCGAAGCTTAGGCTAGCATAGCGTCTCACGCGTCTAACCAGAGATCCCTTGTCTCTTGATTCGTTGATCGGGAAAATCCTTCCCCTTCCGAATCGATCGAGTCGATCGATCCTAGTGTGACCATTGGAAGACCTTGCTTCCTTCGCTACGAAGTTTGAATCAAGTTGGCACTGCTGCTGCTCTCCGTCGCTGCCGCCGATTCCGAGAACCTTGCCGTCGCTTTAAGCCGCCGCCGGTTTCGGGAAGATTCTTTCCAAGAGAGATCTAGGGTTGTGGACTCTTCGTTGACTTCAAGAACACGTCGTCGAACGAAGAGGGACACCTTACTCTCCAAACGTCGTTTGTATTTCTTACAAGCATTTTCAATTTCTTTGTAACGGACCGATTGGTCTTTAGTTGTAAGGGTTGGGTGCAACCCGGGTTGTGGGAGTGTGGACTCCTACGTGTGGAAGGGTTCCTTCCGTTAGTACAAGGATTGGATTTCAATCCTGTTGGTGAAGTGACCGAGTCGTCCCTTGTTGGGAGATAGGTCGAAGGGGGAAAGTGGACGTACCCAAATCGGGGAACCACTATAAATTGCCTGTGTATTTTCTGTGCTTGGTTGTTTTGTTTTCTTGTGCAGGTAAATCTTAATTCCGCAAATACGCTGCAAAGACACCTATCCCCCCCATAGGTGAAGGTAGTTGACACTAGGTGAACTTTCAAGTGGTATCAGAGGGAGGTTGCTCATCAAAAAGGTTCACACCTTGAGTAGAATCCTGCCACCAGTGTCAACAAGGAGATCAGAATTAAACATGGAGTTGGGTTATGATGTCCCTCCTCTAAGACTCCCCTCATGTACAAAGGAGTACTATCCTGTATGGAAGATGAGAGTGTTGCTTCATCTGGAGGCTATAGACCCTCGAGCGTCACTCATTTTGGAAGAGGGTCCCTTCATTCCCATAAAGGCTTCCAGCTCTGGGAAGGATCTCCAAGTCCCCAAAAATCCCAAAGAAATGTCTGAGACCGAACTCTCTCTATTCAACCTGGACCAGGTGATTCGTCAGATCATCATCAATGTCTGGTCTGGACCATCTCACTCAAAAATGGGCAAGTGTAGGACTGCGATGTCCATGTGGCAAACCATCTCAGACCTCATGGAGGGATCAGAGAAAACAGGGACCAGTTGTCAACTAGAGGATGAAGCCTATGTAGGGGTCATCACTTCTGACGATGAAGGGCTTGATCAATCTGTCTGTATCAGGGCTCCTGTATCCCTATCAGAGACTGAAGAAGAAGTTGATGAATGCTGTTCTGATGAAGGTGACTCAACAGCATCTGCCGATATCAACGGTAACCCTGAACAGCAAAGCCAGGAACAGGTAACTTCTTCCTCATGCCCCTCTCCTGTTGAAGTTCCTGAAGATAGGAACAATTCAGAGGGTACTCCTTCCAGAGATGCAAGGGATAGGGATAGCTTCCATCAAAAGATTGAAAATCCTGATTCCCTTGAGAGTGCTCTTCAGAAGAGCTACTTACTTGTGGAGGAGCAAGCTAAGGAGATTGCTCAGCTGAAGACCTTGATGAATCACCAATTGGAATCCATTAAGGTAAAGGACTCAAAGATCTCGGATCTAGAGAGTCGTCTAGAGACTGAGAAGAGGATTGTTTCCAATTTTTCCAAGATAGATGCTATCAAAAGAAAAGCAGAAAATGGGTGGATCTCCCAAATCGTCAAATCATGGAGAAATGGGGAAACTGTGTTCAGACCCCCCACCCCGAGTAGGAAGGGTACTCATCATGCCTTCAGGTATGACCACAGGAATAATCGTGGTCACTGCAAGGTTAATGTGCCCTCATGTGGAGGCACCCAAAATGCAAGGGCTGTCATGGCCACCCAGAAGAAGATACCTCAGGCTTCCACCAAGCCATTTGTATTCTCAGCAACAGCACCAACTCCTCATGAATCTACCAGCATCAGCTCACATTGCGCCTCTCACCTCCCTAGGACTCTGGACAGGGGGGATAGAAATAATGTTGTTAGGACTCATGGGGTCCTCGGGAGGGGGCTGACTGAAAAGAAGGCACCTCCTCCCAGGCTTCATGACGCCTGCCATATGCATTCCTTCCGCCCTTCCAATAGTCACGGTGGAAGAGACCATTCTGTAAGCATGTCTGGCTCTATTCCGTTTAGACCTAGAACTATGACTACCTCTGTCATCTGTTCAGGTCACAAACGGCGATTCAACATTCATGAGTGTTGGTGTTGTGGCAAAGTGGGTCATTTTGCCATAGACTGTTGGCACAACTAATCTGTATCAATGGCAAGGGGACTTACACTTCCTCGAGGCAATGTTAGTCTTCCCACCAGGATTCCTTAGGGGAGGCATTCAAATTATTATGCTGACAGGAACCTAGGACCCAATACATATTGGGCTCCTAAGGTAAGGTAATATTCTTTGGTGCAGGGTAGTCTAGACTTCTGAGTCATGATGGGAGCTAGACAGAAGATGTTCCGAGAATAATCTGGAACAAGTATCTGGAACGCAAGAAGTACTATCCTCAAATTGAACACCTGGTATGCTCTAATCAGAGGGGCTAAATGATGAATATAACAATTCTAGGTATCATTGATCAGACAAAATAACTGAGTCATATTATATCAACATCTACTTATGTACATATATATATATACATTCTCACATCTAAGTGTGTTCTTCTAAGGACAGATCAAAACGGTAAAAATACGCCTTAGATACGTTATTAATGATGTGTCAGTAATTTCTCTGATAAATTCGAGAAGTCATACAATACAAGCTGAAAATTAAAGCTGACACGACATTAGAAGACACTGAGAATGACAACTAACATCATGAATATTGCATTTGTCAATCTCGATATAACTTATGAAACCTGCTAGCCTGGTAAATAAATGATCATCGAACTTATGACACTGAGAATGACAATTAAAGTGATCTTTTCGAATCCTTGACAACCCCGGATAAATAAATGAAATTCCGACAATTCTCATCGAACCGAAGCTCTTCCATATGTATAAACCCGGTTATAGCTTAAATCCCGCCGACCCAGCGAATCCCGTCGACCCAGTAAATCCCGCCGACCCAGTAAATCCCGCCGACCCTTCGACTTCCCGTCGTCCCTTCCACTTCCCAATACTCGCCAATACTCGCCGAAGCTCATCACTTCCTGATTCCAAGCTTCTTTCCGATTCTTCGTCTTCATCTTCGACTTCGGCTTCATCGTGACCTAACAACCCTCCGGAAGACTCCCTCTTGCAGCCGGAGACACGCCCACGCTTAGCCTCGGATCGGCTCGCCGCACCTCACGCAACGTGGTGCCGGAACCTTTACTGCGTCTCCTTCTAAGGTAATGCCTCTCTTATCCCTAACCGTGCTTTGAGCATTAGTATAGATATTACTCTCAACCTCTTAGTTTCGACGATCCTTAGACTTGGAAATTGGTATTCCCTTTCTTCCTAGTTTGCTATGGCTGCAAGGACCACTGCCGGGCTGGTCACTGGCTGTGAGTTAGTTCGAACCGGGTTCTCACATGCCTCGGATGAGTTCAGAAACATCATCATCATGCTGGAGGAGGCTGGACTCACGTTTGTACTGGAGCACCCCTGCAAAATTCTGGATAAAGAAGTGATGGAGTTCTTCGCAACCGCCAAACTTCGGAATGAAGACTCTATCATTAAGAGTAAGGTTGCAGGTGCAAGGATCAAGATGTCTGCCAGAAAACTGACTCAATGCATGCAGCTTTCCAGTTCTGAGCACGAGGATTATCTGGAGGAACATGATAGAGCCAGGACCCTATTATTCTGTGGGCTAGCTAGGGGCACCAGATCGATAAAGAGAAAAGAAATGAATGAGGAGGGGAAACTCCTGTCCGACATCATTGGGAAAGTACTGATATGCAAAGCAGGCTCACACGACCACATCTCAGCCGACATGTTCAAGATTCTTGTGGTGATAGTCTGCCGAAAGAGATTCAACTGGGGGGCCATGCTTTTTGAGAAGATTAAGGGCACCCTCAGATCTCTAAGCTTTGGACGAATCATCAGCCTATTTCTCAATCAGTTGAACGGAGATAGGTTCGACATGAGCAAAGGAGTTCCTTTGCATTATTTGAAGAAAATGGACTCCAGCGTCTTTGACAGATGGGAGTGACTCATAGGGCAAGCTGCAGTGGTAGTTGAACAAGAAGAATCTCCTGCCGAGGACAACAGAACTTCAGCAGATTTCGTGGCAGCCACCAGTGAAGTTCCTGATGCACTGATTGCAGGAACTGAGGGGGAGCCTGTACTCTCTTCTACAAACACCATATCTGATATTTCTCAGATAGCAAAAGATGCTGTGGAGGCCGTGCAAGAAGACCGTGAGGAGGAAGTGGCAAATGTGGAAGAGGAAGAGGACGGTGAGGAAGATATAAATTACCTGGGCGATGAGGTGGCTGATGAAGAGGAGGTGGATGCAGTGGAAGAAGACATGCATAATTCTGCAGATCAGGCTGAGCACATGGAGACTGAGGTGGAGGAAGAAGTAATTGAGCAGAGGAAAGTGGTGGACCCTCAGGAGGACGCTGCTGGTTCATCAGAGGAACACGCTCCTGAGAGGTCGGATCCAGGAATACAGGGGGAGCCCTCTCAGCAACCCGCTGTCCCCCCGGTAGACTCTATTCTAGTGTCCAGCTCTCCCAGTACATCTGCTGGGGAGCCCGACCAGGATCTGCCTGCAGCTCCTTCCCTCCAAGCAAACCTGGCAAATCTCATTGTTAATGTTGTCCAAGGGATACTGGATGAGCTCAAGAGTACGTTTAAGAAATCCCACAAAATGGTGCTAAAAAGACTGAAGGAATCTGAGGATCTCATGCTTAAGAACATAGTTCAGATCAACCATAAACTAGATGAGATGGAGAAGAAATTTGATGAAAAGTATACAGAGGCAGGCACAGCTGTAACTCTTCTCATGAAAGGACTGAAAAAAGAGATACTGATGACCTGGGCGTGGTAAATCATAATGCACATGTTGTGGCGACTAACATACAGAAATTTGATGCCCACATGGTGCTCCTTAATAAAAATCAACAAGACCTGCTGACTGAGTTTTCTAAATCTCTAAAGCATATAGATGAGTCCCTGCACTCATATGCAAACTCCATTGCCCTCGAAGCCAAAAAGGGGGAGAAAGAATATACTGATAAAATGGCAGGGCTTCAGCACATCATCATTGAAAACTTCGATCAGTCTAATGTTTATGTATATGACAGTTGCCAGTGGTTGCTCAATCAAGCATTAGGCAATAATCCTGAGGTTAATCCTGTACATGAAACCACTGAGCACAATACTGTGGATGACGAAGGGGCAAGTGCAGAGGCTGTTCTGTTAAGCGAAGCTGAGATGAAGAAAGCTGCTGAAAGGGCTGAACAACGAACTTGGTTTGATCAAGATGCCTTAGCTAAAGCCAAAGGAAAAAGGCAAATTCAAGAAGGAACTTCAAGGGAAACACAAGCTGAAAAGAGGATCCGATTGACGGAGGAGGATGTGAGAAATGAAAAATGGAGTGCTGTATCAAAAAGTATCATCTTGGACACATTCTTGTTACAGCAGAAGGGGCACATAAATCGAAGTGAGGTATACAGTCAATACGAATGGGAGAGGCACAAAGAATTTGAAGCCAAACACAACATATTTTTCAGAAATAATACAGTGACAGATAAAGTTCCTCCTCCCAGATATCATCCTAAGCCAAAAGAATATTTCGAAAGACAGAGCAAGAAATTCCTGGCTCAGAAGCTCAAGGATGATCTTGCTAAGGAAACATAGGTTTAGGACCTTTTTGTCCCTCACTGCACATCTATGTTTTCATAGATTCTTACGAACAAGTATTGTGGTTTTATATATATATATGTGATGACATGTTTTGACTCAAGTATTATTTTGTCTGTTCTTATTTTCTTAAAGTTTTAATTATTCTTTGGGTGGTGGTATTCATCTTAGCTAGTAGGATTTTGGCTTCGTCAAATAGGGGGAGATTGTTGGGTACTGTATCCACAATTACCTGGATTTGAGGAAGCCACCTGTCAAGCTAAGATGAATCCACAATGTATTTGATGAATTATTTTCTAGTTGTACTTGCAGATATTCTATGCTAAGTACACGCCAATGTCAGGGTGCAGTGGGTCAATATACACGGGTCTGTGCAACGTAATCCCTCGTTGAGCAGATCAGTGTGTTGGCCTACGTGTACTCTCTCTATTGGGGTTGTACTTAATTTCAAGTACAGGGCTATGATAAAGCAAGAGCAGACAAGGAGCAAGGATGGGCCAAAGACCAGCTCTCGAGAGGAAAGACGAAATTCGTCTAAGTGAAAATCGTCGAGAATCACTAAGTGAATCTCGCCGATTCGTCGAGAATCATGAGTGATTCTCGACGAGTCGTCGAGAATCACTAGATGATTCTCGCCGGGTTGAGCCGGCTATCTTGACACAGGCAGGGAAATTTTCTAAGGCAGAATCGTCGAGAATCACTTATGATTCTCGCCGATTCGTCGAGAATGACCTTGCATTCTCGACGATTCGGTGAGAATCAAAAGTGATTCCCACCGATTCTCCCCGGCTTCTGTATCTGTACAGCCAGAATTCGGCTATGTAGAAGTCGGCGAGAATCGTAAGTGATTCTCGCCGATTCGGCGAGAATCACCTACGATTCTCGCCGAATTTGACTTAGGCGATTTCCTGTTGTTCTCTGGACCGGTTCAAATTATCTAAACTGTTTCGAACCGGGCTCAAGTCTTCTTATCGGTGGGACCCACAACGGTCATATACTTGACCTAATGTATATATACTCCGTATGTATGAACAGTAAAAAAAAAGAAAAAAGGAGATTTCAAAAAGCACGAGCCGCCGATAAGCCCTAACGCTCCACCGATCTCTCCGCCGCTCGTGCACCTGTCGCCGCTGCTGATCTCAGGTTCTTCCAGATCTCCGGCGACCGAAGCTTAGGCTAGCATAGCGTCTCACGCGTCTAACCAGAGATCCCTTGTCTCTTGATTCGTTGATCGGGAAAATCCTTCCCCTTCCGAATCGATCGAGTCGATCGATCCTAGTGTGACCGTTGGAAGACCTTGCTTCCTTCGCTACGAAGTTTGAATCAAGTTGGCACTGCTACTGCTCTCCATCGCCGCCGCCGATTCCGAGAACCTTGCCGTCGCTTTAAGCCGCCGCCGGTTTCGGGAAGATTCTTTCCAAGAGAGATCTAGGGTTGTGGACTCTTCGTTGACTTCAAGAACACGTCGTCGAACGAAGAGGGACACCTTACTCTCCAAACGTTGTTTGTATTTCTTACAAGCATTTTCAATTTCTTTGTAACGGACCGATTGGTCTTTAGTTGTAAGGGTTGGGTGCAACCCGGGTTGTGGGAGTGTGGACTCCTACGTGTGGAAGGGTTCCTTCCGTTAGTACAAGGATTGGATTTCAATCCTGTTGGTGAAGTGACCGAGTCGTCCCTTGTTGGGAGATAGGTCGAAGGGGGAAAGTGGACGTACCCAAATCGGGGAACCACTATAAATTGCCTGTGTATTTTCTGTGCTTGGTTGTTTTGTTTTCTTGTGCAGGTAAATCTTAATTCCGCAAATACGCTGCAAAGACACCTATCCCCCCCATAGGTGAAGGTAGTTGACACTAGGTGAACTTTCAGCGTCATTCCCATTGTGCGATCTCGACAAACCATGCACGAAATCCAGGGAGACGTCATCAAATTTCCACTCCGGTATAGGGAAGGGTTTCAGGAATCCGCTAGGCTTCTAGCACTCCGCCTTCACCAAGGTGCACGTTTGACACCTCTCCACATAAAGTGCTATGCCTTTCTTCAGTCTTGTCCACAAGAATAGCTTTTTAAAAACTCTTTACACCTTTGTGCTCCCTAGGTGAATCAAGTACTTGGTGTAATTTGCCTCGTACATCAACTCCTCCCGTATTTAACCCACTTTTTGGACGCACAAACGACTGTCCGTCCATAATAACCCATCACTGACAATAAATTGGGAATTTGAACCATCCAAAGCCTCACCCATGAATCGCATCATGCCATCATCCAACACCAAATCCTGCCGAATCCGATCAGCCTGGTCATACTGAACTTCCAACCAGCTCAATCATGCTTTAGCACAAGACTTCTTATCAACACAAGAGATCTCTAAGGCCTTTAAATCTCGAACGAGACACCCAATGTTGGGCATTGTATCCACAATAATCTAGATTTGTATGAAGTCACCCTTGAACTAAGATGAATTAAGTTTATATTTGATGCTCTTTTCAAGTTGAGTGCTTGCAGGTTATAATTACCAAGTGTAGACCAATGTCAGTCTACAATGAGTCACCAAACACATGACCATACAATGTAATCCCTCATTGTGTAATCCATGGTGTTGACTCATGTGTAGCCTCTCTATTGGGACACATTTCATTTTCAAAGTACTAAAGAAATGGAAGAAAGAATAGTTGTTGTATACCTTGAAGAAAACATTTTTCAGAAAGTCAAAATTTCTCTAAGTCCATTACTCGAGAAGGACATCTTGTACTCGAGTAGTGTTGGAATGATTTCTCGAGTCTGCGCAGTTTAGTTTTCGAGTAGTAGAAACTATTACTCGAGAAGGCTTTGTTTAGTACTCTAGAAAGTCATGGAGTACTTGAGTAAGAATTACCTTCTTCTCGAGTTATCTCAAAAATCATTTTAGAAATTTTCTAAGTCTTGTACTCGAGTAACATAAGCCATTACTCGAGAAGGCCAAGCCTTGTCTCGAGAAAGCAGAAGACTAGTACTCGAGTAAGAAGAAGTTAAGTTTCGAGAAGTCTATTTGTTCTCAAGAAGTAAAGTTAGTTCTTGAGAAGTCTTTATCTAGTTCTCGAGTAATAGAAGTTATTTCTCGAGAACCCAGAAATCATTTCCCGTGTTTTTCTTAAGGAATTGTTCTCGAGAACCATACATCCTCTTCTCAAGAAACAGCTTTTGTTCTCGAGTAGTCTGCTATTCACTCGAGAAATGCAGTTGATTTCCTGAATTTACGTTAAGTCCAGACAGAAATGTTTTCAAATTTAATCTTGATTCTTATTGGTCCACGTGTGCAATCATTTATGATTATGACCATTAGGCTTGCCCTATAAAAGGTCTTATCAAATCCCTAACACACGAATTCAAGTATTCTGAATCGTACAATTCATTCTAAATCGGAAAAGCTGCCACTCTTCATCGTCAATCTCATCGCTGCTCTTCTCTGATCCAAGTGATTCAGAACAAGAAGGCATAAACTGATCAAGGCGTTCAACCTCTATAGATCTATTTCTTGACCGTGTTGAACCTAAGTTTTCAGATCCAGAGATTTTGTCGTAGTCTTCTTCGATATATTTCTGACAGAGCTTTAAGTTTTAAGAACGAAGAAAGGCTAAAGACTCAGATCCTGAATTATATTTGTTTGTATATTTTTTCTGTACAACATCTTTAATCTTGTAGGAGATTCTTCTCCGAGTTGTAGGAGCTTTGTTCTCCGAGAATTTTTGTAGGAGTGTTTTGACTCCGAGTTGTAGGGGCGTTGCTCCAAGTTGTAGGATTGGTTTTCAATCCGAGATAATAGTGAAGTAGTCGAGCCTAGCGTAGTGCTAGATCGGTGAGGTGGAGAGTGGACGTACCCAAGGTTGGGGAACCACTATAAATCTTGTGTTCTCTGTGGCTTGTTTTTTTTTTTTCTGCCCTATGCTATTACAAGTTTTTGTTCTGCAAAAAGATGCAGACCTCACCTATTCACCCCCCCTCTAGATGATTTAGGTAGACAACTAAATACATCAATTTGTATCAAAGCGAGGTTGTTCATCAAAAAGGTTAACATCTTGAACAGATTTGCTCCTAGTTGTCTTTAGAGGATACAAGCATGGATAGAGCCGAGGATTTTGCTAAGCTTCCCTTGTGAACAAAGACTAACTTTGCAATGTGGAAAGAAAGGATAAAATTCTTCATGGAAGCTGTAGATCCAAGGATTTTATGATAGTGGAAGAAGGACCCTTTGCTCCTGTGATAGTCTCCACCATAGATTCTATAAAGCAAGTTCCAAAGAAGCGTATGGATCTTTAAAAAGATGAGATTGCACTTGTCTCATTAGATAAGAAAGCCAAGAATATCATCACAAGTGCAGTCGATGATTCTATGTTGCAGAATCTGATTCACTGCCAATCTGCCAAGGAAATGTGGTCGTCTCTCATCGTCCTGATGGAAGGTACCGAAGAGGTAAGGGATGATAGAAGATCCCTCCTGAATCAGAAATATGAAGCATTCAGACAAGGTACCAAGGACTCTATTGCTGATACATTTGAAAGTTTCTTCAAGATTGTCAATGACCTAAGAGTCTATGGCCGGGTATTCACTAATGGAGAACTGAATGACAAATTTCTGAGATCCCTGACTAAAGAATATGACAACAAAGTCTGTGCAATACGGGAGTTTGGTAAGTTGGCAGAGACTGACCCTCAAAATCTCTTTGGAAAGCTTATGTCATATGAACTCCAGATAAACTCAAGAAAAGCTGAAGAAGAGAAAAGACGGTATCCATCCAAAGAGAAGTCTGTCGCTCTAAAGGCAGACATCTCAAGGAAGTCAAAATCTGCATCTCCTGCTCACGCATAGGAAGAGAGTGAAGAAGAAGCTTCAGAGTCAAGTACCTCGGGCTCAGAGCTATCTGAAGGAGAGTTTTATCTTCTCTCAAGGCAGTTCAAGAAGTTCTTGGATAAGAAGAAACAGTGGAGAGGTAAAGATGCCTCATTCAGAAGATCACGTCATGATGGTGATCATCACAAGAAAGGCTCAAGTAGCCAAGACAGGTATTACTCAAAATAGAACAAACATATTTCTTCTGACATTGTTTGTTGTTATTGCAATATGCCAGGACACGTCATATCTGATTACCCTCACAAGAAGGAGGGTGGAAGAAGAGAGGAGAATAAATCTTCTTATAATAAGAAGAAAACTGAAAGAAGCCTGGTACCCAAAAAGGCCAAAACCCTCAGCGACATAGACTCATCTGAGTCTAGTGATGATGAGGAAGCCTACTTTGGGCTCATGATACATACAGATGAATAAAAAGAACCACAATTAACTAGAAAGGTAAACTCTCATACCCCTCTCTCGGAATCAGATGTTTCTAACCATGATCATGAGGACTGTTCGTCTGATGATGAATCTGAACTCATGACTCAATACAAAGAGTTGATTAAGGCTTACAACAGATGTCGAAGAGTCGCAAGAACTCAAGCTAAGGAGATTAAATATCTTAAGGCTTAGGAGAGCACTCTGAGGGAGGAAGTCATGATGATGGACTCACTCAGGAAGGAATTCCATAATGCGATGGAAGAGTATAATAAAGCTCTCGAGCACCTGAACCTGAAGGAGAAAATCATTCAAAAGTTGGACGAACAACTTGTTGCCGAAAAGAAACTTGTTGAAACTTTTTCCAAGTCTAAGACAGTCCTTCCACTTGTGGCTGAATTCTCTGCTCAGGGTAAAGGAGCTAGCTTAGGCCATGTGGCTGCCCATAGTAAATTTTCTAGGAAAATAGAGCCCACACAAGAAATAAGGCTGCTAAGAAAGCTCTAGCCAAGGAGAAGGGGAAAGCTCCTCAAGACCAAACTTCGTTTAAAAAGATTATCTTTCCAACAGATGAGTTTGATCTTGATTCATTTTACAGTTACTTTGTCAGGCCTACTTATGTAGAGCCCAAGTCTCGGTACCAAGGATGGACCTGTCCCCGGAACTTTATTGAAAGTGTCTTCAAGGAACCTTATAAGGAGATCACTCTTCAGAACTACGGCCCTTATAGTCATGGTCATAACACCAAGAAAGCTCCAAAAGTTAAACCCATTGTGGAAAAGCCTCTTAAGGAGAAGAAGTTATGTGAGTGCCATCACCATGAAGCTTCTACCTTCGAGTCTACTTCCCCTACTAGACCACACTCTTAAAATGTCAAGCAGGAGAAGTTTAGGCAAAGATACAACAGGTTTGACCGTTGGTGTTGTGGCAAAATTGGTCAATTTGTCATAGATTGTTGGTTTAACCCCAGATATTATGAAAATCCTCAAGTTAATAATGTGAGAAAGACCACTCACAATTTTAACACACGTAGGGGGAGTATGCTAACTAGAGACCAAGGACCCAAATAAGTTTGGGTTCCTAAGTAAACTTGATTCTACTTTTGCAGGAATGTCCAAAGGCCATCAAAAATCCTATCTGGCATTTGGACAGTGGATGCTCTCGGTATATGACCGAGACTAGAAGCATACTCCAAAATTATTCTCCAGTCATGAATGGGCCAAATGTCATCTTTGGAGGTTCTGACAGAGGGATTACAAAAGGCTACAGTATGATTACTAATGGTAGTGTATCCTTCTCAGATGTGGCTTGTGTTGAAGGATTGGAACACAATCTTATAAGCATAAGCCAGCTATGCGACAAAGGATACATAGTAGAATTTCATGCAGACAAGGGTTTGATAAAATCGGTCGATAACTTAACGATGATTTTATCAAGAACTCTTAGTAGGAATATATTTTATTTAAATTTTATTTGCATAGACTCTTCTACGCCAGTGTGCTTTTTGACAAAAGATAGTGCGTCTCTTGGTGACCAATGGCACAAGAGATTATCACATATAAATTACAAAACTATTAATAAATTATTTTCCCTCAATTTAGAGCGTGATGCACCCAATGTTAAGTGAATTAAAGATAGACCTTGTCACGTATATATAAAAGACAAGCAAATAAGGACTACCTTTAAAAGCATTATTAGTAAATATTTTAATAGGTGTTTATACCTACTTCATATGGACTTGTTCGATCCACAATAAATTAGAAGTTTGGGAGGTAAGGTTTATAAATTGGTTATTGTTGATGATTACTCTCGCTTTGCGTGGGTGTTCTTTCTAAAACACAAGTCAGATACCTTTGATATCTTCACTAATTTTATTAGGCAAGTTCAGAATGAATACAGCTGCTCCGTTATCAAAATTAGAAGTGACAATGGAACATAGTTCAAGTCTGGGGTGTTGGATCCCTAGTTGGATTTGGGCTAGATTCACTAAATTAGGTTGAGTCTAACCCACCTTGTATAGCCAGGGTCAATTCTTTGGGTCCTAGAGTTTAGGCTAAGTCATTAGGTTCAACCTTCATGGACTACCCAACATAGGACCTCAGAAGACTCAGACTTAGAAGATTTAGAGAACCGAATGTTTAGTTCAAAATTATTCGAACTCTGCTCGACGATCGTCGGTCTCAGATCCAAGAACTCAGAGTTATTTCTCTGAGCTGAGCTCGACGATATTCGAGCTCAGGTCGACGATCAATTCATTCAGACAGATTCTCAGCTCGAAGAACTCAGAGTGCAGAATTGGCAAATCATTCTCTGTATGCAGTTCGCAGAGCTCAGGTTGACAAATAAGAATTCTCAGGTCGATGATCTTGGAACTCCGGTCGATGAATTCCTTTCAGAGGTCGACGATTTCTGTCCTGCTCCAGAATGAGAAGTTTTTCTAATTTTTGCCCCTTACTTTCTATATTATTTAGCAGTAATATTCCTGAGTAATTAATGCTCATATTCCCCTGAATATAGCTGTTATTGGTAGCATTAATCATGGTCTTCTTCAGTATAATTACTTGCTTATTTTATTAGGGACGGTTGGGGAAACTCATTTAAGTCATATTCCAGCCATTTGTATTCTCCAGATCTTTCAACAATTAATGCTAGCTTTTCAAATTCAAAGGAAAATGTTTTTGACTACAAAATAAAAAAGAGATTCTCTTTTTCAGAAAAGAACACATAAGGCAAGAACATTGCAGAGGTTTACAGAGAAGAGAATTTTTACAGATACACAAAAATATACAGATGGAGATCTGCTTCTTCTCTATGCAGAAATACAGTTTGTTCTTTCCCTTGTTCATACCAAAAAGACTGAAGAAGAACATTCATCACAAATCAAGAGTCTTCTTCATCTTTAGATCCTAGAATCTTCAGAGACATCTATTCAACATCTGTCTACTGGATTTCTGGACATTGACAAGACAAGGCTGAAGACCTACACCCTGAAGCAAAGCTTCCAGTCTTCCTGAACCATTCAACTTCTCAGGGGGAGCTTTGAAAACATCAAGATCCACTAGTCTTCTCTATTGATTAGAGAAAAAGAATACACCATCACCTCCTCTCACCTCCTATAAAAGAGTTTTAACTCCCTTCAAAAGTTAACCACTTGGTTGTCAAGTCATCTGATCAAAAGACATGGGTTGGTTTTTGGTCACCTGATCAAAAGCCTAAAGGGTTGCTATATCTCCCTACAAATAGATATTATGGTGGCAGTCACCTGATCAAAACCTGTTAGTGTATTCCTACTAGAGTGGTAGAAGAGTGGATGTACCCAGTTGGGGAACCACTATAAAACTTCTTGTGTTATCTGGTTACCCCTTTTTCTTTCTGTACTGTGCTGTGTTATTTTAGCTTAATTCTTTTTACATAATATTTATTATCACATATTTTTACTGCTAGATAATCAAAACAATTAGAAGATTTTAAAAACACTCTATTCACCCCCCTCTATAGTAAGTTAGATCTATCCCCTCCTTTCAATTGGTATCAGAGGGTTGTTCTCTTGGTTGAACAAGGTAACACTTTAAACAACAGATCCTTCTTAGATCTAAATTTCTCTAGCTTATTTCTTATAGCATGGCACAGAACAAGGATTATGCAAGCATCAGACCTCTAGTATGCAACTTGAACAAGTTTGCTATCTGGAAGACAAGAATTAAATTATATATGAACTCCATTGATGAAGATATTTTTAATTCTATTTTTACAGGACCACCAACTCCAGAGGCTGCATCTGCTACCAGTTCCAACACTCATGCTATTCCACCACCTGAGTGGACAGATGCACAAAAGAAGGCCAAAATAGCTGATGTAAAGGCCATGAATATTCTAGCTCAGACATTATCTGATGACATCTTCAAGAAAGTGGCAGAATGCACTTTAATTAAGGCCATCTGGGATTCTCTAAACCAGATGGTTGCTGGATCTGCAGATGAGAGGAAAGAGAGAAGATCAAATATCATCTCTCAATATGAGAACTTTAAGAAAGAAGAAGTAGAGTCAGTGAGTGACATGTATAACATACTCAGCTCAATCTTTAATGAGCTAAAAACCCTGAATAAGGACATAACACTCACTGAGGTCAATTATAAAATCCTTATGTGCTTCCTTAGCTCATGGGATTCAAGAATCTGGCCTATCAAGGAAGCCAGAAGTCTTAATGAGATTTCCACAGAATCTCTATTGGGAAAGCTCAAGTCTTATGAGCAGCTGATTAAGTCCAGAGAGGCTGCAGAGCAGAAGACTCCTTCATCAGGCAGAAAGGATAAAATTATTGCATTTAAAGTGAATGAAGAATCAGAAGCCCCAACAGTCAATGAAGAATTCCAAAGTCTCTTAGCCAAGAGATTTTACAAGATGGGCAAGAGGGATTTCAGAAGAAACTCATCAAGACAAGATGACAAGCCCAAGTATAACAAAACACCTACTAAGGAAATTATGTGTTTTGGGTGCAGGAAACCTAGAAATATCATATCTGTGTGTCCAGAGACTCAGAAGAAGGATAGAAGAAGAGAAAAGGAGACAAGGAAGAAGCATTACAACAAGCCTTCCTCCAGCAAGCATAAAAGAAAGTAGAAAGGTTTTGTTGCTGAAATCTGGAGTGATACTGAATAAGAATCTTCATCTTCCAGCTCCAGTGAAGATGAAGAGAAAGCAAAAGCAAAGGAAGTTTGCTTGATGGCTATTGATGCATCAGGCAGCATCTCAGAAGCTGTGCAGTCAGATAGTGATGAACCTCAGTCTAAAGAAGATCTGGTACTGTCCTCCTTTGATTTAAATTCAGATAGTTTCAAAATGGAATTAAAATCCTTGTATATTGATTTAATAAATTCTGAGAAAGAAATTAAACTCCTCAGAGGAAAATTAACTAAACAAGATAACTTACTTTCAGAAAACATTAAAATGAAAAATGAATTGACCTTAGCTAATGAACAAATTGTTTCATTAAAAACTGAATTAGCTGAGGTAAGGAAACTTGAAGAATCCCTAAATGGGAGAAGCATCAAGTTGATGAACATCACAAGCACAGTGAATGCCAGACTTAATGACAAGCTGGGCTTAGGTGTTTCATCAAGCCAACCCCCACTGATTCAGAAAAACATTTTATCAACTCCTATAAAATTTGTTTCTGAAAAGGGTAAAGAGAAAATAGAAGATAACAATGTTAATCAAAAAAAACTTAAGCACAAGAGTAAAAAAAGAAAAAGAGTAAGAAAATTTTTAACCAGAACAATGTTCAGCAGATTTCGTCGAACTTAGATCAACAAAATGTGTACCGTTCGTCGAACTCAAGTTAACGAACTCTGAACGAAAACTTTTACTATAATTATTCTTCGAACTGCGATCGACGAAACCAGTATGGTTCATCGACCCGAGATAGACGAACTTGGGGCGTAGAGAATGAATATTTTCATTCTCTGAGTGGAGCTCGATGAGCTCATCTCCATTCGTCAAACTCAGATTGACGAACTTACCAAAATTCGTCAAACTCAGTTCCTGATAACAAAAATTTCAAATCTTATAGAACCTATAATAAACCTAGATAACATATTAATCCATTAACCTAGTGGATAATTCCACCTAAAAGATATCATCCTTTAGGTTACAAAAGTCAACCTGAATATTCATATATTTCAAGCTTTAGTTATGTAAATCAACAAGGACCCAAGGTAACCTGGGTCAAGAATATCTAATCTATTTTTGTGCAGGTGAAAGACTATCCTACCACAGAGGAACAGTGGTATCTGGGTAGTGGTTGTTCAAAACATATGACTGGAAGCAAGGACAATCTATCCAACTACAAGTCCAAGCTAGGTCCTAAAGTTGTTTTTGGTGACTCCAACTGTGGCCAGACTAAAGGCTATGGAGATATAAAGATTGGAGTTGTCACATTCAAGAAAGTAGCTTATGTAAGTGGATTAAAGCACAACCTGATTTCCATTAGTCAACTCTGTGATGAAGGGTTTCAGGTATCTTTTGATAAATACTCTTGCATTATTTCTTCTGTTGATAACAAGATTGTTTTAACTGGATCTAGAGTTGGAAACATTTACATAGTAAATTTTTAGTCTGCTAGGTCTGAAATATGTCTGTTCAACCAAATTAATAATAATAATGAACTTTGTCATAAGAGATTAGGTCATGTTAATGTAAAAAACATTGCTAAGCTATCTAAGGACAACCTTATTAGAGGATTGCCTTTTGATCCCTACAAGAAGGAAGGCCTCTGCAGGGCTTGTCAATTAGGCAAGCAAACTAAAAATAGTTTCAAAGCCTTTAGTAAAAGTGATTCACCTAGGATTTTGTATTTGATCCGCATGGATATTTTTGGACCCATTGTTGTATAAAGCTTAGGAGGGAAATCTTATACCTTAGTGATTGTAGATGACTTCTCAAGATTCACTTGGGTGTTCTTCTTAAGGAACAAGTCAGATAACTTCAAGGTTCTTACAGATTCTTAATAGCATAAGGATTGAGTACTCTACTCCAGTTGCACTGATCAGAAGTGATCATGGTACTGAGTTTGAGTCTCTTCCCATGCAAAGATTCTGTGAGGAGGAAGGTATCAGATATTATTTCTCTGCTCTTAGAACTCATCAACAAAATGGGGTAGCTGAAAGGAAAAATAGAACACTAATTGAAGATGCAGACACATTGCTTGCAGATGCTTACTTGCCACTATTCTTTTGGGCAGAGGCTGTAAGCTCAACAAACTATGTCCTGAATAGGAGTTTTATACATAAGCTTAAGGGCAAGACTCCCTATGAATTACTTAAAGGGAAGAAGCCTAAAGTAGATTTCTTTAAGATTTTTGGTTATAATTGTTACATTAACAATAATGACAAGAAATATATTGGAAATTTTGAAGCCAAGGATGCATGAGAATTTTTCTAGGATATTCCCAAGTCAGCAAAGCATATAGGGTTTATAATCAATCTACAATGAAAATAGAAGAGTCTGTACACATTTCCTTTGATGAGACTAACATGTTTTATAAGGAGAAGAACTCTTCTACCAGTGAATCTTTGCAGGTACCACATTTGTGTGAGCAGATGAATGAGTTGAACCTCAGCAATGAGGCTAATGCCTATACCTCTCCACAAAGCTCTGAAGATAGTGAAGATGATTTCACTAAAATAGTTGTTAAACTAACAATAGCCCGCATAATTCCACAAGATCGAGGAATTAACTCCCCAAGCTGTTGCTGAACCAGCTCCACCAACTGATCCTATCATACTTAGAGATCATCCTATATCTCAAGTAATAGGAGACATATCAGTAGGTGTGCAGACAAGGCATCAACTCAACCAAGACTTGATGTATTCCTGCTTCATATCTCAAATTGAGCCCCAATCTATAAAAGATGCTAAGCAAGATCCACTCTCGATTATGGCAATGCAAGAGTAGCTCATCAAATTCGAGAGATGTAGAGTTTGGGACTTAATTCCAAGATCCAAAGACTACCCAATCATTAGAACTAAAGTGGGTATTCAGAAATAAACTTGATGCCCATGGCATTATCCTAAGGAACAAGGCAAGGCTAGTAGCTCAAGGCTATAGGAAAGAGGAAGGCATTGACTATGATCAGACATTTGCCCATGTTGCAAGGCTTGAGGATATAAGAATCTTCCTTGCATATGTTGCCTAAAAAAAGTTCAAGGTCTACCAAATGGATATCAAGAGTGCATTTCTGAATGGAGAACTCAAATAAGAAGTATATGTGGAGCAACCACCAGGTTTTATCTCTCTAACTAAACCCTCTTATATTTTTAAATTGCATAAGGCTCCTTATGGTCTAAAGCAAGCTCCAAGAGCT
Source organism: Platanthera zijinensis (assembly GCA_039513925.1). Taxonomy (NCBI): domain Eukaryota; kingdom Viridiplantae; phylum Streptophyta; class Magnoliopsida; order Asparagales; family Orchidaceae; genus Platanthera; species Platanthera zijinensis. The sequence continues at coordinate 83,651,891 of CM077080.1, read as the reverse complement.
ATGTATGAAACCTTAGCCAACTTTCTTCTAGAACATCAATTTTCTAGAGGCATTGTAGAAGGCCCTTATTTATTAAGCATCCTAAAGATAAAATCTTATTAGTACAAATTTATGTAGATGATATTATCTTTGGCTCCACTGATTCCAAACTATGCAAAAGATTTTCTGACTTAATGCATTCCAAGTTTGAAATGAGTAGCATGGGTGAACTCTCTTACTTCCTTGGCCTCCAAGTGAAGCAATTGCCTGATGGCATCTTCATATCCCAATCCAAGTATACTAAGGAGCTAATCAAAAGGTTTGGCATGTTAGATGCCCCAGCAAAGAAAACACCCATGGCTACCAATGTTGTGGTTGAATCTGATGAACATGGGAAGCCTGTTGATCAGAAATTATATAGGGGCATTGTTGGGTCCCTGTTGTATCTCACAGCAAGTAGGCCAGACATAATGTTTGCTACATGCCTTTGTGCTAGGTTCCAAGTGAACCCTAAAGAATCTTATCTTATTTTCCTTAAAAGAATTTTAAGATATATAAAGGGTTGCCCAAATCTAGGACTCTGGTATCCAACTGAGTCAAAATTTGAGTTGACTAAATACTCAGATGCAGACTTTATTGGATGTAGAGTGGACAAGAAGAGCACATCAGGAACATGCTAGTTCTTTGGTGCTAGACTTGTCTCCTGGTTTTGCAAAAAACAAACATCTGTGTCTACCTCAACTACTGAAGCTGAATGTATAGTAGATGAGAGTTATTGTTCACAGATGTTGTGGATTCAGAACCAACTTCTGGATTATGGTATCAACTTAAATAATTCAACCTTACTCTGTAATAATACAAGTGTAATTTCTATTGCAAAGAATCCAGTGCATCATAGTAGAACAAAGTATATAGAAATAAGACATCATTTCATTAGAGATTGTGTGGACAAAAACAAAATTAACCATATTTACATCTATACTGATTTGCAAAGAGCATACATCTTCACCAAACCCCTGGATGAGAGGAACCATCTGTTCTTTATGAATCAACTAGGCATAATAGATGGAGAAGGTTTAATTTAATTTTTTTTTCTGAGTTCAACGATCTGGGCATTTTTCGTCGAACGGAGATCGAGGATCTATGACCTCTTTGTTAAGAGTTCATCGACCTGCGATCGATAATCTCTTGTTAGGAAAACATTCGTCGAATGGAGATCGACGATTGGTGAACTCAGCCCGAGAAACCTTAGAAGTAACTTTCGTCGACCTGTGATCGATGATCTTGCTTCTGAAAATATTTCGTCGAACTGAGATCGACGAACTTTTTTCCCTCCTCTGCAAACTGAGATCGATGAACTTTTTGCATTCGTCGACCTTAGATCGAAGAATGTTTTGTTGCAGGATGGAGCTTGCCGTTTCATATTCTGAAAACCTTATAATAGGTTTTATTCTTCGAGCTCAATCCCGCGCTTTCAGAACTCTTCTGCTCTTGATCTTTCTCGTTTCTTTTGCAGGAGATTTCAGAAATCAATGGAGATTCAAGCAAGCACTCTCTCCGGCATGAAGTATGACACTGGTTTTGACATCGACTTCGATTCCTTTGGTCACTCAGACAAAATCTTCACGGATATTCTTCAGTTGTTTGAAGATCAAAAATTGAAGCAGTTTATGACTACAAGGATCAAGTTGCCAGCCGTCGAGATCAAGGAATGGGTTTACACATCAACTTCATCTGATGCAGAGATGATAGGATCAATTTATAGAAAATAGGTTTCTCTCTGTCCTGCTGTTCTTTCTGATATATTTGGATTTGAGAATGGGGTAGATGATCTTGAAATGGATAGTTCTGATTTTGATGGGATGCTGATAAGGGGTCACTTCGAGGGAAACCCTAATAAGCTGCTGAAGAAGAACTTGTTTGTTGAATACAAGTTCTTGGCTGATGTAGTAGGCAAGGTCCTACTGGGCAGGCACACTACCCATGACTACATCACAAGGCACCAGTTTTTGGTGATGAGTGCCTTGGTTGATAAGAAAAAGATTAACTGGGGACATTTTCTATTTTACTTGATTAGGAAGAAAAATTCTAAGAAGGAAGTTTGTTTTGCAAGAGTATTGGGAATTTTTCTGCACGCCAGGGATAATGACTTACTGGTCTCCCATACAGTATTCATTAATGCCACTAAGAGGTATACATCTGCCCTCTTTGGCAGATGGGAGAGGATAATTTCCAAGCCATCCAAGGCTTCCTCCTCTTCCTCAAGACCTTCTGAGAGTACCAGGGTTGCTCCATCCACTCCCCACCCTACTGAAGATGTTTGCACTCTACCTCCACCTCCACCTCCAGCTCAACAACCAACACCTTCTCAACTTCACATACCATCAACAACCCTCCAGCATACATCCACATCTCAAGACCATACACCAACACCTCCTGCTTCCCCAGTTTATCTCTCTTCACCAGTTCAATCACCAGTACATAAACCATCTCTTCATGCTTCTCCAGGATATCATCCAACTTCTCCTCCATCTCCACGTCCAACCCATCTAGACAACATTATATCATCCATCAATTTTAACTTGCTCTCACCTCATCCATCTCCACAAACACATCATACTCCCTCACCATCTTATTTTCCTCCATCCTCTCCCACTCAGCATGAAACCATGACTTATTCTATTCCTTTCACTGATTCTATTCCCATCATCCACCCATTTATATCCACTCAAACCCCTCCTGAGTTAATGGACATAGATTCTCCCTTAATTATCTCCATCATGGAGCACATCACTCCAGTCATAAGGAAACTCACAGCAGAGGCTATTTCACCTCTTGCTGCCTCCATTTCATCTCTTGCTGCCCTACTTTCTGCCTCCTCTGTCCCTCCTTCTTCAACAAGGGGCCTGGTTCCAGTACTTAATAAAACTAGGCAGGGGGAGATACTCGATGAAGAAGCAGCTCCAGCAGCAGTAGCAGCAGAAATAGTTTTGCAGACATTTTAGTTATCAAATGTATATATGGTTTTAGAGGCCGAGATATTTGATGTAGATATGATGAATAAAGAGATCTTGACTGTTGGTGATTGTTATATCAATCCCACAGTAGACATCTTTGGATTATTATATTCTTTCAATACAAATTATTTGAATTCTTTTCTTCCAATTGTAAAGCCATCTTTGGCTATAGTATGCTACACTGCACCAATAAGTCCTGAAGTTGTTAATCAACTGAAGGAAAGTTTTGCTACTAACATGGTTGTGGAATCATTAGGCCCAACCTATGTGATGGATGATAGCCCTGTACCTACTTTAGATGACTTGATTGCTCAAAATGTAGCACAAGATCTTGCACTTGTTCAGAATGATTCTGCTTTAAATGAATTTATGTTTGCTGACAAAGATATAGAAGATTATCAGATGATTACTGAGAGTATTGCTCCACCTATAATTGATGAACCTCAAGCACTTCCTCAGTCTGAAAGACAAATCTCAAAGGAAACATTGAAAGAAATAGATGCATTGTATGATAACCCTCAAAGTTCTTCTGATGATGACATAGATGATGATTCTGATGGATCTGATGATCCTAAATCTAAAAAGAAGGCTGCAAAGAAAAGAAAAGTGGTTCCAAAGGCTGCTCCAAAGCCTAACCCCACTCATGACACACCTTATTATATTCTGAACAAGATTACTCTATATCCAGGGATGCCTCAGTGGATGTGGCTATCCAAGAATGAGCAGAAAGAAAGGAAGAAGATGAGGAGGTACAGGTCTCCTCCTAAGAAATTTAGGAAAGACCCTCCTCCTCCTCCTCCTCCTCCATCTTCAGGCGCCTCTTGCAATTTTTCTCAAAGATATGCTCCAGTCACCAAGACTTATCAGAGACATTCCAAGCAAGGCAGTCAGCAGTAGTCCTCCCAAGGCCATCATCCTCAATCTTCAGTCAAGAGAAATCATACAGACAATGTTGATGAATCTCAGAAGGACTCAAGTCTAAAAAGGCCAGAATCTCCACCAATTCCCTTTATAGATCCAGAGCAGGAGACAATTGCTAAAATGGAAAGAATTCATGAGCTGATAAGAATTTCTCAAATTAACAAAGCCAAAGCTGAAGGAAAGGATCCTTCACAATTCTCAACCATGTCTTTATTCAGTAAAGAAGAACTTAAAAGGTATGACAAAGCAAATAAATTCTTTAATGTTGATGATTACATAAAATTGCATCCAGAAGCTGTAGTTCAAAGAGCAACATCTCTCAATATCATTGGTGCCTCAGACATAACAATGTCAAGGAAACAAGTTGTTGATCCTAATAGAGAAATCATTTTCAGACAGACTTCTGAGAAGCCAGAGAAAGATAAAACAAAGCAGAACAAGTGGTCTAGTTTTTGTTTTATTCTTATTTTTTGAACTCTATTATGTTTAGTCATGAAGCATCTCTTGTAAATATCTGCTGAATGTTTTATTTCTGTCAGATATATATTTTTGGTTGCTTTATGATTGTTTCTTTTATTTTGCTTTAGAGACCTCACCCAAATATGGGGAGATTGTTGGATCACTAGTTGGATTTGGGCTAGGTTCACTAAATTAGGTTGAATCTGTCTCACCTTGTATAGCCAGGGTCAATTCTTTGAGTCATAGAGTTTAGGCCAAGTCATTAGGTTCAACCTTCATGGACCAGCCAGCAGAGGACCTCAGAAGACTCAGACTTTGAATATTCAAAGAACAGAATGTTTAGTTCGAAATTCTTCGAACTTAGCTCAATGATCGTCGATCTCAGATTGACGAACTCAGATTTATTTCTCTGATCTGAGTTCGATGATATTCGTGCTCAGGTCGACGATCAATTCTTTCAGACAGATTCTCAGCTCGACGAACTCAGAGTGCAGAATTGTCAAGTTATTCTCTGTATGCAGTTCGCAGAGCTCAGGTCGACGAACAGGAATTCTCAGGTCGACGATCTTGGAACTCAGGTCGACGAATTCCATTCAGAGGTCGATGATTTCTATCCAGATCCAGAGTGAGAAGTTTTTCTGATTTCTGTCCCTTACTTTCTATATTATTTAGCAGTAATATTCCTGAGTTATTAATGCTCATATTCCCCTGAATATAGCCGTTATTGACAGCATTAATTATGGTCTTCATCAGGATAATTACTTGCTTATTTTATTAGGTACAGTTGGGGAAACTCATTTAAGTCATATTCTAGCCGTTTGTATTCTCTAGATCTTTCAACAATTAATGCCAGCTTTTCAAATTCAAAGGAAAATTTTTTTGACTACAGAATATAAAAGAGATTCTCTTTTTCAGAAAAGAACACACAAGGCAAGAACATTACAGAGGTTTATAGAGAAGTGAATTTTTACCGATACACAAAAATATATAGAAGAAGATTTGCTTCTTCTCTGTGCAGAAATATAGTCTTTTCTTTCCCTTGTTCATACCAAAAAGATTGAAGAAGAACATTCATCACAAATCAAGAGTCTTCTTCATGTTTAGATCCTGGAATCTTCAGAGACATCTATTCAACATCTGTCTACTGGATTCCTAGACATTGACAAGACAAGGTTGAAGACCTATACCCTGAAACATAGCTTCCAGTCTTCCTGAACTATTCAAATTCTCAGGGGGAGCTTTGACAACATCAAGATCCACTAGTCTTCTATGTTGATTAGAGAAAGAGAAGACACCATCACCTCCTCTCACTTCCTGTAAAAGATTTTTAACTCCCTTCAAAAGTTAACCAATTGGTTATCAAGTCACCTGATCAAAAGACTTGGGGTGGTTTTTGGGCACCTGATCAAAAGCTTAAAGGGTTGCTATATCTCCCTACAAATAGATATTGTGGTGGCAGTCACCTGATCAAAACCTGTTAGTGGATTCCTACCAGGGTAGTAGAAGATTGGATGCACCCATTCGGTGAACCACTATAAAACTTCTTGTGTTTTTTGGTTGCCCCTTTTTTCTTTCTGTACTGTGCTGTGTTATTTTAGCTTAGTTCTTTTTACAAAATATTTATTATCACTTATTTTTACTGCTAGATAATCAAAACAATTAAAATATTTTAAAAACACTCAATTCACCCCCCTCTAGAGTAAGTTATATCTATCCCCTCCTTTCATGGGGCCATGATAGAATTCTGTGAAAGTCTTGATATCTTTCATGAGTTTTCCTTTCGTCGTACTCCTTAACAAAATGGAGTTGCTGAGAGAAGGAATATAACACTCATAGAGGCTTGCAGAACCATGTTAAGTGATGCCTCACTGCCAGAATATTTTTGGGCTGAAGCTGTCAACACTGCATGTCACGTGCAAAATCAAGCACTCATAAACAAGAACCATAATAAGACACCTTACGAACTACTAAAGGGCAGGAAACTGACTATTTCATATTTGAAAATCTCTGGTAGTAAATGCTTTGTACTTAATAATAGGAAGTATCACCCGACTAAATTTTTTGAAAAGAGTTTTGAAGGTATTTTTGTAGGTTATAGTAGCCATAGTAAGGCATATAGGATTTTTAATAAGAAAACCCTGGTTATAGAAAAATCTATCAATGTTGTATTTGATGAGATGAGCTTGCTGCAAGGCAGTTCTTCTAGTGTGCTTATTGAAGATGCAGGTTCAAGACTGAAGGAATTAAACTTGGATGAGCCGATTGAAGAAAAAGCTCAAAAGTTCATCAAGATCACCACTCCAACCCCAATTGGAGAGGATGATCACCATGATGAAGATGTAATCCAAGTTGATGAAGTCCCTCTAGTGATAGAGGAAGCTCGAGATGCAAGAACCCTAGAGCTCAGACACTTGAAGGATCACCCAATTGATCAAATCATAGGAGATCCCTGGGATGGTGTCAGAACTCGTAGAGGTATAACTAATGAAATTCTATATTTAAGTTTCCTCTCGCAGGTTGAACCAAAGAAGTTTGAGAAAGCAAACACAGACGCATCTTGGATAATGACAACGGAAGAAGAATTGAATCAATTCAAGCGTTACAAGTCTGGAAGGTTGTTCAAGAACCCAAAGGTAAGAACGTTATCAGAACAAAGTGGGTCTACAAGAACAAGATGGAAGAAGATGGAACAATTATAAAGAACAAGGCCAGACTCGTCGCCAAGGGATACAAACAAGAAGAAGGAATCGACTTTGATCAGACATATGCTCCAGTGGAAAGACTGGAGGCAATCAGGTTGTTCCTAACATATGCAGCACTTAAGGGCTTCATTGTTTATCAGATGGACGTGAAGTCGTCCTTCCTTAATGGTGACATAAAGGAAGAAGTGTATGTGGAATAACCTTCAGGTTTTGTTGATTCTAACCATCCTGAGCACGTTTATCTTTTGTTTAAAGCTTTATATGGTTTGAAACAATCTCCTCGAGCTTGGTATGATATGTTGTCTAGCTTTCTTCTTGAGAACAAGTTCACAAGAGGAAAGATAGAGAAGACATTATTTCTTAGGGAACTAAAAGGAAAGATTTTGCTAGTGCAAATCTATGTCGATGAAATCATATTTGGCTCTACTGACAACCACCTTTGCAAAAAGTTTTCTAAACTTATGCAAGAGAAGTTTGAAATGAGCAGTATGGGAGAGCTGAAGTATTTCTTAGGACTTCAGGTAAAATAATCTGAAGATGGAATTTTCATCTCTCAGACAAAATTCACTAAGGAGTTAATTAAGAAATTCGAAATGGAGAACACAACCTCTATGAGGACTCTAATGGGTTCAGCTATGTCTCTGGATAAGGATGAGAAAGGGAAACCTTTTGATGAAACCAAGTACAGAAGCATAATTGGATCTTTTCTCTATCTTACTGCTAGTAGACCAGACATAATGTTTTCAACATGTGTGTGTACTAGATTTCAAGTGAACTCTAAGGAATCTCACTACGCTGCTGCAAAGCAAATTTTGAGATACCTTAAAGGTACACCAAATCTTGGATTATTGTACCCAAGAAGTAATGATAGCGAACTGATAAGTTTTTCAGATGCAGATTTTGTAGGAAGCAAAGATGACAGGAAAAGCACTTTCGGGACTTGCCAATTCCTAGGAAGAAGGCTTATCTCTTGGAGCTGAAGGATGCAGAATTGTGTTGCAATTTAAACAGCTAAGTCAGAGTATATCTCTGTAGGCAGTTGTTGTGTACAACTGTTATGGATAAATAACAAATTTGAAGACTACAACATGTAGTTCAAGAACATTCCAATGTTTTGCGACTCCTTCGGTGCAATTGCAATTGCCAACAACCCAGTCTCTCACAACAGGACAAAACACATCGAGCTGAGGTACCAATTTATCAGGAAGAATGTGGAGCATGGAGACATCAATCTCCAGTATATTCCAACTGATAAGTAGGTTGCAGACATTTTCACGAAGCCACTAGACGAGGCCAAGTTCTCGTTCTTCAAAACATAACTTGGCATGCTCAATAAAGAAGACTGAAGAAATAGGTCTCACAGCAAAGTTCAAGGATCGGGTTATACTTCAAGAATTCAAAAAATTCTTCTCTAGACTTCATTTCTCGAGAAGACATTTACTACTCGGGTACTACAGATTACTACTCGAGAACCCACCTGACTCCTGAGAAATACTTCTCCAGTACTAGATTGATTCTCGAGAACCTCAAGTCTGCTTCTCGAGAACTTCAGAACTGCTTCTTGAGAAAGTACTTCTCTACTCGAGAACTTTCTTGACTTCTCTCGAGAAATGACCTACCTTTCGAGAAGTCTGCTGCCGATTTTTTGTTTCAAGTTCAAATTTTTGATATTCGCACCCGGACTCTACTATCATCATATTTTTAGGTATGTTACTATTATTATTTCCTTAATCATCATAAATTAAGACTTATATAAATAGATTAAGTCCAAAAAATCCAAAATTACCCGATCTCTCAAACCCTTCTCGAGAAAAAGGAAAACCCTTCGTCTTCTCTGTCATCGTCGCCCTCTTGTCGCTGCTTCAGTGTTTTCTCTCAGAAAGAGGATTTATGTTCATCTCTCTCGATCAATGGCCCCTCTATCGAATGTTGGAATCGGCAGTGAACTCGTTTTTACTAGAATAGCCGATCTGTCAGATGATTTACATAACGTTCTACTGTTATTAGAAACCGCCAGAATTATATTTGTTTTGGAACACCCATGCAAAATTTTACTTCCAGATGTTGAAGAATTTTTCCAGAATGCCAAATTGAAGAGGAATGGGAAGATTCTTAAGTCCAAGGTTCATGGAATCAAAGTTAAGCTAACTACTCCAATAGTCTCTAAGCTACTTTAGTTGCCCATCATTGATGAAGAAGACGACCTAATTGTTGAAGATTACGATCGTGCGTGCGGATTCTGTGGGGTCTCTGCTGGTGTATGCAGCATTCTCCGTCCCGATCTAAATGCAGAGAGCAAGCTCCTTGTAGACATACTTGGAAAAATCCTTCTATGCCGCACCAGTTCAATCAGCTTCATTATAAATGACTTCTTTAATATGATGACAACAACAATATGTAGGAAGAAGTTTCAGTGGGACATGATGATTTTTGATAAAATCGAGGATAGCATCAAGGCAACAAATTTTTGCAGGATTGTCTCTCTTCTCCTTCATGAACTCAAGCCAGAAGTTTTTGATTTCTCTAAAGGTACTTCTCTGTATCATATGAAGAAAGTCTCAATTTCCTCTATTCAAAGATAGGAACTTAAGCTTCAGAACACTGCACAAGTTGCCAAATCCCATGATTTCCAAGAGGATGAGGACAGGACCCCATCTTCCCCTTTACATCAAGTGGCTAGCACTTCAGGTATAGCTGTTGAGGGGGAGCCTGCTCCTACAGTCCCACAGGTAAGTCATTCTGAACTTCCTCTAGATGTCACTCCATCTGCTGCTATTGAGAAAATTTCTACCCAACTAGAGGACTTAGGTCTTATAGATGTTGATCTGCCTAATGAAGAAATTCTTACTGATACACATATTGAAGAATAAGTCATATCTATAGAAGATTATATTACCAGAATGATAGAGGAACTTACTTCCAAAGAACCTCTTTCCCCTCTACATGCAGAGAAATCTCCTCATCCAGAACCATATCCATCAGACCATCCTTATGAACCAGAATCTCCTCACCCTCAGTCTCCTACTAAAGATGTGTATGAAGAAGAGCCAGTTTTAATTTCTGATAAAAAAGAAGCAACTCCTGAACCAGCTGAAGCTCCCCTCAAAAGCCTAGACTTCTCCCTTCCTACTATTCTTAGTGAGGAAGGAGATGTCATTATTCATACCACCAGAGCCCAGAGCTCAGTTATCATTGAAGAAATACTTCCTTAGACAGCTCCAATAGTACCTCCTCCTCCAGTTCTAGCTCCAGAAATTCCTGATAATACCATTCTTGGTAAGATTGAAGTCATATTAAAATAGCAGAGAGAGTATTTTTATCAGTCTCTCAAGGCCGTCCCAGATAAAGTCACTGCTTTCGAGAAAGAAATGAGCAAAGGATTTGCTGAGATTCAGCACAACACTAATGAACTTAAAAACCTGTTCAAAATAGGTGGGAAAGCTCTAGATCACACCATTACCAACATTGGTCAGGTGATGGATCAATCAGTAACTTTGGAAAATAATCATATCCTATTGGAAAAGAATGTTAAAGGTCATAACTTCAAGACCTGTGAAGAGGTTGGAAAATTGAAAGAGGAAGACATAACCACCCTATCTCTAGAAGTCAGAAAGGGGATAATTTAGTCAAGGAATATCTAGAAAAATCTTATAATAACATGAAAACCCTTTAGGAAGGAAAGCTAAATGAAATACATGCTGATAATCAAAACCAGATTGATGGTGTCAATTTTCACACTTATGATACAATAGTTTGAATGCACAACCAAATTTTCCATGAATTTCAAGTTGATCCAAATGTTATTCCACATCATCTCAATTCTACTGCCCAGTATCCTTCTGCACCAATGCTTACATTCTCTCATAGACTAGAAGATCAAGAAGCTCCTCCTGCAGAATATTCTCAAGTTTGGTCAGATCAAGAAATTCCTCAGATTCATCCTCTAGAAATTCCAGCTCATAAGAAAAGAAAGTATTGTGATGGTGCCTCTGCTAACAGTTCAACTCCTAATCCAGAGGCTGAAAGAAGGAAAGCCCAAGAATTTGCTAAAATATGGAGCCCAACCTCAAAATCACTAATTCTTGATACTCTAAAACATGTTATTGATTTTAATGAAAATAGAAATGATAATTACAGCTCCCATGAATGGGACTTGTATAAGAAATCTATTACCAAGAGAAGATTATATGACAGAGAGTATGGCAAGAATAACCCGAAGGCTCCTCCCAAACCTGACAAGTATTATCCTAAACCTTACAGTTATCAGAAGAGACAACTAGAGAAGAAAGAGAGACAACAACAGTAGCAAAGCAAGAAGCAATAGAAGAAGATCTAAATTTTCTTTATGAGATTTTATGAATTTGGATTTTTCATGGACAACATCTATAAATATAAATCTATTAATTTTGATAATCTGATTTTTCATTGCTTAGTATTTCTCATTATTACTTTGTTTACTAGTCATTTATTTTGTTTATCTTGATGTAAGTCACCTTAGTGTAGAGGGTTCTGACTTCTACAAATAGGGCAGATTGTTGGGTATTGTATCTACAATAAACTAGATTTGTATGAAGTCACCCTTGAACTAAGATGAATTAAGTTTGTATTTGATGCTCTTTTCAAGTTGAGTGCTTGCAGGTTATAATTGCCAATTGTAGACAAATGTCAGTCTACAATGAGTCACCAAACACAGGACCAAATAATGTAATCTCTCATTGTGTGATCCATGGTGTTGACTCATGTGTAGCCTCTCTATTGGGACACACTTGATTTTCAAAGTACTAAAGTAATGGAAGAAATAATAGTTGTTGTATACCTTGAAGGAAACATTTTTTCAGAAAGTCAAAATTTCTCTAAGTCCATTACTCGAGAAGTACGTCATGTGCTCGAGTAGTGTTGGAACTGATTTCTCGAGTCTGCTTAGTGTAGTTTTCGAGTAGTAGAAACTATTACTCGAGAAGGCTTTGTTTGGTACTCGAGAAAGTCATGGAGTACTCGAGTAAGACTTACGTTCTTCTCGAGTTATCTCAAAAATCATTAAAAAAATTTTCTGAGTCTTGTACTCGAGTAACATAAGCCATTACTCGAGATGACCAAGCCTTGTCTCGAGAAAGCAGAAGACTAGTACTCGAGTAAGAAGAAGTTAAGTTTCGAGAAGTCTATTTGTTCTCGAGTAGTAAAGTTAGTTCTCGAGAAGTTTTTATCTAGTTCTCGAGTAATAGAAGTTATTTCATGAGAAGCCAAAAATCATTTCTCGTGTTTTCCTTAAGGACTTGTTCTTGAGAACCATACATCCTGTTCTCGAGAAACATCCATTGTTCTTGAGTAGTCTTTTATTCACTCGAGAAATGCAGTTGATTTCCCTAATTTTCATTAAGTCTAGACGGAAATGTTTTCAAATTTAATCTTGATTCTTATTGGTCCACGTGTGCAGTCATTTATGATTATGACCATTAGGCTTGCCCTATAAAAGGTCTTATCAAATCAACTATCCCTAACACACGAAATCAAGTTTTTTGAATCTTACTATTCATTCTAAATCGGGAAAGCCACCGCTCTTCATCGTCATTCTCGCTGCTACTTTTCTCCGATCCAAGTGATTCAGAACAAGAAGGCATCAACAGATCAAGGTGTTCAACCTCTACAGATCTATTTCTTGATCATGTTGAACCTAAGTTTTCAGATCCAGAGATTTCGCCTCAGTCTTCTTCGATCTATTTCTAATAGAGCTTAAAGTTTTAAGAAGGAAGAAAGGCTGAAGAATCAGATCTGGAATTATATCTATTTGTATATATTTTTTTCTGTACAACATCTTTAATCTTGTAGGAGATTCTTCTCCGAGTTGTAGGAGCTTTGTTCTCCGAGATTTTTTGTAGGAGTGTTTTGACTCCGAGTTATAGGGGCGTTGCTCTGAGTTGTAGGATTGGTTTTCAATCCGAGATAATAGTGAAGTAGCTGAGCCTAGTATTGTACTAGATTAGTGAGGTGGAGAGTAGACATACCCAAGGTTGGGGAACCACTATAAATCTTGTGTCCTCTATGGCTTATTTGTTTATTTTCTGCGCTCCGCTATTACAAGTTTTAATTCTGCAAAAAGACGCAGACCTCACCTATTCACCCCCTCTAGGTGATTTACGTAGACAACTAAAAACATCACCAAACATGCATCGTTAACCAATTGGCCTGTGCGGGAGCTCTGCGACTTAACGCATCTGTAACCGCATTACCTTTCCCAGGTATATAGTGTATCTTGAAGGTATAGTCCCCAAGGACTCCATCCACCTTTGCTGGCGCATATTCAAATCCTTTTGATCCAATTGGTACTTAAAGCTCTTATGGTCTTTGTAAAAGTCGACCTTCACACCATATATGTAGTGCCTCCAAAGCTTCAGCACGAATATCACTATTGCCAACTTCAAATCATGGACCAAATAATTCCTCTCATGCACCTTCGGCTGGTGCGAACCATAAAATATTACCCTCCCATACTGTAACAAAACATAGCCTAAGCCACTTCCTGAAACATCGTTGTTTAACTTAAAGCCTTCTGTACCATATGGCGAACACAGGACAGGTGCCATGGTCAGACGACTTTTCAGTTCTTCGAAAGCTTAAGCACATGCTGGCGACCATACAAATTTGTGATCCTTCCTGTTCAGGGTCGTGAGAGGTGACGCTATCCGTGAGAAGTTCTCTACAAAGCACCTGAAGTAGCCGACAAGCCCCAAAAAACCCCGGACTTCTGCTACAGAAGACAACACAGGCCACACTTGTATTGCAACAACCTTTACTGGATCCACCGCGATACCCTCACCACTGACAACATGACCAAGGAACGCAATAGAAGATAGCCAAAACTCATACTTAGAGAACTTGGCGTACAACTGATTACTTCTCAAGGTCTCCATAACAATATGCAAATGCTTCGCATGATCATCCTCGGATTGGGAGTACACCAGGATGTCATCGATGAACACCATCATGAATCGATCCAAATACTTCTTGAACGTCTAGTTCATCAAGTCCATAAAAACAGATGGCACATTCGTCAGCCAAAAAGGCATGAATGTGAACTCATCATGCCCATATCGTGTACTGAATGCCGTCTTAGAAATATCACTCTCCCAAATTCTTAGCTGATAGTAACCAGACTTCAAATCCAGCTTTGAATACACAGTTGATCCAACTAGCCGGTCAAACAAATCACCAATCCTCGAAATCGGGTACTTGTTCTTCTCTGTTAGCTTATTGAGTTCCCGATAATCGATACACAATCACAGACTACCATCCTTCTTCTTCACGAAGAGGACCAGGGAACTCTAAGGTGACGAACTTGGACACACATACCTGCTCTATCGATTCTTGAAGCCGCGCTTCAACACAACCATTTATCTTGGTGCTAAGCGGTAAGGAGACCGTGACACCGGCTTGACACTAGGAACCAAATCAATGGTGAACTCAATCTCTCTGAGGTGGGGCTCCAGGGAAATTTTTGGGGAAGATGTAGGCAAACTCCGACACCACCAAAACACACACTAACCCAGGCTTAGGATTCTTGGTCTCTAATAGAGTAAATAATAACTTTGCCCCCTAAAGAACTGTTAACTTAGTCTTGCATTTGATGTTTTGCCCTGGTGTGACCCCTTAGGGTTGAATCCAACCTATGCATGCTTCTCCGAGAGTCAGTCCATGCCTAAGATCAAACCACCTATGATCTTTAATTACAATGTTTTCGTTTGGTTTGTAAACCCATAATCGATACAATGGGAAGCACTAGGACGAACCACACGAAGACCTTGGGTGCTAAGGAGCGAGAAGTCCTGCAACGAACAGTACTCTCCACCACCAAGAGTGGGACAAAGACAACTTACACAAATCATAAGCCAATAACTAATCATGTCATAGGTATAAAATCTAAATCATACCTGTCATCTCATCCCTTTTCTTATGGCCTTCTGCCATTTCCTTTGTCTTCGGAAACCCACCCCAATAGTCACGGGCTATATGTCCTTGCTTGCCATACGTATAACAAGTATGTGGGACTTGCCCTGTAGCTTCTCCTGACTTAGCTTCCTTCTTCTTTGGGGCATCAACACGACAATCGCAGGTACAGTGTCCAGACTTGGCAAAAACGACAGAGTTCGGTATCCTGCACACTAGAATATGATGGACCTTTCCCAAATCTACTTCCAACGATCTAGCCGACTCCACCAATGCTCAGATCTCCAATAACTTTGTTGGTACCCTAGTTTGGATTTGAGTACAGTCTTCTCTTTTAGTCTCTTGACCCAAGATTTATCTATGGTCAAAGGTTAGTTGTTTAGTTAGTTTGCTCTAGTTTTAGAGTTGTCACTTATCCAGATGAAAATTTGGTTAAGTTGTTTTTTGTTTGACTATGGTCGAACGCCGCTCGACTATCGTCTATCGACTGGTCGACGATCGTCTATCAGTTGTTCGACGTTTGTCTGTCAGCAGATCGTCTATCTCTGAGTTAGTTCAACTCTTGTTAGCTCGATGTTCTGTAGAATCTGCCTTGCGGATCGTCGAACCCCGCTCGACTTTTTCTGACCAGACAGATTTCTTGATAGTTCAACTATCTGCTTGGATAGTTCAACTATCTGATAGTTCGACTATCTGTTTGATAGGTCGACTATCTGTGTTGTTTGATAGTTCAACTATCTGTTTGATAGGTCGACTATCTGTTGTGTTTGATAGTTCGACTATCTTCTTGGATAGTTCAACTATCTGATAGTTCGACTATCTGTTTGATAGGTCGACTATCTGTTTTCTTTGATAGTTCGACTATCTGTTTGATAGGTCGACTATCTGTTTTCTTTGATAGTTCGACTATCTGTTTGATAGGTCGACAATCTGTTTTCTTTGATAGTTCGAATATCTGTTTGATAGGTCGACTATCTGTTTTGTTTGATAGTTTGACTATCTGTTTGATAGGTCGACTATCTGTTTTGCTTGATAGCTCAACTATCTGTCTTGATAGATCGACTATCTGATAGCTCGATTGTCTGTTCTGATAGGTTGACTATCTGCTGTGGTAGTTCGACTATCTGCTTTGGTAGTTCGACTATCTATATCGTTCGACTATCTGTTTGATAGGTCGACGATCTCTGTGCTTCGGTTGACGATCTCCGAGGGTCGTTTGACGTTCTGCTGTATGTCTTTAGTAATTTTGTCCTCTTCTATTCTATGATTTATTTCATATTTATTTGGCATATTATTTCAGTTAATTTATGCTTTTATTTCCAGGCAATCTCTGCTCCATTTCTTTATGCATGAGCCAATCTTTATCTGACAAAGTGTTTTGTCTTATTAGTTGAAATATATTTTCTGCTTTATCTGCCAGGCTGTCCTTTATAGCCGTTAGACTCAAAAAGTCTTCTCTGGCCGTAAAGAGTTCTTTCTGATGTGACTTTTTCTAGCCCCTTTTATCTGATTGGATATGCAGCTTCTTAGAAAGCTTTATCCCCTTATAGCATGTCTGTCTGCAGGATTTGTTTTTGCTTTATGCTTTTTGCAGCCCAGATTGCAGATTCCAGATAAAGACAAGATTCAAACTCAAATTAGAGCCGTTGTAAAGGCTCATATATAAAGAGCTTCTTTTGAAAGAAGAAAGATAGATACAACACCATATACAAGAAGTTTACACTCAGCAGCATAAAAAAAGAGAGAAAGCAAGAAAGTTCTACAACTCTCAGAAATTCACATTCAACTAAGAAGATCAATCTCTTCAGCATTCTTCTTCATCCTGATCTCATCCTGCTTACAGGAAGACATTCACTCAGAGGCCCTTAGAAGAAGAAGAAGAAGAAAGGAAGCTGTTTGAAGAAGAACACATTTTCCAAATCAAGAGTCTTCTTCAAGCTTCTCCTTCAGAACCCCTAAACAGTTCTTTGTCTTAGTTCAGAAGAGTTCCTACACCCTGAAGCAAGACTCCTTCCTGGATATTCTCTAAGCCAGGGGGAGCCTTGATTCTTTAGAGCTATCTAGCTCTGTGCAATCCACTAGCTTCTCTAATCTGTTTAACAATAGAGAAGAAGTCTTAACTCTCTCAACCTCCTATACAAAGGGTTATTACTCCCTTCAAAAGTGAACCCTTGGTGGCAGGGCACCTGATCAAAAACCTATGTTGGATTTTGATCTCCTGATCAAAAGCTCAAAGGGTCTACTTGATCTACCTGAAGCAGATCAGTTGGTGGCAGGGCACCTGAACAAAAACCTATAGTGGATTCCTACCAGGGTGGTAGAAGAGTGGACGTACCTATTTAGAGGGAACCACTATAAAATTTCTTGTGTCGTCTGAGCTGCTTATTTAATTTATTACACTGTGGCTGTGAGTAGAAATAACTAGGATTGCTAGTTGCTGTGATAGGATCCCAAGCTTAATTGTAATTACAGTTAGCTCTCTCTTGTGCACTATACTTTGTGTTAGGCTCTAGGGTTTCAAATATCTATAAACTAATTCCGCAAATTAACTCTATGGGAGTTGAGTAGGGTGTCATAATTTTTGAATACTCTATTCACCCCCCCTCTAGAGTTGTATCTATCCTCACTTTCAATTGGTATCAGAGGGAGGTTGACTGACTGTACAGGCTAACACCTGAGTCACAAGATCCTGATAGATACCAAGCTTATAGATATTCACTTCATGGCCCCGTGCAAGGATTACTCAAGCACCAGACCTCCAGCATGCAACTTAGCTAAGTTTAGCATCTAGAAGGCAAGAATAAGATTATATATGAACTCTATTGATGAAGACATTTTCTCCTCTATTTTGACAGGACCTCCAGCACCTCCTGCTGCAACCACTGCTACAAAAACTACAAATCTAAGTGCAGTGCCTCCTCCAGATTACAATGATGCCTACAAGAAGGCAAAGATAGCTGATGCCAAAGCTATGAACATTCTGGCTCAGACTATGTCTGATGAAATTTTCCAGAAAGTGGCTGATTGCACCTCTGCAAAAGCCATGTGGGACTCACTGAACCAGATTGTAGCTGGTTCAGCTGATGAAAGGAAGGACAGAAGGTCCAACCTTATATCCCAGTATGAAAACTTCAAGAAAACTGAAACTGAATCAGTTGAAGCCATGTACACCAAACTCAGCTCAATCATCAATGAGCTGAGAACTCTTGATAAGGAAATTACATTGACAGAGGTCAATGATAAGATACTGATGTGCTTCCCCAGCACATGGGATCTTAGGATCTGGCCTATCAAGGAGGCTAGAAGTACAACTGAAATCTCAACAGAAGCTCTCCTTGGCAAGCTCAAGTCTTTTGAGCAAGTGTTGAAGACCAGGGAAGCTGAGGCTGAAGCAAAGACTCTAACTCCAGTAAGAAAAGAGCAAAATCTTGCTCTCAAAGCTGCTGATGCTTCTGAAGGAAGCCAATCTAATGAGGAGCTGATGACACTCTTTGTCAAAAGGTTTCTCAAGATGGGAAGAAAAGACTTCAGAAAGAAATCTTCAAGATATGAAGATAAACCAAGGTATGATAGATCTCCTGCTAAAGAAATCATTTGTTATGGTTGCAGGAAACCTGGACACATTCTACTAGAGTGTCCAGAGGAAAAGAGCAAAGAAAAGAGAAAGGAAAAGGAACATCACAGGAAACACTCCAAGTCCTCCTCCTACAAAAACAAGAAAAAGGAGAAGGGATTTGTTGTTGAAACTTGGAGTGATTTAGATGAGGAATCTTCCTCCTCAAGCTCCAGTGAGGATGAGGAAGAGAAGAAGGCAAAGGAAATCTGCCTTATGGCTATTGATGCCTGCAGCAATCACTCAGCTGCAGAGAGTTCTGATGATGATGAAGAGATGCCTACAGAAGATCAGGTATTATCTTCATGTGACTTTTCTTCTTCTGAATTTAAAACTGAGTTTAAATCCCTTTGCTTAGATTTAATTAGTTCAGAAAAGGAGATTAAGGAACTTAGAAATAAGTTAGCTGAATCAAAATCTATCTCCATTGAAAATGCTAGGTTAGAAGCAGAACTCACTAAATCTAGTGATGAAATAAAGTTTCTTAAAAATGAACTAGCAAAGTCCAAAATATTGGAAGAATCATTAAATGGTAGAAGCCTTAAGTTGCTAGAAATCACCAGCATGACAAACACTAGGTCAGGCAATAATAAGCTAGGCTTAGGAGCTTCATCATGTGAACCCCCAATTATTCTTAAAAATCATCTTTCAACTCCAGTGAACTTTATCTCAGCTGATGGGATAAAGAACACTGAGCAAGTAAGACAAGTTAATCAAGCCTTAAACAAAGCTAAGAGAGAAAAGAGAAAACAAAAGTTTAAGGAAATACAAAAAGCGTCGAACGCTGCTCGACGATCGCAGGCTCAGTGGTCGAACGAAGCTCGACGATCTGTGCATCCATCGTCGAACGCCGATCGACGTTTTCAATATGAATTTCAAAATTATAACCAGAACCTTAGAAACCTTAATATGAATAGAAACCCTAGGTTTGTGGACCCATTAACTGTATGGAGCATCCCACCTAGGAGATCTTACCCTTTAAGTTATAAACCCCAACCTGCTTATTCTTTCATTTCTAATTTTCATTATGTGAAGAATAATGGACCCAAGGTTACCTGGGTCCACAATGTCTAATTGTCTATTCTACAGGTGAAAACCTATCCATATACTAAAGACAAGTGGTATTTG
This sequence comes from Platanthera zijinensis, assembly GCA_039513925.1. NCBI lineage: Eukaryota > Viridiplantae > Streptophyta > Magnoliopsida > Asparagales > Orchidaceae > Platanthera > Platanthera zijinensis. The sequence continues at coordinate 83,632,131 of CM077080.1, read as the reverse complement.
GATAGTGGTTGCTCCAAACATATGACAGGGAACAAAGAAAATCTGTCAAAGTTCAAGGCCAAGCTTGGACCAAAGGTGATCTTTGGGGATTCTAGCTGTGGTCAAACTGAAGGATATAGTAGGATTACCATTGGAGCAGTAACTTTCAAGAGGGTTGCATATGTAACTGGACTGAAGCATAACCTTATTTCAGTAAGTCAGTTATGTGATGCAGGATATCAGGTATCGTTCACTAACACTCTTTGTAATATTACTTTAAATAGTAATGTTGTGTTAGTAGGTATTAGACAAGGTAACATTTATTTAGTAGATTTTAATTCAACCCATTCTGAAATCTGCTTATTTAATGAAGTAACAAATAACAACACCTTATGGCATAAAAGGCTTAGCCATGTTAACCTCAAGAACATATCTAGGTTATCTAAATACAACCTTGTTAGAGGTTTACCTTCTTGCCCCTACAAGAAGGAGAGCCTATGCAAGGCTTGTCAATTAGGCAAGCAAACCAAAAATTCCTTTAAATCTGTAAATAAAAGTGATTCACCTAGAATCCTGTATCTATTACATTTGGACCTTTTTGGCCCAATAAATGTACAAAGTCTAGGAGGGAAGTATTACACTTTAGTAATTGTAGACAACTTCTCTATGTTCACTTGGGTGTTCTTCTTGAGAACTAAGGCTGATAACTTCAAAGTTCTTACAGATTTTCTACTGTGTGTGCAGACTGAGTATTCTACTCATGTTGCCTTGATCAGAAGTGATCATGGTACTGAGTTTGAGTCTCTTCTCATGCAAGAATTCTGTGAGAAAGAAGGTATCAAACATAGCTTCTCTGCTCCTAGAACTCCCCAACAAAATGGGGTAGTGGAAAGGAAAAATAGAACCCTGATTGAAGCTGCAGGAACACTGTTGGCAGATGCTAATATGCCTCTCTCCTATTGGGCAGAAGCTGTTAGCACAGCTAATTATGTGCTGAACAGAAGTCTTATACACAAGCTTAAGTGTAAAACTCCTTATAAGTTGCTTAAAGGAAAGAAACCTAAAATAAATTATTTTAGAGTATTTGGTTGTGTAGTATACATTCATAACAACAATAAAGAATACCTTAGAAAGTTTGAAGAAAAAGCTTCAATGGGAATCTTTCTTGGATATTCCCAAGTAAGCAAAGCTTATAGGGTTTTTAATAAATCAACTTCTAAAATTGAGGAATCTGTGCATGTGTCCTTTGATGAATCTCAGATGTTTTACAAGGAGAATGAAACTTCCCCTTCCTCAAGTTCATTATAGGTACCAGAATCTAGTAAAGATGTCACTCAAGATATTCTCCATCTATCAACTCTTCATATCACTGATTCAGACAGTGATGAAGACTTTGTAGAAGCTGTTGCTGTACCACCAATAGTAGATCCAATTCCTCCTGAGGAATTAATCCCAACTATTGCTGAAGATCACATCCCACCTGCTGATGTTGTCACACTTAGAGATCATCTTACATCTCAAGTGATTGGAGACATATCAGCTGGTGTTCAAACAAGACATCAATTAAGACAGGATGTGATGCATGCTTGTTTCCTTTCACAGATTGAGCCCCTCACCATTAAAGATGCTGAGCTAGATCCCCACTGGATCATTGCTATGCAAGAGGAACTCAATCAGTTTGAAAGATGTAAAGTATGGACTTTGGTTCCAAGACCTAAAGGCCAACTGATCATAGGCACCAAGTGGGTGTTTAGAAACAAGTTGGATGCAAATGGAATCATTGTAAGGAATAAAGCTAGGCTTGTAGCTCAGGGCTATAGACAGGAGGAAGGTATAGATTATGACCAAACCTTTTCTCCTGTTGCAAGGCTAGATGTAATGTCCCGATTCGCGCTAGGCCCCTCGCATGTGTTCTGAGTCAAGAGACTCAACTCGGGCTCGGGGTTCACCGACGCGAGGTGTCAGGTGCATAGAATAAGTGTAGGGTTGGGTTCAAGGTTACCCCAACCAGTATCCGAGATTAGGGAACTCGGCTAAGTAAAAGTCGTCGAGAATGGAGGTTGATGCTCGTCGATCGTCGAGAATGGAGTACTGATTCTCGCCGATTCGACGGGTATCGGTGGTCGATACCCGCCGGACACAGAGCTGCAAGTAGACTAAGGGAAATTTGGCGAGAATGCTCGGCGATTCCCACCGATTGTCGAGTATCGCTGAGAAATACTCAACGCAATCAACGCAGGATGTCCAGTAAAAAGGCTAAGGGAAAATCGTCGGGAATCATTGTTGATTCCTGACGAATTCGTCGAGAATGACCTGACGGTTCTCACCGATCGTCGAGAATGACCTGACGATTCTCGCCGATCGGCGAGAATGGCGACTGATTTCCGCCGAATTTTACTTGGGCATTTTCTTCGCCCAGGCAGATTCGCCGGCTTGTACAGGCGGACTGAACCGGACTTCGGGATTCGTGCTGAATGATCCTTGGACCGGTCACTTCAAATGAAACCTAATTTGGGCGGTCCAATTAGAGAGTGATACGTGGCGGAAGGGATTTAGCCTAATATGTAATATAAAAGGGAGTAAACCAAATCCTAGCCCATCGTTCTTGCCGAGCCGTCACCGTGCAAACCGACGGGAGCGGAAGAGGAGATATCGCGGGTCGCCGGAGCCAGATTCTGGAGGAAAAGCTCCGCCATTTCCGTGGAAGAACACTGCTAACGAAGCCAAGGATGCCGCCGCGGAGAATAACGCGATCCATGGCCGGCAACGGAGGAAACGCCAGAAATGAGGTGAGTTTCCTCCCCTCTCCCTTGGTTCTAGATATATAGTTATTCTTAGGCGAGACATCGACTCAAACGAGTCTTGATGTGTGAGATGAAGCTTTCTAGGAAGGCCATGCTAGAGCTTGTGCTCTAAAGCTTAGTCGTCTTCAACCTCCCCTCGCTTCAAAGTGATGATAGGGGTGGTCTCGTGAAGAGGAAATGGCCTCAAGAGGGAGAATAAGGGTGGAGGAACTTCTGGTTGCGATTTGGGGAAAATCGCTTAAGGAGGAAGACGAACGGATGTCGTTCACTTCGCTTCAAGATGCGTGCAGAATCTGTATTCTGCGCGCAGCGACCTTCTTGGCTATTTTTAAGCAAGAAGGGGGCGGATCTGGGCTTTTGACTAAACACGAAAGTTGTAGCCCTTGAAATTACCTTTCCAACGAGTGGTTTCACGTTTCCATGCGATACCTGTAGCCACGGGAAAGTCTGTTTGAATCTGCTGCTGTTGGAAGTTAATGCCCAGGAATTCTGTATCCTGTACGCAGCAGACTTCGAGTTGCATTTCTGGTATGATATGACCAGATCTAGGCTTTCGACTAAACACAAATGTTTTAGCCCTTGAAATTACCTTTCCAATGAGTGGTGGCACGTTTTCAGGCGATACCTGTAGCCACGGGAATCCTCAGTCAAAGTTGCTGACCAGATCACATACAATTCTAGGTGATTATAATATGAACTTGGATTCGATGGAATAGACGTTGCAATTCATCTCGAGGTTGGGTGGATTCCTTTGTGTTAATCACCAAGGTAATGTGAAGATTGATGCTTGAGGATTTGAATCCCTATGCCGAGATGTGAATCAAGCCTAAGAGAATGAAAGGCTTTGTTATATTTGTTAGATCACCATTATGCACATTATCTATAATATGTTGAATTCATTTGGAAGGATTTGTAATTGGTTAAAACTACGGCCAGGATGTGTAATGGATTGATGGAAGGGAATGGATAGTCCAATGCTTAGAGGGTCGTTTCCCCACGGGTAACATTGTGAAAGTTAACAAGTGTGGTGTTGACCGTCACTAATGGGAATGAGGTTAAGTTGGATAAAATCGGACGGTTGGGCTTGGTCCTCGGTGTTCACGTCCCGAGGCTCCTTCCGTATTTGATGGATGGTTGGGCTTGGTCCTCGTGCTTTCTCCGAGGCTCCTTCCATGCCACGGAATTGTGGAATTGCATGTGGTGTGAGTCGACACGCGGTGTCGTAATCCCGGGTTAAGGATAGTGTGGCAGGTCTACAGGCTCGCCAATCGTCACACCGATGGGAGTTGACAGTTAGACCTTGGGCGGTTGGGCTTGGTCCTCGGTGTTCACGTCCCGAGGCTCCTTCTGTGCCAGGTGAATGGTTGGGCTTGGTCCTCGTGCTCATTTCCGAGGCTCCTTCCGTGTCATACCATAGGCCAGTCAGGGGATAGGATCTTGGTGCTTATTTACCCGAGAGAACCCGCTGAGCCGTAGTACGCATGTGAGCTCCGCTGTTGTGTCCTAGCATGGAGGCGTACGGAGGCCTAGGACAGGTAGTGTGGAGACCAGCCTAGTAGTGGAGATGCCCGCTCCACTGTCACCGTTTGGCCACGACGGTTGATGCCTGAGAGGTTAGCTACCTGCTCGAATAGTGGGAACTATAAGTCTGTGTCGACATAGCGATTGCATGTGCTTGAGCATGGGTGTGTCATTGCATTGCATACATAGCATCGCACTTCATTATATACACAAGACCCTCATCGTATAAGTTTGTATGGGCACTCCTATACGATGAGTTACTTTCTGCTGAACGACCCTCAACTTATATGCTTGTATGGGCATCCATATAAGTTGAGTTACTTATTGTTCTAGTTATATACTCTCTTGCTGCTGTAGTTCGTAGATTTGAAATAAGAGCTTGTTTATTATATACTGCTGATGTTGCTGCTTATAATATGTATACTCACTTCACCTGTTGTACAACTGTTATTTATATATTGTACCTGTTCCTTTCTCCGCCCGGTGCCGAGGAGTCGCCGGGGGAGCGGATGTGAAACCACTTAGTCTTTTTGACTAACGGTTGCTACGTCTTCCTTTTTAGGAGGAAACCCCGCAGGTGGAGCGGCAGGCTATGCAGACGGACAGCCAGGCCAGGGTGACAGGGCCTGAAGGGACGGTACCGTCGCTATCGTCGGTTACCGATGTGAGTGAGAGAGAGATTTTGTTGTAGCCCTTCGGGGCAAATCTGTTTACGTACTCTAATATTAGAAGCTTGTTGTAGCTTCTTTATTTATGCTATTATGGACATATGCTTGGTGTGGATTTGACTTTCATATTATTATGGTTGGGTTGGCACTTAACTGTTGATATTGTTGGTAGCCGGCAGAATAGGCGTCTTGTGGTACAGGCTAGCCTGAGTGCTAGTGTTACCGCAAGGCAGCTGTTCTGGGCATAAGACCCCTCTCGTGCCGTGTCTTGTGTTTCGGGAGGGGGGTCTTACACTAGAGGCAATAAGGATCTTTCTAGCTTATGCAGCCTATATGAAGTTTAAGGTCTTTCAGATGGATGTCAAAAGTGCCTTTCTAAATGGTGAGCTAAAGGAAGAGGTATTTGTTGAACAACCACCTGGGTTTGTTTCTTCAACTCAGCCCTTACATGTTTTCAAGTTGTAGAAAGCTCTTTATGGACTCAAACAAGCACCCAGAGCCTGGTATGAGACTCTAGCTAGTTTCCTGTTAGAGCACAACTTTGTTAGGGGAGTAGTTGATAGAACCCTTTTCGTCAAGCACCACAAGGACACAATCCTGTTAGTTCAAGTGTATGTGGATGATATTATTTTTGGTTCCACTGATCCCAAACTGTGCAAAAAGTTCTCTGACTTGATACATTCTAAGTTTGAGATGAGTAGTATGGGTGAGCTGTCTTACTTTCTTGGTCTCCAAGTAAAGCAAGATGCTGATGACATCTTCATCTCCCAATCAAAATATGCCAAGGAATTGGTAAAGAAGTTTGGGATGGCTGATGCTTCAGCAATGCATACACCTATGGCTACTAATGTAGTTATAGATTCTGATGATCAGGGCAAGCCAGTTGATCAAAAGAATTATAGGGCCATTGTTGGTTCCCTATTGTATTTGACTGCAAGTAGGCCAGATATAATGTTTGCTACAACCCTATGTGCTAGATTCCAGGTCAACCCCAAGGAATCTCATTTGATTCTTCTCAAGTGAATCTTGAGATACCTGAAGGGATGTCCAAATCTAGGACTATGGTACCCAGCAGAATCAGAATTTGAGTTAATTGGTTACTCTGATTCTGACTATGCTGGTTGTAGAGTTGACAGGAAAAGTACCTCAGGAACTTGTAAGTTCTTGGGAGAGAGATTGGTCTCTTGGTTCTGTAAGAAGCAGGCTTCTGTCTCAACTTCAACTGTAGAGGCTGAATATATAGTAGCTGCTAGTTGTTGTTCACAGATTCTGTGGATTCAAAACCAGCTTTTGGATTATGGGTACACACACAAGAACACAAAAATCATGTGTGACAGTACCAGTGCTATCTCCATTGCACAAAATCCTGTGCACCACTCTAGAACCAAGCACATTGAGATTAGACACCATTTCCTGAGAGATTGTGTGGAAAAGAACAAGATCAGCCTTGAGTTCATATCCACTGACCTTCAGAGAGGTGATATTTTCACCAAGCCCTTAGATGAACAGAAGCATCTGTTCTTTTTGGTTCAACTAGGCATGATTAATGTAAAAGACTAAGTGTGACGTCTGCCTTTGTTGAAGCCTGTTTGAAGATCGTAGAACGACGTTCGAAGATAGTCGATCGGATCAAGCCTATCGTCGACCTATGGTTGATGATAGCTTATCT